>CM069934.1:9505510-10232449 GCA_036172225.1 Cryptocoryne crispatula var. balansae
ACTTATATCGCGAAGGCAAAACAAATGAGGTTAAATTACAACGACGCTGACGCATTATGCAATGATAAGTACGAGAGTTGTAAACTATTCTTAGCTGAATGCCTTTGGATGATGAGGTCTCGGATTCCGGATTATTCACCTTGACGTGGATCTATCAGTTCTTATTCTTCTAAATGGATTGTCTGATTTTGGAAATTTTTCTTAGTAATTCGGTTTCGTGTCTTGTCTGGTCTTTTTCCTTTTTTTTTCTTTTTTCCAAGTCAATACCTTCCGGCTTCTTAAGTGCAGCAATTTTCTCCTCTTGTATATATTAGTCTATTTGTTGTTTCGCCTTTGTTTCAAAAGATTGAGTCCGGACAAAAATTTGCTCGAGCAATTTATTCAAACTTATATATATACCTTTATGTATATAATAATAAAAAAGAAAACTTAAAAAATCAAAAAGAAGATGAACAGACTACTAATTATATATTTGATCCTGGTCCCATTTGATACGAAAACGAAGAGGTAACGACAAGGAGACAGTTGACTAAAAAGATTATAAAATTTTAAAGATCAATAGTCTTAGGGTTCAAAAAATAATGTTACCATCAATTTTACCACATTAAATCGAAAAGATCATTTATTATTTTACCTAACTTTTTCTTGTTTCATACCGACGAAAGCAGGATGCAGAGGACTATCCCAGGAAGTGAAGGGGAGGGGTCGTAGTAGTCCGAAGGGAGGGAGGGGAGAGGTTGAGTTTGTATTATTAAATCGTAAGAGAAAGCCGGCGGATCTTAGAGATATTATTAAGTTATATAAAACAGTAGATTTTATTCGGACGGCGCGTTTAAATAGGTGCAATTGTTTCTTTAGTTTGTATCTACTACTATACATACGATTCAGTATTGTCATCAATTTGGAGGGCATTCGCGTTTATGTGATGTAATCATACAGTCTTGTCTTAGGCAAATCATTGAGGCACTTACATGAGAATTTAAATCTTTATTTCTCCATGGTTGTCGATGTCACTTATTGTTGGTCAGCTCCAATTGCCTGTGACTACACTGGATACTTTATCGATGTTTTATTTGCTCGCTATCAAACTTTCGCGCTCGTCACCGACGATAATGATTCGATCTTTATCAAATCAAAATAAGACAATGATTCAGTTGCGCTATGAGTTGTGTTAAACTTGACGCTCGTGCTCATTCGCAGTTGTGGCAGGCGACTGCGAGAGAAGGGGAAAAACGGCGCGGGAGGCTGTGCTGAAACACCAGAGGGGGAGAGAGTGCAGCGATCGTGGTGTTGATCCTGCGCTGTACCGGGCAGCGGCAGGACGAAACCACCGCACTGAAGAGGAAGAAGGAGATGGAAGTGATGATGCAAAGAGGATGGCGACAACGGGGAGCTAAATGGACGCGGGAGGGTGTTATCTCCCAAATAATATGTCATAGAATCAATTTGGTCTTGAGTATTAAGTGGGATAATTTATCTCTAGGCTTAATCTGAATTTTGGAGATAATATGGATTAACGTAATCTATGTTCAACTCATTTCTACGTGCAATAAACAAGAAGTTATTAGGGATAAATCAGATTTGTCCCTAATTGTCCCAATATCGAATAAGTCACCTAAAATTTAAAAGGATTAGCCCATGTTTATCTCCAAAAATTTATGTGTTTTCAACATGGCTGTAAAGAACATTAGCTTTTCGACGAAAAGCATATTTTAGCACTTGTACACTTTCATCACTTCATTTGTGAATACAATTAACTCTAGACACACCAGCAGAAATAAACGAGAAGAAGGAAGAGCTCATGCCCTAACACTGAAGACAAAAAAGAATCTTCTCATGTGCCAATAATTTCAGTATATCTACTGCTACAAAATTCAGATGGACTCTCTCCAACACTGGATAAAAGAGTTCTCACTTCCTGCGCTAGAGCACCTCCAGACAGGGCAGACAGAGGTCCCCCTCCGCCATAACAAACTGAAAGAAAGATATCTACATACAACAAGATGTGTCCAACCTTGCAAAACATGCCACTGAAATCATGATGATCTGTGAACAAGATGAGAGGAAACTAATAAGAGATGAAGGAATAAGAAAAAGCTATTTACTATAATAATACTAGTGCTCACCTGTCCCAGAAGTTGCCGAGACAGGCCTCCTTCCTCTCCGCCTGTGTGACCCACCCAAGCCTCAGATTTTCCCGCCTGACCTCTTTCAGCCCAGAGAGGAAAGATCTTGTAGAGACACCAGCAATGACCCAAAACAGGATAAAAAGTTTGTGATCATTTTCTTAGCCAATGTTGATCAGGCATCCACAAGGTTCGGTGCTGACGTACCGTGTGGAACTCTAACGATGTCACCTGCAATTTCACGAACTTCAGCTTATATGGAAAGATGGAGCAACCTCAAAAATCTGAAGGAAGGATGAAACATGATGTTGAGGTTTCTTTAACGAAGGCACACTATCAATACTTATAAAAAAACACAAATTTACGATACAAGTCAAGATTAACATGACGACGCAAATTAGGTATACAAACATAAAAATGAATGATAAGTGGGGAAAACCTACACATTCAATATGAGAAGATCATGTTTGTAAAGATGGTCAAACTCAAAGATAGTGTGTGCATTTTGCATTAGTTTGTGGCCTATTTGCCATTTTAAGAGTAATTCTTAGGTTCCAAATATGGTTATTGTCCTGCTATTATAAGTACTTGAAATAGTGTCCAAAAGATTTTATTTGTTTCAACTTTTGGAAAATTCAAGTCTACTTTTCAGGAAAACGTGTTTTAATTTACAAGTGACAACTTTACCTCGGTAGCAAGAGAGAGGTGGCCCTTTCTTCCCATCTGTATCACCTTGAAGTTTCATCTAGAAAGGAATTATACAATAAGGCTTTCCTTTCTGTATAAACGTGAATACTAGAAGAAAAAAAACTCAAGCATAGGAGAGGATTAAATATATTTGCATGTAATTGTGCTTGCCCACATTGAAATGAGGGGCTTGGCAGCTTCTTCAGTTTACAGGTGCTGTTTAAAATTTGGAGTGGTAGGATTATAAAACGTGTCTCCCTCTTTTGACATGGCCCTGGAGATTACCGATTGAGAAGATAAGTAAAGGGAGATTATGTTTTTTCATTCCAGACAACTATGCAGTGGCTTTCAGCGGCCATTTATACATTCCATGGATGAAAGAAGCTATACATTAGGAGCTAGAAAAACATGTATAATTCATAATAAATACTTCCTTGATTAAAAAAATTAAATTCTTGAAATCTTTATTTTATAATTTCGCAGGTAGCTATTTTGAGAGTGAGCAACCTGGTTCCCGATTTTCTTAATTTCTTCATCAACAAGTCATAACTAGTAAGATCAAAATTTCTGAAGAATCTAGATTACATGCATCACTTATGAGCATTGACCATGGTGGGTGACTTGTAGCATGCAATATGATGTGAATGTCCAAAAGAGTGAAATCAGGACAGACATTCAGAAAAACTACGTTATTCAAGTCTATGAACAACACATGTGTTATATGAGGTGCAGTTAATATATGGAATTAAATTTTTAGAATAATAAAAGACAAAGAATGGGATTATGGTATACCTCCTCCTGAAGCAAATTTCCCAGATTTAAGCCCTGGGGCCGAGATAAGTGCAAATGCATTCATTGATTCTGGTTTCTCCTTCCTCTCTGTGACATTCATTCCTGTAGAGAAAGGGATGAAACAGCATTTATTCAGCTAATTTAGCTAACATTGAAATGAGTTGGATTAATGAAAGCTTATACCATCTAATTCTTTACATCTATTTTAATTACTGATTGACAGTCATCCCTACTTCTAGGAATTCAGGATGTGAATACTTAGAATGCATCATAATAAACCTTAAAACATGCAAAAATGCACTTACTTCTGAATCATGGAAAGCATGTCCACGTCAGCAAGACAGACATTTGCACTGTTCAAAATCTGGTGGCCTATATCCCTTCTTAAACCACTCATTTTCCAGAATCTGGGAAATTGTTATTCTCTGCAAAAAAAGGCACATAAAAAGAAAGCAATTGATTGAAACTGTAACCGCGATAAAAAGGACTAGTCAAAAAATTATACAAACTAATGTAGAAAAAATGGAACAAGTGAAAAAACCTCACGTTGTCTATGTGGAACTTACAGTTTGTGGATTAGGATCTAGTATTCTCTTAATCAGATTTCTTTGCACCAGAAGAAAACCACGATGGGCATGTGAAATCTGATGCGTGTCTGCAAATGCCAAAAATAATACTACGTAAGTTAAGGTTCTCTATGGTTCATAAAAACAAGCAATTAAAAGACAAAAGACCATATACTTAACTTTCGAGTAAATGAAAGCCATTCTATCTGGATCATTAAATGGTAAAAATCCAGCCATGAAGATAAAGAGAATGACGTCTTTTAGGACCAAATGTCGGCACAGCATGCGCCATCATATCATTTATCACTCAGCATACCTAGGAGAGAGAACATGGTGAGAAACTTCAAGAATGGACCTTATGTACTCCAGTTGCCAAAAAAATAAGTGTAGAAACTGGTTCATACCTCAGGAGCTTAACATAATTTGGGGTTCCACATGCAGTATGAAGAAGTCCATCCTCCTGCATTTTCAAAACTCAGTGATGATGTAGGAATAATGGCAATCCAGATCAGGACTGAAGTACAAGCACCTGGTAGCTTTAGTTTTGTGGTAACAAGGGTATTCAGAAGAGTCTGAACCAAAATGACTCTTGTTGATAGCAAGTAACTTATGGGATCTGGAAGTGGTAACAACAAAATGCTGACTCTGTCATCAAGAATGAGAATGGAACAAAATTGGCCCAAACATAAAAAATAAAAAAGGAGTTAGTAATCATGCTTTTGGGATATAGGGATGTATAAGACTGTTGGTGTACATGGCAACTACTTCAAGCTGCCAAGGAAGATTGACAAAGCTTAACCACTGAGAAAGGGCTTGTCTAGACAGTTACCCATACAACCCCCAAGAACATGGTTAGGTATCTGAGAAAACCAAATGTGACTGAAGAACATCTTGTGGAACATAAAAGACCTCTAGATTCTTAACGATAGAGATACGAGAGAAAATCAAACTATAATTTAAAGAAAGTATGGTGTAACCAAAACATGGTTATATACAAAGAGAAATAAGTAAAGAAAAAAAATCAATTATAGTCCACGCTAACTTTTGAACATACATGTGAAGGTAACATGGGACTACTTGCAATATAAGTCAACTGTGAGAGTTACTAACGAATGCTATTTTTCCCTTTTATTGGTCTCTGTCTCTCTATCGCTCTCTCTACAAGGAACCATCCAGTTGCTGCAACAAACAAATACTTACATGTATCATTGGGAAAAAGCATGAAATCCCAGAATCCTGAAACTTTAAGAAGACAACATGTGAATCAAAGTGTAGATTTTGGGGCTGAAAAAAATGGGGAAAGAAGAAAGGCATTCACTACCTGCATGAGAGTTGAATATCTTTAAGAAGACAAATTTGTAGATGGTTTAGATAAACAAAAGAAGCAGTATACTTTGTAACAACCTTTAAGTACAGATGATAAACAGCTTTTCTCTACTATGACAGTAATCCACAGCATTAATGAGCTGTTGAGAAGTATCTCTTTTTGCATCATCTTCTTTTAATCTTCCATCGCTTGGCCTACACAGATAACCCAGACAAGACAAAAACATAGTGACATTAATCAGAAAGAATAGCAAAGTTTCAAATAAAACTTGCACAAAAAATCATAATTTAAGTAGCCTACATTACTTTTTCATGAATGAGAAAGAAACACAATTTCATCAAAGAGTTCACCTCCATCAACAAATTCAAGAACAATATATATCTTTGTCTTGCTGCCCATCACCTATAAAATATGAAGATGGCACCAATGAAATTAAAAACTGCCTAGAAGCATGTAATTTTTTATTTTCCAATTTTTTTGAGATATATTTTGTTGGCTAATCAAAGTACCAAATCATTATGATAAGCATGCTGATGTGATAAAAATATCCAAGGAAGGCGGGGTCGCGGGTCAAGGTGGGTCGGTTGGGCCCAAATGGATCCAGGGTCGGGACCCGGAGTCGGGAGACTTGGGTCGGCCGAGATCGGAATAAAAAATAATTAAATAATAATTAAAAAACACCTATGGGGTTGGGATCGGGTCGATTGGCGCCCAAAAACCGGCCCGGGTCGCGCCCGGGTCGGGACCCGGATCCCGATCCAGCATTCCATGAAAATAACTTTATGTTGAGTAATCAACAAACAACATAACTAAATGCCTAGTTATGTATGCCTATAAGAACTCAAAATACATTCCCGGGATATGCTCATTAATCCTGCATAGAACATAAAAAGGCTTCCACACATGACATGCTGAATGCTACCTATGAATTTTCAAGGAAAAACTGTTTGTCATTCTGAAAAGCTTGGAAATCAAGTTGTTCCAGGTGAACTGCCAATCTATGGTCTGTCCATCCCTAATTGTATGCAGTTGAGCATTTTGCTACAACAAAGATGTGTTCAGAAAACCCAGGAGATCATTGATGTTAACAAGAGGAACAAGAGAAAGAATAGTAGTTCTGCTACACCTCATAGATGTTGATAACATTCGGATGCTTTATCAGCTTCATGGTAGAAATTTCTCTCTTGATCTGGTATAAAATACAAAAACAGGCAGTAAATTATCTCAAAATAGTTGGAACATAAACTTTATGACAGTTGTTAGATAAGGCTTTGGGTGCTTAAAGATTTTTGTGTTTCTAGATTAAAGGGCTTCCAGGATTGCATGGCATGATGATTCTTATTTTGGCAAACTAGGAAGACAACTTTATTAGAGAATATTTTTCAAAACAAACTTTAATGGAGAATGGAATTCAAAACGCATAGAATGATTATTTAAGTCCATAAAACTGAAAAGTAAAAGAAGTGAAACTACAATAAACACAAGTGATCTTACTAGCAAATCAAATATAGTTCTATCTTGCAAATAAAATATTAAACTTAGAGTAGACCCTAGTTAGTTATTTTTATTTAATATTATTTTTATTTTACCTTAATTTTAATCTAATTAAATGAATGACGTGTGTTGAACAAGTTAGAATTGAACTGTCACTACCCATTGGTCTTTAACCAAACCGATTCGGTCCAGCTCTTTATTAGTTTTGATTTTTGAGGATTTTCAGCAAAAAGGGCTTGAAACTAGCTGAGCAAAACCGTGAACAGCACTACTGACAACCTTGCACATACCTTGCCATTTCTTGGCTAGCATAACATATGTAGTTTGACATCTCACAGTTTTGGGAAAACTTGTTCTCCCTTTAGATTAATCGTCTCATAGATTCCGTCCATGTGACACCATGGTAATGGCACGTGGACCCTAAAGTTTTGTCCCATTCCACCTATGTGATAGTGAGTCTCTTCGGATCCCCTATCATTCAAAAGAGGGATTTAATATAAATAATATTTTTTATAAAAAATATGTAATTTTATTATATTTCGGTTTATTTTGTTTATCTAGGTTTATCGATAAAAAATAAATCAAAATAAAATAAAGTTAACAATATATTATTGATAAAATAATACTTTATAGTTTTTATAATAAAATAATATTTACATGAATTTTATGACTGAAAATTTAGTACATATACATACGCATATAATTGATTGTTTTAGATGTTCAGTGAATTTTTGGTCCCATACTGAACCAAAGAGTACTAAACTGGTAGGCTTTGAGACCCTTACTGGATTTAGTTATATTTTGAAAAAAAATTGGCCCAAAACCCAACCAAACCAAGCCATGCACACCCAAGACAACACTAGATACGTGTCTATCATGTTTATATGTGCCATATATATATAAAACCAGCAACCACGTACTGTTCTTGAGGGGATGGGAGGAGGGGGAAGGAAGTAGACTCACCATTGCAGATAGACAGCACGAGATGTGATAAACAGTACAGGACCCAAGCAGTATGACCGACAGGAACACGACCAAAACTAATCGACAAAGATTCAACACCAGTTTGCCACAAGCACCTACGTAAACGATAAACCAATTGGAAGAGGAAGACGGGAATGGAGCAGGAAATAGACGGAGAACCAGAGCTTCCTGCCATGGAAGAAAGAGACATATCTACGGAAGCTCAAACAGGGGGCAGCAGCAAGCCGTAAGGAACAAAAAAAAAAGCAGAGACGAGGGCACCGGAGGAGTTGAAGGATGATCAACATCACCTGTTCGACCATATTCTTATGCCGGAGGACGTGCTGCTTGTCGAGGATCTTGATGGCGACGGCGTCTCCCGTCTGCGAGTGGCGCGCGAACTTCACCTTGCCGAAGCTCCCTTCCCCAATCGTCCTCCCGAGCTCGTACGCCCCCACCCGCCTTCGCGGCGTCGCCGGCGGCCCCCCGCTCATCCTTCACCCCCCACCAGAACCACGCAGGGGCCGTAGTTGCGTCTCCGAGGGGAGCGGAACACGGCGGACCGGCGGCGCTCTTCCCCGCTCCCACCCCGTCCTCACAGCTCCGCCACCGGGGAAGAGTCCACGGGACGCACAAAGCTAGCCGGTCTCTCCTCTTTCCAATGCTCGGGCGCCCCGCACGTCTCTGCCAGGCGAGGAGGCCGCCGCTGCTACGTGCGGGCTTTAAAGAGATGGGGAGGCCGGAAAGCAGCCATCTTCGAGCCTGCCGCCGCCGCCGCCGCCTACGCCGCCGCGCACATCTCCAATCTCGTACAAGCACGCTTGGGCCCACCCCCGATGCCACCTCCTCAAGCTAATTATCATCGATATCAATATTAAAATTAATAAAAATAAAAATATCAAATAATATTACCATACAGAACATAATAAGTTATTAGTACGTACTTATCGTTAAACAAACTTGTTTCTTTGGTCACGATGACTCGGTGGCCAACTACAACCAGTTTCACGCGAGATGAGTGATCGAGTGACGTTCAATTCCCGTAAAAAACCACCCCTTCGAGAATGGCCGGGCTCTCTAATCTTTCAAACTCATGTCTCTGCTCCCTGTGAGCAAAAGACGTACCAATCAATCCACGATCGATCAGCAAACAACAATTATTAACACGTGTATAATTACTGTCTCATGTATTTAATCGCACAGACACGGATAGAGAGACAAATATTGTTTGACAAGATATCGGAACACCTTAATCTCCCGACGAAAAGGACAATTTCAATCTTTAATCAAATATGATCACGACTTCAAAGAAGATCACTCAAATATTAGTTTAGTAAATTATTATCGAAGAGATTAAATCATTGTTGTCCATCGGTAACAAAGTTTGATAATGAGTCAATGAGACGTCGGTATCGATCCGATAACAGTTGATTAACTTCGTTAATTGGTTATTGAAAAAAGTTAACTTATTATCGATATCTTGCTTACTCATTATCAAACTTATACAGCTCATCGTCGACGATAACAGTTCGATCTTTGTTATTACTGAATCGTTATCGAATCGCCACTTAAACGACCCGAGATCTAATCGGAGGTTCTCTCCGTCGCGAAAGTGCGGTGATTCGAACTCGTCCGACAACGGTTGCGGCGTACATGCGCCGCGCGCTGCCGCAAGCGGAGCATGTGAGTCCACCGGGATTGGCGCAGACGGGCGGGACCGCCGCCGCCGCCGCCGCGCACCGCACCGCACCGGCCACGACGCCAGCGCGACCGGCGCCGAACCGCTGCCGTGCAGAAGCAGACGAGCCGAACTCCGGGGTCGGCCGGCCAGAGGAAATGAGAGAGACGGAACCTGGCGGGGGCACCGGACACGGACGCCGGTTTCGCCGAAACTTCCTTCCGAAACCAGACAGAAGTATCTTTCTTTCTTTCTTTCTTTCTTTCTTTCTTTCTTTCTTTCTTTCTTTCTGTGACTACTGCTTCTGTGCTTATCGTACCACCTGGGCACACGAAATAATAGTACAGAATGAAAAGATAACTATTTTGAGAACTTAACTAAACGAAGATAAACTTTCATTGCATCAAAAACATCCGGTCTGACTTTTTTTCAGCAAGCTTCCTTGACCGGTTGAGCCGCACAAGGCAACGGCTGGGCTGACCCGGTGCGTCCACCGTGGCACATGCACCGCCAGACAAGACAACCCACCCATTTTTTTTTTTTTTGGACATCATGGCCCGATGACCAAACCAGAGGCGTAGCACAGCGCGGACGATGGACAACCCACCCACTTGGTCACGCTTCAGTTCACTCGGAGGACATGTTTAATCAGAGTATTAAAAATAATATTATATTGATATTAATATTGATATTATTAAAAATTAAATCATTAATATTAAAATAAGTCGACATTTGTATTGAATAATATTTTTTGTTTGTATTACAAATTTTTAAAGTGATATTAATAATTAAATATTTTTGGTCGATTTGATATTGATTTTAAAATTGACGACGACAGAGATATCTAATGATGTTATCAAATAGGGCCTTAAGTAGTGTGTGGTAGAAACTCAATTCATTATCTTACAAGAGTTTAAGTTTGAATTCTAGATTTTAGAAAAAAATAATCTATGTTCAACTTCTTATTTAATCAAACTGAGTAAAGATCTCACGTGCAAATAGCAAACACGACTCAAGTTTAGTTCAAATTCGATGAAAAACCTTGTCTACACCATACAATTCTAATTTAAAGTCATCCGAGAAAGTCAAATTTTAGCTCGTCTAGAATAATATTGGGTTCGAGTTTAAGCTCAAATTAAACTTTATTTTATTTTTATTTCATATATTTAAATGATGATGCATATATCTACTAATGTTCACAATTAATTTTTTTTAAAATCGAATGATTAATCAAACTACATAAATTTATTTATTAAGCCTATTCAAACTCAAATATTAATAAATCAAAATTTATGCCTTTACTCAATTTTTCATTTAACATAATAAAAGAGTCTAAGCCAATTTTTTATCAAACCCGAGTTTCCGTTGCTTGTTAAGTGTAATAGTCCGTTTGCACGGGTAACCTTCATATTATGTATGCATATTATACATGTTAGAGATTTCCTCTCTTTTTTTCCCCCATAAACAACCCCCTCCAACTTTGGGGTACTTTTGTCTGTCTTGAACAAGGTATAGGCAGGCAAAACATCCTCAAAAGGGGGGATGGGTTTTTGTGCGGCACTAGTAATATCAACCTTGTCGACAAAGGCGGCAGTATATTTAGACGAGAATCAAAATTCTTTTTTTCTCCTTTTTCATATCCACGTCAGAGGGTAGTCGCCGCTTGTGCGTAAAATGTTCTCATCGGGTTTCAACGAGGTAGGAAGAAGAACCCTTGGGTAAACACTTTCCGCATTGCTTTCCGAGACACAGACTCGAAGAACAAAAAAGACCGGAGATCGACGACTGTGCTCGGTAACCAATGCCTGCCTTGCCGGTTTTCTCGTCTTTTGGTTTTCTCCACCTCTGAGAAAACATAAACATGACAAGATGATATATGTACTTGTGCCCTTGTTTGGTAACACTATTAGACATCTCTATCACTATTAATTTTAAAATTGATATTGTTGGTAATCACCTTGAAATGTTTGGTTAATAGTATCAATTTTAAAATTTGTATCGTAAACAACACATGTCATGTAATACAAATGTTAACTTGTATCAATTTTGATATTGATACTTCATCTTCTAGAGATATCAATATCAATACTGATATAGTATCATTTTTGATACTCTAACCAAACAGGCCATTAGGTAGTGAGGGGCAAAAACATATAATACTACAACGGAATGTTAGTTACCCCGGAAGAACTGGGCTACCGAAGAATGTAAAATAAAAGTTAAAGGCTGACACGATAGAACCGTGCCAGATTGTCCTGGTTCATACCACCATCAGTGTATTGGAACCTATTTGGATAGAGTGTTGATCACTGATATCGTACCGGTTGTTCTGATATGATATTTAGTAGTATGAAATATAATGTCACGGTGTCCAACGGCAACATTGAAATTGATATTATATTAGATTTTTATGCTGTAACCGATCAGTCTCTTATGCCCTGAGTTTCATTTTTGGTACTATATCAATATTGATATTAATATTTTCAAATGTTGTCAAAAGTAATACAAGTTGACACTTGTATTACATGATATATCTTGTTTGCACTACAAATTTTAAAATTGATACAATTAACCAAACACCTCTTAATAGTTCATATCAATATCAATTTTAAAATTAATAGTGATAAAAGTACTTAATAGTGTTACCAAACAGGGCGTTAGATAAGAAGCTAATGTTCGTCCAAGATGGCTATTAGTTCGATTGGAAAAGAGAAACCGCCCATCAAGCTGTCGTGGAAATAGCACGAGGGATAATACCAAGATTAACACCAAGTATATAGACAATGATCTAATAATAAGCGGGAATCTGAAATATTGGTGATAAACAGAAGAAAATCATGAATGATACAGGACCAGAATAAAGGGACAATAAATTTAACACTTGAAACTTTCTCACTACATCAAATGGCTGCTTGTTCCCTCCATTTCGAATCAACTGAAGAGGATATAGCAATCTGGA
The DNA here is from genome assembly GCA_036172225.1 of Cryptocoryne crispatula var. balansae. Taxonomy (NCBI): domain Eukaryota; kingdom Viridiplantae; phylum Streptophyta; class Magnoliopsida; order Alismatales; family Araceae; genus Cryptocoryne; species Cryptocoryne crispatula. The sequence continues at coordinate 9,518,103 of CM069934.1, forward strand.
TCAAACTAGCAGACAAGACGTACAGAATATATTCATATTATTTTGATACATCTGTACATTTTACCGGGCAGCGTAATATCTTTAGTAAAGGACAACCTCCAGGTTCTGGAGTGCACCTTCTGAACTTGATATTAGCCCTGATTAGTGCAATCAATCTCTGGGAAAGAACACCCTCCAAGTTCCAAGAGGCAAGAGCACCTTCTTAAGTTCATATTCGTTTCTGCCTTCAAGAGTAAAAAGACGAGACACGAGCCAATGCGAGATGCACATGAGATAATGTAGAAAAACGTGAAAAAATAAAAATACAGGAACTCTTTAAGGGCATTAATTAAGAAACAATAGACACACATCAGGTCCACAGAGACTAAAATGACTGTATAAAGAGTACAAATAAATGAGAATCAAACTGATGAAAGGAAGAAATGACAAAGGTAGAGGTAGAGCACTGTTTCCCCCTGTATAATTATATTACAAATTTACAACAAATAACCCAAAACCCGTTACTCCTCCCTGCAAACTACAACCTAACACTGGAGGTGTCAATGGGCCATGCATGGTGTGGCCCGAAGTGACCTGATTAGGGCCACTGCAGCTCTAAGGGATTGTAGACTGCCCCGAAGTGACCTGATCCGGTACAATAGGCTAATCTTGCCGGTATATAACAAATCAGAGATTGATGATCGTGTATAACAGCGGTAATTGGTAGGTACAACCTAATTGCACTCAATAGGTTGATGCTAGGATTTCAATCCAACAACAATAATTACTAAAAATATAAAGAAAATCATCAAAACAAACTAATTGCATGATATAAGTAACAACTGAGGCACATGATTCACATTTTGCCCAACGGGCGTGCAGAGTTGTTTCATGCGGCTCATCCACCGCCCATTCATTACACAGACTGCACAGTCAATTTAAAGAACTATTTTATCAATCATACAAAAGTTACGTATTAAAGACAGTGGGCTTCCTATAATTTTCTTCCTTTTTCCCAAGGTCACACACCTACATGAATTTAAGTGCCGGCGTAGGAGGTTGCACTAACAACTTGAGTCTTAGTCGTAGGGTTTCTCATATATAAGTACACACGAACGTCATGTCCATGCCATTGTTTTCAAGACGTTGGCGCAACAACACGCACCCTAATCTGTGAAGGTGAGGGACGCCAAGACAAACAACACATTATTTTCTCGTTCTGTCTAATTTGGTAATAAATAATACTAATTCAATATCAATATCACTCAATTGAATAATTTTGAAGCAAAACCAACTAGCTCTAATAATTGAGTGATAAAATAGTGTTCCAAACAAAATTTTGGTCACATTTAATTTATTTATAACCAAAACATTAATTGTTGAGGGCCTTGATTACAAAATATCCATAATTTTCATAATTTTATGGAATACAAATTTCTAGAACTTTCAGATTTCCAAAATTATTTTTCATGCTTTTTGGTCAATTTCGTGCAAATAGATTTACCATATCACAATACTTTTTTTCCTGAAACTGGCGGAGGCCACTGATCTTTATTGATAAAAATAAAAAGAGAAACAGATCAATACACAGAAGCCTTAAAGGCAGGCGATTGAGATGATAGACAACCTTAAGGCATTACAAAAAGAAGAAATAAAAGCACAAAAATCTTTCCTTGAACGCAGAGTGGTGGTCCAATTAAACTTCATTACAGGCAAAATCCTAATCTCTCACAACTCACAAGACATGCCATCTTGAGTAAGATATTCTTGCGGGGTTTGAAGTCACCCTCAAAAACCCACTTATTCCTGAAGATCCAAACAGCCCACAGCACTGCCGGTGAAGTAAGGTTCCAAAGAGCCGAATCAGAGCTCCACCGGTTTAAAAGAGACCAATGCTGGAAATACGATAAGACGTCATCCACCTCAATCAAGGGTATCTTCCAGCCCATGAAAATTACTCTCCATAAGTAATTAATAATCTCACATCTGAGAAATATGTGATCAGTGTCTTCATTATGACAGCCACAAAAAACGCAGGGTTGTGGTATGTCAGGGAAAATGGTCTTCAAGTAAGATCTAGTAGACAATCCATTAATTTTTAAAAAGAAATCTTCATTTATTTGATTTTTTTGAAATATTTCCCAATCCATCATATCCCTAAATTCTCTATACCGAATTTGGTCCAAAATTGGTAAGGACGGGAAATGAATTTGGTTTTAGGAAAGAAAGGTCAATCAATTAGATTTGATTAAACCCTAGTTGGAATAGAAGAGAACCACTTTGAGATTGGATTGCAATCAAGGAGATATGATTTGAAATACAATTGGATTTGGATGGAATCAAGAAGAAATTTCCCTCTTTCCTCTTCTCTCTCTCCCCACTTGGGTGGATGCCACCTCCCCCCTCTCTCCTTGGCGTGGCTGGAGCAAGTGGATGAGGTGGCAGCCTCATATGCGCCTGGAAATGGCCCTATTTGAGACCCAACATGGGTGGTCTTGGATGGCAATAGGGCCCGTAAATGGGCCTACAGGCCCTGAGATGGGCTAAAACATGCCCCAAATCATTCCTAAAAATTGGCCCGAGAATTCCTGAGCATTGACCGAAAATAGGCCTGGAAAGGGCCTATAAATGAGCTGTACTGGGCCATAACGTTCCTGGCTTTTTGGACCTGCAGCAGGTCTGAAAGAAACATAGTTTTTGATAAATTTTCGGTGCCACTAGTCTTGAACCTAGAGCACTAAATTCAAATATCCTTATAATTTCAAGCATAAACAACAGGAGGATCTATGCTGTTCCTCAATAAAATCAAATATAAATAAAACCAGGGAAAGGACAAGAAAGGTGGCAACAAAAAAGGGGAGGGTGCTATTCTCGGCAGATATGCATACAGCAGATGGAACCCCGCCAAGAAAGGAAGGGTCGGGGGTCAGCCTGAGGTCAGTCGGCACCTAAACCAGCCCAGTCAGACCTGGACCCGGGTCAACTGAACGGGCCTTTTTTTTAATTGTTAAAAAATGAAAAAATACAGAAAATAGGGAAAATATGGGAAAATAGCCAGAAATTCTAAAACAATTAAGAAATATGATTAGAAAAAGAATTCATCCGACTTTCACTCAAAAGTAATATTATATTGTAATATATACCACCGTGCAATACGGTCAAAATTTGAGTCATTCCGGGTCGAGTGAGAAGTATCACGACTTGGAGAAGACATTGAAATTCAAATAATAAAATTTAAACCTGAAACTAAAGAGACAAGAACACTAAAAAAATGAGATTAGCAAAAGAACTAACAAGATAATTAACACCAACTTAAACTAGAAAGAGAGTTGAGAGAGTAAGAGAGTGAATGAGAGTGAGAGTTGAAAGAGTAAGAGAGTGAGTGAGAGTGAGAGAGTGTGTTGGGAGCGGTGAGAAAGAAGCCTACCCCTTAGGGGTTGTTTATACCCCCCTCCCCCCCAAATCAGCTGCCAACGACCAGTCCAATGGACTGGTCGCTCAGCCACACCCAGCCAGGTTGGTTCCGGGCAGGTCGGCCAGGAAACCGACCAGGTCGCCTGACTTGGCCCAGCCCATGGGAGACCCTGCCAACCATGGATCCCACCACTGATTGGACCGAGTTGGTCCAATCCAGTCCAATCCCATCGGATCGGTTACGGGGCAGAAGTGCGGGCCAGATTGGGACCTCCCCCATTTAAATGGATTGTCATAAGCCAATCCAGATTGGGGATTGGCCAATCCTGCAAACCATAAATGGAGGGAGTAAACAGAAACTTGAGTTAATCACTGAGAACATCAGAGCTTAGAGTCACATATGGAAATTTGACTTGTATATAAGGGGAAAATGCAAAGAAAAAACAGACCTAACAGATTATTAGACTTTATTAAAGATGATATTAAAAACTTCTGCACGTTAGTCAAACACAGTAACAATATGTGAAAGAATTCATAATATAACCAGTCTACATGCAAATTATCGATCCTCATTCTACTGCAACATCATAGACACAAGAAATGCATCATTTTAGCTGTATGAATGTTAGCGAAGAAAAGAATTGTACCAAAAATGATAGAAGACTTCATAATCCTTCGATGTCTGACTGCACTGGGAATTCTAGACCCTGAAGTGCAGGCACTTTCTGTAAATCCTCTGATGAGTATAGCGGGCAAAACCAAAAAAGTTTTTTCATACCAAAAACCTGAAAGAGAGGCACGTCAGCATAAAGATAGGCTAGAATGTGGCGAAGAACAACCAGGTATCTACAAACCTGTTCAATGTTCTTCACCTTGCCTAAGTCATACTTCCAATGGACTGATTTTTCTTCTCATATACCTGATATATATATATAGAGAGAGAGAGAGACGATGTTTGAGCATCAAGAAATCTGATTTGAATGTGAGAAGCTAAGTCAGTTAGTGCTTCAACTATAGTTATCAAACCAAATCATGCATCTTAGGTTCCTTAACCTGTGTATTGGCCAAAGAATATCATCTAAGTTGATGCAACAATCATCACATTGATTAAAGTACTCCCAAAAGCAATTAAATATGACATATCCCCATTTAACTAAAAGAACAGTACGTGTAAGAATATTCACTAACAACGTTACTGAAATTCCTATAAAAGCAATTCTCTCCATATCTCTAGAGATTGGAGAAGAAGGATAACCAAGAAGGTGGTGGAAAGAGGAATTGATGGTGGTAGGGGACGTAAGATGAGCTGGTATCTATGTTAGCCCCTCCTTGCCTCGGGTGCTCCAGACAATTGTTTTAGATGGTAAAGGCAAATAAAGGGGTGTCCGGAAACCATACTGAAGGCCTGCACCAACTGCAGCCAGTGAGGGAGGTATGTTCATCTTAAGGCAAGATACAGGTCATCAGAGGTGGAGATGGGCCTACGGAGAATGCCAGTGGCTGGCTGGAAATCATGCCAGAGCCTGCTCCAGCTGCAGCCTGATGAGGGAAACCCCACTACATGGTGAGTTTGACCCTTCTTGCATCTACTGTCGGAGGAAGCATCCAGTTACAACTTTAGCATTGCACTTTAGAGGCCAATTTAATATTTTGTATTTAGGTATAATTTTGCACCATTTTAGGTCCCAGAGGTACTTTTGTCGCTATGTCAAATTCTCCACTCCATGGATCTCTGTGTTGCATGCTTGAAAACAGAAGCAGTGCTTTGAGAATTTGCATCTAAATTGAGACAGAAGCTTGATCATGAAGCCATCAGTGTAAAGCAACTCCCCTACTCCTTCCTCTGCAAGCTCCCACGTTTCCTAGATCGCATCAGTCAGTTGTCTTTCTCTTTTCCACATATGTACAATGGACGATGAAAATTTTTAAAGCATCAAATGGTAAACCATCTTTAACATTAGGATAGGACCTCATATAGCGGAATAGGATGGAGGCTGAGAAAATAGAAACTAATGGCAGTATGGCACCATGGAGACAGACATCTCTGTCACACAGAAATGTACAATGTTGAATTAGATAAATTTGATAAATATAAAAAATAAAATAAGTTTCTTATCATTAAATTGGCATTTACCCATAATTGGTCAATGTGACAGGAACTGATGGATAGGGATAATATAAGCATATTCTAGGGTATCCAAAATGGAATCGTTCACAGGGTATTGGAGTTGAGTACACGATATGTCAAGGGTAACCTTATATTCATGTAAAGATTGACATTGTATTAAGCTAAAAGAAAATTGACTTTGAATTACCTCTATTGTTGTGGTGTTGCTCAGCAGAAGCGATGCATGCATAATAAGGAAGCAGAGAAGACTCAATGCAAAAGCTAAATTAAGAACTGCGGTGAGAAATAGCATATGTATATTCAATAACCAATGAAATGGCTAATTTATGTTTTATTAGATCAAATGAAGGAATCATATGAAGTTACCAAAGGCTAGAAATATTATGGCAAGGTCGCCAGGTGAACTGGAATGACTCTTAGCATCTTTAAAGAATTTGATGAAGCGTGGAAGCAGAACACCAGTGTCCAAACATGTCTCAAGAAAAGTATACAGCTGTACGACAGACCATCCACACAAATACAAATTATACACATTGCAAAGAACTTGACAGTCCCAAAAATGTTTAGATACTAGCCAAGTTTTAATCAGAAAGCTGAGCTTAAAAAATTTATCAAAATACTAGACAGGAATGGATCAAACTACAGACAACACTCACAACCATGTTTTCTCCTTACATCATAATTATCAATGACTCATAATCCAGCCATCATTTTTAGATGTTCTCCCTACATGTTAGAGGCTGGCCGGATCTAAATCCCATAAGCATTTATTTCAAGGGCCAGACTCAAAATTGCTTGCCAAGAAAGGTAATCATTTTTAAACAAGTGCGACAAAGAAGAATCATTATCCAGAGAAAGATGTGCTTAATGTCTCGTGTTTGTTCCTCTTCCTTTTTTTCTTCTGAACTTGCAACTTAGGTAACAGCGGCAACACTAACAAAACTCCTAAGGCCAAGTGCTCAATAACCCCAAGTATGTCTTTGGATCTTCCATCTACTTGTCCACTGACAACTATGCTGAAGGCACTGTTGCCCATGGAGAGGCCAGGCAATTTCAGAACCACTTATACCTTATGAGGTGTTTGGTTGCATGATAATGAAGGTTTTTATTTTAATTTTTAAAAATTATAAAAAAACTTGTTAAAAGAGGTGTTTGGCATCCTTGACAAATTTATGTTTTGAAAGTGATTTTCTTCTTAAACAAAAAAAGAGGGTCTCACCTCTTTCATTTTTCTTGTGGTCCCTCACTTTGTTTGGTAATGAATAGTAGTTACTCTTTTTTGTTATCACATCCCTCCAAACATGATAATTTTATGTCATGAGTTGGTCAACTTTTTATTTTAATATAATTTTTTATCATGAAAGTGTACAAAAAATTATCATGCAACCAAACACCCCCTTAGGCTCTGCTTGGTAACTGTATTGAACATCTCTATCACTATCAATTTTGAAATTGATAGTGATACAAATCATCCATAGATGTTTGGCTATCAATCAATATTGAAACTCTTAGTGCAAACAAGATATGATATGTAATACAAGTATCCATTTGTATCAATTTTGATATCACTACTCCGTCCTTTACAAATATCAATATCAAAATTGATATAGTATCATTTTTTATACACTAACCAACAAGCCATTAGGTACATTTCTGTATATGGGTTTCTCACGAGGTCCTACCTAATGGCCTATTTGGTCAGAGTATCAAAAATGATACTATATCAGATTTGATATTGATATTTTCAGAGGTTACAGTATCAATATCAAAATTGATACAAGTTGACACTTGTAATACATGGCATGCTTTGTTTGTACTACAAATTTCAAAATTGAAACAATTAGCCAAACATTACTATCAATATCAATTTTAAAATTGATGGCAATAGAGGTGTCTAATAGTGTTACCAAACAGGGCCTAAGCTGCTAAACATACAATACATGATGGCACATCTAGAAATAAGATGACCCATAAGAAGAAAAAGTAAAAAGACTTTAGGGGTCCTACAGTAGCTCTTATGCTCATCCAGTTTTTAAGACGAGTAGGATTATGTAAAAGAAATCAAAAATATGATGACAAGATGTATAAACTTCTAAATAGAAACTACTTGAGGAATGAATTTAGGATAGTTCAAAATGTTATAAATTAGAAAATATTAGCTGTGCTTGTTGAATACTTCATTAAACCAACAAATCCATGACAATTAGTAAAAGATCCATCACTATACCAGAAAAAGGAGAAAGAATTTGTAGTTTCGTGCCCCAACACAATTAACGACCCAAACACAATGATGGTCCATCTTCGGAACGCACCTTTGGCCTACACAGTGCAGTGTAAAGAAATGATTACTGAATCTTAAGGGCAATAAAATGCTAATATTGAACAGGATTAAGACAAGAAAATGAAAACTGCTACCAAACTGTGGTAAAATGATCGCTTGATAATTTTAATGTGCAATGGGCCAATGGCTAGTGCAAGTAGCAATAGAAGAGGAATAATCAGGTCAGTTAGCAAAACAATATGAGCAAGACATTGACTGATTAAGCAGCTGAAAATTTCTCTCCTCCGACGGTCCGACCAAACAAGAAAACCTGATTGAGCAGGCATGTCATTATTTCATTTCCCTGTTTATTCTTTTATTTTCTTTATGCACATTACGTCTTTGGAGTTATATTTAGTTTGTACCCTTGTCATTGAGGCAGAAAGAACCCTCATCTCAATTACAACGACATTTTGATTAGAAACCCCTGATTCTGCACATTTCACTCCTTGGTGGATTACTCTGGGGCAGCAGAAATCCTATGTTCTTTATTGCGTGCAGGATGTATATTTTTTGAGAAGATGTGCCTTATCAGTGTCAATCAACATAAGCATTTAAGCTTGCATCAGAGTGGTCAGATTGCTAGGTTGAGTATGCAAGTACTGGCTGGATGATTGCACTGTTGAGTTCACTCGGTTGCCAGCAACTGGTGTACAGAGGGCACAAGTCAGAATCTACCTGATGGTCCTGATCCTACAAGATCAAAGGCACATGAGGTGATCACCTAGGCGATAGTGAGGCGGCCCCTCTTCACCTCGACTCTGTGAAGGTCGCATAGGCAATGAGATCCATCACCGCCAGGAACAACTCTGGTGCACTGCGAGTCAGCAGGAGCTTTCTCCATCCAATTTCGGGTGAAGAAGATGGGTCAAGCAGCCCCAATAATACCAAATCCGAAAACATAAACCACCTCCACTGAAGTGCTGAATGGCCTAGTCTCAACCCAATTCGTTTTAAGTTTCGGATCACCACGTTATCAGGACCACGAGACCCAGTTAGAACCGTCTTCCCCACCTAATGGGTTCCCCTCGTAGGACCATCGTGAGAGCGGGCATCTGGGGTTGTCTCAACCATTGGCACTGTTTCCACCACCGGCATCATTTTCTCTGGGATAAAGCCCAGAAAGTCATTCTCCTCCTCCATTCACCTCTACCACGTAGGGTGATCGCCTGGGGCACCTGAGGTGAAGCAAATCCTTCCTCTCCTCAACCACCTCACGTCTATGATTACATAAAACTGATCAGACTTTAACTTTAGTTTGTAGACTAGGCCAACTCATTTAACATGCTTTGCCAAAGATGAAACAAATCTCTAACTACAGAGTGCCATCTGAGTCTTGATTTGAGATTGCATCATTGCCCACAGTATGTGGGTCCATCCTGCTTGGCCAGGAGAGGAGTTTATCTATCTTCTCACTGACAAGCAGACTGCAAGACTCTTGGCACTCAAACCTATAGCTTTGTTACATTGTTCCGGATACTCACTTGGCTGCCAAATGAGATATGAAGTAGATATCAATGCCACGAGGGCCTTGATCTGGTGTTTGGATATTGCCCTTCATTTTTGTGCCCAGATTGGATAATGCAGCCGTTTGTCGTTGGCACCTGATTGATCACCCATTCAGCCACTCACTGCCGCATTCAATGCTACAAATAGGATGCTGGCCTGTTGATGTAGCATCACAAGTCCTGACGGGCAATCATGCTGTCGGACTATTAACTGGGCCGATTGATCACTGATTGGGATCCACCGATTGCCTTGACATCTGTATGGCATTGGGCTATCCACAAGGATTTGCGGGTCGACATCAAACCCTGGATTGGTCAGCTGAATCTGATTCTGATTGAATTAGGTCGGCCAGATTGGCAAATCTGGGGAGAAAAGGATTGGCCAAGAGTTGGCTGATCCTGGCCCGAATTGGCCTGAGCTGGTACTGACTTGGTATGACTTGGCCCAAGTCAGGCTGGAATCAGCTGATTCCAAGCTATGATAGTCCGATCCATGCTCAGGATCAGCTGATTCTGGTCAGTCTCAGCCTGGCCAAAATGGTCCAACCAGATTGATCAATCCTGATCTGCAATTGGCAGATCCTGACCGGATAACAGGAAGTTCGCTCTGGAATTGGGCTTAACAAGGGAGATCATATTGACTGGTGCCAATCCCAAATCCCAATCCAAATCATCCTATCCTGCAAACCAAGGCTGGTCATGTATCTGAATACAATCCCACCAGTTCTCAATTTCCTATCCATCATATCCTTGGTGGCTTTCCTTTTTTGGGTCATTTTAAGTCATCAATTGGCCTGCTTCCGACCAAGCCGACGCAGGTCTGATACAGCCTGATGTTAGATTTGATTATGGATAACTTTTTAATGCATAAAAATATAAAATTACCAAACATATCGAACAAGTAAAAAGATTAAAACAAAAGCACTCAGAGTCCCAACACCTGATTGCTATAACTCTCCCTGCCTTACAACACAGCAGACCATGCAGGATGACATGCCACAGAACACAGGTAGCCAACCAACTCACGCTGGGTACACATTCAGCAAACAAGTTTGAGCACATTTGGGCACACCCCCTTCCTGCCACCTATCCAACAACTCTGATGCCATCGACAATCAACAGCTTCATTGCCACAATAGCCACCCCCTCTTTTGGCCTTGCACAAGGATTCTATCTCCAGAGCCCTGCTAGCAGGCCAGGCGAGCCTGCTGCTGATCAGCGATGTAGAAGCTACCCACTAACCACTGTGGCTGGTCCGTTACATGTCTCCGTCTATTCATCTGAAGCCAGCAATCATCCAAGCGGATTGACACTTGCCCACTCCTGCCAGACAACCCATGCCATCACCAAATCCAACAAATACCAGACATAATCATGATACCATCTATGAGTGCACAAGAAGTGCCCCTAGGGCAACTCATGGGAACATAGCATGCCAAATCATCAGTAGTGATCTGTTGTGGGGGCAGATAAGTTGGTAAAATCCGATTGAAAAAAACGACTTCCCTAAGTATGCTACCCCTTCAGGGAAGCACCACTATTGGTCTGCCCAGCGCCCCAGCCCTGTTGGACCTTTTGCCCCATCCATGGTTTGCAGGATCAGCCACTCACTCCTGATTGGGACTGGCCAATAGGCAAGTGCTGACCTGATCCAGGAAGGAGCCTGATCCCTAGGTTGGCTTCGACCAGGATTGGACTAGATTCAGTCATCAGCTAATTTTGAACCAATTTAGGGTCAATCCCCGTGGGATCAAGTTGCTGGCTTTGTATGTATCAGGTCCATAGATCCAATATGAGTCGCCTACGGGTGAGGAATGTTCAAGTGATGGTGATCACTCCTCAATCACCAGGAGGCGGTGATTCCACCCAATCTGGGCTGCCACTCCACCAGGGATAGATCCAGAGTGGTTTTTTTGTTTGTCCTTTTGTTCTTTTTTAAATTTTTTGAAAGGCCAATCCAGGCTGATCATGGATCGGTTTTCTTCCACCCGAACCAGATTGGGAACCATGGCAGATCCAAGGCCAATCCCTATCCAGAATGCCATGGTCTTAACATACCTATGATGGCATCTTAGTAATTGTTGCAGTGTTTTTCTCTGTCTTCCTCCCACTTTTTCATTTTTTTCCTTCTTTCATTTTTTGTGGCAATTCCCCAATGTCGCACTAAAAATGCCACTCCTAATCTTATAAACTGATTGATAGTTTTTCTTTTTAACAATAATCTATTTTTACCATTTAGTATGCATCATTAAAATGATCGGGAGAAATTCTGATTTATAAATAAAAAAACCATCAGTAATAAATTATCTGAATCAAAAGACAGAAAATTGGAAATATGATACACTTCGATAAAAGACCCCTTCATTTAACATGAAAAGAGACATAAGATAGGCTCATAAAAATTAATAAGGCTCACAAATAGAACAGTGGTGGCAGCGTGGTGGTTTGTTATTCTGGCAGCGACTGCAATAGCTGATGTTAGGCCTCCTTTCTGATGGAGCCTGCAAAGTTGTCCTGATCTCAGTAGTAACATAATCTGACAGTGTAGTGGAGGTGGTAACCTCCAAATTTTCTTCTTCTAGCATAGGTCCCCAATTTTCTGGAACAGAACCTGGATCTTGAAAGACTACCATAAAATAACTCCATAGCAACAATACAAGCTGCAAACGGAACATGGTTATCAGCATGGAAGGCTAGTTCAAGACAGCGATTATGATCTGTAGATTACTCAAGTGCTGAGAACTCAACTTCCAAGGGCATATGAGCAAATGAGTGCAGAGACCAACCTTATGGAAACAATTGTGGATAAACTATTTCGCGCTAACCACTTTCATGAAATTCACATAGCCCATACTTTTAAAGTGTCATCACATCCATATGTATTAACAGCTGCCACACTGAATTTCATTTACATGATGAGTATCAACAACCATCTCCCACCTCAATGAACCCTAATCACAAAGTATTTGAGATCAGCCATCCTAATAAACTTTAAATCCTTCCAATTATGTCAAAGTACCCTCCTGCAACTGCAAGTTCATATAAGCCCATTTTCCAGTCTTTCCTCTTATTATCATCATGAAGGTGCAGTAGCATGATTTCTTTTTTTTTCTTCTTTATGCCACAGCCTAATTAATTGCATTTCTACAATATCAGCCTGCATCTTTCAGGAACAATTGAACATCTATGGTACACTGCATGGTGCATGGATTATTCAGATTTGAAGCAGATAATTAATGTTGTAGAAGAGAGGTTCACAAAATGATAAAATGAGATATTTGCAGTTGATAAGAAAACTATTGATAATATTTCTAGAGATAACTTCAATTACTATATCGATAGATCAAACATAAGAGTAAATAAAAAGTTAGAACTTTGAAGGAAAACTTTGGAGTTTTTGAGTTTCATGCGAACCAGAACTAAGAATGCACATGCATATATATTGTAAGTTTATTGTAGACAAAAAACAAATCAGAGAACAGAGAACATAAATGAAGTATTATTACTCAAAACACTCATCTTAAATATATTAGTTCAATCATAAGGGTGAAGAATGTATGAAAAATGTTATCATAGAATTAAAACAGAAAAAATGAAGTGAAGATTGATCATAGAGATTCTGTGAGATCATAAGAATTCACTGTCACTGAGCTGCTTAAACTAAAAGAAATTCGTTTATCACACAGCAATAAGATGTAGTGAATATTGAACCACAAAGGGGCAATATATTTCAAAAATTATGTTGGCTGAGAATTTTCAGATGGATATGAAAACATACTAGATAGTTGGAAGCTGTAACGAGTGTGCTAGAGAAAAGTAGAGAGTCAATCAATTGAAGGAAAACTGATGAAGAAACAATAGTTTGACATATTAAACGTAGAGCTATGAAAGTTCCAGTAAAAAAAATAAATAATATTAAGATTGTGAGGAAGGAAAGAAATGGTGTATAAGATTGATTAACTTGTAGAAGAATAGATCAATATGATTTAAAGAATTTAAAATATTTGAAGAAATAACTCAAAATTGTTGTCCGGTGGACAAAAAGAATCCATATAGCTAACCGAAGATTTGCATTATTCTTATTTATAGCGAGGGGGAACATCTCAACATCAGGATAAATGATAAATCTGAAAGTTGGACAAAGAATATCTGAGTACATCAGAAAATTTCAAATTTTCTTTTAAGGCATGTGAATGCAAAGTTAATTTTGTGTTATTTTGCCTAAAATGGCTTTGACAAATAAAATGTTTTTATAGCATGTTACTTTTTGTCATTGCACTTCTTTCCCATCTTTTCCTTCTTACTTCTTAAGTTGTCCACATTTATCCAAGTTGTCCTATTTGTGAAAACAATTAGTTAGTTTACATCTTAACTAACACAATTGTTAGACATATATAAGGCATATATGAGAGGTTGTCATGCCCGATATAAACATACTATAAAATACGTAAATCAATCTTTCTTTATGTCCCATATGATTAAAGAATTCTTCAGCTAACTGCTTATAATGATCGATGCCGATCTTATAGGACTCTCCAAACAAATTTATTAATTAATTTAATGACAAATAACACCTGAATGAGAGAGAATTTTGTTATGACATTAGCACTTGATGCACAACAAGCATCATATGCAAACAGCATAATCAAGTCAAAATTTGCCTGATAACATAGGACAACTATTTTCTAGAAAAGAGAAAATGTTGCTTTTGCTGCAAATAATCAACAACATTTATTTTATATGGCCGGTCCTTCTTTGAAATGCTATTTGCCAGAACCAAAAGAAGTATCAAGCAAAGTCTTCAACCGATTGTTTGTGTCTTCAGAAATGGGATTATGACTGTACATGGTTTGATGGTTGCTTGTAATTAGTTTTTTTAGTTATAATTACTATTGTACCCTTTGTGAAGGATGGTTTCCTTTTTCTTGTAATTGGAGTCTGACAGGGAGTCTATTTTGTTTCTCTAGTGTGTTTGTTTGTTGATGGTCTCCTTGGTATACACCTGCTTAGATAGCATGATTAATTAGTAACTAATTAATTGGTTAGTTGACATTGGATGCATTTCTTGGGTAAGGCTCGTGAATCTAAACATGTTGTGTGTATGATCACATATAGGTAGTAGTAAGTGAATAAGGATAGTTGACCTCTTAGTCTTGCTACTTTCTTTGCTCTTTCCTCTTCTTTGGGATTCCAAAACCCTCTTCAACAGCTCAATTTGATTTAGATATGTAACAAAGTTGTAGTAATTGATTTATATGAATGGATACTCATTGACATGCATAGCTGCATGTATTATGAGCATTTACCTGATAACTCTGGTGCAAAGAATGTATCAAGTACAATTACTACAATTCAGGTAAGCATGACAATAATCTTACAAACCACAAAACCATGGAGATGAGGTGAAGGGCCAGAATATTTAAGCAAGTGAGCCTTTTATGAATCATCCAATATGAGACTATGTCCACTTTCTAACACTCCCCCTCACTGCCAAGATTGGCAATGTAAAAGTTAACATAATCAAATATTATAATAAGGTCACCGTGATAGCATCTTACAAACCCCAAAACCACGATGTTGAGGTTGAAGGGCCCAAGATATTTAAGCATGAATCAGCTGATATGGGACTATGACCACTTTCCAACAGATAATTCACATATTCAATATGAAAAAAATAAAAAATCTAACAAGGATAATTTTAGAATAAAAATTAGTATAAAATATAGAATACCCCTTCAAAGAAACAAACTAAACGGTCCAGCAATACCAAAACCACCAAAGGACCAGCACAGTGAAAGAAGATTACCAAAATGTGGAAGATCGCAACAATAGAAAATGCGAGCACAGAAGCGCTGCCCCCGCGGAGCATGAGGGGCCCCCAAGCGACGACGACGACCGCGTAGTAGGACAAAGCGACAATGGCGACGACGAGGAGTATCATTAAGTAACCTAGGACTCGGAGACCAGAGCAGAGCAAGAACGGGTTGACGCGGCGACAGCACACGGTCGTCCCCCGCGGCGTCGGATGGGGAAGCGTGTCCCCTGGACGGTGGTCCATCGAGCTGCTGCCCCCCAAAGCCCTCGCTAGTAGCATCAGCTGCGGCGGGTCGTGATGCGCCCTCCGGCGGCCGCTGCTGCTTCGACGGGACGGGAAGAGGCGCTTCCAGATCTCTCCCGCCAGCTTTCCAGTGGGGCGCGGTCCCGGCCGTCGGAGCGGAAGAGCATCCCGTTTCGGCTTACCTCCGGGCTCCCGCCGTCAGCTTCCACCTCTGATTCCAGCCTGAAAGCCAGTTCGGTGACCCCAGAAGGCCATCCGCCTTCAGAGAAAAAAAATAATTTAAAACAAAAAATAATAATATTGTGTGCTTTTTTCCGGACATCCCATCTTTAATTTTTCATGTTTTAAGTATATTCACTATTTAATTTAACCCGAGAAATTAAACCAAATTAATAATCTTGTTCAATTTAATTTAGTTTTATTTTAACTGCCGGTTTCTATGATCCTCGGTACCGAACTAATAAACGAAATGATCCGAAATCGATAAGATATTTAGTTTAAGTCGTACATATTAATAACATTAGTCGATAAAACGTGCTTCCCACGTCTGTCGGTGATATCGAGGTGTAGGTGAAAAAAAAGAGTTGGAGTAAATAATGTAAAGTTAATAATAAATTTTTATTCTGCACGGTAAAAATAAAATAATTATTTTCTTACTATACTCATTCTTATGGGCGTTCATGGTTTGATTTTTAAGTAATTTTTCTCAAACCAAGTCAAATCAATCTATCTCCCAAATCAAATTGAACCGAACCAAATTAATTTGGTCTAGTTTGATTTAGTTCGGTTCAAGTCATATTTTTTTAAGGTACAACAAATATGTCAATATATAATTTTAATTTATTTATTTTAAATCATATTCTATTAAAATCTTGTGCACATATTCATATATTATATTAATTTTACTCTAACAACTCTCGAAAAAAATTTATTTTTATAAGAAAAAATATATAATATTATATTATGTATAATTTAAAATAAAATATTTAATTTGATTCCGGTTATTCGATTTATCGATTTTGTTTGACTTCAAGGGTCGTAAAAATTAGATCAAATCGATTCATAGTTCAAACCAAATCAAACTCAACTATATTAGTGATTTAGTTTGAGTTTTCGAATTGAACGGAACGGTGAACAACTTTACTCATTCTAAGTTGAATATGGAAGTCGAAATTCCAGCGGCACTTCGCTGACCGTATTTTGAGAAGACGACGCAAGTTTGGGAAGACTCGCCCATCGTTAAAGCTTCGGCTAGATTTCCACATCCCAAATACACGGTAAAAGATACAAAGCCGGTAGGGGTAACTTCTTCATTCCTCTACGGTGAGAGAACTGTTCTCACGGGGTGTTTGGTTGTATGATCAATTTTTGTACGTTTTCATAATAACAAATTATATAAAATAAGATATGAACCAGCCAATAATGACATAAAAATGTCAGTGTTTAGATGTTTGTAATAACAAAAAAGAGTAAATACCATATATGACCAAACAAAGTGAGGGGGGATCACAAGATCAAAAGATAGAAAAAGGTGAGACCCTTTTATATCTAAGGAAAACACTTTAAAAAGATACATTTGTGATAATTACCGAGCACCGTGTTTTAACGAATTTTAGAGTGCGGGTTACCTCAACAGAGTGCCCGAGACTATAGCCTTAGGCCCCTCACATAAATATAATTATTTAATGTCTCATTTAACGACTTTCCAACTTCCGAGATATTAAATGATATTATTTATGCGAGGAGTCTGAGGTTACAATCTCAGACATCCTCCTGAGGTGACCTGCACTCCAAATTTTATCACAATAACATAAAATCATAATAAAAACTGGACTCATGGTGCAACCAAACACCTTATTAGTTATTCAGTACTAATTTCATCAAATCGATCGTCGGTGCTTGAAATCATTTCACTATGCTTAACACCGTATCAGATTAACTTTTGTCTAATTCTGGATCTGCATTTTGCAATGAATTAAGCAGCACTTATCTTGGTCTTGGTTGCCTAAATTATATTTTTAACATTTTTGGACAGGGGGAAACAAGTTCTAGAAGATCACCTAGAGAAATAAGAGAAAACGGGCGATTTTTTTATCTTCAAAATGTAAAAAATTTTCAGATTATTTATCAAATTTTCAGCTGGGCATTATAAATTGGTTCCACCCATAATACAACCATATCAACCAAAATGGCATATTATTGGCCTGCCAAAATCATATTGGCGGGTTGTGAAGCTCTGGGTGCTGGATCGATCAGGAACCTGCAAGAACACAGGTAGAAGCGCAGGAATGGATGGAATAACAAGCCGCAGTGTATGTGCTCAATTGAGCGTACCCATCTGATTCTACAGTGGGCCTTATATAAGATAAGAAGGCAATGCGTACAAGGTGGTGCCAAGGGCAACCAGGGAATGTTACGAAAGAATAATTCAGGGTGAAAAAGCAAAAGTGTACAATGGCGCAGAGCTGCCAGAGCAGAGGTAGGATCAGGCGGCGCCGATCCCAGGGAGCTTCTAGAAGGGCTGATCCCATGATACTCCCCATGATGCTTCTCAATGTAATTACCTTCAGTGATAGTGTCAGTTTGTAAATCATCTTCATACTCCCCCTCAAACTGGCAATTGTAATCAGACATCAGTTTCTGAATGTGAACCTTGTAAATTTCCTTTGGTAAAGCCTTAGTGAAAATATCGGCTATCTGTCTTTGTCCTGGAACATGTGCAGTTTGTAATAATCCTGATTGAATTCTCTCACTAATAAAATGGCAATCAACCTCAATGTGTTTTGTTCTTTCGTGATAAACCGGATTAGCAGCTATGTGTAGGGTTGCTTGACTATCACAATAAAGCATTGCAGTCCCAATTTGAATCCAAAATTCTCTGAGTATATGATGTAACCATTGCAATTCAGCAGCCCCAACTGCCATAGCTCTGTACTCGGCTTCGGCTGAGGACCTGGAAACAGTCGGTTGCTTCTTGGTCTTCCAAGAAATAGGAGAATTACCAAGGTAACTGATGTACCCTGTAGTGGACCTTTGTGTAATGGGGAAGGATCCCCAATCTGCATCTGTGAAAATTGACAGCTCCATTTTTGATGTTGAGCTCAGAAACAGGCCCTTCTCAGGATTGGATTTCAAATATCTAACTACACCCTTAGCTGCTTCCATATGCATTAGAGTAGGCTCATTCATGAATTGACTAAGTTCACAGCAAATTGTATGTCTGGTCTAGTAACAGCTAGGTAGAGAAGTCTACCAATCAGTCTTCTGTAGGGCTTCGGATCAGTGAGCAGTGTTCCCTTCTCATACAGATTATGCTTGGGGCTGATAGGAATATCAGCAGGCGGGGCATCAAGAAGTCCACAATCATCTATGATGTCCAACGCATACTTTCTCTAACTCAAGTAGATTCTAGTCTTGGATCTACTTATTTCAATTCCTAAAAAATATTTGGGAACTCCAAGGTTCTTTAAGTGAAAACTTTGTTCAAGAGCAATTCTAATGTCATCAATCTCTTTTGAGTCATTCCCAGTAATAAGTATGTCATCAACATAGATTAGTATGGATGTGAGGGACCTACTGCTAGACCGAATAAAAAGTGAGTAATCGGCCTTAGATTGTTGAAAACCTTTCTCTTCAAGTACTGAAGTAAGCTTTGAGAACCAGTTTCTACATGCTTGCTTAAGACCATACAGGGACTTTTTCAAAAAACAGACTTGGTTCTCCCCCTGTTTGTTGTATCCGGGTGGTAGATCCATGTAGACTTCTTCATTTAACTCTCCATGGAGGAAGGCATTATTAACATCTAATTGTATCATTCTCCACCCATTTATAGATGCAAGGAAGAACAGCAACCTCACAGTCACAAGCTTGGCTACCGGTGCAAAGGTTTGATGGTAGTCCAATCCCTTTAATTGAGTGTAACCCTTTGCCACAAGCCTTGCCTTATATCTAGAGACTGTTCCATCAACATTGTATTTTACTTTATAAACCCATTTTGATTCAACTGTTCTTTTTCCTTGCGGCAAAACAGTGACAATCCAGGTTCCATTTTTCTCTAAGGCATCTAGTTCTTCCATCATTGCTTTTTTCCAGCAAGCAGACCCTCTAGCTTCATCATAATTTTTTGGTTCATAATCTTGATCCATTTTGCTCAAGAAAACAAGGTGTTTCTCAGTATAACCCTCAGTAGGCATATAGTGTTCTATGGGATAAGGACTTTTGCTCAAGGCATTGGGCATGGCATTGAAGCCGGTTTCATAATCATTTAGGTACCTCGGCTTTCTTCTGATTCTCTGCCTGTTTTCGGAAGAGGGACCCTGAGCAGGTTGTATATCAACTTCAGGTGTTGTGGAGGAGTCAACATGAGGTTCGGTACTGGTTTCTCTTTAAGGAATGCTGTCCAGAGAAACGTGAGTGCCAGGTTGTTCTGGTTGGAGGACAGGATAAGGTATGCTGTCCAGAGAAATGTGAGTGCCCGGTTGTTCTGGTTGGAGGACAGGATGAGGTATGGGTGTATGAGTACCACTCTGTTCATGATTTTTGTAGGGAAAAATTTTCTCATGGAAGATTACATCCCGACTTGTGAATATTTGATAAGTATTAAGATTGAGCAATTTGTAGGCCTTTTGATGTGGTGGATACCCTATGAAGGCACAAGGATTGGCACGTGGTTCAAGTTTATCCTTTTCTAGGTGTGAAGTAGATGAATAACAAAGACACCCAAAAGCCTTTAATCTATTATAATCTGGTTTTCTATTAAACATTACTTCATAGGGCGTCTTTCCTCTTAATATTTTGCTAGGATGCCTATTTATTAAATAGGCGGCAGTGAGAACACATTCATTCCAATATGTTTTGGGAAAATGAGATTGGAATCTTAGGGCCCTAGTGGCTTCAAGGAGGTGTCTATGCTTTCTTTCAACTACACCATTTTGTTGTGGTGTGTAAATGCAAGTGAGCTCATGAATAATTCCTCTGTCCTTGATGAAGTCACCCAATTCTTTATTAAGAAACTCACTTCCATTGTCAGTCCTAATGGTCTTAATATTTGTGGAGAAAAAATTCTGAATGTAGTTTATGAATTCTTTCATAATTCTAGGCACCTCACTCTTGTACTTAAACATATAAACCCAAGTAAAGCGGGAGTAATCATCCACAAGAGTCAAGAAGTAATGGCATCCATTCTTAGCTTGAGTGTGATAAGGTCCCCAAACATCACAATGGATTATATCAAAAGTGTGATGAGTTTTAATACAACTACGACTGAAAGGCAAACGCGTTTGCTTTGCCAAAGGACATACATGACAAGTAACTGAAATAAAAGGGAAATTCAAAAAAGGTGAAAGCTTTTTAAGCTTCTTCTCAGATATATGTCCAAGGCGACAATGCCAAAGGTAAGAAGGGTCTTCCTCCGAAATCAAGCAAATATCAGCTCCTTCTTTTCCCAAAAAATAATATAATCCACCGGATTCAAGGCCCTGCCCAATCTTGTCCTTTGAGGCTAAATCCTGTATCACAAAATTTGTAGGATAAAAAGTTATGCTACAGTTTTTTTCTTTGGTTATTTGGTTGACAGACATGAGGTTATACTTAAATCCAGGTGCATGACAGACATTAGTTAAAGTAAAATTGTTGTTGAGGTTAATAGAACCTGTTTGCTCAACCTTGACCAAGGAGCCATCTGGCAAACATATACCTGTCGGTCGGTGTGATCCTTCATTCATGATCCCTTGCACAGGATGTGCAGAAATATGTGAAGTAGCCCCGAAATCTAGAATCCAGGTTCCTTGTCCCCCTGTGTTGACAGCAACATTAGCTTGT
This sequence comes from Cryptocoryne crispatula var. balansae, assembly GCA_036172225.1. Lineage (NCBI taxonomy): Eukaryota > Viridiplantae > Streptophyta > Magnoliopsida > Alismatales > Araceae > Cryptocoryne > Cryptocoryne crispatula. The sequence goes on from CM069934.1 coordinate 9,539,330, forward strand.
ATCTTCTCATCTGTGTCTCCATCTAAGAGCTTAATTAGATTCGCATACTACTGATCAGTCAAATTCTGTTGAAGGGGTCTTTTCCCTTTTCTGTTTTTGAAGTTTGCAGGATAACCATTGAGTTTGTAGCAGACCTCTTTGGTGTGTCCGGGAACTTGGCAATATGTGCATCTCGGGGCATTTATCTTGTAGCAGTTTTCTCTTGTATGGCCTAAGATATTGCAGTGATTACACCATAGTTTCTTCATATATGACCCTTGGTTCTTCTGGTTTCTTTGAAAATTCTGAGCCATCATGGCAGACGCTTCATGTAGATTTATCATATGGATCTGCCTCTGTGTTTCATCTTGCAGAATGAGTGAATAAGCCTTGTTGGTTGTTGGTAAAGGATCCATAAGCAATATGGAGCTTCTAACCCCTCCATAGACATCATTGAGTCCCATCAGAAATTGAATCAACTGTCTCCTTGGATCATTAATAATACTCAACTGTGCAAGTTCGTCCCAATAACCCTTGAGAGTGTTATAATATTTTGACACTTGGTCATTACCTTGTTTGAGATTCATAATCGATCTCTCCAAGTTGTATATTCTCGGCCCATCAGAGGGTGAGAATCTTTCCTTGAGGTCAGTCCAGACCTCTTGAGCAGTTTGGCAATATAAAACCGAAGAGATCAAGTGCTTGTTAATGGAGTTAAGAATCCATGACAGGACCATGTTATTAACACGTTCCCATGCATTGTAGTTGGGATCCTCTAAAGATGGCTTGGCAATCTCTCCATTGACGAAGCCCATCTTGTTCTTAGCAGAGAGGGCCACTGTCATCCCTCTTTGCCACAGAATATAGTTGTCACCGTTCAGAGGAATAGATACAAGAACAATACCTGGGTGATCGGCACTCTGTAGGTAGAAAGGATTCTGCATCTCCATGTTGCATTGTCTGTCAGTGAATGAACTGCCTTGAGGTGAAGCGACTGTGGATCCTCCTTCCATCCCTTAATGCAGACTGGCTCTGATACCAAATGTGAAGCTCTGGGTGCTGGATCGATCAGGAACCTGCAAGAACACAGGTAGAAGCGCAGGAATGAATGGAATAACAAGCCGCAGTGTATGTGCTCAATTGAGCGTACCCATCTGATTCTACAGTGGGCCTTATATAAGATAGGAAGGCAATGCGTACAAGGTGGTGCCAAGGGCAACCAAGGAATGTTACAAAAGAATAATTCGGGGTGAAACAGCAAAAGTGTACAATGGCACAGAGCTGCCAGAGCAGAGGCAGGATCAGGCGGCGCACGATCCCAGGGAGCTTCTAGAAGGGCTGATCCCATGATACTCCCCATGCTGCTTCTCAATGTAATTACTTTCAGTGATAGTGTCAGTTTGTAAATCATCTTCATACGGGTTCGAACATCGGATTCCCTAGATCCTTTTTACTACGTCGACACCATTGAGAATGAAGTGAAAATATAACAACGTAAACTGACAAAGACTTGCCTGAAGAGTATGCATACAAATGAAGGACCTCTATCTTAACATGAGCGTTAAAAGAACATACGGTTGTTAATCCATCACCATTCAAAAAACAAGAAGATAATCTCACTTTAACAAACCGATGCAGCTTGTGGTACAAGTGTTCAGATTGTTGAAACGGGAGTCTGTCTATTTTATTAACCTTCATAGACTTATAGAAGACAAAACATCTCTATGCGACTGCGCTTCAAGTTAGGAAGTGGAGATACAAGTTTTGAAATCTTTCTGAAACCATGTTTGCATATGGTGTCAAGTTCATATATCAATACCAACAAAATTTGATGGTAATGATTTTGAAGCTAATGTGTCTAAGACAAATGTTAAAACTGATACTGTATCAGTTTTAATATGCTAACCAAACAATCCCAAAATTGAAGGTCAAGACTGACCAATTTGGCACCTCATTGGGTTGATCAATTAAACACACACTTGGACTCGTCAAGCCAACTGTCCCTATTCAACACTACCTGAGCGAATGTTAGTGAAGAAGGGAGATGCTTAAACAGAAGCCCAGGGGGATGGGGGAAAGGATGGTCAGCTTTCTAGTGAGAGACCAAAAAATTTGAAGGACTTCAAGGCCCAAAAGACTCGAGTTTTACTACATGGCCAAGTTCGGATAAGATAATTCCAATCTAACTATAAACTAGAGCAGAGGAAATCATCTCATGGCAAGCAAAACAAGCTTGTTTAAGGCATGAAAACTTCTCTTTTCCTCTTGCCAGTTGTGTCTAAGCATCAGGATGACCTTCTCAATCCCCAATCCCATGTTCCCCGCTTATCCATAGCAGTTCTTTAAATGCAATATCCCAAATGAAGGTATAATTCCATTTTGTCTCTAAATCTCTCTCTGATACACCAAATAAACCTTTAAACATCAAAATTTATCTTCTAATGTTCCATTAGATCCGATCTCAATCCTGATCTATACCAACCCTGGCCAATATGGGGGCAGATCGTAGATTCCCAACCCGGAATATCTTGGTGATACCTTTCTTAATATGAGTACCTTTGCTTTTTCTCTCTCCGTTATAATTACAAAAATCCCGAACTGAAAGAAAATATAGACAGTAGGTTCTTCCATGGTTTTACAAGAAGTACACTGTCTATTACTACAAACCCCCATCTTAGAACACCCTACAAACACGTTATCTTTGCGTTTCTTGGAAGTTATGTACTTACATGATGAGGGGGGGGGGGGGAAGACAACAAGATGTGCCAACCACAGGTCAGGAAAGTCTAGGCAAAAAACAATCATGCTGACCAACTCAAGTGAAGTAGTTAGGCAGCTGAAAAAGCCAGAAGATGGCCAGAGATCTAAACTTGGCAACCAACTTTCCAGAAGAGCAGTAAGAACTACAAGAGAGAAAATGGCCAGAGATCTAATATTGTCCATTGAAAATCAGATTCACCAAGAGAAGTAAAGATAGAAATTACTCTCACATTTGCATCAAGTGTGAGTAACCTTTAGTATAGTGGTTCAAGAAGGGCAATGACAGAGTTTGTCCAAGTGCTTAGCAGCAGCAGATCGATGCCGTACCCAAGGAAAGGTCTAGATCTAATCCTTCTCAGGTCTAGATCTAATTTTGACTATAAAAATAACATGAACAAATTGCTTCACCAACACCATCTCAGCTCAAGATACAGATCTTGAAGATCGATAAAAAAAACATAAGAAAATGGCGCAGATTGAGTGAAGCGGGAGGATGCAAGAACACTGGGAGAACAAACTTGAGGGGAGGAGCAGGTTCAGAAATCTGTACCAACCACAGGCACTTGTTGTAAGGGAAATACATACACTTGATGTGCCTAGCTACAAACTATGAGATGTAGGTTCAGAAAAACCACCACATATTGTTACAAATATTTGTACCCATCACTGCACACATTTGTTAGTGTTTCAAACATATATAACATCCTTGCTACAAACATTACATCGAACTACTACATATGCATCAGTTACAAATATATATATATATTTGTACCCACACCACCACATACACTTGTTACAAACATAACATCCAGCACACATATATTTGTAACAAATATAACATCCATCATATGGCTGCAATGATATATAGAAGATCATTCTCGGATACATACATATATACATATACGAATGTATACAAAATAATCTACTCAACATTCCCCTGAAATATTTGAAATCAAGAGACACTTATTCCAAATTTTAACTGTGAGCCAACTATAATATATCAAGAACTCCATGATGTGTATGACAAATAACTATTTATATGATAAAGCTAGGCTCCTCTCTGGATTCAAAAGCTTTTCTTGGGACGCTCTTCAACCATCACATGTGTGTGTATATATTCTACTAAGTTAACGAGGGATGATGTATATATTATATATATATGAACATTGGGCCCATACACGATTATCATGTATTCTTGCATGTTCACGTACGCCAGTATCAAATAATATTCTATCAAAGGATCAATCAATCGAAGCTAATTCTCATTCAACTGTATCATTGATGTATCCAGGAAGAGCACACACCATTGTACTTCCCACAAATTCTCATTCAACTGTATCATTGATGTATTCAGGATCAAGTTTATCAACAAAAAATGATGTCACAAAAGATATTGAAAACCATCTTTCTAGGGACTGAATATAGAACCTAAAAATGCTAAAATCAGTCTCCATCACCGGACAAGCATACTAAAGTGATGACACAAACAAAATAGAAGACTACATTCTCTCGATGCCCTTCGCATAATGTTTACACATGTGAACCATCCGGTAATGGGTGACGGCCTTCAGAAATTTATTTTTATCTTCTTCATAGTTGGCTACCTTCTTCTTGAGCGTGGCCTTCTCCTTCTTAGCTTTTCGGACGTATGGGGCTTTCTCCTGTAATTAGTTAGAAATTTAGATTCAAAATAGCATAAGGCTAGAAGAAGTTACGGTGGACTTACGGATTTAGACAAATTCTTCCACAGTTCGGTGTCTTCGCCATCGAACTGCGAAGACAAAGATGAACGCGGCATTGTTGTCAAACAAATACATGGAATAATTTCAAGCAACTCACATCATTGTGGGGGATATTCTCTTCTGGGAGCTGCTCACTAATTCTTCCCTGCATCGTCGAACGAAAGATGAGATGTAAATCAGAAAGAACCGAAAAAAAATCAAAAGACACAAAATATAGAGTAAAACAGTAAAGAAGTCGTAAACATACAAGAATTCGTAAACATTCAAACTTAAGCTATATACAAACTCGTGTTTAAAACTCAAAATCAATGAAAAGTTATCTATAAAACTCTAGATTTCACTCATTTATAAAACATAATCTAAATTTAAATTTATATTTTGAATTATTTAATATATTTAAGTGATAATATATAATTATTAATACTCATAATTTAATTTTTAAAAATAATATATAATATAATATTTAATCGAGTTACTCACAAGTTTATCGAGACGAGCATGAGTCTGTTCAAGCTCGGCTCATTTACTCAACTATAATATATCAAGAACTCCATGATGTGTATGAGAAATAACTATTTATATGATAAAGCTAGGCTCCTCTCTGGAATCAAAAGCTTTTCTTGGGACGTTCTTCAACCATCACGTGTGTGTGTGTGTGTATATATATATATATATATATTACTAAGTTAACGAGGGATGATGCATATATTATATATATGCATCAAGCCGAGCATGAGTCTGTTCAAGCTCAGCTCATTTACTCAACTATAGTATATCAAGAACTCCATGATGTGTATGACAAATAACTATTATATTTAAATGATAATATATATTTATATTTGTCAAACAAATACATGGAATAATTTCAAGCAACTCACATCATTGTAGAGGATAGTCTCTTTTGGGAACTGCTCACTAAATTCTTCCCTGCATCGTCGAACGTATGATGAGATGTATATCAGAAAGAAACGAAAAAAAAATTCAAAAGACACAAAATATAGAGTAAACATACAAGAGTTAGTGAACATTCAAACTTAAGCTATATACAAACTCGTGTTTAAAACTCAAAATCAATGAAAAGTTATCTAAAAAACTCTAGATTTCGCTCATTTATAAAACATAATCTATGTTTAAATTTATATTTTGAATATTTAATATATTTAAGTGATAATATATAATTATTAATACTCATAATTTAAATTTTAAAAATAATATATAATATAATATTTAATCGAGTTACTCACAAGTTTATCGAGCCGAGCATGAGTCTGTTCAAGCTCGGCACATTTACTCAACTATAATATATCAAGAACTCCATGATGTGTATGAGAAATAACTATTTATATGATAAAGCTAGGCTCCTCTCCGGAATCAAAAGCTTTTTTTGGGACGTTCTTCAACCATCACGTGTGTGTGTATATATATATATTCTACTAAGTTAACGAGGGATGATGAATATATTATATATATGCATCAAGCCGAGCATGAGTCTGTTCAAGCTCGGCTCATTTACTCAACTATAATATATCAAGAACTCCATGATGTGTATGAAAAATAACTATTATATTTAAATGATAAAATATATTTATATTTGTCAAACAAATACATAGAATAATTTCAAGCAACTCACATCATTGTAGAGGATATTCTCTTTTGGGAACTGCTCACTAAATTCTTCCCTGCATCGTCGAACGTAAGATGAGATGTAAATCAGAAAGAACCGAAAAAAAAATCAAAAGACACAAAATATAGAGTAAACATACAAGAATTCGTAAACATACAAGAATTCGTAAACATTCAAACTTAAGCTATATACAAACTCGTGTTTAAAACTCAAAATCAATGAAAAGTTATCTATAAAACTCTAGATTTAGCTCATTTATAAAACATAATCTAAGTTTAAATTTATATTTTGAATTATTTAATATATTTAAGTGATAATATATAATTATTAATACTCATAATTTAATTTTTAAAAATAATATATAATATAATATTTAATCAAGTTACTCACAAGTTTATCGAGCCGAGCATGAGTCTGTTCAAGCTCGGCTCATTTACTCAACTATAATATATCAAGAACTCCATGATGTGTATGACAAATAACTATTTATATGATAAAGCTAGGCTCTTCTTTGGAATCAAAAACTTTTCTTGGGACGTTCTTCAACCATCACGTGTGTATATATATAATATATATATATATATATTCTACTAAGTTAACGAGGGATGATGCATATATTATAAGCTCGGTTCATTTACTCAACTATAATATATCAAGAACTTCATGATGCGTATGACAAATAACTATTTATATTATAAAGCTAGGCTCCTCTATGGAATCAAAAGCTTTTCTTGGGACGTTCTTCAACCATCACGTGTGTGTGTATATATATATTCTACTAAGTTAACGAGGGATGATGCATATATTATATATAAATGAACATTGGGCCCATACGCGATTATCATGTATTCTTGCATGTTCACGTACGCCGGTATCAAATAATATTCTATCGAAGGATCAATCAATCGAAGCTAATTCTCATTCAACTGTATCATTGATATATCCAGGACGAGCACACACCATTGTACTTCCCATAAATTCTCATTCAACTGTATCATTGATGTATTCTGGATCAAGTTTATCATCAAAAAAAGATGTCACAAAAGATATTGAAAACCATCTTTCTAGGGACTGAATATAGAACCTAAAAATGCTAAAATCAGTCTCCATCACCGGACAAACATACTAAAGTGATGACACAAACAAAATAGGAGACTACATTCCCTCGATGCCCTTTGCATACTGTTTACACATGTGAACCATCCGGTAATGGGCGACGGCCTTCAGAAATTTATGTTTATTTTCCTCATAGTTGGCTACCTTCTTCTTGAGCGTGGCCTTCTCCTTCTTAACTTTTCAGACGTATGGGGCTTTCTCCTGTAATTAGTTAGAAATTAGATTCAAAACAGCATAATGCTAGAAGAAGTTACGGTGGACTTACGGATTTAGACAAATTCTTCCACATAGCCCCCGCAGCGCCACCGAACTGCGAAGACAAAGATGAGCACGGCATTGTTGTCAAACAAATACATAGAATAATTTCAAGCAACTCACATAATTGTGGAGGATATTCTCTTCTGGGAGCTGCTCACTAAATTCTTCCCTGCATCGTCGAACGAAAGATGAGATGTAAATAAGAAAGAACCGAAACAAAAATCAAAAGACACAAAATATAGAGTAAACCAGTAAAGAATTCGTAAACATACAAGAATGCGTAAACATTCAAACTTAAGCTATATACAAACTCGTGTTTAAAAATCAAAATCAATAAAAAGTTATCTATAAAACTCTAGAATTAGCTCATTTATAAAACATAATCTAAGTTTAAATTTATATTTTGAATTATTTAATATACTTAAGTGATAATACATAATTATTAATACTCATAATTTAATTTTTAAAAATAATATATAATATAATATTTAATCGAGTTACTCACAAATTTATCTAGCCGAGCATGAGTCTGTTCAAGCTCGGCTCATTTACCTAACTATAATATATCAAGAACTCCATGATGTGTACGACAAATAACTATTTATATGATAAAGCTAGGCTCCTCTCTGGAATCAAAAGTTTTTCTTGGGACGTTCTTCAACCATCACGTGTGTGTGTGTATATATATATAAATATATATATTCTACTAAGTTAACGAGGGATGATGCATAAATTATATATAAATGAACATTGGGCCCATACGTGATTATCATGTATTCTTGCATGTTCACGTACGCCGGTATCAAATAATATTCTATCGAAGGATCAATCAATCGAAGCTAATTCTCATTCAACTGTATCATTGATGTATCCAGGACGAGCACACACCATTGTACTTCCCACAAATTCTCATTCAACTGTATCATTGATGTATTCAGGATCAAGTTTATCAACAAAAAAGATGTCACAAAAGATATTGAAAACCATCTTTCTAGGGACTGAATATAGAACCTAAAAATGCTAAAATCAGTCACCATCACCGGACAAGCATACTAAAGTGATGACACAAACAAAATACGAGACTACATTCCCTCGATGCCCTTCGCATACTGTTTACACATGTGAACCATCCGGTAATGGGCGACGGCCTTCAGAAATTTATGTTTATCTTCCTCATAGTTGGCTACCTTCTTCTTGAGCGTGGCCTTCTCCTTCTTAGCTTTTTGGACGTATGGGGCTTTCTCCTGTAATTAGTTAGAAATTTAGATTCAAAACAAGATAATGCTAGAAGAAGTTACGGTGGACTTACGGATTTAGACAAATTCTTCCACAGCTCGGTGTCTTCGCCATCGAACTCGCGAAGACAAAGATGAGCGCGGCATTGTTGTCAAACAAATACATGGAATAATTTCAAGCAACTCACATCATTGTGGAGGATATTCTCTTTTGGGAACTGCTCACTAAATTCTTCCCTGCATCGTCGAATGAAAGATGAGATGTAAATCAGAAAGAACCGAAAAAAAATCAAGACAAAATATAGAGTAAAACAGTAAAGAATTCGTAAACATACAAGAATTCGTAAACATTCAAACTTAAGCTATATACAAACTCGTGTTTAAAACTCAAAATCAATGAAAAGTTATCTATAAAACTCTAGATTTAGCTCATTTATAAAACATAATCTAAGTTTAAATTTATATTTTGAATTATAATATATTTAAGTGATAATACATAATTATTAATACTCATAATTTAATTTTTAAAAATAGTATATAATATAATATTTAATCGAGTTACTCACAAGTTTATCGAGCCGAGCATGAGTCTGTTCAAGCTCGCTCATTTACTCAACTATAATATATCAAGAACTCCATGATGTGTATGACAAATAACTATTTATATGATAAAGCTAGGCTCCTCTCCGGAATCAAAAGCTTTTCTTGGGACGTTCTTCAACCATCACATGTGTGTGTGTATATATATATATATATATATATATATATATATATTCTACTAAGTTAACGAGGGGTGATGCATATATTATATATATGCATCAAGCCGAGCATCAGTCTGTTCAAACTCGGCTCATTTACTTAACTATAATATATCAAGAACTCCATGATGTGTATGACAAATAACTATTATATTTAAGTGATAATATATATATATTTATATATATATATATTTGTCAAACAAATACGTGGAATAATTTCAAGCAACTTACATCATTGTGGCGGATATTCTCTTCTGGGAACTGCTCACTAAATTCTTCCATGCATCGTCGAACGAAAGATGAGATGTAAATCAGAAAGAACCGAATTTTTTTTTCAAAAGACACAAAATATAGAGTAAACATGCAAGAATTCGTAAACATTCAAACTTAAGCTATATACAAACTCGTGTTTAAAACTCAAAATCAATGAAAAGTTATCTATAAAACTCTAGATTTAGCTCATTTATAAAACATAATCTAAATTTAAATTTATATTTTGAATTATTTAATATATTTAAGTGATAATATATAATTATTAATACTCATAATTTAATTTTTAAAAATAATATATAATATAATATTTAATCCAGTTACTCACAAGTTTATCGAGCCGAGCATGAGTCTGTTCAAGCTCGGCTCATTTAATAAATCAAACTTTATTTTTTGTTCAAATTTATTTATTTAACATAATAAATGAGTCGGGTCAAGTTTTTATTGTGCGAGCTTCGAACTACTCGTGGAGTGTATTGATTCGTTTGCACACCTAACCTGAAGTATAATTACCCACAGTAGGTTGACCCGACGCTGATAACCTCCCAGTACAACTTTTTCATAATTAAGAAGGATGCAGATGCAATGACAAAAAAAAAGAAGAAGGCTACCGATGCATGGCTTGATATAGAGAAACCTAAATAACATGTGCAGAAGGCTGTCATATATGGCTATAGAAATAAAAAATAAATCTAAGACGCTAAGTGAGAGATGATCATACATATATATATATATATATCATATTGTCCTGTTCTCCCACTGCATTTTGATTTGAAGACGGCAGACAAGAGGTCCGGCTGTAAGAATATCTAAAAATTAACTGCAGAACAGAACGTAGCAAAACGATTCTGGAATAATGAATACAAAAAGCAAGTAAGGTGCAGAAACAGTTGCATATATAAATCAACACCAAGGAAAATAATAGTTACCATGAATATTGGTGGTTCCAAAATTATGATCCCATGAAATATTATCTGAAGTATTTGTTTTAACCGAAAGGAGAGAGCATCCCCTTGGCAAGTGAATAAAAATGAAAATTTACGGGGGTGTTTGGTTGTACGATACATTGAGTTTTTGGTATCATTTTATGTTTTTACAACAAAACTTGTTGAAAGAGTCTTTTTTTTTTTTTGAAAAACAACTTTTTAAAGAGTCAAACTTATGTTTCTTCGGAGATTTCTTCTTAGATAAAGAAGATGTGAGACTTTCTTTTTTTTATTATCACATCTCCGTAAATATCATAATTTTATGTCATTAGTTAGTTTACATTTTATTTAACATATTTTCATGAAAATACATAAAAATTTGTTGTGCAACTAAACAGTACCCATTGATATGTCATTCTTCCCAACAAGAATTTAGTTCAATTTCATCCCGCACACATCATCCTCATTTTTGCTCCGAATTGGGTTCATTTCTAAAGTGAATCATCATAAAAAATATAATATTGTAAGAAAACTTCTTAGAAATAATGTTTGACAATTATGATAAAAATGTATTTCTGTAGGATATAATTTTCTTGGACAAAAAAGGTGAGAGTGAGACTTTATTTTTTTCTTGTGGTTTCTCTCTCACTCTAGATGGATGTTAAGGCTATGTATTGAAGCAAATTAAATAGATGCACTGACCGTAATAGCATCCCTAATAAGCACACAAAATAATATTATAATTCAGTTGTTGGTTAAGACATATATAGAAGACTTTTTTAATGAGAACGATAGTTTGTTTCACTTCCTTTGTATGCTTCAAGGAGTTGGATGTGTGTTGAAATGTCGTCCTCAGGTGAAGGACTTTTCCACAATATCTGCATCTCGTCACATTGACAAATACATGGATAATTCCTTTTAAGATTATTTGGATGACTTTGTGAAAAAATATTCGTCATATGGCTGCAATGATATATAGACGATCAGTCTCGGATACATACCTATATACATACCTATGTATATAAAGTCATCTACCCAATATGCCCCCGAAATATTTGAAATCAAGAGACACTTCTTCCAAATTTTAACTGTGAGCCAACTATAATAATATATCAAGAACTCCATGATGCGTATGACAAATAACTATTTATATGATAAAGCTAGGCTCTTCTCTGGAATCAAAAGTTTTTCTTGGGACGTTCTTCATTCTTCAACCATCACGTGTATATACATACATATATATATTCTACTAAGTTAACGAGGGATGATGCATATATTATATATAATTGAACACCGGGCCCATATGCTATTATCATGTATTCTTGCATGTTCACGTACGCCGGTATCAAATAATATTCTATCAAAGGATCAATCAGACGAAGCTATTTTAAATCATTCCTTGGTCCAATATATTACATGCCACTTGATGAATATCCGAATCAAGAACAATGGATCGAAGCTCTAGCGAAAACACCCTGACTTTCAATTCTTTTTGGGGCTGTTTGGTAAAGGATTAACTCGGAGATAAACCTGATTTATCTCCAAAATTTAGAGGATAAACCCAGTTTGTTCCCATAATCTTTTGATGCCAAACCTACCCTTAGGGGGGCTATTTGGGTATCAGATTAATTTGAGGATAAATTATCTCCTAAATAATGTTTATCCAAACAGGCCCTTAATGTTATACGCATAGAAAAATTTCAAACACAAACTTTCTTTGATTTATATTAAGGTTATATATCTCATGTCTCGGTAAGTAACCTCTATCTACCAAAAGTCTTATACAAAAGCTGATGGGTACGTGAACTTTCCAAGCTTTTTTTCTCTCACATATTATTCTCTCTCTCTCTCTCTCATTGTTAAAATCAAAAAGCTTTCCGGTGCATTTGGTTTGATTAAAAGCTTGTCTTACAAGAATTCCTAATCTGACCTAGTAGTGGAACCAAACCTAATCTTAACAGGGTGTTTGATTGCATGATAAATTTTTACATATTTTTTTGATAAAATTATATTAAAATAAAGGGTAAGCTAACTAATGAAAAAAAATTGTCATGTTTGAGAGATGTGAGAACAAAAAAGAGTGGAGCCATGTATGACAAAAAAAAGAGAGACCACTGTGTAAACAAAAAAGGGTCTCACAATTTTTTTTTGTCCGACAAGGAATTCTCTTCTTCGGAAACATGAACTTGTAATAGTTGTCAAACAAGTTTTTTACCAAAAAAATTTGTTTTTACAAGTTTTGTTTCAAAAATACAAAATTGTTACAAAAACTCAATTCACTAGACATCCAAACTTTCCATGAACTATGCATTTTCCTTGAAACTAGATCCCTTTGGACGAAGAGAGAAAACTATCCATCCTATACATGAAAAATTAATCTACTCACGTTGTCTTCAATATACTATATATATTTGATTTATTTGTGGACGTCATCTTTTTATATCCAAGATGGAGGATGTTTCCTCCAATAGGCCTTAAGGGAATCCCTTCTCATTTTGTTTTTCTTCTATCTTAGAGCATTATGCTGAAATCAATAACAATCAATGACTACCTATTTGTCAAGTTGAAAGGTATTCTTAGAGGCATATGGGCACATGAAGCTCCATCATGTTGACTAGGATTCTCTTCTAAACCAAAGCCTTCCAAGAAAGAGGACCATTGGATGTATCTTCCAACTTGTGTGATAGGTTTTCTTGATCATGGTGGTGCCCATCTAAGGTGACATTAGATTTGACTTAATAAAATATCTAAAATCTTAATTTAATCTCTAATTTCTCTGGTAAGATATAAACGTTTAGTTATATTCTTCCAAAAATAAAAATATAGCGAACTACTTAAAATCAAGTGGTTCCGGAAGATCTCAATGTCTGATATTTTAGGAAAAATTAATTAGAGACCCAATTATCAAAATGACTTCAATAAAAAGTCCATTGACCAAATATTATTTGTAAAAGACCTGGTTAACATAAAACTTTTAATGACAAACCCAATCCATGGACGGGCCGTTAACCGATGGTCTCCATATATTTTTTATTCCCTTTATATCCCCCATCGACAGACGCCTCATTTTACAACCCCTCTCTCTCTAGGTTGCACTTCGCGGCGGTGGCGGATCATCTTCAGGAGAGAGGGTTGGAGCGTCTTCACAGTGGCGGAGGCCAGCTTGGAGGGCATCTGGCATCTTCTTCGGTGGAGAACCCCTTCAACAAGCAGCGGTGGATACTGATGCTTGTAAAGCCTCATGGCAGAGGCGAGCCTCTTACGCTGCCATCAACATGCCAAACCTCTGGTTTCTCTAGGAAGAAAAGAGCACGACGGCAACAACGGCAGCAAATAGCATGCTCCCAAGTCCCATGTGTAGTCACCTCCCTTCTCCATGGGTGCGAAGTATCTGCAACAAGCCTAATTTGAAAAGGAGAAGTGCCGTGGGAACGAGAGAGGAAAATAGAAAGCATGTTCCCTACGTGCGGGGAACCTCCGAGCGCGGCTCGTGAGTTTATCTCGGTTGGCGACGCAGCTTCGTGGTGTGTTTGTACCGAGAAGGGCTGAACAAAAGTTGATTTAAAGTCAAAGAATTTTCAATCGACTTGGATTGAGTCCTTCCGATATGTCAAGGTTCTCGCGGGAGCCTGAATTAGCTTTGAGTGGAATAACCTCTCATTTCTCATAGGAACACTTGCTTGTCTTACCAAGAGAGACAGTCCTTCATAAAGCGGCCAGAATGATGATGACTAAATGCATATGATCCATGTGAATGCATGCTGGGTGAAAGAAAGAAATAAAAATTACTATGCAAATAGTTGAAGATATAGATCGTGGGGGATGGGTCAGGATATTGATCAGGAACCGTCTTCCCCACGCTCATGATTTTGGCTTATCCACATCTTCATTGAATAATCGTTCTGTCATCGATTTTGTTGGAGGGGTTCTCGGGCCCAATGTTCTTTGAACTTGCGGTCCTCAACGTTTCAGAGTACTATCATGCAAGTTTTAAGAGAAAATAAAACAACATCATTTTTATGATTTTTACGCATATTATGATTTTTTTCGATTCTCATTAAGGCATCCCGTCGATGCGACGCCGGGCATCTCTCTATCGGAGCGCCTGAATCCCCTACACTAATTCCGATCAAGGGCTTGTCACCCATCTTGTCATGGGTAAAGGGGGGTTCCCCCTCTCCCATTCCGACTCTATAAGGGCCCATGCCATCCCAAGGGGAGGAGAAACCCCTCTAGCTCCTCTTGGGTGGCCTCTTTGCACCATTCTCTCCTCATTTTCTTGCTTGTTCTTACCAAGATGGAGCTTCCTCACCAACCGGCGACTCCGTTGAAGGCGAAGCAGTTTTCAGCCATTCCTGGGCACATCCGGAACCAGATTTCGGCGGGGGTGGTGAGTTTTCATCTTCAAAATCCTGAAAATGACTATTAATATCATTTTCCATTGCCTTTCCTCCCATTTGGGACCGGACTTTACTGATTTCCACCTCCATTTCTTCCCTCTTTTGTTTTCTGTTGGATGTAGCTAGGTGCTCTGTCGTCACGACGCCAGGCGTCACACTGTCAGAGCGCTTGCTATCTCCGATAGCAGTTTCTAACTCCGTTCATTTGTGCTTTGTGCAGGAGCCTCCGGCATTCCTAGGTGCATGCCGTTTTGGCTTGATCGGCTGGATAGATCGTCTTCTCGTCTATTTGTGCCACTACACCCGTTCATTTTTTCGTGACTGGGGTCTACTAGGTATCCTCACGCATGCTAGAAATATCCAAAAATACCATTGGGATTTTGCCCTCACTGGTGCTCTGGTTGAGTCTTGGCATCCTGAGACTCATACCTTCATCATGGGTACTTATGAGTGTACCATCCTCTTGGAGGAGGCCGAGATTCTTCTTGGTCTTCAGGCAGTTCCTTGCTGACAGGAGTTCTTTACTTTTGTTCCCTCTGACCTTCTTTCGGCCCACAAGTTCCTTGAGGAGTTCATGAGTCTTACCTCTGCCCGCCAGATCACTCTGGGGGGTAGGATTAGTGTATAGGGGCTCCTCAAATGGACTATAGGGGCCATAGAGGGAGCTGGGAGCTGGCTGTGATGCTGACCTCCTCCCCGACATGAAAGGGGCTACCGCCCTTCTTGCTTCTGCTCTTCTTTTTTCGACCAAGGATGGGTGGATCCATCTTGGTTGTCCGTCGAGCATTCGAGGTATCTGGCGAAGGGAGAGGATCATCACTTCCATCATCGGCTTCCTTTATGATGGCCTTTCTTCGGCATGCATCGGCAGGCCCATGCATGGCAGTTTTCTCCTCTTGGCTGCCTGGTCCGATTAGCATTTTAAATTTGGTGTTGCTGACCATAACATATCCTCTTCCCGATACTTCCTCCACAGCCCACTTCACACCATTACCCGTGTCTTGGGTATGCAAGAAAAGGTTATCAACTTTTGCCTATCAGTAAAGACTCGCAAGGATTGGCGCGACTATCTTTTGCCAATGACCTGTCTATTTTCTTGTGTCCTCCTCCTCCTATGATAGGAAGAGAAGTCCGTGCATGTCACTCTCCAGGTGTCGACCTTAGGCTGATCACGAGTTCTTCATTCGTTGTCTACAACCCTCACCGGTGCTTCCCTCAGATCGGTGAGCCTCGGTTTAAGGTCCCCTGCCTCTCTCATCTGCTTGCCATCAAGGATCGTCATTTCGGCACTCCAGATGATGTGGAGGAGTGTCAGAGTATCATTGAACTTTGGAGAACCTGCAGGGTCTTCCTCCTAGGTGCGGGGGTATCGGAGGAAGGTGACAGGGTGGCGCGTTATTCTGCGAGGCTATACGCTCTTTGACAGTGATTGCTGTGGTGGTGGAGGCACATGTATTTGTTCCCTTTTATCTGTCCCTGCATGGCCATCATGCATGTTGTATTTTGGGCCTTGCGTGGCCATTTTATGTTTGTACCTTGGGGCCCTACGTGGCCATTATGCATGTTGTGTTCTGGGCCCTGCGTGGCCATTTTCTGTTGTTGCACTTTGCGATCCTGGTGGCCGTTGTAGGTGGGGCCTTATGTATCGGAGGCTTTGGCCATGTTTGAATTTTTTCTATCTGCAAAAATGATTAGCATCTTTCCAAAATACACGTGTATGGATATTCGCTACGTGATGAACAGAGCAAGGATATTTTCTAGTAGGTAAAGAAAGCAAGGATGTTTGCTAAATGATAAGTAAGGCAAGAAATCTCAAAACAAGAAATTTTAGTTACTGGAATTGTAGGTGCTCCGATACCAGGTCGTCTGGCGTCGCGATATGACGATGCCAAGTGTCCCGTATTCGGACTACTGGGTTTCCTAGTGACCCTTCACATTCCCCTCGATTTTTGGTCAGCCTGTTGGCGAAAAGTCCTCGAGGTTGGTGGATTTGTGGTTTTCTCAATTTTTAGAGAATTATGGTAATTTTTCCAATTTTTTTGGATTTTCTCAAAATTTTCATCCTCACTATATATATGAAGTTATCGTGGTAATTCCATTTTCACGCGCGTAGTGTTCCTTCCCAATTCAGAGACTTCACAGTTTCCAGGGCTTCGTGCGACTCATACACACACCCAGGTCAGTTAAATCCTTCTTTGAACTTGTAGAATAGATCGTGAACTTTCTGTGTGCACGAGTTTTCCCAAGTTTCCATAATTTTTCGACCGATTTTGATGGCTCGGAAGTCAGCCAATTCTGGCCAGCCTGGCGTCGTGAAGCGACGACACCAGGAGCCTAGCGTCGTGAAGATGGAGCATTATCTAAGCACTCTATCTTCGCGACGCTATCAGTAGTGTCGTGAGGGAGGAGCGCCAGGCTGGTGCTCCAACTTCGAGACGCTAGCATAAGCACTCCATCTTCGGAGTGCCTGTTAATTATGAAAACTTGGGTTTTCTACTTTTTCAGCCCATTCCTTTATTGGTTATGGTCCTGACTAGCCAATCTTTATATGTGCAGATGGCGAGGCGACCACGCTCTTCTCGAACACACCGGAGGTTTCCCTCGCCGACCCTGGAGTCACCTCCTCCAGCCGAGGAGGTGCCATTAGTTGCGCCGGAGGACAGGCCACACCCCCGTCTCGAGGTAAGCCTCTCCCCTGTCTTTCATTTCTGCTAATGATCTAAAAATGCATAAAACTAACAAAAGAATTTTTTTATGTGCAGGGCAACCTTCGCTCCCGCATCACATGGGAGCTCGTCCTCTGCGTGTATGAGGGCCTGCAGGCCTTCCAGAGGAGCAGGCTGAGTGCCATGGGCTTTGGTCTGCTTCTCTCCTGCACTGCGATCTTGGAGGATCTCTCCCTGATCCAGGTCCTGAGTGAGCGGTGGGACTTGGTCTCCCGCTCCTTCATCTTCCCATGGGGGCACATGGTGCCCTCATTGGAGGATGTGGTCTGTATTACGGGCCTACGCGTACACGGCCGGCCAATGACCGGCAAGACCTACGTGGACTACTCTGGCTTTTGTCGGGACCTCCTGGGTCTTGACGTTCCGACCTACCCCGGTGGCATGAGGATGCTAGAGCAGGAGGAGATTAGGCGGCTTGTGGGGTTCCGCTTGACAGTGGCCCCCAAGGAGGGTGCCCTTCTCTCAGAGGTCAAGGGTCGCCTGACCGCTGAGGTGAAGGAGGAGCTCCATGGCGAGGAGGGGATGGAGCAGGCTGACAGGGACCTTCGTCGGTTCCTGTTGTTCTTGTTTACCCGACTTCTGCTGAGTAGCAAGGGCGATAGGATCCACTTATGGTTCCTGCCATTACTCGCCCACCTTCCGCGAGTAGGCGAGTACGCATGGGGTGCTGCCATGCTGGCGCACCTCTTCTCCTCTCTAGCCATGGAGTCGGGCCCTATCGGCATCGCCGGCTTCACTCTATTCCTCCAGGTACCTTCCTCTATACAGTCTATTTTAAATAAATATTTGTTTCATACCTGTGTACCTAACTTGTTTGCTGTTTTTAGGTTTGGAGTTACCTGCACTTGCCCATTCAGCAGGCGGTGCAGCGCACCGACGGCACCTTCTATCCACTGCTTTGGCGGTGGGTAGTGCACCAGTCCGCATTCTCCCACCAGTACCAGGTGGAGAGTTTGCAGAAGACTCTACTCCATCTCCCCCACGACTGGGTAAGTGTTACTTGCTTTGTCTTTTCTGATTTTTGCCTTGACTTGTTTATTTCCTTCACTGATATCTAATCTTTGCTTGTCTCCCTTGTAGGTGGTGTGGAGGCCCTATCTCTATGATGATGATACTGCCCAGCCTTGGGTGGTGGAGTCTCGGGTAGTATTTGGTAGGGATACCTACCTTATCTACCTGAACGAGGTTGAGTTTCTATGGCTGCGTCTTTCGATGCGGTCACTGGGGCTCCCTCAAGAGTGGGTCACCCTCCCTCCTCATGCGAGGATGGGGAGGAGCACTCGTGGGCTGGTCCACAAGGTGGATTGGCGGGAGTCGAGCCAGCTGGCCCTGGAGATCTAGGAGCAGGGTGGCACCCCGGTGGACTCCCACGCGGTGGACAGCTCAGAGTACTTACGACAGTTCTCCGAGTTCTACACCCACCTTTTTACGGCGACTGACATGGTACGTCTCCTGCCTTTGCCTTTGTCTTGATTTTCGTTCTACTTGACTTGCTTTTGATTCTGACGAATTCTTGCTTGTAGGTGACCCAGACGGAGCTCTCCTGTCTTCACAACCAGCTCGCGGAGCAGGATGACAAGATTCAGGAGCTAGAGGCCCAGGTCGAGCAGGTACAACTTTTCTTCTTGGTAAGTTGCCTTTGCTTTCTCTGCCTTCGATCTTACTTGCATTTTGTCTCTTGCAGCGTGCCGTGGCCTCGACTCCGAGGCGGCATCAGGAGGAGGTGGGCCCGAGTAGTCCTCGGCGTCATCGGCGGGCGCACAAGCGCCGCCGAGTTGTCCCAGAGGCCGAGGGGGAGGAGGAGCCGACGGCTTTCAAGCCGGCTACAGAGCGATCGACAGCAGTAGAGCCGGTAGTGGAGGTCCCGACAGAGGGACCATCAGAGGCGATGACCCTGCTCCGCAAGGAGGTGAGTTGTTACTTTTTGCTTCTTCTTTCCAGCACTTGATGTTTGTTGTATCATTCTAACCCTTGTCTTGTGCAGGTCCAGGAGCTGCAAGCTTGGGTGACCGAGCTTACTGGCACTCGGGAGACCGCGGGAGTGACCGAGTGGGCCCTCCGAGATTAGGTATGTGCTTTATTTTACTTAGTCCTTTTGCCTTGTTGTAGTGTCTAACCCCTTTCCTTGTAGGTTACTCGACTCCAGGCCCAGGTGGCCGAGTTGGAGAGTCGACCTCCTTTGGCGGACCCCACTCTTCTGACAGAGGTAAGTTTACTTATGAGGTCATTCCAGTCTTGTTCTTTTTCTTTTGTCGTGTTGTTGCTTATGACACTTGTTTGATTTTGTAGCTGGAGTAGTTGAGGGCTCGAGCTCTGCCCAAGAGTGAGCAGATCCTCCGGCTGCGAGTCCAGCACTTGGAGGAGGTGTGAGCGCTAGAGTCGAGGCGGGCGGCGAAGCTACTGGAGCTGGCCCGTTCGTGGTTGCAGGGTCGGTTGTACCGGACCAATTCTCGACAGATGACACTCCATAGTCCGAGCCGATCGGGCACCACCTCCCAAGCTAGTGGCGAGAGGACTCCCCTTCCCCCTCCTGTGGCAGAGCCAGCTCCTCAAGAGCCACCGGCGGAGGGAGGCGGCGATTCGGATGTGCCGGACTCCTCTGCCACTTGATGACTTGTACACATTTTTGTTTGATAGTGCATTTCTTTCGCTAGTTCGCATGTTTTTCTTTTCTTCTTCCTCTTTCTCGAGCACCTGTCGCCTGACTTTTTCAAAACAAAGAAGACAGTTAAACTTTATTTAGGCATGGGCCCTCTACACCAGGCGCCCTATATACAGGGCGCCTGGCACTAAATCAAATCGATTCGACCGGCTGATTTGACCCCCCGTAGTGACTCATCTTGTCGATCTGACGGACCTCATGACAGGGATTCTGTTACACTGCGTGGACGAAAAAGAAGCTGAACTAGTGCTTGAAGAAGCTCACTCAGGGGTGTGTGGAGGTCACGTTAGTGCCCAAGCCCTTGCCAAAAAGATCATTCGGCAAGTGTAATACTGACCCACGTTAGAAGAAGATTGCTCGATTTTTGTCTGGCACTGCCATCAATGTCAACTCCATGCCGACAAAATCCACTCTCCCGCATCTTCTCTCCATCCTATCCACGCCCCCTGGCCTTTCGCTATGTGGGCTTTTGATATTATCGGCCCCCTTGGTGATCCCAACTCCACAAACAAAACCAAGTCTTTTATTCTCACCGCCATGGAGTACTTCACCAAATGGGCTGAAGCAGAAGCTTACACGGAGATCAAGGCATCAACGGTGTGCACATTTATCAGGCGCAACATTCTGTCCAGATTCGGAATCCCCGGCGACATCGTCACCGACAATGGGCCTCAGTTTGTCTCTCAGGAGCTGCAAGATCTTTGCAACAGGTATCGCATAAAATTGCATCATTCATCTCCATATTACCCACAAGGTAACGATCAAGCAGAAGCCACTAACAAAACCCTGATAAAAATCATTAAGAAAACATGTGAGTCCAGCAGGTTCGCGGATTAGCCAGATAAGCTGATCGATGCTCTATGGGCCTACCGCACTTCGGTCCGAACCCCGACGGGCCAGACTCCCTATGCCTTGGCATACGGAATGGAGGCGGTAGTCCCATATGAAGTACTCGTTCCTTCCCTCCGAGTTCAGATTGATCGAGACGTCCCTACAGACGATCAGCAGGAATCCCTCCTAGCCCAGCTCGAACTCTTGGATGAAAGGAGGTTGGCCGCCGCCGAACATGCCCGGACTTATCAAAATAAGCTTAAAAGATTTTATCAGAAGAGGGTGGTTGAGAGAAAATTTGAAATCGGTGAGGTTGTGCTTAAAAGAATTTTCATAAAGCCGGGCGATCCCCGCTCAAAACTTCAACCAAATTGGGAGGGACCCTTTGTAATTTCAGAAACCTACCCTGGCAATTCTTATAAGCTAGTTAACGCAGATGGAGAAGAATTAACTCACCCTTGGAATGGACTTTACCTTAAGAAATATTTCCCCTAAAAACAACAAAAATATAAAATACTAGAAATCGTGGAAGAAGTTTACTCTCACCTATCCTTGCTTGCTATTAGGCCCACCTATTCAAATGAGGGTTAAGGATAGGCATCACACTATGCACATCACACGCCTAGACTCCGGGATTCGACGGCCAAAGCCAGAAAAGAAGACCAGGTAGCGCTAGGCAAAGGGGATCAGTCTTACCCTATTCTTCTCTCGCTTCGGCCCAAGGAAAGATTCGAGGGATTCAGAGCGAGGAACACTGAAAATTCCCATCATCTTGAAAGGGTAAAATCCTAGAAGGTCTGACTTCTCAAAAGAAAAGGCACCCAAAAGATGGGCAATGAACCCCTCAGGTCAACAAAAGAAAGAAATGCATAGACCTGTCTGAATGAGTGCCTAGAATAGCCCCAAAAGAAGAAAAGGCTCCAAAAGATGGGCAATGAACCCCTCAGGCGAAAATGACCTGTCCGAATGTGGGCCATAAAAATGGGCAAGAAGGAATGACCCGAAAAGATTAGAACCTGATAGATAGATGGACATTAGTACGGAAACCCGCTTGATATCCTTTGAGTTCGACCAAAGGCTTGTCCCAACTTCTTCCTTCTTCAACCACCATGGGTAGGGTTGATCGACCAAGCCCGAGCAGGACCCTAGTTTATTGAAGGAAGAAAGCCTAAAGAATCCCGGAAGAAGGCATATCACCTACACGTGACGCCTGTTCTTAACTACTACACGTACCATGAAAGGGGCGCCCAATCGCAAGCAAGGCAAATGGTGAGAACACCTACCTCATCCACGAACAAAAAAAATGAATATATCCAAAATCCAAACAAATCTAAAAATTTCAAAGAACAAAAAAAATCTACAAAATTCTCAAAATCTCCTACAAATATGAATATCCGAAATCCCAAAAAAATCTATAAAATTCAGAATCCAAAAATAGAAAAAATCCTCAAAACTAAAAAGAAGTTAGTGCTTGTAAATTGACCGCATATCTAGTTGCATTCATGTTTAATTTTTTGTCATGCACGTTTCGTTTCTGCATTACATAGTCATGTTTCTTATTTGCCTAGTTAAGAAGGCTCATGCCTCTTGACATCTTGCAAGAGGCTAAGCCTAAACGAAATTTAACCACTCTTCTGGTTCAGTAAGATAGGCGACAGGTGCGTAAGTCGGAAGATGGAAAAGAAGGAGAAAAAAATGGCCAAAAGGAGGTAAATCCACTATGAGAACAAAAATGTACAGTATATCATGTGGCAGAGGGGGCCGGCACATCGGAATCGCCGCCTCCCTCCACCGCTGGCTCCTGGGGAGCCGGCTCTGCTATAGGAGGGGGGAGGGGAGTCCTCTCACCGCCAGCTCGAGAGGTGGTACCCGACCGGCTCGGGCCGTGGAGCGTCGTCCGCTGGGAGTCGGTCCGGTATGACCGACCCTGTGACCGGGAACGGGCCAACTCCAGCAGCTCCGTCGCCCGCCGCGACTCCAATGCCCGCATCTCCTCCAGATGCTGGACCTGCAACCGGAGGATCTGCTCGCTCTCAGGGAGGGCCCGGGCCCTCAACTGCTCCAGCTGCAAGGTCAAACAAAGATCAACAATGACAAGCAAAGAAATAAACAAGACTGGAACAACCTCAAATAAAGAAACTCACCTCCGTCAGAAGGGCTGAGTCGGCCGAAGGAGGTCGACTCTCTAAATCGGCCACCTGGGCCTGAAGTCAAGCAACCTGCAGAAAAGAGGATTAGATGCCACAGCAAAGCAAAATGAAGCAAAGCAAGGTGCATACCTGATCCCGGAGGGCCCGCTCTGTCTCCTCGGCGGCTCTCCGGGCACCATCGAGCTCAGCCACTCGGGCCCGCAACTCTCGAACCTGCATGAAGCAAAGATCAGGGCAATACGGCCAAGCAATAAAAAAAAAGAAGCTGAGACTCACCTCCTCGTGGAGTAGGGTCTCCGCCTCTGGTGGTCCCTCTGTCGGGACCTCCACTACCAGCTCCGCTGCCGACGGGACCTCCACCTCCAGCTCCACTTCAGTCGGGACCTCCACCGCCGGCTCCACTGCCGCCGGGCTCCCTACAACCGGCTCAGAAGCCGCCGGCTCCCCCTCCTGCTCGGGCGGCTCGCGAGCGGACGGCTCTCCCTCCTCCTCCACTGAGGCTTCCCCCCGAGGGGAACGAAAGCACCTGCGCGCTCGCGGAGGACGCCAAATGCCGCGCGGCCCCACCTCTCCCTGAGGCCGCACCGGAGACGGAACTGTGGCACGCTGAAAAGAACAAGCAAGATGAAGGCAAGAAAAAAAAAATCATCGCAAGCAATTGACCAGGAGAGGACCGAACCTGTGCGAGCTGGGCCTCCAGCTCCCGAATCCGATCATCCCGATCCGCGAGCTGGTCGCAAAGACGGGAGAGCTCCGTCTGGGTCGCCTACAAGAAAGAATCTGTCAAAGCAGAACAAGCAAACACGAAAAATCGAAAGGTAAAGATAGGCGACGTACCGCGTCGGTCACTGTAAACAAGTGACCGTAGAACTCAGAGAACTGTCGCAAGTACTCCGAGCTATCCGTCACCTGGGAGACCACCGGGGTGCCACCCCGCTCCCAGATCTCTAGGGCCAGTCGGCCCGACTCCCGCCAGTCCACCTTGTGGACCAGCCCTCGAGTGCTCCTCCCCATCTTCGGGTGGGGAGGAAGGGTAACCCACTCCTGGTTGAACCCCAGTGACCGCATCGAAAGACGCTGTCACAGGGGCTCAATCTCGTTCAAGCAGATAAGGTAGGTGTCCCTACCAAATACTGCCCGGGACTCCACCACCCAAGGCTGGGCAGTGTCATCCTCTAGGAGATAGGGCCTCCATACCACCTGCAAAAGGGAAGCAAACAAAATCAGATAACAGCGCTGGTCAAGCTAAGGACAAAAGGAGCAAAAGCAAACAACGCTTACCCGATTGTGGGGGAGATGGAGTAAAGTCTTCCGCAGACTCTCCACCTGGTACTGGTGGGGAGACGCGGACCGGTGTGCTACCCACCGCCGGAGAAGTGGGTAAGGAACTGCGCCCGTCTGCCACACCGCCCGCCGGAGAGGCAAGTGCAGGTTACTCCAGACCTAAACACAGCAAACAGGTCAGGTGCACAGGTATGAAACATTTGCTTTACTTAAAATAGACTGTGTAAAAGAAATTACCTGGAGGAAAGGAGTGAAGCCAGCGACGCCGATAGGGCCCGACTCCATGGCGAGGGAGGAAAAGAGGTGCGCCAGCATGGCAGCACCCCAGGCATACTCGCCTACCCGTGAAAGGCGGGTGAGTAAAGGCAGGCACCGTAAGTGGATCCTGTCGCCCTTGCTGCCCAACAAAAGCCAGGTAAGCAAGAACAACAGGAACCGACGAAGGTCCCTGTCTGCCTGCTCTGTGCCCTCCTCACCACAGAGCTCCGCCTTCAACTCAGCGGTCAGGCGACCCCTGACCTCTGAGAGAAAGACACCCTCCTTGGGGACCGCCGCTGAGCGGAATCCCACCATCTGCCCGATGGCCTCCCACCCCAGCATCCTCGTGCCGCCGGGATACCTCGGAATGTCAAGACCCAGGAGGTCCCGGCAGAAACCAGAATAGTCCTCATAGGTCTTGTCGGTCACCGGCCGGCCGTGTACGTGTAAGCCCGTGATACAGGCCACGTCCTCCAAGGAGGGCACCATGTGCCCCCAAGGGAAGATGAAGGAGCGGGAGACCGAGTCCCACCGCTCCCTCAGGGCCTGGATCAGGGAGAGATCCTCCCAGATCGCAGTGCAGGAGAGGAGCAGACCAAAGCCCATGGCACTTAGTATGCTCTTCTGGAAATCCTGCAAACCCTCGTACACGCAAATGACTAGCTCCCACGAGATGCGGGAGCGGAGCTTGCCCTGCATACAAAAAGAATATTTCTGTTAATTTCATGAAAAATGCAGGTGAATTATCAAATGGGAGGCAAAAGGGATTTACCTCGAGGCGGGCGTGCGGTCGGGCCTCCGGCGCAACCAACGGAACCTCCTCGGCCGGAGGAGGTGACTCCGGGGCCGGCGGGGGAGACCTCCGACGTGCTCGGGAAGAGCGTGGTCGCCTCGCCATCTGCAAGGCAAGGCGTCAACAGGTCAGTATCACGCAAGAATAAATAGAAGTCAGAAAAAACCAAGTTTCTGGAATTAGCAGGCGCTCCCCTTCGGAGCGCTTGTGCAAACGTCCTGAAGTCAGAGCGTCAGCTTGACGCTCCAACTTCACGACGCTACCGAAAGCGTCGCAAAGACAGAGTGCTTGCCTTCGCGACGCCAGGCTCCTGGCATCGTCGCTTCGCGACGCCAGGTCGGCCAGATTTGACCGACTTCGGCGCGGTCGAATTCGGTCAAAAAATCCCGGAAATCTCGGAAAACTCGTGCGATTGGAAAATTCACGACTTATTCTACAACTTCCAAGAAGGAATCAACTGACCTGGATGTGTGTACACGTCGTACGAAGCCCCGGAAGATGTAAACCTTTTGAACTGGAATAGGAAATTGTATGCGTGAAAATGAAGTTAGTACAGTAACTCCGTATATATAGGGAAGGTAAAAATTTTGGAAAATTCCAAAAAAATCCGAAAAAATCGCCATAATTCCCTAAAAATCATAAAAGTTACAAATCCGCCAACCTCGAGGACCTTTCGTCAACAAAAAAATCAAAAATCGAGGGGAATGTGAAGGGTCACTGAAAAGCCCAGTAGCCCAGATCCGTGACTTGGACCGGAGCGGAGCGCTTTGGGATCCAGTGATCAAAATTTCTGGTTTTAACTGTTCAGCAAATAAGTCCTTGCTCGCTTGATCAACTAGCGCCCCATGGTATTATTGCATTAACGAGTATCCATGTACTGTGCCCTTTTGGAAAGATGCTAACAATTTTGCAGGAAAAAGTTCAAATTCAGCTAATACAAATGGCCGCGCAGGGCCCAGAAATACAACTAACATGATGGCCGCTCAGGGACCAGAAAGACAACAGCAAAACGGCCACGCAGGGCCCAGAAAGACAACAGCATAACGGCCACGCAGGGCCCAGAAGAACAATAGCAGATAAATTGGCCACACATAGCCCAGAAAGATCGAGTACAAACATCCCCACTGCACGATCACTGAAGAAGAACCCGCAGCCTGGCAGAGTAACGCGCCACTCGATCACCCTCCTCCGGTACTTCCGAGCCCACTTGAAGGATCCTGCAGACTCTCCAAAGCTCGATGATGCTGCGACACTCCTCTGCATCGTCAGGAGTACCAAAATGGCGGTCCTTGATGGCAGGAAGGTGAGAGAGGCAAGGTACCTTAGACCGAGGCACGCTGATCTGGGGGAAACAACGATGCGTGTTGTACAGTACGAAGGAGGAACTAGTGATCAATCTAAGGTCAACACCTGGGGAGTGACAGACTCGAACCCCTCTCCCCACCATTGGAGGAGGAGGGCACAAGAAAGCGGAAAGATCATTGGCCATGAAGTACCCACGCCAGTCCTGACGAGTCTTCACCGAGGGGCAAGTGTTCATGACTCTCTCTTCCATGCCCAAGACAAGGGTAATAGTGTGAAGCGGGCTATAGAGGAAATAGCGAGAGGAGGACACACGGTGATCCGCCACGCTGAATTTGAAGTGCCAATCAGCCCATGATGCTAAGAGGAGGAGACTGCCATGCATAGGTCTACCGATGCATGCCGAGGATAGGCCGTCATATAGAAAGCCGAGGACAGAGGTGATAATCCTCTCCCTTCGCCAAACACCCCGAATGCTAGATAAGCATCCGGGATGGATCCAGCCATCCTCGGTCGGAAAGAGAAGGGCAGAAACAAGAAGGGTGGCAGCCCCTTTCATACCAGGGAGGAGGTCGGCATCACGAATAACTCCTTCTATGGCACCGATGGTCCATTTTAGGAGGCCCTCTACACTGATCCTATCTCCCAAGGTGATTTGATGGGCTGAGGTAGGGCTCATAAACTCCTCGAGGAATTCCTGAGACGATAAAAGGTCAGTGGGGATGAATGTAAAGAGTTCCTGCCGACTAGGAACCGTCTGAAGACCGAGGAGAATCTCAGCCTCCTCCAGGAGAATGGTGCACTCATAGGTGCCCATTATGAAAGTGTTGGTCTCGGGATGCCAACACTCCACTAAGGCACCAAGAAGGGAGAAGTCCCAATGATATTTCATGATGTTGGAAGCGTGGGTAAGGATGCCCAGAAGACCCCACTCACGAAGGAATGAACGGTTGTGGTAGAACAAGCAGACGATGAGGCAATCCATCCAGCCGAACAATCCACGACAGCGTGCGCCCGGAAATGATGGAGGCTCCTGCACAGAACGCATATGAACAGAATCAAAAACTGCTATCGAAAATAGCAGGCGCTCCGATGACGCAACGCCTGGCGTCGCGAAGACAGAGCGCTTGGATACATCCGACAGAAAGCAAGGAAGGGCAGAAATGGAAGAAAGAACCGGCCAAAAGGAGGGCCCAAAGGGAAGAAAAATGACATGGATAGACATCTAAAGGCAAACTAAATGCAGAAACTCACCACTCCCGCCGAGACTCGATTCCGGATGTGCCCCGGAATGTCCGAGAACTTCTTCGCCTTCAATGGAGCAGTGGGTCGATGAGGGAGCTCCATGGCAGCAAGAATGAGCAAGGATGAGGGAGGAGATGATGCAAGAGGCAGCCCAAGAGAGGTTGGGAGGGTTTTCCCTCCCCTTGGGACGGCCTGGGATTATATAGGGGCGGATTGGGGGGAGGGGGAACCCCCCATTACCCACGACGAGATGGGCGACAGACCCTTGACGGAAAGCTGCGCAGAAGATGCAGGCGCTCCGACAGAGGGACGCCTGGCGTCGTGTCGAAGGGATGCTTTAACAAAATCCGAAAGAAAGAAGAAAAATAAATGAAAATGGACAAAAAAATTAGTGTTTCCTTACTTTCTTGCATATTAACTACAAGTATAATAGTATCCGAAATGTTGAAGACCACAAGTTTAAAGAACACCGGGCCCGAGAACCCCTCCAACAAAATCAAGGACAGAACAGTTGTTTAATGAACTTGCGGATAGGCCAAAATCACGAGTTTTGGGGACGACGGTTCCTGATCAGTATCCTGACCCATCACTCATGATCTATATCTTCAACTATGTTTCTTAATGTTAATTTTTATTTCTTTCTTTCACCCAGCATACATCCGCATGCATCATCTACATTTGGTTATCATCGTTTCGGTTGTTTTTATGAAGAGTCATTTTCTCTGATAAGGCAAACAAGTGTTTCTATTGAGATGAGAGGTTATTCCACTCCGAGCTGAATCAGGTTCCCGCGAGAACCCAGATGAATCCTAAAGGCTTAATCCCAGTCGATTGGAAGTTCTTTTGATTTTAAAATCAACTTCTATTCAGCCCTTCTTGGTACAAGCACACCACAAAGCTAGGCCGCTAACCAAGATGAACTCACGAGCCGCGCTCGGAGGTTCCCCGCACGCAGGGAGCAGGCTTTTATTTTCCTCTCTCGTGCCTACGGCACATCTCTCCTCCAATCAACCGCGGAAGCAGTCCAGAGGAAGCAAAAAGGGTATTGCGGATCTTGAAAAGGCTCAATTTACCTGGTCAGGTCGTGAGTCGCGTATCTAAATCTACACCTTGACGTCAGTTTTTCAGTCCACCACCACTTCACTCCGCTTCACCTCGCTACGGTCATTTCCGCTACACTCCGTGACGCTCCCTTGCAAAACCGACGTCAAGGTGAGGCAAGCTGTAGATACGCGAATTCGGCCATATTACAGAGAGTACAATCTCATTCCTATAGATAACACTTGTATTTTCTCAATCAGGGAAGTCGGTTTGACATAAAAATGACCAAATTTTAGAAAATCTGGAGGCATCCCGACATCGCGACGCCAGGTGTCGCGACGTCAGAGCGCCTGGCATTTCCCGCCTTTTCACCCCTTTATCCGGCCGGACAACATCGTACTCAAAGACATATGATGGTACAAGCGCTCCTCTGCCAGAGCACCTGCATTTCCGCCCGTGATAGCCGGCTTTTCAGGACGGTCAGCGGTGCGTTGTCGAAATCGTACCGAGGGTGCAGGCGCTCCGCCGTCGGAGCACCTGGATCCCCGCCTGCCAACTGACACCGCAGGCTCCGCGTGCGCCGAATTTGCAGGTGTCAGCCGTAGGTCGTAGGTGCTCCCCTGTCAGAGCGCCGGGATCTCCGCTGACAACCGCCGCCTGACACGCAGGGTGGTAGGTGGCGACAGGTATGGTCGGACTTGCTGATCCACTGACTTGTCGGCAGATTAGCAGGCGCTCCAATACCGCGACGCTAGGCGTCCTCAGGCCGGAGCGCTAGGGTCACTTTTGTGCATCTATAAAAGGAGACCCTCCTCCCACATTTAAGAGGTTCCAAAAAGGATTCCCAGAGCCATAACTCCACAGAGAGAGTCTTCTTGAGCCTCCCAACACCCTCCCACCATCTTCCAAGTCACACTAGAGTCCACAATCACATCTCCAAGTCATTCAATCTTCCATTACATCTCTTCCACTCCGCTTATTCAACACAACCAAAAGACCATCCCAAATCTCCTCATACCATTAAAAGCCATTGAAAGGCATTCCAAAAGGTCTCAAGAAGTCTCCTAGAATGGGCCAGGGGTCTGTCCCCCCCTTTGTTGGAATCGGGAGAAGATTGTGTCAAAGGCTGCCTCCGAAGGACCTAAGCGCTCCTCCGACGGGTCGCCAGGCGACCTGGAGTCGGAGCGCCTGCAACCTCCAGAAGCCAGCCGGCCCCGGGCTCGCCAACGATCTTCTTCCTTATCTTATCCTCTCTTCATTTTCCATTTGGGTTTCATCATGCATATTGCACTAGCATAACTTAATGCATCTTTAGCCTTGGGTCATTTAGAACCTCCCTTAAGAGGGGTTAGGAGTTAGTCCTAATCCGGTTTGTTCAACCCCTTTTGTCATTCCACTTCTTTCTTACGAATAGTTACTATTTTATATTTATTTCTAATCGTTGTTTCGTTGTGCTTTCATTCATAACTTCTTTTCAGGCAAGTGAGTTTCTCTAAGGCTCTTCTTCCCCGGCCGGCCGAGGAAGGAGAAGATAGAACCCACACAGTCTCCCCATTCAACGAGGTAACCGGTCATTCTTCCCCCCTCATCAGTGCATCTCTTTTCTTTTAATCATCGGAGCCTCTATGGCTCCTGGCGACCACACGATCTCTTCCTCTTTTCGGTTCATAGGTTAAGTTAGTGTTGATAATGCCACCCACCATCTGATCTTCTTTCCCTTCTATTCTCCTCACGACCCGGGCCGGTCCTTCGATGCCCAAGTGACATCAAGGGTCGTGTAGTCCGGGGACCAAGGTGAGTGTGGAGAAAGAAAGAAGGAGAAGAGGTGGGTAATAGACTGGTTTGTTGGAATCATCCACAACCGTGTCTATGGCGTGATTAACACAAACCGACCCTATCAAAACCAAAAGGAAGAAGAAACACACACCCCACACCGAAACGCGAATGCACCGCGGGTGGACAACGGCACACATCCTCTCGGCGTCCTCATCCTCTTGGCGTCCACACCGATTGGCGGGATTGATGGGTTCTGTGATTCCTTGCAAGAATTTGCCCAATCCTTGGCCCTCTTGGTACCCCAGAATTTTCATGATGTGCCACCCTATTGGCCCCTCTGTGCTCCTCTTCTTTTGTTTTGGCTGCCATCTACTCTTTGGCGGTTCTATCAACGTGAATACTGGCTGACTTGGTAATCCAGTAGCCGGTGTTGTCGTTACATAGCTGATCACCTTTACAATCTGCCCCTTGTGAGGGAACTTGATGCATTGGTGATTAGTAGATGCTACAACCTCTAATGCTTCGAGATACGGACGACCCAGAATAACTCAATAGGTGGGAACCATTTCCAACACATGGAAGTCAACCGTGACTATTTTGGGGCCGAGCTCAACATCAAGAAGAATGGTGCCGTGCGCAGGTTGCTTCATGTTATCAAACGTAGTCACAGTGATGTGGGAGAGCTGGATTTCTGCCTCCGAGATGCCACAGAAGCTCAGTGTTTCAGGTGGCACAATGTTTAAGGAGGCACCGGTATCCACCAAGCATGAATCTATCGGGGTGTCTCGAATATTCACCGTTAGACACAATGCACATTTCCTGACTTCTGGGGCTGCCAACTCCTCGTTAGTAAAAGTAAAGGCAGGATGTTCACTTCAAGGAGCTAAGACAGCCGTAATTCTTTCGGGCGGGAGGCTTTCACTAACTAGTACCCTCTGTAAATATTGTTGGAGCACCTCTTGGTGGATCTTGGATCTCTTGATCAGTTCTAGAATAGAGATCCTAGCTGGTGTTTTATCAAGGTACTTCAGTAAATCGTATGTGGTCCCTGGTATCGGTTCTTCGACTAGTTCTTCCTCTATTTATGGGGCTTCTTGTGTTGCACCGGCCTAAGGGAAGATGCGCTGGACCATACGTCAGCTCCGTAACATGGCAGTGAGAGGTGGTGTGGGTCTGGCAGATGATGTTTTGATGGAGATGGGAATGTGACTTGGTTGGTCGGGTTGGGTGAGTTTAGGTGGTGATAGTGGGGGGTTGACAGGGCTAAGGGGGCCGCTAGTGGGTTGGTTGGTCGAATAAGGATGGGTGAAGGTTGTGGGGTTCTTGGTGGCATGGTGGGTGTCGGGTTGGTCAGTGGTGGTGCTGGTCTAATGATAGGCGGTAGAGGGGATGTGGGGGCCGATGGTGGTGGTATATGTGGTCGGATAATGGGTCCTATGGAGAGAGGGGTCGTGGTGACGGGCCTATCCACGGGTCATGGCGGTGCACGGATGATGGGTGGTAGGTTGGGTAAGGTATGGGGAATGGATAGGATAGCTTTGTCGGAGTGGTGGGGGGGTGTAAGATTGGAAGGAGGCGGTGGACTGGTCCATCTGCCAATCTTGTCCTCGGTTGGATGGTTCTTCAATCAGGACCAGGATAGGGTTAACAAGATTGCGGGGTGGTGCTGCTGATAGAAATGTATGCTCTACATGCCAATCATATGTGATATGATTTTACATTTCTTGTAATATCTTATTCAGTATAAATGGCATAACCTTCATTACTTGCACTATCTAGATGCGTCTATCCTAATGAAGTCCTAGGTTGCATGCAATGATGATTGAATCATGATGAGATCATAATAATGAGATCAATATCTAGAAGCATGTACTCTAAATGTTCCTAGTCGTAGGATCCTCGAGACGGGACATCAAGGATCCGGTAAGACTAGTGTATATGATATCTTCTCATATGATGAGAATGACCGATCTCATTGGTCATCAGTGTGGGGACACTGAGATACATATACAGGTGCTCATTAGAGGAATGAGTTCACTGAACTGACCAGTATAGAATCCCTGAATGGTATTTTACCGAACTGTCGATCAGGGTATTCTATCATCACGGTTGCACGGTTGGATCTTTGACCTGAGTCGCCAAAGATGTCTTGCCGGGCGTACCATGTACTTTGACTATTGACTTATGGATCACTTAGTATTGTGGTCCTGTATAGTTAATGGATTGGGTGTATGGGAAACCCGGTGGAGGCAATTGAGCGGACAATAAGGGATCGTCCACTCTCGGTAGGAGAGAGAGAATGTCCTATGGATAGTACTCTAAATCCTTGGCTAAGGTAGATAGGATAATTGGAAAAGGGTTTTCTAATTGATCCAATTATGGGTACAAGATTCCATTGTGTCAGTATATCTAGGAGTTGATAGTTGATACTGTACTCCTATCCGACCAGGACATTGGATGGACGAAGATTTATAGCTGTGTGATAACCAATGATGGAAAGGTTCTTTAGAGAGGAGTTCATCCCCGAAGCCATTTGGGATCATAGGATGTGGCTTGTACCCTTCATGATCGGTAGGTCGTTAAATCTATTATGAGATAATAGATTTAATTTAAAAGAAGTTGTTCTTTTAATTAGGCCTCAACCAAATGAGCTATTGGGCCTAGTGGGTCACACACATAAGGGATAATCCATGAGTTTGGGAGCAAGGGTGTAAATATAGAGAAAGGAGGGGTTTTTGTGAAAATCTCCAAATTCTCTATATAATAGCGAATTGAGCATGAGCCCCACAAGCCAAGGCAGCAAAATTCGTCCCTACCTCTCTCCTTCACGTTTTCCAATGCTGGAGGCCGTCGAGAGTCGATGGGACTTCATCCGGGGCGAGTCAGAAGGTCCGACGCGAAGGAGAACCCGACTATGGAGGCAGCTCGTGTGGATACGACTAGAGGCCGCACACTTGAGTGGCTGAACGAGCGTGAGAACGCTCTATCTTCTCCGATTTTTAGGGATTATTTGAATCTCATAAAGGTACGTGTTCGAAACTATTTCGAATACCGATTTTGGCGACGTCGTTCGGTTCCGATCGAGACCAAGACAATGATATACGAGGAATCGGAATTTTTTTTCGCTGCGCCAATCTGATTGGACCGATTCCCAACAGCTGCTACTAGAGTGGGCGCATGGTTTGGCAAAGGGTTGTGCACTATTACCAGGCCATGATCATGTTGTTGTTGTTGTTGTTGCTGTCCTCTAGGTTTTGGCTACTGTGCTTTTAATGACTCAATGTATGCCCCCATTTACGTCCAATCAATGCTCCCTTGGTCATGAAGATCGTGAATATAATCTCTGAATTGAAAGCAATCTTCGATCATGTGACCTGGGTATCGGTGGTACATACAATACCGCCCAGTGTTCGTCGTGCCTGGCCAAACAGGTCTTTCTTTTGGGAGCTCTATCTGTTGTGCGGCCATCAAGGCGTTGAAGATATATGTGAGGGAATAGGGCAATGGGGGGTAATTCTCTCATCGAGGTCCGGTTTTTCTTGGTTGATAGGCAGCTGGAGGAGGGGCCTAGTGATAAGCTTCTTGGGCCCTGGGTTGTGGAGCTTAGGGCACTAAAGGTTGGGGTTGTTGATTCTGGGGTCTGTATGGTTGAACCTGGTACTGAGGAGGCCGTGAGGAAAGCTGAGGCCTAGGTTGTTGATGCTGGAAGGTTGGAGCATTCTGATTAGAAAGAGGGTTTCTATATTGATGTGGGTAGTTGTTAGGAGGATTCCCTACAACACTAACATGTTCATGGTTTACTATACCCTCGGTTACTGGTCTAAAGGTGGAAGAGACGATTTTCTTGGTAGCTCGGGGCTGAGGATCGAACAGGTTCATGATGGGTGAATCCCAAAGTTGAGTTTGGATGTACCGTGCCTTCTCGTAAAGTTCGCTTATGGAAGTGGGGTGATGAAGGGCTAGCATGTTTTTCATAGCCGGGGTTGCATTCGTTATGATCAACTTGACTTGTTCCGGCTCTAACATCGGATCTAGGAGTTTCTCGGCCATTGCCCTCCATCTATCAGCATATCTGATAAAATCTTCATCTGGCTTCATTCTCAGCATATCGGATCTATGAGTTTTTAGCGGGGGCGCGTTACGCGTCTCACTGCTAAAAATCGACGGAAACTTCCGTAAATTGCTAAAAATTGACTTGACATACGTAACGCGCCCCCGAACCGGGGGTGCGGTACAAATAATTGAAAATTAGTGTCGGAAACCTTCCAAAAATCAGGTTTAGAAGGTGCTAATTGGGGTAATTTGGATTTAAAGAAACTGACCGCGCCCCCGCTTTTCAAAGGAACTGGGGGCGCGCAGGACGTGCCCCCGGTTTGAGGGTGCGTAGGGCGCGCCCCCGGGTTGAGGGCGTGCCCTCCCCTTTCAAGGGGAGCGGGGGCACGGTAGACTCTCTCTCCTGCGCGTGTGTTCCGCGAGCCGTATCTTGCAAACGGGATGTCCGATTCGGCTCCCGTTTGTCGCGTTGGAAAGAGGGCTTTCAACCGCACCTCCTCAAGTCGATAAACCAGC
Source organism: Cryptocoryne crispatula var. balansae (assembly GCA_036172225.1). NCBI lineage: Eukaryota > Viridiplantae > Streptophyta > Magnoliopsida > Alismatales > Araceae > Cryptocoryne > Cryptocoryne crispatula. The sequence continues at coordinate 9,575,035 of CM069934.1, forward strand.
TAGCACGACTCCCGAGATGTTCGTACGAGGCTTTCTACCGGTTTACCCTCTCGCAGAAAGCCAAAACCCGTAGCGAAGATCCGAAAGAGCACGGTTCCGATCGAGAAATCTCGGGTCAACTCGGGATGACTTAAAATGATGACCGAACAAGTTCGGTACGATCGGAAAACCCGAAATCATGAAAAAATCTGAGATTAACCCGGTAAACGTGAATCGAAACTCGGAAAAGCCGGGAAACCCTAAAATTGACCGAACCGGACGTATGGCCATGATTGATGAAAATATGCGATTAGAATCGACCCGGATGACCCGAAAAGACCCGGTGATGACCGGAAAGGCTTAATGCGTGGTCTAGGATAGCCGTGTTAGTACAGATCGAAAAAAGCCGTAACGAAAGCTGTCATTGACCGAGGCCTACCGAAATGACTTCTAGGAAATCCTGAATGTTACGGAACACATGCGGGATTCCCGAGACCTTCAATTATGGACCATTCAAGGTCGGTCATCGAGCAGGCTTCGTGTTTTTACAGTTCGCACGCGGCTCTCGCTTGAAGGTTACGGCATTGTTTCAGAAATCATCGGTCCATTCTCAACTAACAAGGGGGCTCCACCAATGTCCTTAGCTCATCTCCACGAGGTAATCCGGATCAGATAACGGACAAATAAAGGATATCGACTATGGAATAAGAGTCTAGGGCTCCGAATCAAGCCAATTTGGCATGTCTACAGCTTGCCTCGCCTTGATGTCGGCTTTGCAAGGAAATGGCATGTAGCGGAGCGAAGTGAAACATAGAGAAAGCGTAGTGAAGCGAGATGGATCGTAGTAGAATGTAGTGGAGCAAAATGGTGATGGACTGAAAAGGTGGCATCAATGTGTAGATATAGACACGCTCAACGACCAGATTCGGCAAGACGAATCTCCTCAAGTCTCTTGGTTAACCGCCATGTTTCATCAAGTCTTCCTATGTTCGATTGGTAAAAGATGTGCCATTGGCACGAGAGAAGAATAGCCAACCCCCAACGTGGTGGGGAGTCCCCGAAACATGGGTTCGTAGGTTCATCATCAGCCGGTAACCCGATCTTTGCGGTGTTCCTGTACTGTGACGGGCTAAAATTTAAAAAGAGATTTGTTTGAAAAAGTAAAAGAATACCAATCGAGCACATTTAGGCTCTTAGATTCATTTAAGTCTTCCAAGAGACAAGATTTGATTCGGAATGGAATGATCTTAGATTTCGATAGGCAAATGTCTAAGCATAGACCGTGAAGATAGTGACGGTGCAAGAAGGCCCTTGGCGGGAAGAATTGGCTTCCATGGTGGGATGAATAGCAAAGAAGTGTTGCAATGGCCACAGTGGTGATGGAGGATTTGGAGTTATAAGGTGATTACCGAACACGGTGAGATTGACAGACATGGTGGGATATTAGAAAGGTTGGTGGGACTAGAAAACATGGTGGGATTAGAAAACATGGTGGGGATTCAGAGAACACGGTGGGATTCAGAATGATCGGAATTAGGATAAAAGGTTTAAAGATTAGGGTGAGAAGGTGAAGATTACGAAATGATGTATGTAATGACAAAATATAATGCAACTAATGCTACATGATTAATGCTGAGCTCAAGAAAACAAGACAAAACTTGTATAACAAATAGTTGAAGATATAGATTGTCTACGAGGTCAAGATACCCATTCGGAAATCATCATCCCTCACAGCACAACTTTGGCTTATCCGTGAGCATTAGAGATGACCTGACCGTCGTAGAATTTGATGAAGGGGATCTCGGGTCAAGTCTTCTCCGTACTCATGGTCTTCAACAAATAATGCATAAGATAATAATACACGACTAGCGACATATATGCTAGTCGGCAAGTTATGGGGGTTTCCCATGTCCATTCGTCTGTTTCCGCGAGCAATTCCTGTCTTTCATAAAAATGTTAGTTAATGATGTCCACTCGACCTTAATAAAGACAAAAACATAGATAGACAAATTTTTCTGATTTTTTATGAATTTTTCTAATTTTTCTAGAATTTTTGAGTTTTTAAAGATTTTGACCGAACGTGCCCCCGAACCGGGGGCGCGGCCTGCGCACCCTCAGTTGGGGGGCACGGCCAGCGCGCCCTAGGTTTGGGGGCACGGCCTGCGTGCCCCCACTTTGGGGGCGCGTTCAATCCCAGTTTCCTGTTTTGATCGGATCCGAATCCGATTCAAATCGGGACCGATTTCCCCTATATAAACACCTCTTAGGACGACCAGATCGTCCTACCAACACCCAGGATGGCTCCTCCTTTGAAAAAGCAGCGTGTTGGCTCGGTTCGAGGTATTTCAAGCGTCCCGGGTCATCTGAAGGCCAGAATCGGCGCCGACTTGGTAAGTTCACTGCCAATTTTAGCTTTCAGCCACTCTTTTCTTCTTTTTTCTTAAAGAATTTTCTTTTACCTCCTGTTTGGGTGTAGGATTACCCAAACTTCCCTGGGCCTCGCCGGTATTGCTCTCCTCCCTGGCTTTCCGGCTTGCTTGACGTCCTCGGCTTGTCGGTCAGAGCGATTCTTCGAGATTGGGGCTTAACCGGGCTCTTGATCCATGCCAAGCAATATTCAGGCTACTCCCTTGACTTCGGTTTGATGGGAGCTCTTGTTGAGTTGTGGCACCCCGACACTCACACGTTCATGTTCGGCAGCTTTGAGTGTACAGTTCTCCTTGAAGAGGCGGAGCTCCTTCTCGGCCTCCCTCGGACTAAGAAGGGAGAAACTAAAGGTATGTTCATCCCTTCAGGACCCGTCTCTTGCTTGGAATTCTTGCAGGATTTTGTCGAGGCTCGGTAGATCAGCACCTTGTTGGCCAGCAAGCGAATTAGTGTTCCCAAGTTGGCGGCTTGGACAATCTCTCTTCTGACGGCTCCTGGTCTAGACGAGGACCGGATTCTACGCGGTGCAAAGGGTTTCGCAGCTTGCCTTGCCGCGGTGTTCTTGTTTCCTGCGGAGGATGGTTTCATGGAGGTTGATCAACTTTCGTGCATCCGCGGCATCTGGAGCGGTGCACGGTTGGGGCCTTCAGTTCTGGGCTTCTTGTACTGCGGACTGTCCGCAGCTTGCGTGGGCCGTCCTCCCTTTGGCAGTGTGCTTCTACTGGCTTGCAGGGCCGATCTTCACTTTAAGTTCGATCTAGCCGGTGAGGTGGCCACCAGGTCGCAGCTCTTCCGCCGTAGCCCCTTGTTCCCATATTCCGATGCACTTGGCTTCGGCGAGAGAGTCGCCAACAGGTGTGCATCGGTGAAGAAGAGGCCAGAGTGGCGTGCTCACTTTGCCTCCATGAACCGTTCCAGCTTCTTGCACTCTTCTGCTGCCCTGATGCAGAAGGACTTCCAGGTGTGCTTTGTGCCCGGCGTTGATCTCCGCCTGGTTACGGGTTCGGCCTTCGTGTTGTACAATGCTCACCATTGCCACTCTCAGATTGGCTTGCCTCGGTACGAGTTGCCCAAGCTGTCCCACTTGCCACCTATCAAGGGCAGGCAGCTTGGCTCAGCAGATGACGAGGAGGAGGCGATCTCAGCCATTGCCTTGTGGGAGACGAGTCGGGTGTGCCGCCCAGGCCTCCTGATTGAGGAAGACCTTGACCAGAAGCGCCACTACATCTCCGCGTTGAAGCTTTTGCTTACTTGAGAATCTTCTTTTCATGCTTTAACTTGACAAACATGTTGTTTTTATTTTGAATAAACAATGAATTTTTTATAGCAAATTTGAGTGAAAATTCAATAGAAATTTACCTTGTTTCAGAAAAATGCAAGACAGATGTTGACAATTATGATGAATATGATTTGTTAGTTTTCAACACCTTGAATATTTTTTAATATGAAACAAGATATTTGTGAAAGGTTTTAACATGCCTTTTTTCTTTAGGTAATTTTTCAGAGCAAACTGTGAGTCTGATGAATTTTATTTCGGTGACTCCTTGATCGGCTCGATTTTCTGAATAGCATGGTGCTTTCTGAAATTTTCGCCATTTTTATCAATTTTGATCTTGAAAAATACATTTTTAGCCATTTCTGACTAATAAATACATAAAATTTTTCTCCTGAGCCATGAAAAATGTTAGCTAGTGATGATAAAAAGCATGAATATGTCTAGCTAATTTAGGAATTGAGACATTCAAAGTTATATGAAAAGAGGGGTTTTTGGTGATAATTTAAAGAGAATTTTTCTTCACAAAATTATTTTGAGCAAACCGTGCATCAGATTGGGATTCTTTCGGTGGCATTGCAATTAGCTCGATTTTGTGAACCTTGGGTGATATTTTCAAATTTCTCCCATTTTCACATTTTTACTCTCTATAAATACCCCCTGGGGGTAAGAATATCTCATTTCCACCTGTACACCATCTCTCCTCGCGCCAGAAGCTCCTGAGTTCCAACTCAGATACGGAGTCCAAAACGCCGTCAAAGGTTAGTGCCCCTGTTACAAAAAATGTAGATCAGGTTATGCTCTTCGATTTGGTTCAAGTTTCACGCGATTCCGAGTTGATTCGACGAAGTTATCGCGAAAATAAGGATCGAGCAGGTGAGAGGGTGCGGTCAACGCAAAACGTTGACCGCGCCCTCGGACCGGGGGCGCGCAGACCGCACCCCCAAGAGGAGGGCGCGGTCTGAGCGCCCTCTCTCTCCTCACCGGATAGGGGCACTGAGCGCGCCCTCCCTCTCCAAAGGGGGGGAGGGTGCGTTCGGCTGATTTTTTTTATGAAATGAAATAAATAAACAATGTTTGATGTCAACTTCCCTTTTGGCACAGATGCCGAGGAGCCCGACCTCCCGGCAGTCCGAGAGGTACGTTTTCTTTTCCTGCACTTAATGATTAGCTCCTTTGCATTTTGGCAATAAAAATTGAGTGAACTAATGAAATGAATTTCTTGCAGGCCCGGATAAAATCCCGGATCTCGTGGGACCTGGTGCATGCTGCCTACCTCGGCCTACCAGAGTTCCAGCAGGTTCGGTTAGAGGAGATGGGGTTTGGGCCCATCCTCTGGGTGACTCCATTTTGGGAGGACCTACCAGTGGTGCAGGTCCTCCGTGAGTCCTGGGACCCAGACTCCTTTGTGTTTCTGTTCCTATGGGGGCACATGGTGCCCTCCTTAGAGGATGTTACACACATCACCGGTCTTCGTGTTTACGGTAGGCCGGTGGTGTGTGCCACCTCTTCTGACTATTCGCGGGAGTTCTGGGCCCTCTTCGCATAGGAGCCCGAGTTCGACCCGGAGGATGGCCTACGCACCATCGCCAGACTAGAGGCTGGTGAGATGGTAGGCTTGGTGGATGCCGAGCGTGTTCATGGAGAGAGCCAGGACAGCTTTTTTTGCCGCATGGTCGGCCTGGCTGCAGCGGCATTTACCGGGTTACCTGGCTCCTTGTAGGCGGATGTAGACCTGCGCCGCTTCCTCCTCTTCTTCTTCGGGCGCCTTCTGTTGGGCTCGAAGATGGGCTCGAAGATGGGCTCGAAGATCGGCGAGGTAGTTATTGGCTGGGCAGAGGATAGCCGAGACTACCTTCGCCGATACGCGGAGGCGTACGGCCACTTGTTTGTTCCAGAGGGTCAGGTAAATGCTTCTTTCTTTTCTTCAATTCTGTGTTGTTGTTCTCTTCTGACCTTCATGCCATTTCAAGAGGCTCGAGCTCTACTGCTACGTCAACAGCTGGAGATTGTTGATCTTCGGCAGGAGGTGGCCACTCTTCGTGGCATGCTGGAGACTGAGGTAGACATTGCCTTTGACCTTCATTTGTATCCTCGTCATATGATTGCCTTGCTTTGATGTGTTTTTCTTCTGTTCACAGCGGAAGGCTCGTGCTGAGGGTTCACCTCCTTCTCTATCGAGGGAAGAGGTGGCTGAGCTCCGCCAGCGTCTTAGTGAGGCGAGAGAGGCCCTGACGACCAAGGAGGCAGAGGTATCTTTCATTGTTGTCTATTCTGGTTGTTGATTTTTCTTGGTTCATATTCTTCCTCTTCTTCCAGGTTTTCAGAGTAGCTTATCCTCCCGTATCCAGTCCTTGGAGTTTGAGGTGGAGACATTGCGGTCTACCCCAGCCGATCTTCGTTCCCAGATGATCGTCTCGGATCTCCGCCTTCAGCACGAGAGAGCCATGCGCAAGATGATAGCCAGGCCATGCGATCTCTGGAGCAGATGCACCTGCAGGCGCAGGTTCATTTGTTGGCAGCAGAGGCGACATTGCAAGTTTACCGCCAGGGCATCCCTCCACAGCCGAGCCAGAGTTGCACCCATCAGAGCAGCTCGCATCGGAGTGGTATGCACCGGAGTGGCGGTGCCACTCGTAGTCGAGGTCACCACGGGCAGAGCCAGCAGGGGCAGAGTGGCCAGAGCCAGAGCCATGAGCACAGTGCTTCTGCGTTCCTGGCCACTTCTTCAGAGCGTCGCCGCAATGAGGCGGCCGCAGCAGCTTTGGCGGACACGGCTACCATGCCTCCTCCACGTGGTCATTCTCCTGGAGAGGGTAGCAGCAGGCACTGATTTTTGTAGCAGGCTTAGCTTTTCTGATGTTGTAGCTGCTTTTCTTCTTTGTTGTAGCACTTAATGGCATAATCAGATCTTCACCTGTTTGCTTCAATGTTTGTTTGATCTGCTTGACATCGCTCAAAAGGGTAGTTAGTATCACATTTCGGCTTAGCCCCTTGCAAGTTTGTCAAGGGGTGAAGCCTTCTAAGGGATGGTAAATAATAAAAGTAAATAATAGATGTAGGGTTAAGAGACATACCTGTTGGAAAGATTCTCACCCCTTCTTGACTTGTGTTTCTTTCCTGAAATACTTAATAGAAGGATTAAATCTGCTCTATGGCTTACCCCCTTGCCTATTTTTGTCTTGCCTTACTTACATGTCAAGGGGGGTAGCCTTATTAACAAGGTAATATGAACAAAATGACCGAAAATGAATAAGATCAGGGTTAAGAAAACTTACTTGCTATGGTGAGAGTCACTCCCTTCTTGATCTTAGAATCCTGAAACACTTAATGAAGGGGATTAAATCTTCACCATGGCTTATCTCTTTGCCTATTGCTGTCTGCCTTGACTTAGGTCAAAGAGAGGAGCCTTCTTAACAAGGTGTAATAACCTAAATGATCAAAATGAAATGGTTAAGAGAACTTACCTGTCATTGAGAGAACCTTCTCCTCTTATTTTAAAGTCCCTAAAAACACTTGATAAAATAGGATTAGATCTTCACAACGACTCATCCCTTTGCCTATTATGGCCAACTTTGACTTAGGTCAAAGGGAGGAGCCCTCTTAACGGGGTGATAATGAAGATGAATATGCAATGCGGAAATGAAACATGCAAGACATAAAGATAAACATGAATGCTAGCAACGACAAAAATCAAGGTTATGCCAAGTTAGATGATGCATTTTTTTAGATTTTTGGAAAGTATTCAATTTTTTATTTTTGAAGATATTCAATTTTTTTGGATTTTTGAAAATATTCATTTTTTTGGATTTTTAAAAATATTTGATTTTTTTGGATTTTTAAAATATTCTATTTTTTTGAATTTTTGAAAATATTTGATTTTTTGGATTTTTAAAAATATTCATTTTTTGGATTTTTGTGGAGAATGTGCCGGTATTGAAACAATTCATCGATCTTTGAGTGTTAATCAAGATTTAAGCGATAAACACCACGTGAAAATAAGGTTCCCTACCCAGAATCTTTCTTGTCCTCTTCTCTTGATCGGTTTGAATTCCCCCTGAGCTTGGATAGTTTACCCTACCCTAGGGTTTTAAGATGGAAGAATAATAAAGGAAGTCTTTGATAGAATTTGAGGGTGTTGAGGAGGGTTTCTCTACTCATGCCCAAATTGCCCGTTGGGGTTCGGCCTCTTAGGGTTTTTTTTTTCTACATGTGGCACTTACTTAGACAAGTCTTTGACCTGTGGGGTATTGCCCATCTTTTGGTGCCTTCTTTTCATTTTCTATTCTTCTGGGTACTCATTCAGACAGGCCCATATTTGTTTAAACCTGTGGGATTCATTGCCCATCTTTTGGCACCCTTTTGCACCCTATGAGATGGCCTCCTACTAAGGCGGCGGGCATTTTCGATACTATCCTCCTCTAGTCCCCTTCACCTATCTTGGAACGAATAGAAGAGAATAGGGTAAGGGTTTCCTTTCCACCTTCAGGGTTCTGCCTTGCCTCTCTCGAGTGTTGGACTATCCAGATTCTGGGATCGGGAGGTGTTGTGTGTGCAGGGTGATGTCTACCCTTGACTTCTAGCTAACACCCTTTGGATCGATGACTTAATATCATACCAGAAATTCTCCATTTTCTTTTCTAAGGAAAATATTTTTTGAGGTAAACGCCGTTCCATGGATGGTTCAATTTTTCTCCATCGGCATTGGTTAGCTCATATGCATTACCTGGATATTTTTCAGTTATAACAAAAGGCCCTTCCCAGTTAGGTTGCAACTTAGAGCGGGGACCACCCGGCTTAACGAATATACGTTTTACTACCATCTCACCGATTTCGAACTTTCTCTCTACCACCCTCTTTTGATAAAATCTTTTCAATCGGTTCTGATAAGTCTGGGCATGCTCAGAGGCGGCCAACCTTCTTTCATCTAGGAGTTCAAGTTGTGCAAGGAGAGATTCTTGCCTCTCATCGACAGGGATGTCCCTATCAAGTTGAACTCAGAGTGATGGAAGGAGTACTTCGTACGGGACCACCGCTTCCATCCCATATGCGAGAGCATATGGGGTTTGACCAGTGGGGGTCCGTACAGAAGTACGATAAGCCCATAGGGCATCTACAAGCTTATCTGGCCAGTCTGCGAACTTGCTAGACTTACAGGTTTTCTTGATGATTTTAATCAAAGTTTTGTTGGTGGCTTCTGCTTGACCATTGCCTTGCGGGTAATAAGGAGATGAACGATGCAATGCAATGCGGTACCTGTTGCAAAGATCACGCAGATCTTGAGAGAGAAATTGCGATCCATTGTCGGTGATGATGTCGCTGGGTATCCCGAACCTGGCGATGATGTTGCGTTTGATGAAGGAGCACAGTGTTGATTCCTTGATCTCCACGAACGCTTCCGCTTCTACCCACTTGGTGAAGTACTCTATTGCCGTCAGGATGAACGATTTGGAACGGATTTCAGAGTTAAGATCACTTAGAGGGCCAATGATGTCGAAAGCCCACATGGCTAAGGGCCATGGGGCATGAATCGGATGAAGAGAAGATGCGGGAGAATGGATCTTGTCGGCATGGAGTTGGCAAGAATGACAATGCCGGACAAAGATAGAGCAATCCTCTTCTAGGGTTGGCCAATAATACCCCTGCCTGATGATTTTCTTGGCAAGAGCTTGAGCATTGACATGGCCCCCACAGACCCCGGAATGTGCTTTTTTAAGCACCAATTCTGCCTCTTCTTCATCAATGCATCTCAATAAAATTCCGCTCAGGCTCCTCTTGTAGAGCACCCCTCCTAGGATGGTATACCTCTGGGATACTCTCCTGATGGCCTTCTTTTCTTTTGCATTTGATCCAGGTGGATATGACTGATCTTGACAATACCTTGCGATCTCATCAAACCAAGGCCTCTCACCTTCATCTAACTCTTCCAACTCGATTAGAGAAACTTCCTCTTTCTGCTCTAAATATTCCTTCCTGCCAAATCTCTCCTTAATCTTCAAAAATCGACCATCCTTAATCGCCGGCATCGACCTTCTACGGACATGGATAGCCCGCACCTGTCTACCTAGCGGGACTGATAGAGATGAAGCTAAGGAGGCAAGGGCATCAGTAAGGATGTTCTGAGCTCGAGGAACATGGACAAAAGTGAGTTTGGAAAAGAGTTTGATGTAGCAAGAGGTGAGTTCTTGGTAAGGTTTGAGGTTTGGATGAGAAGTTTGGTATTTGGTTAGGACTTGGCGAAGGATTAGTTGGCTATCACCTATCACCCTCAATTCCGTGGCACCATAGAAATGAGCGGCCTCCAGCCCGGCCAGCAAGGCTTTGTATTCAGCTATATTGTTGGTTGCTAGGAAGTCAAGCTGAAATGCCTGTGGAATGGTGACACCCTCGGGTGATAGATGGACGATTCCTATTCCCTTACCATGTGAATTCAGAGCCCCGTCAAAATATAATGTCCAAAGGTGGGAAGATCGGATCAACATTAGTTCGTCATCCGGGAGCTCCGACTGGACCGGGTCAAAGAGGGTTATAGGGTGATGGGCTAGATGTTCGGCAATGGCGTAGCCCTTAATCGCCTTCTGGGGGACATAGGTGATATCAAACTGGGAAAGGAAGCTCTGCCAACGACCTAACCGATCAGTTAGAACAGTTTTCTCTAGAAGTAATTTGATGGGATTGATGCGGGCAATAAGATTGACCTCATGAGCTAAGAAATAGTGTTTAAGCTTCTGAACTACCCAGACTAGTGCAGCACAGGTCTTCTCCACTACAGTATACTTCTGCTCACATGGATCAAAAATCTTTGACAAGTAGTAAGTTGCCCTCTCTTTCCCTTCTTCATCCACTTGTGCAAGGACTGCCCCAAGAGAATTCTCCAAAACCGAGATATATAGAACTAAGGGCTTGCCAGGGACTGGTGGTCTAAGCACAGGGGGACTAGCCAGGTATCTTTTCAATCCATCAAATGCATCCTGGCACTTCGAATCCCATTTGAACTCGGCCCCCGCCTTGGTCAACTCATAGAAAGGTTTACACCTTTGGGAGTGTTGAGAGATGAACCGGCGGACAAACTGTAGCCTCCCTATTAATCCTCGAAGTTCCTTTATATTTCTTGGAGGAGGCATACCAATGATTGCTTTGGCCTTGTTTGGGTCGATCTCTATGCCCCTTTTGCTCACTATAAACCCTAATAATTTTCCTGAGGATACTCCAAATGTGCATTTCTTTGGGTTCATCTTCAATTTATATTCTCTAGCCCTTTGCAAGACCTTTCTTAACACTTCAGGATGATCTTCTCGGCTTTTGGACTTAACGACCAGGTCATCCACGTACATCTCTACAAGGGTATGCATCATGTCATGGAAGATAGCTGTAGGCACCCGGATGAGCCGGCTCGGCTCGCGCGCGCGCGTCGGCGAGGGAGAGAGAAGAAGAGGAGAAGGAGCGTGTGTGCTGTAAGGTGAAGTGTGTGGCTCCAAAGTGTGATTGAGTATTAAGCAAATGAACTAGAAGGAGTTTGAGTTTGACCGTCGTACCTTAGGGATGTAAACAAGGGTAGATTGTTAGGTTCTAACTTCTCCTTTCTCGGCCAGCCGAGAAGGGAGAGCTTTAGGGAGTTCTTTCACCTACGATCGGATTGAAGCTTCACTCCGGTCGATCTACCTAAGAATGTCCTGCACAAAACATGAAGAAAGACAAATGAAAATCATTAGCTCTGGCGCAAGTATAGCATCATGCTTGAGAACGACTCATGCAAAAGGGGATGAACTAACCGGATCGGGACAGAATCCCAACCCCTATTTTTGGTAGGTTTTTAAACATATATGAGATGCAAAATGATCTAAGACATGCCAAATAACATGATGAACAGTGCTAAGACGAAAAAGGAAGATAAAAACTCGATTAAACGGGCGATCGGACTCCGAAAAATGACAAAACGAGCTTCTGCCCCTCCTGGTGCCCTATATATAGGGCGCTAGGAGCAGGTGCCCCCTTTATGGGGCGCGTTGACCAAGGTCAAAGCGCCCTGTATACGGGGCACTAAGTCTGGCCCGAACAGATTTTCTTCCCCTCTTCGCAACGCCGCTCCGGGGTGCTGGGTGACTTCCGGGACGAAGTAGGGGCTCCTCCTTGTAGACAATATGCAAATGAAGCCAATGGAAGGTGGTTTGGATACTGGATAAAAGAGGAGCGACGGGTAGAAGCTCTCAAAGTTGGAGAAAAAACATGTTTCTGGGTGGCAGAAACAGAAGGTTTTTGGGTTTTTGGTGGACGATTTTGGATCGGTTTGGAGGCTTATGGTGGGTGAAAATGGCTTAGAAACGTGGTGTTGGATGAGCTCTAGGGTGGAACGAAGTTGGAACCCCCTCCAAGCTCCAAATGGAGGTCTATTTATAGCTTAAAAGAAGGCACTTTGGCCATTTTCGAAAAACAGTGCCACGCGGCATGGTGCCCTGTATATGGGGTGCCAACATCATGAGGTCTGTCAGGTCGACAAGACGAGTCACTGCGGGGGTCAAATTAGCCGGTCGAATCGATTTGATATGGTTCCAGGTGCCCTGTATATAGGGCGCCAGGCGCCCTATATACAGGGCGCCAGGTGCCCTATATACAGGGCGCCTGTTGCCCTATAAACAGGGCGCCAGGTACCCTATATACGGGGTGTTTGGCTAGGCTGATTGCTCTATTGATCCCCTTCGGAACGTGCCAGAAACTTGATCCGTCCGGAAAACACGATCCGCTTTAAGTATTCTCCATGAAAACAAGAATTTAAACTCTCCAACTGGGCCAAAATTGCGTGTCTACAGCTTGCCTCGCCTTGGCGTTGGCTTTGTAAAGGAATGACACAAATGAGGCGTAGGCGAATGTAGCGAAGCATAATGTGGCGTAGCGGAATGAAGTGGTAATGTACTGAAAAGGTGACGCCAAGGTGTAGATTTAGACACGCCCTCATTGGCCTTGTTGAGTGGAATAAAACTTTACCGGATTCCGAGATTACCCTTTGTCTTATCGGAACCTTCCCTCTGGTTGATTGGTTAAAGAGAAGAACAGTACTGAAAGTAAATAACTAAAATCCCACGTGGGGGAGAACTGTTACCGGCCAGGACCCGAACTGCACGGTGTGCTGGGCTCGGTGGAAGGTAAGTTGCGAAAAAGTAAAGATGAAACCAGTAATCAACCAAGGTTGGGTTCTTCAAATTCATCGGGTTTTGCTCAGGAATACCGGTGTGGTTTGAATGAAATAACTTCTTGTTTTGATGAAATCATTGAAGCATGGTTGAAACCGGGTCTTCTGGGCAGACCAAATCCTCCTTAGAAAGCCATAGAAAGACTGTAACGGAAAGGTCGGTATGAGTATGAGATGATGCATGATGCATGCTGGGTTTAAAGAATAACAAATAAATATAAGAAAATAGTTGAAGATATAGGTCAAACGCAACGGGTCAGGGCATCCGTGAAGACACCGTCGTCCCCGTTTATCTGACTTTGGCTTATCCGCGGGCCTAAAAGGTGACTGAGTCCTTCATCGATTTTGTTGAAGGGGTTCTCCGACTCAGTCCTTTCAGACCCGAGGTCTTCAACGATATATATGCAAGATGTATATGATAACCCACGTGGGTGTGGCTCATCCACGGCCCACGCAAGGATCCAGGCGCCCTACTTGTAGGGCGCCTAGTGCCCCGTTTACTGGGCGCCAGGCGCCCTGGTTATAGGGCGCCAGGCGCCTTATAAGTGGGGCACCTGCGCGGTCTTTAAGCTCGCTCCTTCCCGAGGCAGTCTTTTGAGCTCTATAAGAAGGGGGGACCTCCCCTTCTTCTCCCTCACACCAGCTACAGTGTTCTTCTTCCTTCTTTGCTCCGATGGCATCCTCCTCTTCCCGTTCGACTGGTTCAACTGAGATGAAAAGTTTTTCTGAAGTCCCGTGCCATATTCGGAACCGAGTGTCCATGGGAGTGGTAGTGGCTTTATTAGGCACTCCTCTTTGTTTTGTTCCGAAACCTTCTTTTATGATTGCGCGGTTATTTTGCAGGACCTTCCAAATTTTCCCGGCGCTCGCCGTTACGGTCAGGTGCTGTGGATAGCTCGCCTGATGGCCGCCATCAACATCCATGTGCGGACTATTCTGAGCGGGTGGGGCTTCTCTGGCATCCTCGTCCACGCCAATCACCTTCTTAAATATTTCTGGGACTTTTCTCTGGCGTGTGCACTTCTCGAGATGTGGCATCCTGATACGCACACTTTTGTTTTTGACTCTTTTGAATGTACCATCCTCTTAGAAGAGGTGGAGCTATTCTTGGGGCTTCGTGCCATGCCTGGGTACGGCCAGGCCATGTTCGTTCCTGTTGGACCGGTCACCGGTTTGGACTTCCTCCGTGGCTTTATGACCACCGGAGAGGCCCGGTCCATCATGGTAGGTGGGCGTATTTACACCGAGGCACTGGCGGATTGGTCCATTGGCGTGATTCAAGGCGCCGGTGATAATGAGGACCTACTGCTGCCCGGTGCCAAAGGTGTTGCTACTTGCCTTTTCTTTAATATCTTTGATGAATGTTGTTGACTGTTTCCCTTGCCTTTTTTCAGATCTCACGGCTCCATGAGCGCGTGGCCGAGCTGGAGTTGGGTTTCCACCCAGCTGCCCCCGAGCCGACGGTCTTCGATGAGCCTCCAGAGGCCCCCTTCGAGCTGTTTGACTTCGGCCAGCCCATGGGTCCTGAGCTCCCTTCTCACCATCTGCCGGTCGATCCTCCTTCCTTCATACCTACCGACCCTGGGAGTAGTTCTTCAGAGACGGGTTTTCTCCTTGAGGTGATTACTGTTTCTTTCTTATGCTGTCTTCTTCCTTTATTTGCCTTGCTAATCTTCTTTTCTTTTCTTGCAGATTGCCCAGCTGAAGGAACGGGTGCAGGCCCTTACTACCGAGGTGAATTTCCGTGACTTCCTTCTGTTTTACTTTGCTTGATTCTAACAGTCTATCTTTTGTAGAACAAGGACCTTTGGGCGAGGATCTCCGACCTCTCTGCGGGGGGTGCTCCGCCCTCTACTAGTGATCCCTCGGGTCTTCAGGACAAGGTACATGTCTTTCTGCTTTGTTCGCCATTATTTTCTTTCTTTCCTGACATTCTTCCGGTAGGTGATGGAGCTACAGAGGGAGCTCGGGCTCGAGCCCCTCGTAGGCATTCCGGATCCTGGTCCTTCTTCTTTCGAGGTGCGATGTCTTTATTAAGATTCTAAACTGGGAATTCATGGACTGACGCTTCTTTTGGTTTCTACAGACTGCTCAGAGGATAGAGGAGCTGACACAGGAGGTACAAGTTTGATTCTTTTCCTTAAACTGCTTTTTCTGCAGCTGATGCATCTCTTTGTCATCTTGTAGGTCGGGAGACTGGAGGCTCGCGTGGTTGAGTTGTCACGACCAGAGTCCGAGCAACTCCTTCTTCTTCACCTTGAGCACTCCAGAGAGCTCAATCGGGTGGAGGCGGAGCATTGTCAGCTGATGATGCAGGCGTTGCAGTCTCGATCTCGGAGCCACTCCCATCGCTCCGACTCCCGTGGGACCACGCTGAGAGGACCTACCCACTCGGGTTCCTCTCAGACTAGTAGTCATAGGAGGAGAGGTGAGGAGAGACTTGCCATGCCACCTCCGGGTGATCAGGCTCCAGCAGAGGGAGGCGGCGATTTGTGATGTGCCGGCCCCTTCTATCTTTGATGTACTTCCCTTTTCATAGTGATAGTTGTTGACTTCTTTTCCTGACTCCCTGCGTTTACTCAAAAGGCGATTAGAACTTTATTTAGGCTTAGTCCCTTGCAAGGAAAGGGCGAAACTGCCTTGATCTTTTGTCAAGGGACATGGGCCTTATCAAGGTAGAATAACAGAAAGATATAAGTATGCACAAAAGGAAACATGCAAGACTGAAATTAAACATAAATGCAAAGGCAACTAGTCAATTCAGGAAGCAAATTTTTAGGTGTTTCAGGATTTTTTTTTTGATTTGTTTGGTTTTTGATGGTTTTATACTGTTTTTGGTGTTTTGAGAACTTTTATGATTTTTTGTTGTTTTGAATATTTAATTTTTAAGACTTTGGCTTTATAGATTTTTTTTGGTGTTTTTGAAGTTTTTAATTTTTTTGGTTTGGTGTGAAAGAAACGACCATCTCATCCTTTGCCTTGCTTGCCATAGGTGCCTCTCATTGTTACCTAAGGGTTAAGAGTAGGCATCACGTGTAAGAAAGTGCCTAGTCCGAGATCTTTTGACCTTCCGCCTTCGATAGGCTATGGCTCTTCTTGGATCTAGTCGGTCAACCTTACCCGCAAGGTTAAAGAGGGAAGAGGATTGGTGGTAAGTCCTTAATAGGATTCGGGGGTGTCGAATTTGTTTTTCTACTAGTGCCCGCATTGCCTGTTTGGGATTTGACATCCTTGGGTCATTCCTTCTAGCCCTTTTCTTTGATGGCCCACATTCAAACAGGTCTTTCTTCTTTTTTGCTTGATTTTGACCTGAGGGGTCATTGCCCATCTTTTGGAGCCTTTTTTCTTTTGGACTTTTGTTGGTACGCATTCAGACAGGTCTATTCTTTTGCCAACCTGAGGGGTCATTGCCCATCTTTTGGCACCTTTTTCTTCCTTTTAAGAAGTCAGACCTTCAGAGGCATTTTCCAACTAAGGCAATGGGCACTTTTGATACTCCTCATTCTAACCCCTTTCATCTATTCTGGACCGAAACGAGAAGAGAACGGGATTAGGTTGACCTTCTTTTGCCGAGCGTTGCCTAGCTTTCTCTCTGACTTCCGATCATCGGATCTCAAAACTAGGCGTGTAGTGTGTGCAGTATGATGCCTATCCTTATTTCCCTAAGTGACAAGTTGGTGCACCGAGCAAGCAAGCGTTAGATGTTATCATTATTCTTCACACCTTTGGATTTTATAGATTTTTTGTGATTATTGTTTTAAGGGAAATACTTTTTGAGGTATACACCATTCCAGGGATGAGCTAGTTCTTCTCCTTCTGCATTAGTCAGCTTATATGAATTACCGGGATAAACAGCCGAAATAACATATGGTTCCTCCCAATTAGGTTGAAGTTTGGAGCGGGGACCACCCGGCTTAACGAATATTCTTTTAAGCACAACCTCACCGATTTCAAATTTTCTCTCCACCACCCTCTTCTGATAAAATATTTTAAGTCTGTTTTGATAAGATCTAGCATGTTCGGCAGCGGCCAGTCTCCTTTCGTCCAAGAGTTCGAGTTGCGCGAGAAGAGAATCTCGGCGTTCGTCCATCGGGATATCTCGATCGATCTGGACTCGGAGGGAAGGGATGATTACTTCGTATGGGACTACCGCCTCCATCCCAAATGCCAAGGCATAGGGAGTTTGACCCGTTGGGGTTCGAATAGAAGTGCGGTAAGCCCATAGAGCATCAACTAACTTATCTGGCCAGTCCGCGAACTTGCTAGACTTACAAGTCTTCTTAATGATTTTTATCAGGGTTTTATTGGTGGCTTCTGCTTGACCGTTGCCTTGAGGATAATATGGAGATGAATGATGCAATCTGATGCAATACCTGTTGCAAAGGTCACGCAGCTCCTGGGAGATGAATTGTGGTCCATTGTCGGTGATGATGTCGCCTGGGATCCCGAACCTGGCAATGATGTTGCGTTTGATGAAGGTGCAGACTGTTGATGCCTTGATTTCCACGTATGCTTCTGCTTCCGCCCACTTGGTGAAGTACTCTGTTGCAGTTAGGATGAAGAATTTGGTTTTGTTTGCGGAGTTTGGGTCATCGAGGGGTCCGATAACATCAAAAGCCCACATAGCGAAGGGCCATGGGGCGTGAATCGGGTGAAGGGAAGATGCGGGAGAGTGAATCTTATCGGCGTGAAGTTGACATTGATGACAATGCCGGACAAAGATCGAGCAATCTTCTTCTAGAGTAGGCCAATAATACCCTTGCCTGATGATCTTCTTGGCGAGGGCTTGAGCATTTACATGGCCTCCTCATACTCCAGAGTGCGCTTCTTTAAGCACCAATTCAGCCTCTTTTTCATCTACGCATCTTAATAGAACACCAGCCAAGCTCCTTTTGTAAAGTATTCCACCTAAGATGGTGTATCTCTGGGAGACCCTCCTTATGGCTCTTTTCTCTTCGGCAGTTGATCCCGGTGGATATGTCTGATCCTGACAGTAATTTGCAATCTCATGATACCATGGTTTCTCACCCTCTTCTAATTCCTCCAACTCAATCAGAGATACTTCTTCCTTTTGCTCAATGTACTCTTTCCTTTCAAATTTTTCTTTAACCCTCAAGAATCGTGCATCCTCCACTGCCGGAATGGTACGTCGGCGGACATAGATCGTCCTAACTTGTCTGCCTAGCGGGACAAATAGTGAAGATGCCAGAGAAGCGAGAGCGTCTGCAAGAATATTTTGAGCATGAGGAACATGAATGAATTCGAGTTTGGAGAATAGCTTGATGTAACAGGTGGTGAGTTCTTGGTATGGTCTGAGCCCGGGATGAGATGTGCGGTATTTGGCCAGTACTTGGCGGAGAATCAACTGACTATCACCGATTACCCTTAGTTTAGTGACACCATAGAAGTGAGCGGCCACCAGTCCGGCCAACAAGGCTTCATACTCAGCTATATTGTTTGTTGCTGAAAAATGGAGCTGAAAAGCTTGTGGAATGGTGACACCTTCGGGTGATAGAAGAACAATCCATATCCCTCTACACTGGGAGTTTAATGCCCCATCGAAATACAAAGTCCATAGATTGGAAGATCGAATGGACATCAATTCTTCATCGGGAAATTCTGATTGGATAGGGTCAAAGATTGGGATAGGATGATGGGCAAGGTGTTCGGCAATTGCATAGCCCTTCATTGCCTTCTGTTGGGTGTAGGTGCTGTCAAATTGGGAGAGGAAGCTCTGCCAGCATGCCAAACGGTCAGTCAGGACATATTTTTCAAGAAGAAATTTGATGGGATTCATGCGAGCAATGAGATTAACCTCGTGGGCCAGAAAGTAGTGTTTAAGCTTCTGGACCACCCAAACCAAGGCGGCACAGGTTTTCTCCATGGTTGTACACTTTTGTTCACAAGGATCAAAGATTTTGGACAGATAGTATGCTGCTCACTCTTTCCCTTCATCATCTAATTGTGCCAATACTGCTCCCAGGGATCCTTCCAAGACCGAGATGTATAAGATCAAGGGTTTGCCGGGAACCGGAGGTTTGAGCACAGGTGGACTTGACAAATATTTCTTTAAACCATCAAATGCCTCTTAACATCTCGAATCCCATCTAAATTCGGCCTTCGCCTTGGTTAACTCATAGAAAGGTTTGCACCTTTAGGAGTGTTGTGAGATAAACCGGCGAACAAACTGTAGCCTACCAATTAACCCTCTCAGCTCTTTTAGGTTCTTTAGTGGAGGCATGTCAATAATGGCTTTGGCTTTGTTGGGATCGATTTCGATGCCTCTTTTACTGACGATGAACCCATGTAACTTTCCAGATGATACTCCAAACACGCACTTTTTGGGGTTCATTTTGAGCTTATATTCCCTGGCTCGTTGCAAAACCCTTTTCAATACCTCAGCATGCTCATCTTGGGTTCGAGATTTGACCACTAAATTATCCACGTACACCTCTACAAATTTATGCATCATATCATGAAATATTTCCACCATGGCCCTTTGATAAGTTGCTCCGGCATTCTTCAGTCCGAAGGGCATGACGACGTAGCAATAGGTTTCCCAAGGCGTAGTGAACGAGGTCTTCTCTTGATCCTCTTCTGCTAACCGGATTTGATTATACCCAGAGTATCCATCCATGAATGATAGGGTTTCGTATCCAGCTATGTTGTCAACAAGAACATCGATATGAGGAAGGGGGAAATCATCTTTTGGACATGCTCGGTTTAAGTCCCTGAA
This sequence comes from Cryptocoryne crispatula var. balansae, assembly GCA_036172225.1. Classification (NCBI taxonomy): domain Eukaryota; kingdom Viridiplantae; phylum Streptophyta; class Magnoliopsida; order Alismatales; family Araceae; genus Cryptocoryne; species Cryptocoryne crispatula. The sequence continues at coordinate 9,594,637 of CM069934.1, forward strand.
TTCAATGCAAATTCGAACCTTTCTATCTTTCTTCATGACTGGGACTATATTTGCCACCCATTGCGGATAGAGGACAACTCTAATGAATTTTGCTTGGTGTAACTTATCGACCTCTTCCTTCATCTTTAATGCTATGTCTGGGTGGAATCTTCTTAACTTTTGCTTGACCGGGGTAGCTTCAGGTTTTAAAGTCAATTGATGCTCTACCAATGACTTATCTAACCCCGGCATATCTTCGTATGTCCAAGCGAACATGTCTTTGTATTCTTGCAACACCCCCATCAGGTTCTGCTCTTCTAAAGGGGCGAGGTTGGCACTGATGAGGATATTCTTAGGATCTTCCGGTGTCCCAAGATTAAGTTCCTTAGTTGGTTCATCCACCGTGGCTGATGGTTCTTCGAATCTTCTTAAACCGGATGCATAAGCATCAGCCAAATCCTCCTCTTCATCCTCAGTATCAGGATCCTTTTCCGATACAACCTTGTAGACCCCTAAAGTTGGATAAATATTGTTTTTCTCCTCATATTGAATTTCATCTATCTGGATTGCATTTTCTAGATACTCCGGTAGCTTGGCACATTCTAAGCTTTTTTGAGCTAACCGATGCAGGTACCTTTCTGGAACTCTCCTACCTCTGATTTTTGTTTTGCTTTTACTGGAAACTAAACCTAAAGAAGAAGAAGGTAAATAAGGAGAGGAAGAGGAGGTGGGTGGAGTGGAATTTATTGATGAAGGGCAAAGGAGATCGATTAGAGACCGTGTGGCCTCCTAATTCGGGTCATCCTTCGGAGCGAGTTGGGATGTTTCTTCGAGCGAAATTTGGGTTGAGAAGAGGACTTTTTTTTTCTTTTTGAGAAGTACTAAACATGAACACAGAAGGGGTTTGGTTGGTCGTAGTTTCCAACGCGGGTTGAGATATTGACAGAGAGGGGAACACATCAAGCAAAGATGAGTAATCTGGTGGATCTGATGGTGAATTTATTGAAAACGGGTTTAAAGAGATGACATGGGGTGAATGCCCTGGATTCTGACTGCCAGAAGGCTCGTTGCGGAATGATTCATTACTTGACCCTTCTTCAGAAAATAACCATGATACGTCGAGATATGTCTCATCCTCTAGGTTGTCTACCTTCTTCCTCTTTGCTTGTTCTTGCAGTTCTTGCTCTTCAATCATCTGTATTGTTTCTCTCTTGTCGAAGAACTTGTGTAAACACCCCCGGAAGTATTTTTGGCCGGTCTTTTGGCCATTATCACGTGTCCCATCGTACCCTATCCCGTTTCTTGATGTTGTCTTTACCAGCTGGATGGGTTCTATGATACCTTGTAGTTCTTTCCCCAACCCTCGGCCTTCCTGATACCCTAAATTCTCCATCATACGCCACCCAAGAGTTTTGGCGTCATCCTTCTTCTTTATCCAAACTTGCTTGTACTTCCTTCCATCCCTCGGTAGATCGAGGATTGTGAAGACTGGTTGATTTGGCAAGCCAGGAGGGAGAGTAACCAGGCAGTCCACGGGCATACTTACCACCTTGACGACTTGTCCCTTGAAGGGAAATTTAATGCATTGGTGGTTGGTCGAAGCTACGGCCTCCAATGCCTCAAGGTAAGGCCTTCCCAAGATAGCTTTGTAAGTTGGGTCCATATCCAAGATGTGGAAGTCGAGAATAACAACCCGGGGTCCGAGTTTGACTTCAAGTGTGACCATGCCATGGGCGGGCCTCTTGGAATTGTCATATGCTGTTACAGTGATTTGTGATGGCCGAATATCCTCTTCTGGGATTCCACACAACTGTAGCGTTTCTAGTGGCAAGACATTGATGGATGCACTGGTATCGACTAGACACGACTCAACATCTGTTTCGTTAATACTGACAGTGATACAAAGTGCATATTTTCTTGCTTCTGGTTCGACCAACTCCTCTTTGGTGAAAGTGAGGGCGGGGTGTTCACTTTTCGGGGTCAAGACTGATGCAATCTTCTCAGGGGGGAGGGTTTCATTGACCATCACTCTTTGCAAATATTGCTGAAGAACTTCTTGATGAGCTTTGGACCTTTTGATCAGCTCTAGAATGGAAATTCGCGCAGGGGTTTTGTCAAGGTGTTTCAGCAGATCATAGGATGTCCCTGGCACTGGTTCTTCTGGGTGCTCTTCTTCTTCTTCTTGTGACCGTCCTGGTTGATCGGTCTGGGGGAAAATTCTTTGAAACATGCGCCCGCTTCTAAGCACCGTGGCGAGCTGAGGGGCTATGGTTGGTGCAACGGAGGTAGACGGAGGGTTAGGTCGGATGATGGGAGGCCTAGGTAGGGGTGTAGTGATGATAGTTCGGGTTGTAGGGATGAGGGTAGGTTGTGGTGGCATGGTTGTATGAGGTGGTACGATGATGGGTCCTAATGGCGATGGTATTTGTGGAGGCTCGACCGGACGGATCAAGGTCCTACCCGGTTGGCGTTGTACGGCTGGTGGCGTCATGGTTGGCTGCGATAGAGTGCGGATAATTGGTGGTTGGCTTCTTCTGGCGGTGATAACTCGTGGTATGGAGTGAATGGTTCAGTTAACGTGGTTTGGAGGGTTAATGTTCATGAAGGAAGCTGGTCCCTCGATTTGCCAATTCTGGCCTCTATCGTGGGGTTCATCGGTGGAGGTTAGAATAGGATTAACCCTCTAGTTTTCTGGTGCTATCGCGGGTGCATGCGCGGGTAGCGGGTTCTGAATAATCTCCAGACCGGATTCTTGTTGTTGTTGTCGGGCTGGTGCCTGTTGCTGCTGCTGAGGCTGGTTCTTTACTGCCTTGATGTACTCGCCCATTTGACCCCAGTCAATACTCCCCTGCTCGTGGAGGTCATGGATATAATTTTTAAATTGAAAGCAATTCTCCACTGTATGCCCCGAGTATCTGTGGTACAGACAATATTTGTCTGTGTTGGCATTTTGCGGCCACTCCAGCTTTTCCCTTGGCAATGAGATCTGCCCTGCCACCATAAGAGCGTTAAAAATGTCTGTGAGAGAGTACGGTAACGACGGGTAATGGTTTCTTCTAGGCCCTGGTCTTCATGGCACGTAGGTGGCGGGGGGAGGTGCCTGGTTATAGGTGGTTGGTTGGCAGGGTGGTTGAGGTGCAAAGGTTTGTACGGCCGATTCTCGGGGTTCTTTGGGGACTGGTGTCTGCATTGGTTGTTGGGGATACTGGTTTGGTGTTTGGTGGCGGAAAGGTTGGGGTTGGATCTGAGGGCGAGGTGCTGGTTGGGTTTGGCGGGGGTTTCTGTACTGGGGGTTTCTATATTGCTATTGGTGGTTGTTGGGCGGGTTCCCTATGATATTGACATGTTCATTGGTCACAACGCCTTCGGTCACGGGCCCAGCGGTGGTGGTGGTTGTCGTTTTGGTGATTCGGGGCCTAGGGTCGAAGAGGTTCATGATGGGAGAATCTCGGAGTTGGGTTTGGATGTACCATGCTCTCTCATAGAGTTCGCTCATTGTGACAGGGTGATGTAATGCCAATACATTTTTCAGAGCCGGAGTGGCGTTGGTGATGATCATCTTGACTTGTTCTGATTCTGACAGTGCATTTGTCAACCTTTCTGCCATTGCCCTCCATCTATCAGCATATCTTATAAAATCCTCATCGTTTCTCATCTTTTCAGCCATAAGATCTGTGATCGAATAGGTAGGACCGACTCGATCTTGGTATCTTTGCAAGAACTTTGCTTTGACGGTATCAAAGTTGCTAGCTTCCAAGGGGTCAAGTGAATAAAACCATTCCAACGCAGAGCCCTCTAATGATTGCCTAAATAGGTATGCAAGGGCCTTCGGATCGTTTGTCACATGACAGACTCATAGAGAAAATCTTTGATGTGAATGAAAGGGTTCCCATTTCCATTATATCGGCGGTAAATGGGCATTTCAGAAGGAGGAAGATGGAACACGGGAAGAGGGGGAAGGGATATCTCGGGGAGAGCTCGTGTGTCGATCAATCGCTTGAGCTCCCGATATTGTTCATCCATCCTATTGATTTTGTTAAGCACAATTTGATCAACGGAGGATTCTCGGACAAGAGGAGGGAGGATAGATGCTTGGTTTGCCGGCATGGCCATCGGATAGGCGGAAGCGGCCGGGCAAGGAGGGTATATCGGGTGGTGCACTTGAGGTCGTGCTTGATTGAAATGTGCGGAAGAATAGACCGGTGGCCTAAGTGGTGTGGTGTTGTTTGGGTCCGGGTGGTTCAAGATGGCTACCGGATGGGGTGAGTTTGGAATCAAGGGTCCATTGTGAGAATGGCCCGGTACCGGTGCGCCGGGTTGGTCGGGCCAACCGGGAGTAGAAGTGTGGTGACCACCCTCGACATGGGTGTGATTGACAGGAGATTTCCCTTTCAGGATGGCCTCAATGGCTTGTAATTGAGTTGGGTCGGCATGAGCGAATGCCTCCCACAGAGCATCTGGGTGGGGTCGAGGTGAACTGGTTTCAGGGAGCATCTCGGGTTCATTAACGGCACATACGGCATCTAGGTGGGGATAGGATTGGTCATACTCCAACTGCAACGGCTCGTACCCTTGGTCCGTCATCCCGATGACTCGTCCTGATCTCAAGTTCATAAATGGAAGGGAAAAGTGATGAAAAACACAAGAATCTCTTTTTTTTAGTTTTAAAATTTTCCTCCTTTTTTTTAACTTTTGATTTTTGTTTGAACAAACAGGTTATCAAGCAAATTAACCTCAAACAAAGATTTCTTTTGGGTTTTTTGTTAAGTGTTTTCAAATTTTTGGTTTTTAGTTTTCAATTTTGATTTGTAAACAAGTGACGGCACAGACTTAGAATGATTACCGCAAATTTTTGTGTTTCAACCTTGAATTAGTGGCTTGTTAAGAGAAATAATGTCCACTCAAATAAATGGGTAGGACCCTATGCTCTCACAACGCCGAGCACTCTAAGGTTGTCACTCTTTTTACAATGATAGGTAGTAGGTACTCCAGGTTTTGGGATAATAAAATGGTACAACCAGCCCGATCAGTGAAGAGGAAATCCTTCACATCTGGGGACTTATGGAGGTCTTGATGGAAGCTACCCGGTCCTTCCGAGAGGGAATCCCCGGAGGAGGAGTTGGCAACCACCAAGAGGGGTGTTTGGGTGTGTAGAGCTTTGGGAGAAGAGAGCCTCCCTTCTCGGATGACCTAAAGGAGTCGAAAGAACTCCAATGCAAACTAAATGCAAGTGGGATATCAAGGAGCGAGAAGCAAACAAGAAGAAAATAAAAGCATGCAATGATCAAGAAAATATTGGAAAACAAGTAAGCAAGGCAACAATATAAGGTGAAAGCAAATATTAATTTACTAAAGATGCTTTAGAGGAGAACTTAGACTTCCTTTTTTTTGAGAAAAAGAAAATGAGCAAAGATGCTTAGCAAGATAATGCAAAGTCAAAGTAAATTGATTAAAGCAAGCCTAAAATTAGATGGTCCCCTTTTTTTTCTTTTTAAAAGAGGACCCACGGAAAGCAAGTAAACCGGAAGAAACTAAGTGATGCTAAGGTGAAGCAAGTAAACAAGCAAGCAAGTGAATAGGAATGATAGGAGGAGGTAGGAATTCAAGCAAGAGCCAAAGCAAGGATGAATATGTTGGACATTCTTTTAAAAGGTGAAAAGAACTCACTTAAGCAAGAGTTGTCCCACCGTGGTCGCCAAAAGGTGTAGGCACCCGGATGAGCCGGCTCGGCTCGCGCGCGCACGTCGGCGAGGGAGAGAGAAGAAGAGGAGAAGGAGCGTGTGTGGTGTAAGGTGAAGTGTGTGGTCGCCAGGAGCCGAAGAATCCAAAGTGTGATTGAGTATTAAGCAAATGAACTAGAAGGAGTTTGAGTTTGACCGTCGTACCTTGGGGATGTAAACAGGGGGAGATTGTTAGGTTCTAACTTCTCCTTTCTCGGCCGATCGAGAAGGGAGAGCTTTAGGGAGTTCTTTCACCTAAGATCGGATTGAAGCTTCACTCCGGTCGATCTACCTAAGAATGTCCTGCACAAAACATGAAGAAAGACAAATGAAAATCATTAGCTCTGGCGCAAGTATAGCATCATGCTTGAGAACGACTCTGAATCATGCAAAAGGGGATAAACTAACCGGATCGGGACGGAATCCCAACCCCTATTTTTGGTAGGTTTTTAAACATATATGAGATGCAAAATGATCTAAGACATGCCAAATAACATGATGAACAGTGCTAAGACGAAAAAGGAAGATAAAAACTCGATTAAACGGGCGATCGGACTCCGAAAAATGACAAAACGAGCTTCTGCCCCTCCTGGTGCCCTATATATAGGGTGCTAGGAGTAGGTGCCCCCTTTATGGGGTGCGTTGACCAAGGTCAAAGCGCCCTGTATACGGGGCACTAAGTCTGGCCCGAACAGATTTTCTTCCCCTCTTCGCAATGCCGCTCCGGGGTGCTGGGCGACTTCCGGGACGAAGTAGGGGCTCCTCCTTGTAGACAATATGCAAATGAAGCCAATGGAAGGTGGTTTGGATGCTGGATAAAAGAGGAGTGACGGGTAGAAGCTCTCAAAGTTGGAGAAAAAATATGTTTCTGGGTGGCAGAAACAGAAGGTTTTTGGGTTTTTGGTGGACGATTTTGGATCGGTTTGGAGGCTTATGGTGGGTGAAAATGGCTTAGAAACATGGTGTTGGATGAGCTCTAGGGTGGAACGAAGTTGGAACCCCCTCCAAGCTCCAAATGGAGGTCTATTTATAGCTTAAAAGAGGGAACTTTGGCCATTTTCGAAAAACAGTGCCACGCGGCATGGCGCCCTGTATATGGGGCGCCAGCATCTTGAGGTCTATCAGGTCGACAAGACGAGTCACTACGGGGGTCAAATCAGCCGGTCGAATCAATTTGTTATGGTTCCAGGCGCCCTGTATTTAGGGCACCTGGCGCCCTTTATACAGGGCGCCTGGTGCCCTATATACAGGGCGCCAGGTGCCCTGTTTATAGGGCGCCTGGTGCCCTATAAACAGGGCACCAGGTACCCTATATACGGGGTGTTTGGCTCGGCTGATTGCTCTATTGATCCCCTTCGGAACGTGCCAGAAACTTGATCCGTCCGGAAAACACGGTCCGCTTTAAGTATTCTCCATTAAAACAAGAATTTAAACTCTCCAACTGGGCCAAAATTGCGTGTCTACAATAGCCATCATTGCCCTCTGATAGGTAGCACCAGTATTCTTCAGTCCAAAGGGCATGACGACATAGCAGTAGGTTCCCCAAGGTGTAGTAAACGAAGTCTTCTCCTGGTCCTCTTCGTTCAACCGAATTTGATTATATCCAGAATAGCCATCCATGAATGATAGCATCTCAAATCTAGCAGTGTTATCAACCAGTACATCAATATGTGGTAGAGGAAAGTCATCTTTAGGACACGCTCGGTTTAAGTCCCTGAAGTCTATACAAATCCGAACTCGACCATCCTTCTTCATGACATGGACTATGTTTGCCACCCATTGCGGATAAAGGACGACCTTAATGAATCTTGCTTGATGTAACTTGTCGACCTCTTCTTTCATCTTAAGTGCAACATCAGGGTGGAATCTTCTTAATTTTTGTTTAACCGGGGTAGCGCCAGGTTTCAAAGTTAGACGATGTTCAACTAACGAGTTGTCTAACCTCGGCATGTCTTCGTATGTCCATGCGAACGTGTCCTTATATTCTTCCAAAATTTTAATTAAACTCTGTTCCTCAGTGGGAGTGAGGTTTGCACTTAGAAGGATTGTCTTGGGATCTTCCGGTGTTCCAAGATTTAATTCTTTTGTCAGTTCATCCACCGTGGCTGATGGTTCTTCAAACCTTTTAAGTCCATATGCATACGCATCAGCCAAGTCCTCAATTCCATCCTCAAAATCAGGATCCTTTTCTGATAAAACCTCGTAAACTCCCAATGTATGATCTACATTGAATTCATCCTCATATTGGATTTCATCAAGATGGATAGCATTTTCCAAAAACATTGGCAGCCTTGCACATTCCTTGCATTTTTGAGCTATTTGTTGGAGATATCTCTCTGGAACACGTTTACCTCGAATTTTCTTCTTTCCTATACTAACTACTCCTAAAGAAGACGGAATTGAAAAGGTGGCATCTACAATGGGTGAAGGATCGAGTAGATCGATCAGTGAGTCAGAGAAGAGGGGTCCCTGGTCGGGAGCACCCTCCGAGACAAGTAGATACATCTCCTCAAAAGAAAACTGAGTTTACGAGAAGACATTTTTTTTGGGTGTTTTGTGTGTTTTCAATAACAAAAAGTGAATGAGCCGATGGGGCTCGAGCAAAAATAGAAAGCTTAAGCAAATGGGAGAAAAATGGGCTCGCGGGCCCGATGATTGTCGACTCTGAAAATTCAACGGGGTCCTCTCCTTTTCAGGGAAGTCCATGAACCCAGATCGTCACCTCATGAGGGGGTGAGAAAAGAAAGGAATAAAGCATGGAAAGCAACTCTCACCTCGGTCCCACACTCACATTGATCCCCGAACTTTCATCCCTTGGCGTCGCTCAATCACCAAAGAGACGGTTCAGGTCATGTGGGAGGAGTATGAGAAGAAAGAAATGTGGTCGCCAGGAACCGTGGGTTCCGATTTATAGGATTAAAATGACCGTGTGTACCTTAGTGTAAAGAGTGTGGGTTAAAGCTTCTCCTTCTTCGGCCGGCCGATGAAGAAGAGTCCTCAACGCGTGGGTGCTTGATTTTATGTGCAACTAGACAAATAAACAAGTGAAATGGATAATTAGAACTAAACAAAGTGGAGTATATGTAAAGAGAATGACATGAAATACACAACTGACTAGAAACTGACCGGATTCGGGTTATCTCTAACCCCTCTTTTTTATATTTTCGGATAAATAGACTAAAATAAAGAAAAAAATGTAAAAAAATTATAGCAGAATGGAGAATCACGAAACAAAGAGATAGGAAAAAGAACAACAAGATTCTGAGTTGAATAGAGAAAGATACAGCTAAATCTGGGTTGTCGAAAAAGCCGAGCAGCAGTCTAGGATCTGCGCGGCGCGACTTTGCTTCTGTGCTTGTAACAACTAGCCCTGACTTCAGAATCAAGTGCTGTTGATTTCAAACTCAAGAATACTTGGATAGGAAGAACTTTGATGAAGAGAGTTTTGACAGAAGACGTCCACACACTGCTGTAGAGGTCGAAGAAGAGAGACCTGGAAGATCACCTGCAGAACAGCCTTCCTCTCTCTTGAACCGACTTTTCTCTCTCTAAAAACTCTAAATTCTCTCTCTAAAAATCACAAAATCAATGCAGGAGGGTGCTTGGACGTCTTGAGATGCCTGGGGGTCGTGCTCATGCCTCTGGAACGACTAGAATCAGAGTCAATTTATAGGAGAACGAACGGCGCGATCTATACTAAAAAATAGGGCTCCTTGCGCCCTACCCCAGGGCGCATGCGCCCTGGTGCCTGCACCCCATTGAGGGGCGCATGTGCCTCCCAGTGGGGGCGCATGGCACTATTCCCAAAAATTTCGACCCTATCCGGTTGATCGATTTAGTGGTAGAGTCCCGGTGAAAAACTGGTTCCCTCGTGCCTCAAGGGTAGGGTGCATGTGCCCTCAAGTGAGGGCATGAGGTCACGTGCCTCATTGGTAGGGCGCATGGGCACGTGCCCTGGGTCCTGGGCGCATGTGACCTGGAACCCGGGCGCATGGGACTGTTTTTGCGCGTCCTTCTTCCAGAAGCCATTGCGAACACTCCCAAACTTGGAATTCGATGCCGTTTGTTGCGTTGGAAAGATAATAGGCCGAAGAAGCTTTATATAGCATCGGATCAGATATCACACCTTCAAAAACTTCAAAATTTTGTCCGGAAGTTAGGGCAGTGAACAGAAGATCCGATACAGGTCAAAATGACTTCGACGGCAAATCGGAAAGGCACGGTATGCAACAAAACTTGTCCGGGGTGTGAATATGACCATAAACTTCAATGAATGATCATTAGGCATTGGTCATTCAGCCAATTTCCATGTTTACACGATTTATGTGTGGCTTTCACTCGGAAATTATGGCTTTTTGCGAAAAACTTCGGAAAGCATCCGATTTCGTTCGGCGAAGCTCCAAATAAAATTTAGAAGACCCGGCATTATTCTAAGGTAAATCACACATGTTAACCTATAAAACATGAGTTTTATGCTCTGAATTAAGTGAATTTGGCGTGTCTACAGCTTGCCTCGCCTTGATGTCGGCTTTGTAAGGGAGTGGCATGTAATGAAGCGGAGTGATTCGTAGTAAACTGTAATGGAATGCAAGTGAGTGTAGATGAATGTAGTGGAATGGAATGGTGATGGACTAAAAAGGTGGCATCAAGGTGTAGATATAGACACGCTTATCTACCCGATCCAGCAAAATGAATCTCACTAAGTATTCTAGATCACTTTCATGTTCTATCAAAACCTCACATAATTGACTGGTAAAAGACATGCCCTTGGCACGAGAGATGAAAAAGTAAATGATAAAGGATAAAAGGATGTAGCCAACCCTCACTGTGGTGAGGAGTCCTCGAATTCGTAGGTTCATCATCAGCCAACAACCCGAACTTTGCGGTGTTCTTGTACTGTGATGGGCTAAAGTTTTTAAAAGAGAAATTGATCTTAAAATGAAAAGAATACCAATCCATCATATTTGGAATCTCAAGTTCATTCAAGTTTCACCAAAATACTCAGTTTAATTCTGAGTGAAATAATCTCAAGTTCTAAAAGGGTTCGTTTTAAGCATAACAAAATTGCTCGGGTATCGTGAAAACCATGAATCACGCTCTAGCAGAAAATCAAGTATTCGGAAAACGACAAGACAGATTTAAGCCATAGTGGGATTGAAAGATAATGGTGGGACTAACATAGAATGAAGGGACAGAAGAAACAATGGCATGACAATTGCCATGACACGGTGGGATAAAAGACATGGTGGGATAAAAGAAAGGACAGAATAAAACATGGTGGAATAAAAGAAAGAAAAGAATAAAACATGGTGGGATAAAAATAAGAGTAAAACATGGGTAATGATGAAGAATGAAAAGAGATGGATATGTAAAACATATAAAATTATGTAGAAAATAGTTGACGATATAGATTGTCTATTGGAGGTCAAGACACCTGATTAGGAACCATCGTCCCTCCAATGTTCAATTTTGGCTTATCCGTGAGTGTGAAGAAATGACCAAGCCGTCGTAGATTTTGTTGAAGGGGACCTCGGGCCCAGTCATCTTCACTCTCAAGGTCTTCAACATTAATGCATATAATATGTATCAAATGGCCCTAATATAACTAGGTGACAGATAGTAGGAGTGATGTGAAGTGCAAAAAATGAAGTGATGGTTATGATGTGAGATTGATGAGAATGTGGATTTGAATGAAGTCTTCAGGCGTGATTTATCAATTTTTATAGACTGCCTGATTCATCAGTATCTTTGATCCATCCTTGTCTTGTCTTTTGACGGAATACAGCACCACGATAGGTAGTGCTTCCTCTCTTTTCGCTACAAGGTTGGCATGATGTCCCTTGGGGAACACCGATCTCACCACTTCACCTGTTGGACTTAAAATGTTGCCTGATGGCCCCTGAAAACACTTCTCAAAGATGATTAAATTTTCATCATGACTCATCCCTTTGCCTGTATATCATTTGCCTTGTTTTTGAGTCAAAGGGAAGAGCCTTCTTAACAAGGTAGAATAAAACAAATGACTAAAATGAAATGGATGTAAGGGTTGAGAGAACTTACCAGCCGTGGTGTGAATCCTCTCCTCTTCTGCATTGAAATGCCTGAAACTCTTGATAAAAGGGGATTAGATCTTCACCATGACTCATCCATTTGCCTATTATGGTCAACTTTGACTTAGGTCAAAGGGGAGAGCCTTCTTAACAAGGTAATTAAAGTAAAAAAATGGATATGCAATATAGGAATGAAAATATGCTTGACAGTCAAATAAACATGGATGCAACTAAGGCAATGATCATGACTGAGCAAAAATTTTTTTTTTGGATTTTCTTGAAAACAATCATTTTTTTTGGATTTTCAAAAGTATTCAATTTTTTTGGATTTTTGAAATATGTATTTTTTTAATTTTTGAAATATTCATTTTTTTCGGGTTTTTAAAATATGCATTTTTTTGGTTTTTTGAAATATGCATTTTTTGTGGATTTTTTGAAATATGCATGTTTTTTTGGAATTTTGAAATATGCAATTTTTTTGTGGAGAAAATGCTGATATTTGAGACAGTTCATCGATCTTTGGAGTTTGTCAGGGCTCAAGTGGTAGATGCCACATGCAAAAATAAAGTTCCCTACCTAGAATCCTTCTAACCTTCTTCCTTTGATCGGCTTGGATTCCACCTGGATTTGGTCAGTTTACCCCACCCAAGGGGTTTAAGGAGGAAGAGTATAGAGGAAGTCCTTGATAGGGTTTGGAGATGTTGAGAGGAATTTCTCTACTCTCACTCAAATTACCCATTGGGGTTCGGCCTCTTTGGGTTTTTTTCTTTTTTTGCTCTTTTCTATGTGGCACATATTTGGACAGTTTTTTTTGACCCGTGGGGACATTGCCCATCTTTTAGTGCCTTTTGCCTTGACTATCATTCTGGGTACTCATTCGGACAAGTTGATCATTTTTATTTTTCTAACCTGAGGGGTTCATTGCCCATCTTTTGGCACCCTTTTGTACCCTCTGAGACGGCCTCCTACTAGGGTGGGAGTGTTTTCGATACTACCCCTCTCTAATCTTCTCTTCCTATCTTGGACCGAGTAGAAGAGAATAGGGTAAGGGTACTCCTTCCATTTCTAGATTTCTGCCTTGCCTTTTGCAAGTGCCGGGTTGTCTGGATTCTAGGATTGGGAAGTGTTGTGTGTGTAGGATGGTACCTACCCTTAACTTCTCACGAACAACCTAGGATCGATGACTTGAGATTATACCAGTGGTTTCTCCATTTTTATGGAAAGTACTTTTTGAGGTAAACTCCATTCCAAGGATGATTCAATTTTTCTCCATTTGCATTAGTCAATTCATATGCATTACCTGGATACTTTTCAGTGATTACAAAAGGCCCTTCCCAGTTAGGTTGCAACTTGGAGCGGGGACCCCCTGGCTTAACGAATATGCGTTTGACTACCATCTCACCAATCTCGAATTTCTCTCGACCACCCTCTTTTGATAAAACCTTTTAAGTCTATTCTGATAAGTCCTGGCATGCTCGACGGCGGCTAGCCTTCTTTCATCCAAGAGTTCAAGCTGTGCAAGGAGAGATTCTCTTCTCTCATCAACAGGAATATCCCTGTCGAGCTGAACTCGGAGAGATGGAAGTAATACTTCGTAAGGGACCACTGCTTCCATCCCATATGCCAAAGCATACGGGGTTTGTCTAGTGAGAGTCCTTACAGAAGTACGATAAGCCCATAGAGCATCTACAAGCTTATCAGGCCAGTCGGCAAATTTGCTAGACTTACAAGATTTCTTGATGATTTTGATTAAGGTCTTATTGGTGGCTTCTGCATGACCATTGCCTTGAGGATAGTATGGTGATGAATGATGCAATGAAATGTGATACCTGTTGCAAAGATCACGCAGATCTTGAGAAAGAAATTGTGGCCCACTATCGGTGACGATGTCACTGGGGATCCCGAACCTTGCAAGGATGTTGCGCTTGATGAAGGAGCAGACTGTTGATGCTTTAATCTCCACAAATGCTTCCGCTTCAGCCCACTTTGTGAAGTACTCCGTTGCCATCAGAATGAATGATTTTGAGCGCATTTCAGAGTTGAGGTCACTCAAGGGGCCAATGATTTCAAAAGCCCACATGGCGAAAGGCCATGGGGCATGAATTGGATGAAGGGAAGATGCGGGAGAGTGAATCTTGTCGGCATGGAGTTGACATGAATGACAGTGCCGGACAAAGATGGAGCAGTCTTCTTCTAGAGTTGGCCAATAATACCCTTGTCGGATGATTTTCTTAGCAAGGGCTTGGGCATTCACATGACCACCACAAACTCCAGAATGTGCTTCCTTTAGCACCAACTCAGCTTCTTCTTCATCAAGATATCTGAGTAAGATTCCACTTAGGCTTCTCTTATAGAGCACTCCTCCTACGATTGTATACCTCTGGGATACTCTTTTGATTGTCTTCTTTTCCTTGGTGGTTGATCTAGGTGGATATGACTGATCTTGGCAATACCTCGCAATCTCGTCATACCAAGGTCTCTCACCTTCTTCTAATTCTTCCAACTCAATCAAGGAGATTTCTTCTTTATGTTCTAAGTATTCCTTTCTGTTGAACCTCTTCTTAACCTTCAGAAAACGTCCATCCTGAATTGCTGGAATTGTCCTCTTACAAATGTGGATAGTCCGCACTTGCCTACCTAGCAGGACAGATAGAGATGAAGCTAGTGAAGCTAAGGCATCGGCGAGGATATTCTGAGAATGGGGGACATGGACAAAGGTGAGTTTGAAGAATAGCTTGATGTAGCAGGTGGTGAGCTCCTGGTAGGGTTTGAGGTTTGGATGAGAAGTTCGGTACTTGGATAGGACTTGGCGTAGGATCAATTGACTATCACCTATCACCCTTAGTTCGGTGGCACCATGGAAATGGGCAGCCTCCAGCCCGGCCAGCAAGGCTTCATACTCAGCTATGTTGTTGGTTGCTGGAAAGTTAAGCTGAAAAGCCTGTGGAATGGTGACACCTTCAGGTGACAGAAGGACAATACCTATCCCTCTACCATGAGAGTTCAGAGCCCTGTCAAAATATAATGTCCAAAGATTGGAAGATCGGACTGACATTAGTTCGTCATCCAGGAACTCCGACCGGACTGGGTCAAAGACGAGTATGGGATGATGGGCAAGGTGTTCAGCAATAGCATAGCCCTTGATTGCCTTCTGTGGGACATAAGTGATATCAAATTGGGATAAGAAACTCTGCCATCGCCCTAACCGATCAGTCAAAACTGTCTTCTCTAACAGAAACTTAATGGGATTGATACGAACAATGAGCTTGACTTGGTGAGCAAGGAAATAATGTTTGAGTTTCTGAACCACCCAAACAAGAGCAGCACAGGTCTTTTCTACCACAGTGTACTTCAGCTCACAAGCATCAAACATCTTAGACAAGTAATAAGTAGCTCGTTCTTTCCCTTCTTCATCAACTTGTTCAAGGACTGCCCCAAGAGAGTTCTCAAGAACTGAAATGTAGAGGACCAAGGGCTTGTCGAGAATTGGTGGTCTAAGTACAGGGGGACTTGCCAGGTATGTTTTCAACCCATCAAATGCCTCCTGGCACTTCGAATACCAATTAAACTCGGCCCCCGCCTTGGTTAACTCATAGAAAGGTTTACACCTTTGAGAATGTTGTGAGATAAACTGGCGGACAAATTGTAGCCTCCCAATCAATCCTCAAAGCTCTTTCATATTCTTCAGAGGAGGCATACCAATGATTGCTTTGGCCTTGTTTGGGTCGATCTCTATGCCCCTTTTGCTTACTATGAGCCCAAGTAGCTTTCCTGATGAAACTCCAAATGTACATTTCTTAGGGTTCATTTTTAGCTTGTATTCTCTAGCTCGTTGCAAAACTTTCCTTAGCACTTCAGAATGATCTTCCCGACTCTTGGATTTGATAACCAAATCATCCACATACACCTCTACAAGGGTGTGCATCATGTCATGAAAGATAGCCATCATAGCCCTTTGATATGTAGCACCAACATTCTTTAACCCAAAGAGCATGACAATATAGCAATATGTTCCCCAAGGTGTAGTGAACGAGGTCTTCTCTTGGTCCTCCTCAGCTAACCGGATCTGATTGTATCCAGAATAGCCATCCATGAATGAAAGCATTTCAAATCCAGCTGTGTTATCAACTAAAACATCGATATGAGGTAAAGAAAAATCATCCTTAGGACACGCTCGGTTCAAGTCCCTGAAGTCTATACAAATCCGAATTCGTCCATCCTTCTTCATAACAGGGACTATGTTAGCCACCCATTGCGGATATAAAATGACCTTAATAAATTTTGCTTGGTGTAGTTGTCAACCTCTTCTTTCATTTTGAGTGCAATATCAGGGTGGAACCTCTTGAGCTTTTGTTTAACCGGGGTAGTTCCAGGTTTCAAGGTTAATCTATGTTCAACCAATGAATTATCTAATCCCGGCATATCTTCATATGTCCATGCAAACATGTCCTTATATTCTTCCAACACTTTGATCAAACGTTGTTCTTCTGAGGGAGTGAGGTTTGCACTGATGAGGATAGTCTTAGTATCTTCCAGGGTTCCTAAATTCAGTTCCTTGGTCGGTTCATTCCCTGTGGCTGATGGTTCTTCAAACCTTCTAAGTCCAGATGCATATGCATCAGCCAAGTCCTCGATTTCATCCTCGGATTCAGGATCCTTCTCTGATACCACCTCATATACTCCCAAAGTATGATCTATGTTATGCTCATCCTCATATCGGATTTCATCTAGCTGGATGGTATTCTCTAAAAAGTTTGGTAGCCTTGCACACTCTACGCATTTCTGTGCCAATTGTTGCAGATACCTATTTGGAACTCGCTTACCTCTGACTTTCCTATTTCCTAACCTAACTTGACCTACTGAAGATAAAGCTGGAAAGGTGGTATTTACAGTGGAGGGAGGATCGAGTAAATCGATCAATGATTCAGAAAAGAGGGATCCCTGATTGGGAGCACCCTCTGGGATGAGTAGAGGCGTCTCCTCGATGGAAATGTGAGTTTTAGAGAAGACTTTTTTTTTGGAAATTTCAAGTAAAAAGATAGAATGAGTCAGCATGACTCGAGGTTTGCTGGAAACTGACTAAATTACTAGAGAGAAAAACTTAAGAATAAAGGGGAAAAAGGGGCTCGTGGGCCCAATGGTAACAAAAAGTGGACACATGGGTCCAAAACTGATGAAAAAAGTAAACGGGTACGTGGACCCGATCTTAAAAATAAATGGGCATGTAAGCCCATGTTGGGAAAAGCCCTCAGTTCTGAAGTTGATGAGGGAAGCAAATGGGCAAGCAGGCCCAATAAGAGTGGAAGGTTGAAGAGGGCACATGGGCCCAAAGTGGGTAAGTGGGCCCTGAAGCCCATCCAAAAAGATCTAGAAACAATGGTACGAGGTTCAAACATGGGATTATTGTATTTGGGCCTCGTGGAATGGTTTTAACTTGGTTGGTAGCCTGCTTAAAAGGATGATCCAAGATTGGTCTTCCCTTGAGTGGTTCTTGGTACTCTTCCCCACTTGAGAACAAACGAGTCAAAGATAAGCATATATCTTCCAAGTCTTCTTCTTCATCTGGAGCCTTCCTTCTCTTGACAACTGTAACGAAACTCTTGTCATCTTCAGCCATCATCATGGTCTCCCCTTTGATAAAGAAGTTGTGGAGTCCCATGGCATAACCTGGCTGGAAGATCCTCCTTGGGATGGAATCCTCTTCGTATCCCAACCCCTGCCTGCGTGGCATTTTCACAGTTTGAATCGGCTGAGTGATTCCTTGAAGAGCCTTGCCTAAACCTCTTCCAGGCTGATAGCCTGGTTTCATCATCATCCATCATCCCACTGTGTCGGGTAGAGAGGCGGTCATACATCTGACTTCTGGTAAATCTCCCACTGAGATCTGGGGCTGTATTGACAGACCTAGGAGTGATGTAAAAGCATCATTCATCTCATCCCTTATAGGCATGCTAATAACCTTGACCACTTGTCCTTTAAAGGGAAATTTTATGCATTGGTGGTTTGTTGAAGCCACTGCTCCTATTGCCTCCAAGTATGGCCTCCCAAGTATAGCCCGAAAAGTTGGATCTAATTCTAGAACATGAAAATCCGTTGTGACCGTACATGGTCCAAGTTTAACTTCTAGAGTGACCACCCCACGTGCAGACTTCTTGGAGTTGTCGTAGGCCGTCACCATGGCACAGGATGGCTTGATTTCTTGCTCAGAAATGCCACACAACTGCAAAGTTTCTGGCGGCATAACGTTGATAGAAGCTCCAATGTCAACCAAACATGATTTCACTTCGACATTGCAGATGATAACTGCCACATGTAAAGCATATCTCCTGACCTCTGGATCTGCTAATTCTTCCTAAGAGAAAGTGAGTGTTGGGTGCTCACTTCTAGGGCTAACATTGTAGTTATCTTTTCAGGTGGGAGATCTTCACTCACCATGACCCTTTGCAAGTACTGCTGTAGAATCTCCTGGTGCACCTTTGATATTTTGATCAACTCAAGTATGGAAATACGGGCCGGTGTCTTATCTAAATGCTTCAATAAGTCATACGCCGTGCCTGGCAAGGGTTCTTCTACTTGTTCCTCCTCCACTGGATCCTGCGGTTGAGTACTAGCTTAGGGAAAGAGCCGCTGGAACATCCTCCCACTCCGAAGCACCGTGGCTATTTGGCGGTCGGGTAGAGATGACGGGTTAACTAGGGTGGATTGTGGTGGAACAGGTTGTGTAGGTGCAGGTATGATAGGTAATGGGATTGGTGGTTCTAGGATGATTGGGTTAGTTGGTAGAGGGGTAGGATTTGGAGGTGGTAGTGATGGTGATACCGGTGGCCTAATAAGAAGAGGCCGGCGTGCGTACGTGGTTGATGAGTTTAATGAAGGTGTAGGTTGTGGGATTGGTTGTGGTGTTGGTGGTATGATAGATTGGGGTTTTGGAGTGGAAAAGCTCGGAGGTCGGGGGTTTAGGTTTGGTGGTGATTGTGGTGGTCGGATGAGCGGGGGTCGGTGTGTAGTAATGGTTGAAGGAGGTGTAGTTAAGGAGGGGGCTGGCCTAATGATGGGTCGGCGAGAAGAAGTGGCGGCCAGTGGTTGGGTTATTGAGCTTTGTGGTAGTTGTGGAGTAGAAGGTGCACGAATTATTTGTCTAGGAGGGTTCCTAGCAGGAGGTCTAGCTGAGTTGATAGGCATGGTTGCATTTTGGTTTTCTAGTTGCCAACCTTGAGCACGGCTGGCATCTCCCTGGACAATGGAGTGTACTAGACCAATTCCTGGGTTTGGATGTGCTGGTGCCGGTGCTGGAGCGGGAGCATGTAATGGGAGCGGATTCTGAACAATCCCCAAGCCAGGTTGTTGTTGAGGTTGAGCCAGTGGACGCTGCCGCTGCTGCTGCCTAGCCTTCATTGCCTGTATGCATTCCCCCATTTGAGCCCAATCAATGCTGCCTTGGTCATTCAGATCGTGGATGTAATCCTTGAATTGAAAACACACTGCAACAGTGTGACCAGGACACCGGTGGTAAGCACAGTATTGAGACATATCTACATTTGTTGGCCAAACCTCTCTTTCCTTGGGCAATTCCAACTGTTTCTCCGCCATGAGTACATTGAAGATGTCAGTCAAGGAGTAAGGGAGTTGTTGGTAATTCTCTCTCCTAGGACCTCCCCTTCGTGGTGCCTGATTGGGTGGTGGCGGTGCCCTATTGTAGGTAGGTTGACGAGGTTGCTGGGGTTGTGCTACTGGTTGAGGGGGTTGTTGTGGTTGTCGTGGTTGTGGTGGCCTAACCTGTTATTGAGGGGGGTAATAGAAAAGATTTTGTGGTGGGTTTCTGAACTGGTTTTGACGGTTCCCTCCCTGGTTCCCCACAGTGTTTATAGCTTCGTTGTTGACTACTCCTTCGGTTGTAGGCCCAGCTGGTGCAGAGGGGGTTTTCCTGAAGTTTCTAGGTTTAGGATCAAAAGGGTTTATCATGGTGGCATCTTTGAAGTGGGCTTGCAAGTATCGGGCACTGTCATAGAGTTCATTCATTGTGGTAGGACGGTGCATGATCAATACATTCCTTAGGGCAGGTGTAGTGTTGCCAATAAGCATCTTTACTTGTTCCCCTTCTGAAATCACATATGTCAATTTCTCTGCCATTCCCCTCCAGCGATCAGCAAACTTTATGAAGTCCTCTTCGGGCTTCATCTTCTCAACAATCAAGTCTATAATGGAGCATGCTGGTGCCACCCAGTCTCTGTATCTTTGCAAGAATTTGGTCTTCACAATATCGAAGTCTCCTGCCTCAAAGGAGTCGAGTGAGTAGAACCATTCCAATGCAGACCCTTCTAGTGATCGTCGGAACAAGAAGGCAAGAACCCTACGATCATTTTTCCAGAACGAGGACTCGTAGAGAAAATCTTTTAAGTGGAGAAAAGGATTGCCAGTACCATTGTAGCGGCGATAAACTGGTAGCTCAGAAGGTGGCAAGTGGAGAACTGGTAAAGAAGGAATAGAAATCTCAGGAACTGACTTGGAGTCCAGGCGACATCTCAGCTCTTCATAATGTTCATTCATCTGGGTGAGCTGATCCATGATTGCCTGGGTGAGAGAAGGTTCTTGGTTTACTGGTTGGAGTATGTGGTTAGAGGCATGGTTTTGGAATTGAGGAGCATGACTTGCCAAATTTACTGAAGATTGTCCCATGACTTGATGGGCCAAGGGAGCAACATGGTTGAAATAAGATGGCTGAACAAATGAGGGTTGAACCACAGATGGTTGAACTATAGATGGTTGAACTACAGATGGTTGGACTATAGATGGTTGTGCTAATGATGTATGAATCACAAGTGGTTGAACAATAGGTGGTTGAACAAAAGGTGACTGGACGAGTGGTGGTCGAACCATAGGACAAGGAGATAAGGCAACTTGGTTAACTTTAGCCTGATCTGAGGCCATTTTGCCCTTCACCATGGATTGTATGCGGGCATAGGTTTCTGGGTCAGTATAGAGAGACAACTCCCTAAAGAGTTGTTCAACATCACGAGGAGCAGATGGTTGAGGGACCTCTTGCGCTTCTGACTCAAACAATGGATGACCATCTGACGGAATTGGTTGGTGACCTATCTCGTGCTCTCGATGTTCAGCTTGTTCCGCCATTCCAACGTGCCTTCCAGACCTTAGTTGCATTGAACTTAAAGGAGAAAGTAAAACAAATAAGTTGACAAAGTAAACAAAGAACTTTTTTTTGGTTTTTTAGTATTTTGCAAAAAGTTAGAGGTTTGAATTTTCGTTTGACAAGCAAGTGATGCAAAGACTTAAAAGCAAGATTACGCAATGATTTTGATTAAACCTTAGGTTTATGGATTTGTTAAGAATTTTTCTCTCAACAAATGGGTTAGGATCCTAACTTCAATCTCCAATGACCTAGGTTTCACACAATCTCACCACGTGTAGGTAACGTAGGATGCTTCGGGTTTTGGGGAGTGGTACAACCAACCCGATCGTGAAGAGGAATACTCCATGTATGAGGAATTATGGAGGCCTTGATTAAAGCCAACCAAGTCAACTAGGAAGGAATATCTCAGAAGAGAGGTCATAATCCACCAAGCGGGTGTTTTGGATGGGAGGGATAAATGGGAGAGTGAGCTCCCGCCT
This sequence comes from Cryptocoryne crispatula var. balansae, assembly GCA_036172225.1. Classification (NCBI taxonomy): domain Eukaryota; kingdom Viridiplantae; phylum Streptophyta; class Magnoliopsida; order Alismatales; family Araceae; genus Cryptocoryne; species Cryptocoryne crispatula. The sequence continues at coordinate 9,616,013 of CM069934.1, forward strand.
CAAGAAAGTGTAAAAGAAGGAGGTAGAGAGAAGGAGTAGAGAATGCAATCAAGTAATAAAACAAGTAATGAGCAAAACATAAACTTAAATAAACAAGCAATCAACACCGGACAAGCAATTAGAAACTAGACAAGCAACTAGAAACTAGAATCTAGACTTGTTTCTTATGTGAGCCAAATGGAGATAGTGAAAAGTGATGGAAAGAAGAGGGTTCAGATCTGATAGCCAAGCAAAAGGGTGGTCCACGTGGGGACCGATGTAAGAATAAGCTGGTTCACGTGGGAACCGGGGTAAAAAGTAAAGGTGGTTCACTTGGGAACCGGTTTTGGGTAAAAAGGGGTGGTTCACGTGGGAACCGGTTTGAATGGTCAAAAGAGGGCCACGTGGGGCCAATTAAAAGTGAATAAAGATCTGATCCAAGTGGGGATAGATCTGAAGGAAAGTGGTTTTGTTCACGTGGGAACCGAAGTAAAGAAAGAGATTTGTTCACGTGGGAACCAGTTTAAAAGGACAAGGGTGGTTCACGTGGGAACCGGTTTAAATAAAATGACAGAAATTAAATGGCATACTTGGCACTTCAGATATGATAAAAGATGGGTGAAATCAGAAATTTTGAGATGGCATGAAGTTAAGAAAGGTGGAAAGAAGGAAAGGCTCACGTGGGAACCGGTCTAGAACTAGAACTAGCTGCAAACAAAACACTAAGCACCCACGGTTGAAAACATTGCTTGTCCCACCGTGGTCGCCACAAAAGCTGTCGACTCTGAAAATTCGACGGGGTCCTCTCCTTTTCAGGGAAGTCCATGAACCCAGATCGTCACCTCAGGAGGGGGTGAGAAAAGAAAGGAATAAAGCACGGAAAGCAACTCTCACCTCGGTCCCACACTCACATTGATCCCCGAACTTTCATCCCTTGGCGTCGCTCGATCACCAAAAAGATGGTTCAGGTCATGTGGGAGGAGTATGAGAAGAATTAAATGTGGTCACCAGGAACCGTGGGTTCCGATTTATAGGATTAAAATGACCGTGTGTACCTTAGCGTGAAGAGTGTGGGTTAAAGCTTCTCCTTCTTCGGCCGGCCGATGAAGAAGAGTCCTCAACACGTGGGTGCTTGATTTTCTGTGCAACTAGAAAAATAAACAAGTGAAATGGATAATTAGAACTAAACAAAGTGGAGTATATGTAAAGAGAATGACATGAAACACACAACTGACTAGAAACTGACCGGATTCGGGTTATCTCTAACCCCTCTTTTTTCTATTTTCGGATAAACAGATTAAAAATAATGAAAAAAATATAAAAAAATGATAGGAGTATGGATAATCACGAAACAAAGATATAGGAAAAATAACAACAAGATTCTGAGTTGAATAGAGAAAGATATAGCCAAATCTGGGTTGTCGAAAAAGCCGAGCAGCAGTCCAGGATCTACCAGGCGCAACTTTACTTCTGCGCTCATCACGACCAGCCCTGACCTCAGAATCAAGTGCCGTTGATTGTAAACTCAAGAAGACTTGGAGAGGAATAACTTTTATGAAGATAGTTTGGACAGTAGACGTCCACACACTTCTGTAGAGGTTGAAGAAGAGAGACCTGGCAGATCACCTGCAGAACAGCCTTCCTCTCTCTTGAACCGACTTTTCTCTCTCTAAAAACTCGAAATGCTCTCTCTAAAAATCACAAAATCAATGCAGGAGAGTGCTTGGATGTCTTGAGATTCCTGGGGGGTCATGCTCATGCCTCTGGAATGACCAGAATTAGAGTCAATTTATAGGAGAACGAACGACGCGATCTATACTAAAAAATAGGGCTCCTTGCGCCCTACCTCAGGGCGCATGCGCCCTGGTGCAGGGTGCATGCGCTCCACTGAGGGGCGCATGTGCCTCCCAGTGGAGGTGCATGGCACTGTTCCCAAAAATTTCGACCTTATCCGGTCGATCGGTTCAGTGGTAGAGTCCCGGTGAAAAACTGGTTCCCTCGTGCCTCAAGGGTAGGGCGCATGTGCCCTCAAGTGAGAGCACGAGGTCACGTGCCTCACTGGTAGGGCGCATGGGCACGTGCCCTGAGTCCCGGCAGCATGTGACCAGGAACCCGGGCGCATGAGACTGTTTTTGCGCGTCCTTCTTCCGGAAGCCATTGCGAACACTCCCGAACTCGGAATTCGACGCCATTTGTTGCGTTGGAAAGATAACAGGCCGAAGAAGCTTTCTATAGCATCGGATCAGCCATAACACCTTAAAAACTTCAAAATTTTGTTCAGAAGTTAGGGCAGTGAACAGAAGATCCGATACAGGTCAAAATGACTCCGACGGCAAACCGGAAAGGCACGGTATGCAACAAAACTTGTCCGGGGTGTGAATATGACCATAACCTTCAATGAATGATCATTAGGCATTGGTCACTCAGCCAATTTCCAAGTTTACATGATTTACGTGTGGCTTTCGCTCGGAAATTACGGCTTTTTGCGGAAAACTTTGGAAAGCATTTGATTTCGTTTGGCAAAGCTCCAAATCAAATTTAGAAGACCCGGAATTATTCTAAGATCAATCACACATGTTAACCTATAAAACATGAGTTTTATGCTCTGAATTAGGCGAATTTTGTGTGTCTACAATGATGACAAGAAATGGGCAGATAGGCCCATAGCTAGTGAAAAGATCTAAGGGGCACGTGGGCCCGAATGGTGGGCATGCGGGCCCAAAGCAAGAAAATAAATCTAAAGGGCACGTGGGCCCGATTGGTGGGCACGCAGGCCCAAGGTTGTTGGATTGGAATGGGCATAGAAGCCTAGTGGAGTAAGAAGATTTGAATGGGCTCTCAAGCCCAGTGATTAGTTCAGGTGGCCATTTTGGCCTAGAAGTAGGAATTGGGCTAGATAGCCCATCAAGTGCATCCAAGAGGGATAGAGTGAGGATTTTGAAATACATGACCGTAGGATACGGCTCATGTGGGATGTTGTTTGGAGGTGGGTTCGAGTGGACAAGTTGTTTAGAGATGGACTTGTCCTCGACTGGTTCTTCCTCCTCTGTGAACAACCGAGCCAAAGATGAACTCAGGTTGTCCACCTCCTCCTCTTGCTCTGGTGCCTTCTTCCTCTTGACTGGTTCTTCTTCTTCGTCCCCGGCCATCATCATGGTCTCCCCTTTGATAAAGAATTTTTGGAGTCCCATGGCATTTTTTGGCCGGTAGACCATCCTCGAAGTGAAATTGGGCTCGTAGCCAAGCCCGTGTCTCTTTGGTCTTTGTACGGCTTTAATGGGGTGCACAACCCCCTGTAGCTCCTTTCCCAACCCCTTTCCTGGCTGATAGCCCATCCCTTTCATCATTCGCCATGCAACTGTATCTGGAGGCGTCGTTAACATCATGACCTCGGGTAGCTCTGTAGTGGAAACCAACGGCTGGACAAATTTTGATATTGGCAGTGCATAAGAGGGGGTCATCCACGTCATTTAGAATGGGGATGTTGGTTACTTTAATCACCTGTCCCTTGTATGGGAACTTCAGACACTGATGATTAGTGGAGGCAACAGCTCCTATTGCCTCGAGATATGGGCGTCCCAAAATAGCTTTGAATGTAGGGTCCAGTTCTAGAATATGAAACTCGGCGGTGACAGCACACGGTCCGAGCCCTACTTCCAACGTAACCACCCCTCATGCCGGCTTCCGAGAGTTGTCATAGGCTGTCACCGTGACGACAGAAGGCTCGATTTCTTCATCAAAGATGCCGCAAAGTTGCAATGTTTCTGGCGGCATGACATTTATAGATGCTCCGGTGTCAATCAAGCAAGACTTGATCTCCACACCTCGGATGACTACTGCAACGCGCAAGGCATACTTTCTGATCTCTGGTCGTGCCAACTCCTCCTGTGTAAATGTGAGTGTCGAATGTTCACTCCTCGGGGTCAGGACAGTAATGATCTTCTCGGGCGGGAGGTCCTCATTGACCATGACCCGCTGCAGATATTGTTGTAGAATGTCCTGATGGTTCTTCGACCTCTTTATCAGCTCCAGAATTGAAATTCGCGCCGGCATTTTGTCCAGATGCTTTAATAGGTCATATGCCGTGTTGGGCAATGGTTCTTCTACCACCTCCTCTTCTGCCTGTTCCTATGGTTGTATCCCGACCTGGGGGAAGACCCTTTGGAACATCCTCCCACTACAAAGTACCGGCGCCAGCATGGTAGGGGGGAGTGGTGATGATGGTGATGGTAGGGTTGATTGGTATGTTGAGGAGCCCGTGGTAGGTAGGGGTGGTGAGGATCGGATGATGAGGGGTCGTGGATTGGTAGAGGCCGGTATGTTGGGTGATGGTTGGGGTGTTGGTGGTGACGGTCTAATGATGAGGGGTCATGGAGTGGTGGTGACTGGTGGGTTGGGTGATGGTTGGATAATGAGAGGCCGAGGGGTGGTGGAGGCTGGTAGGTTAGGTGATAGTTGGGGTGTTGTTGGTGATGGTCTAATGATGAGGGGTTGCGGAGTGGTGGCGGCGGTGGGTTGGGTGACGTTTGGGGTGTTGGTGACGATCTAATGATTAGACGTCGAGGAGGATTAATGGTGGTTGGTAGGTTAGGTGATGGTTGCGGTCTTGGTTGGGATGTTGGTGGCGGTCTAATGATTAGGCGCCGTGGAGGGTTGATGGTTGTTGGGGGCAGTGGTGTTTGAGGAGTTTGTGGGCTGGGGGCAGCTCTTGGTATGGAGAGTATGGTGCGGTTTGTAGGTGGGGTTGGTCTGGCGGGCATGGAGGCGATTTGATCCTCGACCTGCCAACCCTGGGAGTGGTGGGTTGACTCCTTGATGGTGGAGTGGACAAGGCCGAGTCGTTGGTTTGGTGGTGCTGGTGCTGGTGCTTGTACGGGTGCATGTATCGGGAGCGGATCTTGAACTATGCCTAGGCCTGGCTGCTATTGTGCTTGCTGTCGCCGTGGTTGATTTTGACGTGCCTTCATTGCTTGAATAGATTCTCTCATCTGTGCCCAGTCAATGTTCCCTTGATCATTGAGGTCATGGATGTAGTCTTTAAACTGGAAACATACATCCACCGTGTGCCCAGGATACCGATGATAAGCGCAGTACTTGGTTGTGTCAACATTGGCCGGCCATCCTTCTCTCTCCTTTGGAAGCTCCAACTGTTGTTCCGCCATCAATGCATTAAAGATATCGGTGAGGGGGAATGACAGTTGAGGATAGTATTCTCTCTTGGGTCCCCCCCTCCTAGGTCGGTTGGCTGGTGGTGGCACTTGGTTGTAGGCTTGTTGTTGTGTTGGGGTCGGTTGTAGACATGTTGTTGTTGAGGCGCTCGGTTGTAGGCATTTGGTTGCTGGGGCGCTCGGTTGTAGGTGGGTTGCTGTGGTGGTGCTCGATTGTATGCAAGTTGTTGCTAGGGCTGAGGAGCTGGTTGAGGAGCTCGGCGTTATTGTTGATTGTGTGGTAGGTTACGGGACTGCCTTTGGCGATACCCACCACAGTTACCCATGGCATTGATGCTCTCATTGTTTACTACCCCTTCGGTGGTGGGTCCTACGAGGTGTAGGCTTTCTAGTGTTACGGGGCTTGGTGTCGAATGGGTTGATCATGGATGCGTCCTTAAAGTGGGCTTGGAGGTAGCGGGCGCTATCACACAACTCACTCATGGTTGTTGGGCGGTGCATGATCAGGAGGTTGCGAAGGTTGGGCGTGGTGTTCCCTATGAGCATCCTCACCTGCTCCCCCTCTGAGATGGTATCCACTAGCCTCTCAGCCATTCCCCTCCACCGATTAGCAAATCTGGCAAAGTCCTCATCCGGCCTCATCTTTTCGGCAATTAAATCAGTTATCAAGCAGGCTGGCCCCACCCGATCCTTGTACCTTTGTAGAAACTTTGCCTTGACAATGTCGAAATCTGCCGCCTCAATGGAATCAAGAGAATAGAACCAGTCTAGGGCGAATCCCTCCAATGACCAACGGAATAGGAAGGCAAGGGCTTTGTGGTCATTTTTCCAGAACGCGGAGTCATAGAGAAAGCTCTTTAGATGGTTGAAAGGATTACCAGTCCCGTTGTAACGTTGAAAGACTGGTATCTCTGAAAGAGGAAGGTGTAGAACTGGGAAGGATGGGACAGAGATTTCAGGGATGGCTTTAAAATCGAGGCGGTGCCTCATTTCTTCAAAGCGCCCATCCATCTGGTTGAGTTTGTTCATTAATGCCTGGGTGGGGCTGGATTCCTGAGCCACGGGAGCAAAGTGTTTAGGTGATTGAGTTGGAAGAGGTAGGTTGGAAACAGGAATTGGAATAGTATTATGTGAATGCCCCATAACGGGGTGAGTGGAGACACGGCAGGGTTGCCCAGGAGAAGAGATGATTTGGGGCCTGATTGCTGATTGAGGTGGTGAGGGGGCTTGATTTCCCTCGACCAGATCTTGATTGGCGGGCATCTTGCCCTTTGTCAAGGATTGCACAAGTGAAAAATATTCGGGGTCTAGATGAAGAGATAGACCCTGGAGGAGTTGCTCCACGCTAAGTGAAGCAGGTTGATGAGTAGGATTTTGAATTTCTGGCTCCCTGACGGCGTTGACATGGCCCTCTGGTTGGACCATGGGTTGTTGCAGCTCGTAGTGGCCCGTCTCGTACTCCTCTTCTTGGCCGTAGTAGTCCGACATCCCGACGTGTCTTCCGGACCTTAGTGTCATGGGCATCCTATCAAATTTTCTTACAAAATGGTTGAAAGAAAGCAAATGAAATGTGTAATTGCAAAGAGAATTTTGTTTGGTTATGATTGTTTGTTTGATTTGATTTGGTTTCAATTTGGTTGTTTAGTAAGCAAGTTGAACACAAAAATTAAAAGGGATTTTTTTGTTTTTTTTTGTTTTAGGTGTTTTGAAAGAAGAAAAACTTCTTGGTTGTTTTCAGTTGTTGTGAGCAAGCAAGTTATGCAAACAAGGTTTTAAAATGACTACTCGACAATTTTTGGGTTAAAACCTTAGATTAGATAGATTGTTAGCAATTGTTCACTCAAGTAGGTATGAATCCAATTGCTTCAATCTTCAAGACCTAAGGTTATCACTCAATCACCACGAGTAGGTATTTGGGTTCTTCGAGTTTTGGTAAGTGGTACAACCGGCCCAATCATGCGGAGAGGAATACTCCACGGATGGGGACTTACGGAGGTCTTGATGGAAACAACCAAATCAACTAGGAAGGAATATCCCAGAAGAGAGGTTAGAATCCACCAAGAAGGTGTTTGGAGGATGAGGGTGTGTTGGGAGAGAGAGCCCCCGCCTCGAATGTCCTACGGATCGGAGCAAGTCTGGTACCTGATGCAAAAGCTAATGCAAAAAATGAAAAATGGAGGGTAAGAGAAGAAGAAGCAATCAATATTGAAACATGAATGAAAGCTATTAAATAAATCAAGCAAGTGAATGCAATCAAGACAAGCAATGATAAAGTAAAACAAATAACTAGCAACTAGCAACTAAAAGGTGGTTCGCGCGGGAACCGGCTTGTGATGGAGTATCCAAGTGGGGACAAATCTGAAGTAAAGGTAAAAGGATGGTCCACGCGGGGACCGATTTTAAAATAAAGTGGCTCACGGGGGAGCCGGGTTTTGGAAAGGTAGGTGGTTCACGCGGGAACCAGTTTTTTGAAGGAAAATGGGTGGTTCACGCGGGAACCAGTTTTTTGAAGGAAAATGGGTGGTTCACGCGGGAACCGGTTTGTTTGATTGGAAAAAGGAAAGGAGGGCCACTTGGGGCCAATCTAAAGTGGTGCAAAGGGGTGGTCCACGCGGGGACCGATCTGAAAGTGAGTTGGTTCACGCGGGAACCGGTTTAGAAAAGGGTTTGGTTCACGCGGGAACCGGTTTTAATGAAGAAAGGGGTGGTTCATGCAGGAACCGGTGTAAGAGTTGACAAAATAGAAAGAGGGCCACATGGGGCCAATCTAAAGGTGCTGTAAATAGGTGGTCCACGCGGGGACCGATCTGAAAATAAGTTGGTTCACGCGGGAACCGAGTTGGAAAAGAAAGGTGGTTCACGCGGGAACCAGTTTATAAGAAGAAAAGAGGTTCACACGTGAACCGGGTTGAAATTAAAGACAAGTAACTCAAGTCCACATGGAGGACAATCTTAAAGAAAGAGTAAACAGCAATTTTAAAGGTAAATTGACATGGAAAAGGTAAAGGACAAGCCGGTTCGCGCGGGAAACAAGTCGGAAAACAACTAGTTGCACGAATCAATCAAGCTAGCACGGTTGAAGACATTGGTTGTCCCACCGTGGTCGCCAAAGAGCTGTCGACTCCAGAAACGAGTTCCGGATCGGCACCTCAAGATAAGGTGAAAGATGGAATTGGGGAAAAAGGGGAGTGAATTGAAAACACTTGGAAAGCAGTAAAGACTCCTCACCTCGATCCCACACTCACATTGATCCCCGAACTTTCATCTCACGGCGTCGCTCGAGCACCGGAGATGGTTCGGGTCATGTGGGAGGAGAGTGAGGAGGGGATGAAATTAGAACATAAATAAAAGGTGGTCGCCAGGAGCTGCGGGCTCCGCTTTATAGAATAACAACAAGATTGAGTTGTTTTGACCGTGTACCTTAGCGCAGGAGATCGGGATATGGGTTCAACCTTCTTCTTACTCGGCCGGCCGATGAAGAAGAGTCTCCAACCGATGCTAGCTTGATAAACCTGTGCAACTAGAACAATAAACCAAGTGAAAGAAAATGATTAGAACTATGGGAAGTGTAGTAACTGTAGAGAGAAGATGAGAAAGAAGCAATTGGAATTGGACTCACCGGATTGGGGTGAGTCCTAACCCTTTTTTTTGTATTTTTGATTATGTAAAAATGATATAAATGAACTAAAAGATTCTTTAAAACAATAAATAAACTGATTTAAGGCAGTTGATAAAGCTTATGGAACGGATCGGCTTGAGTTGAAGCCGAGTTGGTTGAAGAAGGTCGGTTCGGGTAGCCTTTGCACCCTTCTGGCGCGACTTTGGTGAAGAGGATTCTACGGACGACCCCGATGTCATAATCGAGTGAAGTTTGTTGGAGTAGACAGAGGACTCAGAGAGGAAGAGTTACTATGTTGATAATTTCTCCGAAATCCTCCTGTAGAAGTATGTAAAAATTATGAAAGTGGGAGGATATAGAAAACAGAACCTGGATGTGCGCCCTTGGTGCAGCAATCGCCACGAACGAACGGCAAGTCGGAATTGAGTGCCGTCAGTTGGAGATGAAATAGGACGAAGATATAAACATCTTCTATGTTGAAGACTTTTGCAGCAGGAGTCCCGGATTTTATGCAGAAGTCGATGAAGATGGTTGATGCAGAATGCCCGGATCGAGCCTTCTCCTTCACTTCGGGATCGATTTCTCAATGTCGGATCGCCTTTGGACATCGGAACGGCTTTGGAGAAGAGCTTGGACGACCTCTGGATGAGCTAGGCATGGGGGATTAACCTCAGGTCATTGAGAATGGCCCTCAATTTATAGGGGAAGGAAGCCGGTGCAAATTTTGGAAACTAGACCGACCGCGCCCCCGCTTTTCAAAGGGGACGAGGGCACGCAGGGCGCACCCTCAAACCAAGGGCGCGCAGGGCGCGCCCCCACTTCGGGGGCGCGGTCTGCGCGCCCCCCTGTTTCAAAGGGAGCGGGGGCGCGTTACGCGTCTCACTGCTAAAAATCGACGGAAACTTCCGGAAATTGCTAAAAATCGACTTGACATACGTAACACGCCCCTGAACCGGGGGCGCGGTACAAATAATCGAAAATCAACGTCGGAAACCTTCCAAAAATCAGTTTTAGAAGGTGCTAATCGGGGTAATTTGCGATTTAAAGAAACTGACTGCGCCCCCGCTTTTCAAAGGAACCGGGGGCGCGCAGGACGTGCCCCCGGTTTGAGGGCGCGTAGGGCATGCCCCCGGGTTGAGGGCGCGTAGGGCGCGCCCTCCCCTTTCAAGGGGAGCGGGGGCGCGGTAGACTCTCTCTCCTGCGCGCATGTTCCGCGAGCCGTATCTTGCAAACGGGATGTCCAATTCGGCTCCCGTTTGTCGCGTTGGAAAGAGGGCTTTCAACCGCACCTCCTCAAGTCGGTAAACCAGCCGGCATGACTCCCGAGATGTTCGCACGGGGCTTTCTACCGGTTTACCCTCTCGCGGAAAGCCAAAACCCGTGCAAAGATCCGAAAGAGCACGGTTCCGATCGAGAAATCTCGGGTCAACTCGGGATGACTTAAAATGATGACTGAACAAGTTCGGTACGATCGGAAAACCCGAAATCATTGAAAAATCTGAGATTAACCCGGTAAACGTGAACCAAAACTCGGAAAAGCCGGAAAACCCTAAAATTGACCGAATCAGACGTATGGCCATGATTGATAAAAATATACAGCTAGAATCGACCCGGATGACCCAAAAAGACCCGGTGATGACCGGAAAGGCTTAACGCGTGGTCCGGGATAGCCGTGTCAGCACAGATCGAAAAAAGCCGTAACAAAAGCTGTCATTGACCGAGGCCTACCGAAATGACTTCTAGGAAACCCTGAATGTCACGGAACACATGCGGGATTCCCGAGACCTTAAATTATGGACCATTCAAGGTTGGTCATCGAGCAGGCTTCGTGTTTTTACAGTTCACGTGCGGCTCTCGCTTGAAGGTTACGGCATTGTTTCGGAAATCATCGATCCATTCTCAACTAACAAGGGGGCTCCACCAATGTCCTTAGCTCATCTCCACGAGGTAATACGGATCACATAACGGTCAAATAAAGGATATCGCCTATGGAATAAGAGTCTAGGGCTCCGAATCAAGCCAATTTGGCGTGTCTACAGCATATAATGAAAAGTTTGGGATACCAAGAAGGCCAAGGACTAGGCAAGGAACTGCAAGGCATAGCTGAGTCAATCAATCTAGTGAAGTTACAACCAAAAAGTGGGGTTGGATATGATGGAACGACTATGAATGGTCAGAATCTCAAAAGCAGATACTTTTCTAGATGCTTACAAAAGTTTTTCATCAAGAAAAAAGCCATTCACCTGGCTGAGAACAAGGAAGAGCAAGAGCGGGAACAAGACAAAAGAAGAAGAACTGATGACCCTGAAGATGACATGTATCCTGAAATATCTCTTTTATTTTCTACCGATGAAGAAGGGTCAAGCAATGAACCACTCCAGGCTGAACCACCTGTCGATCCACCCGAGGGTCATATTGCCAAACTGACTCAAGGAAAAGTTCAACCAACTCCAAGAGGGCATCCCCTCACTATGTCATCTTTTGGGGCCAATGCCCCAACTCACTGTGATGCTCTCCCCCGGCTTCTTGGCCCGATCCCTATTTCTAAGCCCTCAGGCCCAACTTATGGGTCCACGTACCCACTTATTGCTCTTGGGCCATCGAGCCCCTCTACTGAATCCGGGCCTCTACGCCCATTTTCTCCAATTCTCGGGCCCTCAAGCCCATCTCCTAAACCCAGGCCCTCGAGCCCACATCCTCCTCTTATTGGGTCCATGAACCCACCTTCTTCCATGATCATCCGGCCTACTGGCCCATCACCTCTTTCTGTCAACATTGGGCCCGAAAGCCCCCTTTGTCAAACCTTGCTCGAAGTCTTCCCCTCTTTATCAATATCTTCGCCTACTTTGGCTCCCGTAGTTGATCTCAACCCAAATCGGGCACCTGAATCCCATTCTTTTTTTTTTGTTTAGCACTCCCCAAAAAACAACGTCCTCTTCGAAACTGAAATTTCAATCGAGGAAACATCTCAACTTGCCTCGGAAGGGCATTCGACCCAAGAAGCCACTAGATCCTTGATTGACCTTCTTTGCCCTCCATCCTCTCCAATAAATTCTACTCCATCCACCTCCTCTTCCTCCTCTTATTTACCTTCTTCTTCTTTAGGTTTAGTTTCCAATAAAAATAGAACAAAAATCAGAGGTAGGAGAGTTCCAAAAAGATATCTGCAACAGTTAGCTCAAAAAAACATAAGATGTGCCAAGTTACCGGAGTATCTAATTCAGCTGGATGAAATCCGATATGAGGAGAAAGATAACATTGATCAAACTTTGGGGGTTTCTTTCTCTCTCAGTTCAGCATCACCTACATCCAATAGAAGGCAATCAAGGGCTATGCAATTGCTGAACACCTTGCCCATCATCCTATCCCAATCTTCGACCCTATTCAATCAGAATTTCTCGATGAAGGATTAATGTCCATTCGATCTTCCAATCTATGGATTTTATATTTTGACGAGGCAGTAAACTCCCAGGGTAGAGGGATAGGGATTGTTCTTCTGTCACCCAAAGGTGTCCCCATTCCACAGACTTTTCAGCTCCATTTTCCAGCAACAAACAATATAGCTGAGTATGAAGCCTTGTTGGCCGGACTGTGTAGACACGCCAAATTGGCTTGATTCGGAGCCCTAGAATCTTATTCCATAGGCGATATCCTTTATTCAACCGTTATATGATCCGGATTATCTCGTGGACATGAGCTAAGGACATGGGTGGAGCCCCTCGCAAGTTGAGAATGGACCAATGATTTCCGGAATATTGCCGTAACCTTCAAGTGAGAGCCGCACGTGAACTGTAAAAACACGAAGCCTGCTCGATGACTGACCTTGAATGGTCTATAATTGAGGGTCTCGGGAATCCCGCATGTGTTTCGTAACATTCAGGGTTTCCGAGAAGTCATTTCGGTAGGCGTCGGTCAATGACAGCTTTCGTTATGGCTTTTTTGATCTGTGCTGACACGGCTATCCCGGACCACATATTAGGCCTTTACGGTCATCACCGGGTCTTCTCAAGTCATCCGGGTCGATTCTAGCCGAATATTTTCATAAACCGGGGCCATATGGCCATTTCGGTCAATTTTATGGTTTCCCGATTTTTCCGAGTTTCGGTTCACGTTTACCGGGTTAATATCAAATTTTTTGATAACTTCGGGTTTTCCGGTCGTACCGGACTTGTTCGGTCATCATTTTAAGTCATCCCAAGTTGACTCGAGATTTCTCGATCGGAACCATGCTCTTTCGGATCTTCGTCCCGGGTTTCGGCTTTCCGCGAGAGGGTAAACCGGTAGAAAGCCCTGTGCGAACATATCGGAAGTCATGCTGGCTGGTTTACTGACTTGAGGAGGTGCGGTTGAAGTCCCTCTTTCCAACGTGACAAACGGGAGCCGAATCGGACATCCCGTTTGCAAGATACGGCTCGCGGAATATGCGCGTAGGAGAGAGAGTGTACTGCGCCCCCGCTCCCTTTGAAAGAGGAGGGCGTGCCCTGCGCGCCCCCGGTTCCTTTGAAAGGCGGGGGCACGGTCAGTTTCTTTAAATCGCAAATTACCCCGATTAGCACCTTCTAAACCGGATTTTTGGAAGGTTTCCGCGGAGGATTTTCGATTATTTGTACCGCGCCCCCGATTCGGGGGCGCGTTACGTATGTCAAGTCATTTTTTAGCAATTTCTGGAAGATTCCGTCGATTTTTAGCAGTGAGACGCGTAACGCGCCCCCGCTTCCTTTGAAATAGGGGGGCGCGCAGACCGCGCCCCCGAACTGGGGGCGCGCTCTGCGCGCCCTTGGTTTGAGGGCGCACCCTACGCGCCCTCGTCCTCTTTGAAACGCGGGGGCGCGGTCGGTCCAGTTTCTAAATTTTGCACCGGCTTCCTTCCCCTATAAATTGAGGACCATTCTCAATGACCTAAGGCTAATCCCCGGTGCCTAGCTCGTCCATAGGTCGTCCAAGCTCTTCTCCAAAGCCGTCCCGACGTCCAAAGGCGGTCCGAAGTCAAGAAATCGATCCCGAGGTGAAGGAGAAGGCTCGATCCGGGTGTTCTTCATCAACCAATTTCATCGACTTCTGAAGAAAATCCGGGGCTTTCTCTGCGAAAGTCTTAAACATAGAAATTGTTCCTCTCTTCGTCCTCTTTCATCTCCAACTGACGGCACTCAATTCCGACTTGCCGTTTGTTCGTGGCGATTGCTACACTGAGGGCGCGCATCCAGGTTCTGTTTTCTATATCCGCTCACTTTCAGAATTTTTACTGACTTATACAGGAGGATTTAGGAGAAGTCATAAACATAGGAACTCTTCCTATTTGAGTCCTCCGTCTACTCCAACAAACGGAGCTCGATTCTGACATCCGGGTCATCCGTAGAATCCTCTGCACCGAAGTCGCACCAAAAGGGTGCAAAGCTACCCGAACCGGCCTTTTTCAACCAACTCGGCTTCAACTCAAGCTGATCCATTCCATAAGCTTTCTCAACTCATTTAACTCAATTCATTTACTGTTTTTAAAGCATATTTCAGTTTATTTGCATCATTTTTACAAAATCAAAAATACAAAAAAAGGGGTTAAGGCTCACCCCAATCCGGTGAGTTCGATTCCGATTGCTTCTTTCTCATCTTCTCTCTACAGTTACTACACTTCCCATAGTTCTAATCAATATCTTCACTTGGTTTATTGTTCTAGTTGCACAGGTCTATCAAGCTAGCATCGGTTGGAGACTCTTCTTCATCGGCCGGCCGAAGAAGAAGAAGGTTGAACCCATATCCCGATCTCCCACACTAAGGTACACGGTCAAATCAACTCAATCTTGCTTTTATTTCATAAAGCGGAGCCCGCGGCTCCTGGTGACCACATTTTTCATGCTTTAATTTCATCTCCTCTTCACTCTCCTCCCACATGACCCGAACCATCTCCGGTGCTCGAGCGACGCCGTGAGATGAAAGTTCGGGGATCAATGTGAGTGTGGGACCGAGGTGAGGACATTTTACCGCTTTCCGAGTGTCTTACGATTCACTTCCCTTTTCCCCTATTCCATCTTTCACCTTCTCTTGAGGTGCCATTCCGGAACCCATTTTTGGAGTCGACAGCTTTTTGGCGACCACGGTGGGACAACCAATGTCTTTAACCGTGCTAGCTTGATTGATCTGTGCAACTAGTTGTTTTCCGACTTGGTTCCCGCGTGAACCGGCTTGTCCTTTACCTTCTTCCATGTCAACGTACCTTTAAAAACTTGCTGATTACTCTTCCTTTAATATTGTCCCCCATGTGGACTTGATTTCTTGTCTTTAATTTCAGCCCGGTTCCCGCGTGAACCACTTTTCTTCATTAAAACCGGTTCCCGCGTGAACCAAACCCTTTTCTAAACCGGTTCCCGCGTGAACCAACTTACTTTCAGATCGGTCCCCGCGTGGACCACCTCTTTACAGCACCTTTAGATTGGCCCCACGTGGTCCTCCTTCTATTTTGTCAACTCTTACATTGGTTCCCGCGTGAACCACCCCTTTCTTCATTAAAACCGGTTCCCACGTGAACCAAACCCTTTTCTAAACCGGTTCCCGCGTGAACCAACTCACCTTCAGATCGGTCCCCACGTGGACCACCCCTTTGAACCATTTTAGATTGGCCCCAAGTGGCCCTCCTTTCCTTTTTCAAATCAAACAAACCGGTTCCCGCGTGAACCACCCCTTTTCCTTCAAAAAAAAACCGGTTCCTGCGTGAACCACCTACCTTTCCAAAACTCGGCTCCCGCGTGAGCCACTTTATTTTCAAATAGGTCCCCGCATGGACCATCCTTTTACCTTTACTTCAGATTTGTCCCCACTTGGACACTCCATCACAAGCTGGTTCCCGCGTGAACCTCCTTTTAGTTGCTAGTTGCTAGTTATTTGTTTTACTTTATCATTGCATGTCTTGCTTGCATTCACTTGTTTGATTTATTTAATAGCTTTCATTCATGTTTGCATATTGATTGCTTCTTCTCCTTCTACCCTTCATTTTTCATTTTTGCATTAGCTTTTGCATCGGGTACCGGACTCATTCCGATCCGTAGGGCATTCGAGGGGGGGGCTCTCTCTCCCAACACACCCTCACCCTCCAAACACCTTCTTGGTGGATTCTTACCTCTCTTCTGGGATATTCCTTCCTAGTTGATTTGGTGGTTTCCATCAAGACCTCCATAAGTCCCCATCCGTGGAGTATTCCTCTCCGCACGATTGAGCCGGTTGTACCACTTCCCAAAACCCGAAGAACCCAAGTACCTACTCGTGGTGATTGAGTGATAACCTTAGGTCTTGAAGATTGAAGCAATAGGAACCATACCCAATTTGAGTGAAAAATTGCTAACAATCTATCTAATCTAAGGTTTCAACCCAATAATTGTCGAGTAGTCATTTTAAAACCTTGTTTGCATAACTTGCTTGCTCACAACAATTGAAAAGAAAAAAATTCCTCTTTCAAAACACCTAAAACAAAAGAATCCCTTTAATTTTTTATGTTCAACTTGCTTGCCAAACAACCAAATTGAAACCAAATCAAATCAAACAAACAACCATAACCAAACAAAAACCCTCTTTGCATTTACAACTTTCATTTGCTTTCTTTCAACCATTTTGTAAGGAAATTTGACAGGATGCCCACTCTAAGGTCCGGAAGACACGTCGGGATGTCAGACTACTATGGCCAAGAAGAGGAGTATGAGACAGGTCACTACGAGCTTCAGCAACCCGTGATCCAACCAGAGGGCCATGTCAACGCCGTCAGGGAGCCAGAAATTCAAAATCCTACTCATCAACCTGCATCACTTAGCGTGGAGCAACTCCTCCAGGGTCTATCTCTTCATCTAGACCCCGAATCTTTTTCTCTTGTGCAATCCTTGACAAAGGGCAAGATGCCCGCCGATCAAGATCCGGTCGAGGGAAATCAAGCCCCCTCACCACCCCAATCAGCAGTCAGGCCCCAAATTATCTCTTCTCCTGGGCAACCCTGCCGTGTCTCCACTCACCCTATTATGGGGCATTCACATAACACTATTCCTGTTCCTGTTTCCAACCTACCTCTTCCAACTCAGTCACCTAAACACTTTGCTCCCGTGGCTCAGGAATCTAGCCTCACCCAGGCATTAATGAACAAACTCAACCAGATGGATGAGCGCTTCGAAGAGATGAGGCACCGCCTCGATTCTAAAGCCATCCCTTAAATCTCTGTCTCATCCTTCCCAGTTCTACACCTTCCTCCTTCAGTGATACCAGTCTTCCAACGTTACAACGGGACTGGTAATCCTTTCAACCATCTAAAGAGCTTTCTCTATGACTCCGCATTCTGGAAAAATGACCGCAAAGCCCTTGCCTTCCTATTCCGTCGGTCATTGGAGGGATCCGCCCTGGACTGGTTCTATTCTCTTGATTCCATTGAGGTGGCAGATTTCGACATCATCAAGGCAAAGTTTCTACAGAGGTACAAGGATCAGGTGGGTCCAGCCTACTCGATAACTGATTTAATTGCCGAAAAGATGAGGCCGGATGAGGACTTTGCCAGATTTGCTGATCGGTGGAGGGGAATGGCTGAGAGGCTAGTAGATACCATCTCAGAGGGGGAGCAGGTGAGGATGCTCATCGGGAACACCACGTCCAACCTTCGCAATCTCCTGATCATGCACCGCCCAACAACCATGAGTGAGTTGTGCGATAGCGCCCGCTACCTCCAAGCCCACTTTAAGGACGCATCCATGATCAACCCGTTCGACACCAAGCCCCGTAACACTAGAAAGCCTACACTTGTAGGACCCACCACCGAAGGGGTAGTAAACAATGAGAGCATCAATGCCATGGGTAACCAGGGTGGGTATCGTCAAAGCCAATACCGTAACCCACCACCCAATCAACAATACCGCCCAGCTCCTCAACCAGCTCCTCATCCCCAGCAGCAACTTGCATACAACCGAGCACCACCACAGCAACCCACCTACAACCGAGCGCCCTAGCAACCAAATGCCTACAACCGAGCGCCTCAACAACAACATGTCTACAACCGACCCCAACCACAACAACAAGCCTACAACCAAATGCCACCACCGGCCAACCGACCTAGGAGGGGGGGACCCAAGAGAGAATACTATCCTCAACTGCAATTCCCCCTCACCGATATCTTTAATGCATTGATGACTGAACAGCAGTTGGAACTTCCAAAGGAGAGAGAAGGATGGCCGGCCAATGTTGACACAACCAAGTACTGCGCTTATCATCGGTATCCTGGGCACACGGTGGATGTATGTTTCCAGTTTAAAGACTACATCCATGACCTTAATGATTAAGGGAACATTGACTGGGCACAGATGGGAGAATCTATTCAAGCAATGAAGGCACGTCAGAATCACCCACGGCGACAGCAAGCACAACAGCAGCCCGGCCTGGGCATAGTCCAAGATCCGCTCCCGGTACATGCACCCATACAAGCACCGGCACCAGCACCACCAAACCAACGACTCGGCCTCGTCCACTCCGCCATCGAGGAGTCAACCCACCATTCCCAGGGTTGGCAGGTCGAGGATCAAATCACCTCCATGCCCGCCATACCAATCCCACCTACAAACCGCACCATACTCTCCATACCGAGAGCTGCCCCCAGCCCACAAACTACCCAAACACCACTACCCTCACCAACCATTTACCCTCCATGGTGCTTAATCATTAGACCGCCACCAGCCTCCCAACCAGCACCCCAACCATCACCCCAACCTAACCAACCAACCACCATTAATCCTCCACGGCGTCTAATCATTAGACCGCCACCAACACCCCGTACATCACCTAACCTACCGATCCGCCACCCCACGACCCCTCATCACTAGACCATCACCACCAACACCCCAACCATCACCCAACATACCGGCCTCCACCACTCCACGACCCCTCATCATTAGACCATCACCACCAACACCCCAACCATCACCCAACATACCGGCCTCCACCAATCCATGACCCCTCATCATCCGATCCTCACCACCCCTACCTACCAAGGGCTCCTCAACCTACCAACCAACCCTACCATCACCATCATCACCACTTCCCCCTACCACGCTGGCACCGGTACTTCGTAGCGGGTGGATGTTCCAAAGGGTCTACCCCAGGTCGGGATACAACCACAGGAACAGGCAGAAGAGGAGGTGGTAGAAGAACCGTTGCCCGGCACGACATATGACCTATTGAAGCACTTGGACAAAATGCTGGCACGGATTTCAATTCTGGAGCTGATAAAGAGGTCAAAGAACCATCAGGACATCCTACAACAATATCTGCAGTGGGTCATGGTCAATGAGGACCTCCCGCCTGAGAAGAACATTACTGTCCTGACCCCGAGGAGTGAACATCCGGCACTCACATTTACACAGGAGGAGTTGGCACGGCCAGAGATCAGAAAGTATGCCTTGCGTGTCGCAGTAGTCATCCGAGGCGTAGAGATCAAGTCCTGCTTGATTGACACCGGAGCATCCATAAATGTCATGCCGCCAGAAACATTGCAACTTTGCGGCATCTCTGATGAAGAAATCGAGCCTTCTGCCGTCACGGTGACTGCATATGACAACTCCCGGAAGCCGGCACAAGGGGTGGTTACGTTGGAAGTAGGGCTCGGGCCGTGTGCTGTCACCGCCGAGTTTCACGTTCTAGAATTGGACCCTACATTCAAAGCTATCTTGGGACGCCCGTACCTTGAGGCAATAGGAGTTGTTGCCTCCACTAATCATCAGTGTCTGAAGTTCCCATACAAGGGCCAGGTGATCAAAGTAACCAACATCCCCATTCTGAATGACATGGATGACCCCTCTTCTGCACTGCCAATATCAAAATTTGTCCAACCGTTGGTTTCCACTACAGAGCTGCCTGAGGTCATGATGTTAACGACGCCTCCAGATACAGTTGCATGGCGGATGATGAAAAGGATGGGCTATCAGCCAGGAAAGGGGTTGGGAAAGGAGCTACAGGGGGTTGTGCACCCCATTAAAGCCGTACAAAGACCAAAGAGACACGGGCTTGGCTATGAGCCCAGTTTCACTCCGCGGATGGTCTACCGGCCAAAAAATGCCATGGGACTCCAAAAATTCTTTATCAAAGGGGAGACCATGATGATGGTCGGGGACGAAGAAGAAGAACCAGTCAAGAGGAAGAAGGCACCAGAGCAAGAGGAGGAGGTGGACAACCTGAGTTCATCTTTGGCTTGGTTGTTCACAGAGGAGGAAGAACCAGTCGAGGGCAAGTCCATCTCTAAACAACTTGTCCACTCGAACCCACCTCCAAACAACATCCCGCGTGAGCCGTATCCTACGGTCACGTATTTCAAAATCCTCACTCTATCCCTCTTGGATTCACTTGATGGGCTATCTAGCCCAATTCCCACTTCTGGGCCAAAATGGCCACCTGAACTGATCATTGGGCCTGAGAGCCCATTCAAATATTCTTACTCCACTGGGCTTCTATGCCCATTCCAATCCAACAACCTTGGGCCCGCGTGCCCACCAGTCGGGCCCACGTGCCCTTTAGATTTATTTTCTTGCTTTGTTCCCGCGTGCCCACCATTTGGGCCCACGTGCCCCTTAGATCTTTTCACCAGCTTTGGGCCTATCTGCCCATTTCTTGTCATCATCGGGCCCGCGAGCCCATTTTTCTTCCATTTGCTTAAGCTTTCTATTTCTGCTCGAGCCCCATCGGCTCATTCTCTTTTGTTATTGAAAATACCCAAAATACCCAAAAAAAAATGTCCTCTCACAAACTCAGTTTTCCATTGAGGAGACGTCTCTACTTGTCTCGGAGGGTGCTCCCAACCAGGGACCTCTCTTCTCCAACACACTGATCGATCTGCTCGATCCTTCACCCATTGTAAATACCACCTTTTCAATTCCGTCTTCTTTAGGAGTAGTTAGGAAGAAAATTCGAGGTAAACGTGTGCCAGAGAGATATCTCCAGCAAATAGCTCAAAAATGCAAGGAATGTGCAAGGCTGCCAAGGTTTTTTGAAAATGCTATCCAGCTTGATGAAATCCGATATGAGGATGAATTCAATGTAGATCATACATTGGGAGTTTACGAGGTCTTATCAGAAAAGGATCCTGATTTCGAGGGTGGAATTGAGGACTTGGCTGATGCGTATGCATCTGGACTTAAAAGATTTGAAGAACCATTAGCCACGGTGGATGAACCGACAAAAGAATTGAATGTCGGAACACCGGAAGATCCCAAGACAATCCTCCTAAGCTCAAACCTCACTCCCACTGAGGAACAGAGTTTAATTAAAATTTTGGAAGAATATAAGGACACGTTCGCATGGACATACGAAGACATGTCGGGGTTAGACAACTCGTTAGTTGAACATCGTCTAACTTTGAAACCTGGAGTTACCCCGGTCAAACAAAAATTAAGGAGATTCCACTCTGATGTTGCACTTAAGATGAAAGAAGAGGTCGACAAGTTACATCAAGCAAGATTCATTAAGGTCATCCTTTATCCGCGATGGGTGGCAAACATAGTCCCTGTCATGAAAAAAGATGGCCGAGTTCGGATCTATATAGACTTCAGGTACTTAAACCGAGCGTGTCCTAAAGATGACTTTCCTCTACCTCATATTGACGTACTGGTTGATAGCACTGCTGGATTCGAGATGTTGTCATTCATGGATGGCTATTCTGGATATAATCAAATCCGGTTGGCTGAAGAGGACCAGGAGAAGACCTCGTTCACCACACCTTGGGGAACCTACTGCTATGTCATCATGCCCTTTGGACTGAAGAATGCTGGTGCTACCTATCAGAGGGCAATGATGGCTATCTTCCATGACATGATGCATACCCTTGTAGAGGTGTACGTGGACGACCTGGTCGTTAAGTCCAAAAGCCGAGAAGATCCCCCGGAAGTGTTGAGAAAGATCTTGCAAAGAGCTAGGGAATATAAATTGAAAATGAACCCAAAGAAATGCACGTTTGGAGTATCCTCAGGAAAACTGTTGAGGTTCATAGTGAGCAAAAGGGGCATAGAGATCGACCCAAACAAGGCCAAAGCAATCATTGGTATGTCTCCTCCAAGAAATATGAAAGAACTTCGAGGATTAATCGGGAGGCTACAGTTTGTCCGCCGGTTCATCTCACAACACTCCCAAAGGTGTAAACCTTTCTATGAGTTGATCAAGGCGGGGGCCGAGTTCAAATGGGATTCGAAGTGCCAGGATGCGTTCGATGGTTTGAAAAGATACCTGGCTAGTCCCCCTGTGCTTAGACCACCAGTCCCTGGCAGGCCCTTAGTTTTGTATATCTCGGTTTTGGAGAATTCTCTTGGGACAGTCCTTGCACAAGTTGATGAAGAAGGGAAAGAGAGGGCAACTTACTACTTGTCAAAGATCTTTGATCCATGTGAGCAGAAGTATACTATAGTGGAGAAGACCTGTGCTGCACTAGTCTCGGTAGTTCAGAAGCTTAAACACTATTTCTTAGCTCATGAGGTCAATCTTATTGCCCGCATCAATCCCATCAAATTCCTTCTGGAGAAAATTGTTCTAACTGATCGGTTAGGTCATTGGCAGAGCTTCCTCTCCCAGTTTGATATCACCTGTCCCCCAGAAGGCGATTAAGGGTTATGCCATTGCTGAACATCTAGCCCATCACCCTATACCCCTCTTTGACCCGGTCCAATCGGAGCTCCCGGATGACGAACTAATGTTGATCCGATCTTCCCACCTTTGGACATTATATTTTGACGGGGCTCTGAATTCTCACGGTAAGGGAATAGGAATCGTCCTTCTATCACCCGAGGGTGTCACCATTCCACAGGCATTTCAGCTTGACTTCCCAGCAACCAACAATATAGCTGAATACGAAGCCTTGCTGGCCGGGCTGGAGGCCGCTCATTTCTATGGTGCCATGGAATTAAGGGTGATAGGTGATAGCCAACTAATCCTTCGCCAAGTCCTAACCAAATACCGAACTTCTCATCCAAACCTCAAACCTTACCAAGAACTCACCTCTTGTTACATCAAACTCTTTTCCAAACTCACTTTTGTCCATGTTCCTCGAGCTCAGAACATCCTTGCTGATGCCCTAGCCTCCTTAGCTTCATCTCTATCAGTCCCGCTAGGTAGACAGGTGCGGACTATCCATGTCTGTAGGAGGTCGATACCGGCGATTAAGGATGGTCGATTTCTAAAAGTCAAGGAGAGATTTGGCAGGAAGGAATATCTAGAGAAGAAAGAGGAGATTTCACTAATCGAGTTGGAAGAGTTAGATGAGGGTGAGAGGCCTTGGTTTGATGAGATCGCAAGGTATTGTCAAGATCAGACATATCCACCTGGATCAAATGCAAAAGAAAAGAAGGCCATCAGGAGAGTATCCCAGAGGTATACTATCCTAGGAGGGGTGCTCTACAAGAGGAGCCTGAGCGGAATTTTATTGAGATGCGTTGATGAAGAAGAGGCAGAATTGGTGCTTAAGGAAGCACATTCCGGGGTCTGTGGGGGCCATGTCAATGCTCAAGCTCTTGCCAAGAAAATCATCAGGCAGGGGTATTATTGGCCAACCCTAGAAGAGGATTTCTCCATCTTTGTCCGGCACTGTCATTCTTGCCAAATCTATGCCGACAAGATCCATTCTCCCACATCTTCTTTTCATCCGATTCATGCCCCATGGCCCTTCGCCATGTGGGCTTTCGATATCATTGGCCCTCTAAGTGATCTTAACTCTGAAATCCGTTCCAAATCATTCATCTTGACGGCAACAGAGTACTTCACCAAGTGGACAGAAGCGGAAGCGTTCGTGGAGATCAAGGCATCAACACTGTGCTCCTTCATCAAATGCAACATCATCGCCAGGTTCGGGATACCCAGCGACATTATCACCGACAACGGACCGCAATTTCTCTCTCAAGATCTGCGTGATCTTTGCAACAGGTACCGCATTGCATTGCATCATTCATCTCCTTATTACCCACAAGGCAATGGTCAAGCAGAAGCCACCAACAAAACTTTGATTAAAATCATCAAGAAAACCTGAAAGTCTAGCAAGTTCGCGGACCGGCCAGATAAGCTTGTAGATGCCCTATGGGCTTATCGTACTTCTGTACGGACCCCCACTGGTCAAACCCCGTATGCTCTCACATATGGGATGGAAGCAGTGGTCCCGTACGAAGTACTCCTTCCATCACTCTGAGTTCAACTCGATAGGGACATCCCTGTCGATGAGAGACGAGAATCTCTCCTTGCACAACTTGAACTCCTAGATGAAAGAAGGTTGGCCACTTCCGAGCATGCTCGGACTTATCAGAACCGATTGAAAAGGTTTTATCAAAAGAGGGTGGTAGAGAGAAAGTTCAAAAACGGTGAGATGGTAGTTAAACGCATATTCGTTAAGCCGGGTGGTCCCCGCTCCAAGTTGCAACCTAACTGGGAAGGGCCTTTTGTTATAACTGAAAAATATCCAGGCAATGCATATGAGCTAACCAATGCCGATGGAGAAAAATTGAACCATCCATGGAACGACGTTTACCTCAAAAAATATTTTCCTTAGAAAAGAAAATAGAGAATTTCTGGTATGATATCAAGTCATCGATCCAAGGGTGTTAGCTAGAAGTCAAGGGTAGGCATCACCTTGCACACACAACACCTCCCGATCCCAGAATCTAGATAGCCCAACACTCGAGAGAGGCAAGACAGAACCCTGAAGGAGGAAAGGAAACCTTACCCTATTCTCTTCTATTCGGTCCGAAATAGGCGAAGGGGACTAGAGGAGGATAGTATCGAAAATGCCCGCCGCCTTAGTAGGAGGCCGTCTCCTAAGGTGCAAAAGGGTGCCAAAAGATGGGCAATGAACCCCACAGGTTTAAACAAATATGGGCATGTCTGAATGAGTACCTGAAAGAATAGAAAATGAAGAAAAGGCACCAAAAGATGGGCAATGACCCCACAGGTCAAAGACTTGTCTAAATACGTGCCACATGTAGAAAAGACCCGAAGAGGCCGAACCCCAACGGGCAATTTGGGCATGTGTAGAGAAACCCTCCTCAACATCCCCAAATCCTATCAAAGTCCTCCTTTATTATTCTTCCATCTTAAAACCCCTAGGGTAGGGTAAACTGTCCAAACTCAGGGGGAATCCAAACCAATCAAGAGAAGAGGGCAAGAAAGATTCTGGGTAGGGAACCTTATTCACACGTGGTGCTTATTGCTTGAATCTTGATCAACACTCAAAGATCGATGAATTGTTTCAATACTAGCACATTCTCCACGAAAATCCAAAAAAAATGAATATTTTCAAAAATCAAAAAAATCAAAAAATTAAAAAAATGAATATTTTCAAAAAAAAATCCAAAAAAAAAGTTGAATATCTTCAAAAATAAAAAATTGAATACTTTCCAAAAATCTAAAAAAAATGCATCATCTAACTTGGCATAACCTTGTTTTTTTTGCCTTTGCTAGCATTCATTTTATCTTTATGTCTTGCATGTTTCATTTTTGCATTGAATATTTACCTTCATTATCACCCCATTAAGAGGGCTCCTCCCTTTGACCTAAGTCAAAGTTGGCCATAATAGGCAAAGGGATGAGTCGTTGTGAAGATCTAATCCTCTTTTATCAAGTGTTTTCAGGGACTTTAAAATAAGAGGAGAAGGTTCTCTCAACGACAGGATTCTGAGATCAAGAAGGGAGTGACTCTCATCATAGCAGGTAAGCACTCTTAACTTTTACCTTGTCTGTCATTTTGTGCATTCTACCTGGTTGATAAGGCTACCCCCCTTGACATATAAGCAAGGCAAGACAACAATAGGCAAGGGGGTAAGCCATAGAGCGTATTTAACCCTTCTATTAAGTATTTCAGAAAGAAACACAAGTCAAGGAGGGGTGAGAATCTCGCCAACAGGTATGTCTCTTAACCCTACATCTATTATTTACTTTTATTATTTGCCATCCCTTAGAAGGCTTCACCCCTTGACAAACTTGCAAGGGGCCAAGCTGGAATTTGAAACTGACTATCCTTTCAAGAAATGTCAAGTAGGTCAAACAACACTGAAGCAAGAAGTGCTATAACAAGGAATAAAAGCAGCTACAACACTAGAAGAAGATTAAGCCTGCTACAGATATCGGTGTCCGATTGCCACTCGACTCCGGGGAGAATGACCACGTGGAGAAGGCATGGAAACCATACCGCCGCAACCGCCTCGTTCCGGTGATGCTCCAAAGGAGTGGCCAAGAAAATGCTCGCAGAAATGGAAGAATGGACATGGGAAACCCCCATAACTTGCCGACTAGCATATATGTCGCTAGTCGTGTATTATTATCTTATGCATTATTTGTTGAAGACCTTGAGTATGGAGAAGACTTGACCCGAGATCCCCTTCAACAAAATCTACGACGGTCGGGTCATCTCTAATGCTCATGGATAAGCCAAAGTTGTGCTGTGAGGGACGATAGTTCCCGAATGGGTATCTTGACCTCATAGACAATCTATATCTTCAACTATTTGTTATACAAGTTTTGTTTTGTTTTCTTGAGCCCAACATGCATCATGCAGCATTAACTGCATTACATTTTGTTTTGTCATTGCATACATCATTTCTCAGCCTAATCTTTAAACTTTTTAAACCTTTTCCAATCATTATGAATCCCACCGTGTTTTCTAATCCCATCGTGTTCTCTAATCCCACCATGATCTCTAGTCCCACCAACCTCTCTAATATCCCACCGTGTCCATTAATCCCACCGTGTTCAGTAACCACTTTGTGCCCTCAAATCTTTCACCATTCTGGCCATTGCAACTTCTTTGCTATTTGTCCCACCATGGCAGCCAATTCATCCTGCCAAGGGCCTTCTATTTGGTCAGAACTTGCACCGTCACTATCTTCACGGTCTATGCTTAAACATTTGCCTTTCGAAATCTGAGATCATTCCATTCCGAATCAAATCTTGTCTCTTGGAAGACTTAAATGAATCTGAGAGCCTGAATGTGCTCGATTGGTATTCTTTTACTTTTTCAAAACAAATCTCTTTTTAAATTTTAGCCCATCACAGTACAAGAACACTGCAAAGATCGGGTTACCGGCTGATGATGAACCTACAAACCCATGTTTCGGGGACTCCCCACCGCGTTGGGGGTTGGCTATTCTTCTCTCGTGCCAATGGCACATCTCTTACCAATCGAACATAGGAAGACTTGAAGAAACATGGCTGTTAACCAGGAGACTTGAGGAGATTCGTCTTGCCGAATCTGGTCATTGAGCGTGTCTATATATACACCTTGATGCCACCTTTTCAGTCCATCGCCATTTCACTCCACTACATTTCACTACGATCCATCTCGGTTCACTACGCTTTCTCTACGTTTCACTCCGCTCCGCTACATGCCATTCCCTTGCAAAGCCGACATCAAGGCGAGGCAAGCTGTAGACACGCCAAATTGGCTTGATTTGGAGCCCTAGACTCTTATTCCATAGGCGATATCCTTTATTCAACCATTATCTGATCCAGATTATCTCGTGGACATGAGCTAAGAACATGGGTGGAGCCCCTCGCAAGTTGAGAATGGACCAATGATTTCCGGAATATTGCCGTAACCTTCAAGTGAGAGCCGCACGTGAACTGTAAAAACACGAAGCCTGCTCGATGACCGACCTTGAATGGTTCATAATTGAAGGTCTCGGGAATCCCGCATGTGTTCCGTAACATTCAGGGTTTCCGAGAAGTCATTTCGGTAGGCGTCGGTCAATGACAGCTTTCGTTACGGCTTTTTCGATCTGTGCTGACACGGCTATCCCGGACCACATGTTAGGCCTTTCCGGTCATCACCGGGTCTTCTCAAGTCATCCGGGTTGATTCTAGCTGAATATTTTCATCAACCGGGGCCATATGGCCATTTCGGTCAATTTTAGGGTTTCCCGGTTTTTCTGAGTTTCGCTTCACGTTTACTGGGTTAATATCAAATTTTTCGATGACTTCGGGTTTTTTTGTCATACCATACTTGTTCGGTCATCATTTTAAGTCATCCCAAGTTGACCCGAGATTTCTCGATCGGAACCGTGCTCTTTCGGATCTTCGTCCCGGGTTTCGGCTTTCCGCGAGAGGGTAAACCGGTAGAAAGCCCCGTGCAAACATATCGGGAGTCATGCTGGCTGGTTTACTGACTTGAGGAGGTGTGGTTGAAGGCCCTCTTTCCAACGTGACAAACGGGAGCCGAATCGGACATCCCGTTTGCAAGATACGGCTCGCGGAACATGCGCGCAGGAGAGAGAGTGTACTGCGCCCCCGCTCCCTTTGAAAGAGGAGGGCACGCCCTGCGCGCCCCCGGTTCCTTTGAAAGGCGGGGGCGCGTTCAGTTTCTTTAAATCGCAAATTACCCCGATTAGCACCTTCTAAACTGGATTTTTGGAAGGTTTCCGCGGAGGATTTTCGATTATTTGTACCGCGCCCCTGGTTCGGGGGCGCGTTACGTATGTCAAGTCATTTTTTAGCAATTTTTGGAAGATTCCGTCGATTTTTAGCAGTGAGACGCATAACGCGCCCACGCTTCCATTGAAACAGGGGGGCGCGCAGACCGTGCCCCCGAACTAGGGGCGTGCTCTGCGCACCCTTGGTTTGAGGGCGCGCCCTGCGCGCCCTCATCCTCTTTGAAACGCGGGGGCGCGGTCGGTCCAGTTTCTAAATTTTGCACCGACATCCTTCCCCTATAAATTGAGGGCCATTCTCAATGACCTAAGGCTAATCCCCGGTGCCTAGCTTGTCCAGAGGTCGTCCAAGCTCTTCTCCAAAGCCGTCCCGACGTCCAAAGGCGGTCCAAAGTCAAGAAATCGATCCCGAGGTGAAGGAGAAGGCTCGATCCGGGTGTTCTTCATCAACCATCTTCATCGACTTCTGCATAAAATCCAGGGCTTCTGCTTCAAAAGTATTTAACATAGAAATTGTTCCTCTCTTCGTCCTCTTTCATCTCCAACTGACGGCACTCAATTCCGACTTGCCGTTTGTTCGTGGCGATTGCTACACTGAGGGCGCGCATCCAGGTTCTGTTTTCTATATCCTCTCACTTTCAGAATTTTTAATGACTTATACAGGAGGATTTAGGATAAGTCATAAACATAGTAACTCTTTCTATTTGAGTCCTCCGTCTACTCCAACAAACGGATCTCAATTCTGACATCGGGGTCGTCCGTAGCATCCTCTGCACCAAAGTCGCGCCAAAAGGGTGCAAAGCTACCCGAACCGGCCTTTTTCAACCAACTCGGCTTCAACTCAAGCCGATCCATTCCATAAGCTTTCTCAACTCATTTAACTCAGTTCATTTACTATTTTTAAAGCATATTTCAGTTTATTTGCATTATTTTTACATAATCAAAAATACAAAAAAAAAGGGTTAAGGCTCACCCCAATCCGGTGAGTTCGATTCCGATTGCTTCTTTCTCATCTTCTCTCTATAGTTACTACACTTCCCATAGTTCTAATCAATCTCTTCACTTGGTTTATTGTTCTAGTTGCACAGGTCTATCAAGCTAGCATCGGTTGGAGACTCTTCTTCATCGGCCGGCCGAAGAAGAAGAAGGTTGAACCCATATCCCGATCTCCCACACTAAGGTACACGGTCAAATCAACTCAATCTTGCTTTTATTTCATAAAGTGGAGCCCGCGGATCCTGGCGACCACATTTTTCATGCTTTAATTTCATCTCCTCCTCACTCTCCTCCCACATGACCCGAACCATCTCCGGTGCTCGAGCGACGCCGTGAGATGAAAGTTCGGGGATCAATGTGAGTGTGGGACCGAGGTGAGGACATTTTACCGCTTTCCGAGTGTCTTACGATTCACTCCCCTTTCCCCCTATTCCATCTTTCACCTTCTCTTGAGGTGCCGTTCCGGAACCCATTTTCGGAGTCGACAGACTGGAGGCCGCTCACTTCTATGGTGTCACTAGACTAAGGGTGATCGGTGATAGCCAGTTGATTCTCCGCCAAGTGCTGGCCAAATACCGCACATCTCATCCCGGGCTCAGACCATACCAAGAACTCACCACCTGTTACATCAAGTTATTCTCCAAACTCGAATTCATTCATGTTCCTCGTGCTCAAAATATTCTTGCCGATGCTCCCGCTTCCCTGGCATCTTCACTATCTGTCCCACTAGGCAGACAAGTTAGGGCAATCTATGTCCGCCGACGTATCATCCCGGCGGTAGAAGATGCACAATTTTTGAAGGTTAAAGAAGAGTTTGAAAGGAAAGAGTACATTGAGCAAAAGGAGGAAGTGTCTTTGGTCGAGTTGGAGAAATTAAAAGAGGGTGAGAAACCATGGTATCATGAGATTGCGAATTACTATCAGGATCAGACATATCCACCAGGATCAACTGCCGAAGAGAAAAGAGCCATAAGAAGAGTCTCCCAGAGATACACCATCTTAGGTGGAGTACTTTATAAAAGGAGCCTGGCCGGTGTTCTATTAAGGTACGTAGATGAAAAAGAGGCTGAATTGGTGCTTAAAGAAGCACACTCCGGAGTATGTGGAGGCCATGTAAATGCCCAAGCCCTCGCCAAGAAGATCATCAGGCAAGGGTATTATTGGCCTACTCTGGAAGAAGGTTGCTCGATCTTTGTCCGGCACTATCATCAATGTCAACTTCACGCCGACAAGATTCACTCTCCCGCATCTTCCCTTAACCTGATTCATGCCCCATGACCTTTCGCTATGTGGGCTTTTGATATTATGGGACCCCTTGGTGACCCAAACTCCACAAACAAAACCAAATCCTTCATCCTAACAGAAACGGAGTACTTCACCAAGTGGGCGGAAGCGGAAGCATACGTGGAGATCAAGGCATCAACAATCTGCACCTTCATCAAATGCAACATCATTGCCAGGTTCGGGATCCCATGCGACATCATCACCGACAATGGACCACAATTCATCTCCCTGGAGCTGCGGGACCTTTGCAACAGGTATTGCATTAGATTGCATCATTCATCTCCATATTATCCTCAAGGCAATGGTCAAGCAGAAGCCACCAATAAAACTCTGATAAAAATCATTAAGAAGACATGTAGGTCTAGCAAGTTCGCAGACTGGCCAGATATGCTAGTTGATGCTCTATGGGCCTACTGCACTTATATTCGAACCCCAACGGGTCAAACCCCCTATGCCTTGGCATTTGGGATGGAGGCGGTAGTACCATATGAAGTGCTCGTTCCTTCCCTCCGAGTCCAGATCGATCGAGACATCCTGATAGATGAATGCTGAGATTCCCTTCTCGCGCAACTCGAACTCTTGGATGAAAGGAGGCTGGCCGCTACCGAACATACTAGATCTTATCAGAATAGACTTAAAAGATTTTATCAGAAGAAGGTGGTGGAGATAAAATTTGAAATCGGTGAGTTTGTGCTTAAAAGAATATTCGTTAAGTCGGGCGGTCCCCGCTCCAAACTTCAACCTAATTGGGAGGGTCCGTATGTGATTTCGGCTATTTATCCCAGTAATTCATACAAGCTGACTAATGCAAAAGGAGAAGAACTAGCTCATCCCTGGAATGGGGTATATCTCAAAAAATATTTCCCTTAAAACAAAAATCATAAAAATCACAAAAATCTATAAAATCTGAAGGTGTGAAGAGTGATGATAACATCTAATGCTTGCTTGCTCGGTGCACCAACTTGTCACTTAGAGAAATAAGGATAGGCATCATACTACACACACTACACACCTAGGTTTCGGAATCTGATGATTGGAAGTTAGAGAGAAAGCTAGGCCACACTTGGCAAAAGAAGGTCAACCCTGTCCCATTCTCTTCTTATTTCGGTCCAGAATAGATGGAAGGGGTTAGAATGAGGAGTATCGAAAGTGCACATTGCCTTAGTAGGAAGATGCCTCTGAAGGTCTAACGTCTTAAAGAAGAAGAAAAGGTGCCAAAAGATGGGAAATGATCCCTCAGGTCGGCGAAAGAATAGACCTGTCTGAATGTGTACCAACAAAAGCCCAAAAAAAGAAAAAGGCTCCAAAAGATGGGCAATGAACCCCTCAGGTCAAAATCAAGCAAAAAAAAAAAGAAAGACCTGTCTGAATGTGGGCCATCAAAGAAAAGGGCTAGAAGGAAAGACCCAAGGATGACAAATTCCAAACGGGCAGCGTGGGCACTGGTAGAGAAACAAATTCGACACCCCTGAATCTTAGTATGGACTTACCACCAATCCTCTTCCCTCTTTAACTTTGCGGGTAAGGTTGACCGACTGAGTCCAAGAGAAGCCATAGCCTATCGAAGACGGAAGGTCAGAAGATTTTGAACCAGGCACTTTTTTACACGTGATGCCTACTCATAACCCACGGGTAACAATGAGGGGCACTTATGGCAAGCCAGGCAAAGGATGAGATGGTCATTTCCTTCACACCGCATAAAAAAAATGAATATTTCAAAAAAAACACCAAAGAAATTCATAAAATCAAAAACTCTTAAAAGTTAAATATCCAAAACACCAAAAAATCATAAAAATACCAAAACACCAAAAACATTATAAAACCGTCAAAACCCAAACAAATCAAAAAATTCAAAACACCTAAAAATTTGCTTTCTAGATTGACTAGCTACCTTTCCATTCATGTTTAATTTCAGTCTTGCATATTTCCTTTTGTGCATACTTATGTTTTTTTGTTATCTTTACCTTGATAAGGCCTATGTCCCTTGACAAAAGATCAAGGCAAGGGACTAAGCCAAAATAAAGTTCTAATATCTTCTCTCAAGTGGATGCAGGAATAGGAGAAGGCATGCCAACTTCATATCCCCAGACATTTAGAGGAAGCAAAAACAACAAAAAATCAAAAATTTAAAAACTAAAAGTGGACTACCCCGACCCCTATTAGGACTTGCATTTAGTACTGTATCTATCAAAATAAGTAATATTTGAGATGTTGAAGACCTCAAGTCTAGAGGGGGCCGAGCCTGAGAACCCCTTCAACAAAATCATTGAGGGCTCAGTCATTCCCTAGGCTTGCGGATAGGCCAAAGTTTAATATGCGGGGACGACGGTTTCTTCATAGATGTCCTGACCCGTTATGTTCAACCTATATCTTCAACTATTTTCTTATACTTATTTGTATTTCTTTAAACCCAGCATGCATCATTTCATACACCAACATGCATCATCCCACCATGACCATTCCCCGCTTCCTAATCCTGCCATAACCTCCTTCCAGTCCCATTATGAACATTTTAAAGATGGTCTTTTATAGCCCCAGAGAAGGTCTTGATTTTTCAGAGAATCGGTTTCCAACGGGTTTTAACAATGATTTCATTGAAACAAAAAGTTTTTCCATGTCGAACTGAACCGGTATTGTTGAGTAAAACCTTATGAATTTGAAGAACCCAACCTTGGTTGATTGGCTGTCTCCTCTTTACTTTTCGTAATTTACTGCATTTCTACCGAGTCCAGCACACCATGCAGTTCAGGTCCTGGCCGGTAACAATTCTCCCCCACGTGGGATTTTAGTTATTTACTTTTAGTACTATTCTTTTCTTTAACCAATCAACCAGAGGGAAGGTTTTGATAAGACAAAGGGTAATCTCGGAGTCCGGTAAAGTTTTATTCCACTCAACTAGGCCAATGAGGGCGTGTCTAAATCTACACCTTGGCATCACCTTTTCAGTTCATTACCACTTCATTCCGCTATGCCTCATTACGCTTCGCTACATTCGCCTACGTTTCATTCGTGTCACTCCCCTACAAAGCAATGCCAAGGAGAGGCAAGCTGTAGACACGCAATTTTGGCCTAGTTGAAGAGCTTAAATTCTTGTTTTCATGAGTAATATTTGAGTAACCTTTCAAGGGAACCAAGTTTTCCAGAAAAATCAAGTTTTTCGGCGCATTTCGAAGAAGATCAATAGGCATTGACCAGGGTCAAAGCACCCTATATACAGGGCACCAGGCCCTAGCGCCCTATATACAGGGCACCAGGCGCCCTACTTGTAGGGCACCAGGCGCCCTATAAATGGGTTACCAGGCGCCCTATATATAGGGCGCCTGGCACCTGGTCAAATCAACTTGACCGGCCAATTTGTCCCGTCACAGTGACTTGTCTTATCGATTTGACATACCTCATGATGCTGGCGCCCCATATATAGGGTGCCATGCCGCGTGGCACTACTTTTCGAAAATGGCCAAAGTACCCTCTTTTGGGCTATAAATAGACCCCCATTTGGAACTAAAAAGGGGTTCCAACTTCGTGCCACCCTAGAGCTCATCCAACATCACATTTCTGAGCCATCTACACCTCCCATAAGCCTTCAAATCGATCCAAAACCCTCTCCCAAAACCCCCAAAAACCTGCAGTTTCCTTCTTCAGAAATATGATTTTTCTCTGACTTTGAGGGCCTCTACACTCCATTTCCCTTACATCTAATGCCAAGACACTCTTCCATTAGCTTCACTTGGGTATTGGATGCTTGAAGAAGTCCTTTTTCTGTCTTGGAGGTCTTTCTACACTCTGGGGCGACGCCGCGAAGAAGGGAAGAAAATCTGCTGAAGCCAGTCCCTGGTGTCCCATAAATAGGGCGCTTTGACTTTGGTCAACATGCCCCATCAAGGGGACACCTGCAGCAGGCGCCCCATATATGGGGCACTAGCAGGGGCAGACCCCGTTTTGCATTTTTTTGAGTTTATTTACCTTTCTAGTCGATCCTTTACTCCCCCCTTTCATTTTAACTCTCATTAACATGTCATTTAGCATATATTGAGCCACTCATTTGCATTTTCATGCATATCTTAACCTTCTAAATAGGGGTTGGGATTTAGTCCCAATCCGGTTAGTCTCTTTCCTTTTGCATGTTTGAATTCAAATTTGAGCACGATACTATGCTTTCATTAGAACTAATGAACCTTTCATTTGTTTCTATGTTTTCTTATGGACATTTTTAGGTAAATCCGATTGAGGCGGAGCTCCAACCGGATCGAAGACGAAGGACTCACTAAGCTCTCTTCTTTCGGCCGGCTGAGAGAGGAGAAGTCGGAACCCAACAATCTCCCCGCTTCCAAAGGTACGACGGTCATTTATCCATTTCATTTCATTTCATTCTACCATATTTTGGAGCCTTTGGCTCCTGGCGACCACACCCACTAACACCTCATCCACCAAGTCCCCAAAGCAAGCGTAGGGGCCGGAAAAGGGGAGATCTACGGATATCCCGTTTCGGGTGCTTACACCTTTTGGCGACCACGGTGGGATCGACTTTGCTTTAGTGAGTTCTTCTCTTCTTTCCTAAGAATGTCCACTTGAAAACATGCTTATTTTCACTCTAGTTCTCATTTAAGCCATTTCCATTTCCTTGCATTTCTATTTGCTTGCTTACATGCTTGTTTATGTCCTTGAAGCATCACCTTGTTTCATCCAATTTACTTGCCTTTCGTTGGTCCTTTTAAAAGCATAACGATCCGATTTCTAGCTTTGTTTATCAACCTATTTCACCTTAGCATCTTAGATAGCATCTTAGATAGCATCTTATTTCACCTTAGCATCTTAGATAAGTCAACACAAAGGGACTTATACAGGAACAAGAGCATAATTTATGGAGATTTTAGGTTTTTATGAAAAAATCTAAAATTCTTTATAAATACTAATGGTTTCAGCCAAACCCTATCAATCCAAGGGTGTTAACCACATCCTTATGTAGACACGCAAATTTTGCATATTTGAGGAGCTTAAGATTCATGTTTTCCTAGAAGATATTCGAGTTTTCCGATAAAGGATCCTCGAGAAAATGGCCCAAAAACAAACTCTGGAGGAGAAGATGACCCCCCTACCGGGTCACCTAGGTGACCCGTCTACCGGGTCATTTCCCAATTCCCACCAATTCGCCCGTTCTGACGGTGGTAGGTGGAGGGTCAAGTCCGGTCAGGTATGGAAAGCATCCCGGTCAACGGGTCACCTACCGGAACAGTGCACAGACTGAACGAAGTGACCCGCGAGCGGCATACGCTCGTCTGGATGGTCGGGACTGATCGGACATAGGCGACCTATCAGACGAGATGCCTGCCACTGTAGCAGGCCCCAGACAGCGGTCGACCAGCTTTTGGTGCACGCGCATTTAATGGCATTTATTGTTTCACAGGTGACCCGGCAGACGGGTCGCCTAGGCGACCCAGCAGACGGGTCATCTTCTGTTACAGATGACACCTTTTATGCCTGAAATGCCCCTGTGGCCCTTTTGCTTATAAAAAGGAGACCCCTTAACCACTTTTTCAAGGGTTGGAAAAGTGTGGTAAGGTTGTGAACGTCCCAAACTCCCAAAAGAGAGCCCTAGAGAGCTTCAAATCATCTCCATCCTCCAAGCTTCATTATCCAAGAGATTGAGAGCTTCTCACTTCCATCCACCTCCGTAAACTGACGTTCTTCATCCCGTTTCTTCATCGGCATCCATTTTGAAGCTTCTCAAGCTCCCACATCCAAGGGGAGATCATCATCTATGTCCTAGGAGCTTCTAGGAGCCATCATCAAGCTTTGAAGGCCATCCGAAAGCATCGCGGGAGCATCCGGGAGCAAGCCGAGTCCTGGTGCAGGAGGAACAACTAAAAGTGCTTCAAGCTCTTTCTTCTCGGCCGATCGAAAAGGAAGAAGATGGAACCCATAATCTCCCAACACGATCTCTCCACTTAGGTACATTCGGTCATTTCTTTT
Organism: Cryptocoryne crispatula var. balansae; assembly: GCA_036172225.1. Classification (NCBI taxonomy): domain Eukaryota; kingdom Viridiplantae; phylum Streptophyta; class Magnoliopsida; order Alismatales; family Araceae; genus Cryptocoryne; species Cryptocoryne crispatula. Next base: position 9,652,420 of record CM069934.1, read on the forward strand.
AACACTTACATTGTCTTTTTTTTTTACTCTTGGAGCCACGGTTCCTAGTGACCACACACCAACATCCACCAGAGTTGGAAGCCAAAAGAAGAAGGAAGAGGAGTGGTGCTTGCCGTTTCGGCCAGGGGGAGAACCGGCTCGATTCGGGCATCCACATCTTTTGGTGACCACGGTGGGACCATCTTATGCTTGAAGCAACTTTAGTTGTTCCTCCATTCCCAAGTAAGCCTCTTCCCACTTTCATTATCTTCATATTGTCTTTCATTTCCTTTATCTAGTCGGTCCCCGTGTGGATCTCCTTCCAGTTTGGAGAAACAAGTTCTCAGAAGTGTTCTGTTTTTGCAAATGACGCCCCTGTCGGGTCATTTCCTGTTTCTGTGATTTGGAGCTTTTCGTTTCCTTAAGCCCCTACGTGGGCCCACTTGCATTTCCATTTACTGTTATTGCTAAGCATCTTGCCCTTAGTTTACTTTCAAATCCATGCTATTTCGGTCCCCGCGGGACCCCGGTTATCAAGAGCTTTCTTTCAGTTCCGTTCTCTATTTTTCGCAGGTGACCCCCCTGCTGGGTCGCCTGCTAGGTCACTTGGTGACCCCCTTGCTGGGTCATCTTCTCTTCCAGAAACTCTTTTCTTACTGCAGTCTTTAGTTTTACTTGCATTCGCTGGTTTCTCTTGAATCAAGCTTGCAAAAATCAATGTTTCCCAGCATATTTAACTTGTTTGATTATTGTTCTTGATAGTTTAATCATCATCTTAGTTATTATTTGTTGATCATTGAATTGTTTTCCTTTCTTATTGCCATCTCATCCTTGCTCAATTCTTGCATTAGATTGCATTGAGTACCGGGTCCGCCCGACTCACTAGGTCATTCAAGACGGGAGGCTCATCCACCTCCCAAAGGATATCTCCACCCCACCCGCGTATCTTGGTGTATTCCAATCTCTCTTCTGAGGATTCCCTCTCGGTTGATTAGATTGGTTTTCGCTAAGACCTCCGTAAGTCCCCAAAAGTGAAGGATTCCCTCTTCATCGATCAGTCTGGTTGTACCATTTATCCCAAAACCCGGTGTCACCTATCACCCAATCGTTGTGAGAAAAGTGTTAATCCTAGATTGCTCGGCGTTGTGAGAGCATAGGGTCCGACCTATCATTGAGAGGACAATATTCTCTTAAAAGCTCACTAATCTAAGGATTAAACAAAAAAATTACGGTTAATCATTCCAAGTCTTTGTTTTAACTTGTTTGTGCAATGAAAGCGAAAATCAAAAAAATGAGAGGGTTAACCTTCTCACAAAAATCTTTAAAATTTCTCAAAAGCAAAAAAAAAAAAAAATCATTACTTGAGGTAATACTTCTTTGACCACAAAAATCAAAAGAAGAGGATCCTTAAGAAACAAACCCAAAAATCAAAAAGAAGAGAGTTGCTTTCGGTAATTACTTGTTTGTCAGAATCAAAACATAAAAAAAACAAAAGAAAACAAAAAAAGAGGGGCACAACAAAGAAAAAGAAAAACATCTTTATTTTCTCGTTATTTGCTCTTTTGCTTTTATGCCTATGTCACTTAGGTCCGGCCGTGTCATGGCGGACTACAACGAGCTCGAGGATTATGACCAGGCACACGCCGATCTGCAAGAAGTCCAGTCAGTCCATGAAGGAAACATCTGTGCCGTCCATGATCCAGATCAGCCCTATGAGGCCGATAGGGCCATTTCTCCCCCTCCCAATCCAGTTTCTCTTTAAGAGGCTTTATCTCAAGCCAATCCCGATCAACTTGTTCGAGCTCTTCAAATCACCCTTCGAGGAAAATCCCCGGTTAGTCATCCACAAATGGAAGGACCTCCTCCCATATCTACAACCCGATCCATGGGCTGCCAGCCTGAAGCAATACTGCATGGTCATTCACACACCAGTCCGATCGCTCCCGATCACCTCTTCTCGATAGCAATTCTCAACCATCCAGATCCTAACTTATCTGGACCATCGAGGCCTTTAGTCTATTCTTCTAATCACCTCCTTCATCCAGCATACCCTTCTGTACAACCACCCCCTCAAGTCACAAACCTTCCCCCACAAAATCTGATACACCGGGCACCTAGGTATGCCCCATCTCCCCCAATTGCTCAGGAACCAACCGTCGACACTGTGGCACTCAATGAACTCAAGGAGCAATACGAGGAGCTCCGCAGCATGATCGATACTCGGTCGGCACCTGATGTTTCTCTCCCTTCTCTCCCGATCCTCCACTTTCCACCTTCCGAATTACCAGTGTTCCATCGTTACAATGGCACTAGTAACCCCTACATTCATGTCAAAGATTTTCTTTACGAATCATCTTCCTTGCAAGACGATCGGCAAGCCCTTGCTTATCTTTTCCGAAGATCTTTGGAAGGGCATGCCCTCGAATGGTTCTATTCGCTTGACCCCTCAGAGGCTGGTAACTTTGACATTGTTAAGCCCAAATTCTTGCAGAGATACAAAGACAGGATGGGCTCAAGTTACTCGATTACATATTTGTAGTCAGAAAGAATGAGGGTAGAAGAAGATTTTGTCAAGTATGCCAACAGGTGGAGGTCCATGGCTAAAAAGTTAACTGACCCAATTTCTGAGGCTGAACAAGTCAAGATGATCATAGCCAACGCTACTCCAGAACTAAGAAACATACTTGTCATGCACCATTCAGGAACTATGGCTGAGTTGTATGAGAGGGCCAGATACATCCAAACTCAGCTCAAAGATACACCCTTGATGAACCTCTATGACCCAAAACCCCAAACCTCCAAAAAACCCACTTTCACCACTACCGGCCCGGTGACCGAAGGGATAGTCAACAATGAGAATGTGAGCCTGGTGGGAAACCCGATCTGTAACCCTCCTCCCCAATACCAGAATCCTCGACCTAACCACAACGCAAGAACCTACCAGCAACCACCTCCACGACCCCCAAGACCCCAGTAGCCGCCTCCACCTCAACAATCACAAAACCCAGTTAACAACCAACGTCAGCCACCCAGGCCACCAAACTACCAACAGGTACCCCCGCCAAACACATATGGTCAGAAGAGAGTGGGGCCCAAAAGAGAGAACTACCTTCATTTGCCTTATTCCCTAACTGACATTTTAATGCCCTGATGGCCGCACAACAAATAACACTTCCAAAGGAGAGAGTGTTCTAGCCGGGAACAGCAAACATAGACAAATATTGCATCTATCATAGATATCCCGGGCACACCATAAAAAATTGTTATTACTTCCGGGATTACATTCATGATTTAAATGAACAAGGCAGCATAGACTAGGCACAAATGGGAGAATACATCACATCACTCAAAGCTCGAGCACCACCTACGCAGAAAGGGAGGCAGCAGCAAGTGAACTTGGGAATAGTGTAAAACACGCTACCCACACATGCGCCCGCGCCCGCACCTGATGGCCACCAAGTAGTTCACATCTCGACTCCTTCGGAAAACTCTCAGGACAGAGAACAAAAATGGCAATTTGAGAACCTCACGCCAACCTTCCCAGCTTGGCCATCACCAACCCGTGCCAATTGAATTTTGCTCACCATACCCCGATCCCTGGTCAACCTTCCACCAATTATAAGGCCTACTTCTGCCCCCATTATATCTAGGACGAACCATAATTTGACCAGGCGTGGCCCCATACACTCCACCACCACTCCCCTTCGGACCCATCATCCAGCCACCCCCCTCTCGACCAATGTCCACGCCTCCAATTGTCATAAGAGAGGCCTCCCCACCTATTAACCCCGCACCTCCTATTAGCCCCACGCCCCCCGCAACCGTAAAACCAACATCCATACCTGCCATTCCCGACCCTCTGGCTGTCCGACCAGCAATGACCCACCAGTCTGCTCAACCCCAACTCGCCACAGTGCTCCAGAGCGGGCGCATGTTTCAGCGTATATTCCCACAAGCAGGGGCAACACAGGAACCAGAAGAAGAATTAGTTGAAGAACCAGCTCCAGGGATGTCATATGATTTGTTGAAACATTTGGATAAAACACCAGCATGGATCTCCATTCTGAAATTAATCAAAAGGTCCAAGACTCATCAAGATGTCTTACAACAATACCTTCAAAGGGTAATGGTACGTGAAAGTCTTCCTCCTGAAAAAATTACTGTCGTCCTGGCACCTAAGAGTGAGCATCCCGCTCTAACTTTCACCAATGAAGAACTAGCAAGCCCAGATGTTCGGAGGTGTGCGCTATGCTTGACTATTGGTGTCAAAGGGGTGTTAATCACAAACTGCTTGGTGGACATCGGGGCTTCCTTGAACATCATGCCACCAGAAACATTGGAATTATGCAACATATCCATAAAAAAGATTAGCCCCTCGGGCCTCACTGTGATGGCATTTGACAATATCAAGAGGCCCGCTCAAGGCACGATAATGCTAGAGGTGGAGTTAGGCCCCAAGGTTATCACGGCCGAGTTCCACATACTTGAAATGGACCCTACTTACAAGGCCATCTTAGGACGTCCTTATTTAGAGACCCTTGGGGCAGTGGCCTCCACGAATCACCAATGCATTAAATTTCCATACAAGGGGAAAGTCATCAAGGTATCGAGCTATGTGAGTCCCTACTACATGTATGTAGTCATCAAGGCATCCATCTACTACATGGATGCCGAACCAGCCAATACTAACTTTAATGGAGTTGCCAGAGACTAGCGAATCTTCACCGCAAGCCCAACATAAGAAGAGAGATGTTGAGCTTCCCATTGGCTGGCATATCATGAAAATGCTCGGTTATCAAGAAGGACAAGGTTTGTGTAGGTTTTCACAAGGGACTGACAAACCCATCAAGCTAACCCATCAGAAAACCAAGGCAGGACTCGGGTATCAAGAAACTAGCAAAGACAGAAGAGCATCCGAACCGGCGCCATGGAAAAATAACATGTTTAACCACTTTCTCAAGGGAGGGGTTATCCAAATTTGCCAAGAAGGGCCAAGTTACTACCATGATATCAACACAAGGCCTAGAAAATGACAGAAAACCGACAAAGGTGAGGAAGAGCTCTATCTCTCATTACATTCATTATTTTTGGCCGATGAAGAGGGATCAAGCAAAGAAGTTAAAACCAGTTTGGTCCTGACTCATAGGAATCAATCTGGCAGGCAATTTTCTTTCCATTATCCATCTATTCCCCGAGGGCCATCCCTCGTCCTCACCTTTTCTGGGTTTCATTCGCCTATCCAACTTAGTCTATCTCATGGGCTCCCCGTTCCCTTCAATGGTAACAGGGCCAAACGGCCACCTCTTCTAGACAAGATCAGGCATGGGCACTCTTTCACTGATACCCTTTCCATTGAGCTTGCTAGCCCCTTACATTCGATGCTCCTCCGAGCATTCTCCTCCTTAACCCTCGGTCCCATGCCACCAAAATCTTGCACAATCACAACAACCCCCGATAATCCAGAGAGCCTGTCGGAACTCCTACCCTTTTGTCTTTATACGCCAAACGGGCGCCTGAAACTAGGTCAATCTCCATGATTGATCTTCACCAAAAAAAAAACGTCCTCTTCACAACTTGTTGGTCGATTGAGGAGACATCTCTCTTGGCCCCGGAGGCCACCTCTTCCACCACCAAGCTAGATGATTTGCCCTTTCCCCTTGTAAATACCGCACCTTTACTTTCTGTAGGAGTAGTTCAATCTAAGAGAAAAGGGAGGAGAGTTCCAAACCGGTACTTGCACCAGCTAGCCCAAGTAACATTGGAATATTCTAAGATACCAAGATTCTTAGAAAATCCACTTTCCTTAGAAGAGATCATATATGAAGAAGGAAATGACATCGATAGATCTTTGGGGGTATATGAGGTGGCCACCGGAAAGGATTCCGAATCCGAAGAAGAAGAAGAGGACGTGACTGACAATTATGCATCTGGAATCAAGAGATTCGAGGAGCCTTCAGCCGCAGCCGACGAGCCCACCAAGGAACTGAACCTCGACATGCCAGAAGACCCCAGAACTGTCCTCATAAGTGCCAACCTCACCCCTATTCAGAAAGAGAATCTTGTGAAAGTATTGCGGGATCATAAAGAGGCCTTTGCTTGGACTTACCAAGATATGCCCGGGCTGGATAATTCACTAGTTGAACACCGATTGACCCTCAAGGAGGGAGCTAGCCCGGTTAAACAAAAACTTAGAAGATTCCATCCAGATGTTGCCTTGAAGATGAAAGAAGAGGTCGACAAATTACATCAAGCATAATTCAATAGAGTTGTTCTCTATCCACAATGGTTGGCAAATATAGTTCCCGTCTTGAAAAATAATGGTAAAATTCGGATCTGCATTGATTTTTGGGACTTGAACAAGGCCTATCATAAAGATGATTTTCCCCTCCCTCATACTGATGTATTAGTTGACAACACAGTGGGGTATGAGACTCTCTCATTCATGGATGGGTATTTAGGCTACAATCAGATCCGATTAGCCAAGAAAGACGAGGAGAAGACTTCTTTCACCATGCCTTGGGGCACATATTGCTATGTTGTCATGCCATTTGGACTAAAAAATGCCAGTGCAACCTACCAAAGAGCCATGATGGCTATTTTTCATGATATGATGCATAAGGTTGTGGAAGTGTATGTGGATGATTTGGTGGTTAAATCTAGAACTCTAGATGATCACCCAGAGGCATTAAGGAAAGTTCTACAAAGGGCGGAAGAATACAAGCTCAGAATGAACCCTAAGAAATATGTGTTCGAAGTTTCGTCAGAAAAATTGTTAGGGTTCATTGTCAGTAAGAGAGGAATTGAAATTGATCCCAACAAAGCCAAGGCAATCGCCAACCTTCCGCCACCACGCAACCTAAAGGAACTTAAAGGATTGATTGGAAGGTTGCAATTTATTCGGCGATTCATTTCTCATCATTCCCAAAGGTGCAAACCCTTCTACGAGTTGACCAAAGCGGGAGCTGAGTTCAAATGGGATAGGAAGTGCCAGGAAGCATTCCAAGGACCCAAAGACTATTTAGCAAATCCACCGGTGCTTAGACCACCCGTCCAAGGAAAGCCCCTAATTTTGTACATCTTTGTGCTCGAAGGATCCTTAGGGGCAGTACTAGCATAGGTAGACGAAGAGGGCAAGGAAAGGGCTGCCTATTATCTCTCCAAAATCTTCGATTCTTGCGAGTTCCAATACACCAACATGGAGAAAATATGCTCCACCCTTGTGTGGGTGGTGCAGAAACTCAAGCATTACTTTTTGGCTCACAAAGTTCATCTTATCACCCGAATGAATCCAATCAAGTTTCTTCTCGAAAGGTCAGTTCTAACCGATCAGCTAGCTCACTGGCAAAGTTTCCTCTCTCGGTTTGATATCAGCTATGTCCAAAAAAAATCAGTCAAGGGGTATGCTATCGCTGAACATCTAGCTCATCGTCTGGTCCCTACCTTTGAACCTGTTCAAAATGAATTGCCCGACGAAGAATTAATGTCCATCCAAAACCCTGATTTATGGATGTTGCACTTCGACGGGGCCCTTAATTCCCAAGGCTAGGGTATCGGTATTGTTCTGCTATCTCCCAAAGGCATAGTCATCCCACAAGCTTTCCAACTTAGCTTCCCTGTAACCAACAACATAGCTGAATATGAAGCCTTGCTAGCTGGATTAAGAGCTGCTCATCTCCATGGTGTCACTAAACTCAGGGTAATAGGAGACTGCCAGCTGATCCTCCGCCAAGTCCTAGCTCGCTATCAAACCTCTCATCCCAGACTCAGGCCCTACCAAGAACTTGCTTCGTATGTCATCAAACTCTTTTCCAAGCTTGAATTTGTCCGCATTCCTCATGCTCAGAACATTCTCGCTGATTCCTTGGCATCGTCTCTATCCATTCCACTGGGTGAATCAGAGAAGAACAATTTTGTCCATCGGCAGGTTATGCCTACCCTGGAAAACCCCTATTTCCTCAGGGTAAGAACCAAATTCGAGGAGAAGGAGCATCTAGAGCAAAGGGAAGAATTAACTCTGGTCAAAGTGGAAGAGTCGCTTGAGGAAGAATAAAAGCCGTGGTACTCTGAAATCGCCCAATTTTGTAAGGATCAATCATTCCCACCAGGATCAACACCCACTGAAAGGAAGATCATTAGAAGAATCTCTCAAAAATATGTGCTGCTGGGGGGAACCTTATTCAAAAGAAGTCTGACTGGAATATTTCTAAGGTGCATAGATGAAGAGGAGGCCGAATTGGTGCTTAATGAAGCGCATTCTGGAGTATGTGGGGGTCATGTCAATGCCCAAGCCCTTGCCAGAAAGATCATTCGACAAGGGTATTATTGGCCCACTCTAGAAAAAGATTGCTCAATCTTTGTCCAAAGATTGCCACCAATGTCAACTCCGTGCCGACAAGATCCATTCACCTGCCTCTTCTCTTCACCCAATTCACGCCCCCATGGCCTTTCACCATGTGGGCCTTCGACATCATTGGACCCCTTAGAGACCCAAACTCCACTAACAAAACCAAATCCTTTATACTTACGGCCACGGAGTACTTCACTAAGTGGGCTGAAGCAGAGGCATATGCAGAGATCAAGGCATCAACGGTGTGTACCTTCGTCAAGCGCAACATCCTTCTTAGATTTGGGATCTCTGGCGACTTCGTCACCGACAACGGGCCGCAAGTCATCTCTCAAGAGCTACAGGACCACTGCAACAGGTATTGCATCAAGCTGCATCATTCATCGCCATATTATCCTCAAGGCAATGGCCAAGCAAAGGCAACAAATAAAACCCTGATTAAAATCATCAAGAAAACGTATAAGTCTAGCAAGTTCGCCGATTGGCCAGATAAGCTGGTGGACGCTCTATGGGCCTACCACACTTCAGTATGAACTCCTCAGCGATACTTGATGCTGGATCATTTCCAAGCGATAGGGACAACTTCAAAGAAAATTCAAAATAAGAAGAGGATGATATTTGCATAAGAAGAAACAAGGAAGCATTAATAGAAAACTTACGATTCCAGCCATTATCCTATTGAAAATATGCCTCAGTACTTCTGAAAATCGCCTTGCCTTCGTTGGATGGATGAACCTTGAAGGAAGAGACATTGTAAGAGGAGTAGAAGAACCAACAAGGCAAGCAAGAATATGGTGTTCTTATAAGAGGGACGAGTTGGAGGCCTTAAAAGAGAGAAAAAGTAGTCCAAGACACCATTTAAGGCTGAAAAGATGCCTAGAAGTCCAATCTGTCTGCTCTGACAATGGGCGCAGGCGACCCTGTAAGTGGGTCGCCCAGGTGACCTGACAGGTGGGATGCCCAGGCAGTTTGGGTACCCTACAGTCGGTTGGGACACTCTTCTATCATATATATCTAATTGAACGTTGAAGACCTCGAGTTCAGGGATAGTTGAGCTTCAGAACCCCCTCAACAAAAACAATGATGGGTCAACTGTTTCCAGACTCGCGGATAGGCCAAAGTCTTATGTGCGAGAATGATGGTTCTCTTCAAAAGTATCCTGACCCGTTAAACATAGGACCTACATCTTCAACTATTTGTCTATTTTTAGTTTGCTCTTTTATTTTTCCCCCAACAAAAAAATCATAAATCATGCATCAACACACTCATGCATCGCACACGCTTCGAACACTCCAATCATCAAAAGCATTGTGTTCCAGTTTTCCGAAAAGTTTCACGCTAAGCTCAGTAAATTCTAGAAGAACATGGAGTCATTCCACTACGAACAGAATCAGTACCTTTGCAAGGACCAAATGAACCTGGAAGATCTGACCCCGAAATGATTGGATGTTCACCTTATGTTTTCGTTAGTTTAGTTAGCCCTTCTCGGTACAAGCACACCACAGAGCTGGGCCACTAACCGAGATGAACTCACGAGCCACGACTCGGAGGTCCCCCACACTGGGGGATAGGCTTCTTCTTCTATTTTCGTCCCCGCGGCATTGTATCCATTCAATCAATGACGGAAATGATGTGAAGGGAGCAAATGGGAACGGCAAAGGACCGATAATGTTCTACTCTTGCCCAATTAGGTAGTAGTCTACGTGTCTAATCTACACCTTGGTGCCACCTTTTTAGTCCGCGCCATTGCACGCCGCCACACCTCATTACACTCCTTTTCATTCATATACGCTCCATTCCATGCCACTCCCCTACAAAGCCGACACCAAGGTGAGGCAAGTTGTAGACACGCAAATTTTGCCTATTTGAGGAGCTTAAGATTCATGTTTTCTTAGAAGATATTCGATTTTTTCGATAAACAAACTGGATCCCCGAGAAAACGGCCCAAAAACGAACTCTGGAGGGGAAGATGACCCCCCTGTCGGGTCACCTAGGCAACCCGTCTGCCGGGTCATTTCCCAATTCCCGTCAATTCACCCGTTTTGACGGTGGTAGGTGGAGGGTCAAGTCCGGTCAGGTATGGGAAGCGTCCCGATCAATGGGTCAACCACTGTAGCAGGCCCTAGATGGCGGTCAACCAACTTTCGGCGCACGCGCATTTAATGGCATTTATGGTTTCTTAGGTGACCCGCCAGACGGGTCACCTAGGCAACCCGGCAGATGGGTCATCTTCTGTTACGGATGACACCTTTTATGCCTGAAATGCCCCTGTGGCCCTTTTGCCTTTAAAAAGGGACCCCCTAACCACTTTTTCAAGGGTTGGAAAAGTGTGGGAAGGTTGTGACCATCCCAAACTCCCAATAGAGAGCCCTAAAGAGTTTCAAATCATCTCCATCCTCCAAGCTTCATTGTCCAAGAGATTGAGAGCTTTCCACTTCCATCCACCTCCATAAACCGACGTTCTACATCCTGTTTCTTCATCGGCATCCATTTTGAAGCTTCTCAAGCTCCCACATCCAAGGGGAGATCATCATATACATCCTAGGAGCTTCTAGGAGTCATCATCAAGCTTTGAAGGCCATTCAAAAGCATTGTGGGAGCATCCGGGAGCAAGCCGAGTCCTGGTGCAGGAGGAACAACTAAAAGTGCTTCAAGCTCTTTCTTCTCTGCTGGCCGAAAAGGAAGAAGATGGAACCCATAATCTCTCAACACGATCTCTCCACTTAGGTACGTTCGTTCATTTATTTTAACACTTACATTGTCTTTTTTTCTTTTTACTCTTAGAGCCCGCGGTTCCTGGCAACCACACACCAACATCCACCAGAGTCAGAAGCCGAAAGAAGAAGGAAGAGGAGTGGCACTCACCATTCCGACCGGGGGGGGAACTGGCTCGAATCGGGCATCCACACCTTAGTCTCCTCCCTACCTTTTTCTCTTTCTAGAAGGCATCCATAGGCGATGGAGCTTCGTTCGGGAAGAGTTCTTGAGGCCGATGCGAAGGGAGAACCTGTTGTGGATGAAGTTCGTGTGGATACTGCTAGAGACCAGGTATTTGAACGGTTTGAAGAGCTTGAGAAGCTCATCTTCTTCCTCTCCAGGGGATTATATGAATTCCTATCAGGTATATTCGAACTCGATTTGATCAGTTTTTGGTTTTCGTCGTTCGGTTTTGATTGAGATAGATTCTAAAAAAACCCATAGGAATCGTCGCTTCCAGTGCACCAAATTTTATGGACTATTCCTTACACTTAATCTGCCATAAAGTAGCTTTAGTAAAAAGAGGATGGACCATAAGCAAGAATTTTCATACCAGGGAATCAGTAGGTTTTGCTTTGACCTCCCAAATCGTATTCTTTCTTAAGTATCTAGTTTGTAACATTCATGGACCATAAGCAATCAGGTTTACATAAAAATTCCATAATAGTCTCATTCCAGAGGCTAAGTTCAGAGATTCCAAATCTTTAATGCCCATACCCCCCCCCCCATCCATTTAGGTTGTTTGATAGTTTGCCAGCTTGAAAAATGAATCTTCCTACCATTAGTAGAAGACTGTGCCCACCAAAAGCTTCTCTGAAGGCACTCAATCTTATTTAAAAACTTCGCTAAAAACTTATACATTGACATAGCATGCAAGGGGAGGTGTCCAATTGTAGAAGTAATAAGGGTAGTTCTACCTGCTGTGGAAAGTAAATTGGTCTTCTAGCCAGCCAATTTTGATTGACATGCTCTGATCAAACGTTCTTCTAGGACATGCTTTCCTTGAGAAAGATCCCACAGAATACCCAAGTAAAAGTCCTCTTTAGAAGCTGCCTGAAAACCATTTAATTGACAAATACTAGCACACAAGTAGTCAGGCACATTTTTACCAAAACAAATTTTAGATTTAGAATAGTTAATAGCTTGACCTGAAGCCTGCTCATACTCATGTAGGATATGTAAAAAGCATTAATAACCTCATTATCTACTGTACCAGATATGATCACATCATCTGCAAACATGAGGTGTGTGATCTCAGGACCTCTACTAGCAGTTCTAACACCCCTAACCCTACCAGAGCTACCGGTTTGGAATATCATAGAAGAAAGTACGTCAGCACATAAAATGTAAAGATATGGGGACAAAGGACAGCCTTGACGAATACCTCTCTGAGGGTGAATCTTACCAAAAATCTGTCCATTAATGTTTAAGGAATGTGTAACCGATTTAGAACAAGACATAATTAGCTTCACTAGTTGATTAGGAAAACCCCTCTTAAGAAGAACATGATAAAGAAAATCTCATCTCAATTTATCATAAGCCTTGTGAATGTCAAGTTTGGCCATGAAATAACCACACTTATCCTTTTTCCACTTAAAAGCATTTCTAATATCTTAAATGATGACAACATTATCAACTCCATTTCTACCAGGAAGAAAGGCTGACTGAGATTCAGAAATCAAATCTGACAATAGAGGTATTAGTCAGTTAGCAATAAGTTTAGTAAGAATTTTCAATAAGACATTACAAAGGTTGATAGGCCTAAAGTGTTCCGGAGAATGAGCATTCTCCTTCTTAGGAATTAAGGTCAGCAAAATATGATTCAAGGCGCTGGGAATATGTGCTGAAGCAAATAAAAACTATATAAAAGATAGAACATCCTCTAAAATAACTGACCAGTAGTGTTGAAAGAAAATAGGTGAGAAACCATCCATCCCCAATGATGTATCCTGCTTCATAGAAAAAATTGCTAACTTAACTTCCTCCATCTAAGGTGATCTACAAAGATTAAGACCCTACTGAATAGAGATGGTGGCTAGATTTAAGGAAAATAACACCTTTTCCACTAGACAGGAAGAAGCATCTTGAAACAAAGTATTAAAGTAACACTAAAAAACATATTTAATATCATGTACATTAGCTGACCAAGTGTCATCCGGTAAATAAACTCCAGGAATTCTGTTCCATCTACGCATGTTTAAAACTTTGGTGTGGAAGAACTTGGTACATCTATCTCCTGCAATATACCAGTGTACCTTTGCCCGTTGGTGCCAGTAAATAGACTCCAATTCATGAAGCCAATGCAATTTGTTGAGTAAAACATTTTCTTCTGATATGGTAGCATATGAAGGGGGCCTCGACTAAATAGTAAGTAATTTATCCTGAACCTCTTTTATTTGGGCCCAAAAGCTACCAAAAGAATATTTTTTCAATATATCATATTCTATCTAAGCACTTTTATCTTCTGTCCATAATTATGAGATAGAAGAGGAGAAATTTGCCAAGCCTTAATGACTAGATCATGAAAAGAAGGATGTTTTAGCCAATTTGCTTCCAACTAAAACCATAAACTTCTAGCATGGATAGGAGGAGAAGTATTCAAATATAAAGGACTATGATCACTAGCATAACAAGGGAGCACATGAAGTTGAGAAGTAGGATAAATTCTAAACCAAGATTCCAAAGCCAAACATCTATCAAGTTTCTCCATAACATGTTGAGGATAAGATCTTCTATTATTCCAAGTGAAAATGGGACCATCATTCTTAACTTTCAAAAGATTATTTCTTTGAATGAAATATTCAAAATGTTCCATGTGAGAAGTGTTAGCTTTAAGTCCTCCCCACTTTTCGGAAGGAGATCTAATACAATTCCAATCACCTATTAAGTAAGTTGGCGTTGAGATATCACGAATGAATTTAGTTAATTTAGACCACATTTGTAATCTCTCTACTTCCCGATTAGATGCATAGATGCCAACAAATAACCAAGGTAAAGTAGCTAAAGGATCCTGAATGATACCTCCAATCCAGGAAGAAGTATAATGTAGAACCTGAAATTGAATAGGCGGAGTCCACCACAACCAGAGTCCTCCACTACGATTAGAAGATGGAACCACTAAGTAGTCTTCAATAATCCGAGGTTAAAAAATTGTTCACTAGTAGGCCTAGAGCACTTAGTTTTCGAAATGAAAAAGATAGACGGATTAATTGAATGGGTCAGCCTATCGATGTGTTAAACTATCGAATACCCATTCCCTCCCCGACAATTCCAAGCCACAATCTTCATTTGAGCTTGGGTAGCTGTGAAGGGCCAGCTGCCTCACCCCCACTGTCTTTGGAATTTTGAGATAAGACCTCAACTTTGATGGGAAGGAAAATATCCTCAGGCTTAAAAAAAAGTGTCCTTCGCCACATTACTAAAAACTCTCCATTTCTGTTTACCCCGAAAACCTATTTTTTTCATAGACATTCTGACAAGAGCTATAAGGGACTTAGACAAAGTGGAACCTAACTCAGAAGGGACAACTTTAGCCGGAGAAAACCTTTGAGTGGATTCCAATAATGAGGCTGGAATTAATTGTGAAACACTCCTCCCAATAATGCTTAAAGTGCTCACTTCCCCAGATAGCCGGGTAAACAAAGTAGATGGGGTAGGAACACTAATTTGGGAATAAGAATGACCAGAGTGTTCCAAAGTAGATCAAGGTAATTGAACTTCTGTAATTTCATGGGGAGCAGGAAGAGCAAGTACTTGTGAAGAGGAGCCCTTCTTCTCCATTTGATGTTGAGAAGTGGAATCTTTAACTATACTACTATCAACAGAGCCTATAAGAATTAAATCAGTAACCTTAATAGGAGTATGACTCCTACCTCCAGATGCCTCACGGCCTGAAGTAGTTAACCACTCACCAAAATGAAAAACCAACTGACTTCTAAGTTCAACTTTAAGGACTTCCGAGAATTTCGGCTTAATGAGGGATGTTAACTTAGCTAAAAGTTCACAGGAGCCATGTTCATGACCCAATCGTCCACAAAAATAACAAAATCTACTCACATTCATAAGCAAGATCGAAGGAACTAATGGAACCGTCTGGAAACATAATAGTTACCTCAGTTGGTAAAGGATTTAAAACATTTAACCAAACCTTGATACGAGCAAATAGGCTCCAAGAAGCAACAATTTCCGGAGCAGGGTCCCAGGGTGTCCCAATTTGAGCAGCTATCTTCATAACAATGTCTCGAGCTAGGAATTCCTGCGGTAAATCATAAATACGGACCCAAAGATCACCGAATGACAAATTATATACTATAGGGGATGTAAATGGTCTAGCTCGCTCAAGTAAAAGTAAATCGTTATTAAAAATCGGGGAGCTCTCCGACAAACTTTATCCACTTTTTCCTCTGTATGAAAAAGCAATATGAATGCCTCATTCAGAAAATCAAGCAGAGACCAGGGATTGAGCGGGTTCCACATTTTTCGAATCCATTCCTTAAGACCAGCTGGACAAACTCTATTAGATGTTAAAACCTTCAAGACAATACTCATTCTCCACTACTGATCACCCGGGATTTGAGAAGACTAGAAACGAATAGGCTCTTGAGGTTTCGGAAAAGCAAGAAGCTCTCGAAAACAACTAATAATATGATCATCAGATGTATCTCCCATATCCATAAGTTGGAGTATTTAGATAGAAAAGAAAAGAGAACCCGATGATATCGTATAGATGAAAAAATGGATCACACAAAAAACTGGGGGTAGTCTATTCCGGATAGAAAAAATTAGAGAAAGAGGAGAGAACAAGACAGTCTGATATCGACTGAGACGAACAGGATGAACGATGGAAGAAGCAGTAGACACGGAAGACCCTGGAAAGACCAAGAA
Source organism: Cryptocoryne crispatula var. balansae (assembly GCA_036172225.1). NCBI lineage: Eukaryota > Viridiplantae > Streptophyta > Magnoliopsida > Alismatales > Araceae > Cryptocoryne > Cryptocoryne crispatula. Next base: position 9,668,384 of record CM069934.1, read on the forward strand.
GTGAAAAAGTAGGGATATATATACAAACTCTACTCTAAAAGCAACTCAGATGTTAACCGCAATTAAAGGTCTGTTTGTTTCATTGTAAAAGTGGGTGCAGGATGAAGTTTTCGGGAAAAAGTGAATATTATTGTTATTTGTTTACATGTAAAACATTGGTCAAAGGAAAATATTTTCCTTTGACCAAGAAAAAGGAGGATTTTGGCATCCAGGAAGTTTAGGCGGAAGCCGTTTTTCGTGTTTCAAACTTTTTGGTAGATTTAATAATAATTAAAATTTATAATTATTGTTTATGTTATTAAATAATTAATTTTATTTAGAATTATTTTTATATGTTTAAGGAATAAAATATTTTTATCGTCAAGCAATTTTATCAAACACATTACTCATTTAATAAAATTATTGATAAAATTTTAACTGAAATTTGAGTTTGCAGGAATTATTTTGCCAGTTAAATTATTTTTGTATATAAATTATTAGAACATTTTATGTTAAACTAGATTCTATATCTTTTGTTCAATTATCATTATACTCACTGTAAGTTTCCAAAACATGAATTGAGTATAAAATTTCTAGTTTAAATTATTTTTTAATTAAATTATTTTATATAAAATTTACCAATACAATTTATGTTGTACTATTATTTAGGTTTCCAAAATATTAATTTTTAGTAAATCAAATTTTTATGAAAAGTTTTATTTTTAAATAAAATAGTTTATCAAGTAATTAATTTGAAAATATAAACTTGATATTAAATAATTATTTTTAAAATTCAAATAAATAAATGATGATACTATAGTAAGACTTTACATGGAACTTAGAAAAATCATTCGAAAATATCCAAATGAATGAAAATAATTTAGACAAATAATTAAAAAAAACAGTACTTTTTCAATTAAATATTTTATGAATATATAAATAATAAGTTATGTTATCAATTTCATCAAAAAATAATTTTATAAAAAATAACTTAAAATTTTTCATATCAAGATTTTGTTGTAAAAATGTTTTTATTATTTAAATATTAATAAAATTATCAAAGAACTTGATAAATTTTTCATGAAAGACAATTACATGCAACCAAATGAGGATGGATGTTTTCAATTTCCTTGAAAAGAGTATTCCATGAAATATTTTTTCCTTTGTTTTGGTTTTACATGAAACCAAATGGACCCTAAGTCATTAGAAGCATTCGGACATAAAGAAGATTTAACTGAGAAGAAACCAAGGTTGAGATCCGTAAGTAGGTAGGGAACGATTATGGGAAGATGAAACTAGCATCAGGAGGGATGCGGAGTGGAAGCATCAAGAGGGATGCAGATCGGAAGAAATAGAAAGAAACAATACACAACGCAATGTGATTTAGAGAAGAAAGATTGGATAGAACAAATAACCCAAGAGATGAGGGAGGGGAAAGAAGAAAAACAAAGGAAAACTGGTAGATCAAAGAGGCTCGAACGAGAACAAAGTAAAACAAAAAGGGGAATAGACAGTGGCGGATCTAGAGGGTAACTAGTGGGGTCAAGTGACCCCACTAGATTTTAAAATTTTTATTATATGTTATTAAATTTTTTACCAAAATATTTTATTTTAAAATACTTTTAGAAGAGATGACGCCACTAAAATTGTTAGTGACCCCACTAACCTTAAATTCTAGATCCGCCGTTGGGAATAGAAGACCACAAACCTAACAGAAGAACCAACAGAGAAGACGGACAAGGAAGAAAACTAGAAGCAAAACCCAAGAGAGAACGGGAAAAACCCCACTAGGGACTGTAAGAGACAGTTCTCCCGAAAGAGAAGATGAAGAAGAACCAATGCTCCGAGGAGACAAGCTCCTCGTAGTTTTCCTCTGCTCGCCGCGGCCCAGCGACGGGAACCACGGGAAAGAGAATCCACGGGCATCTGACAAAGAAAAATCAAACCAACAATATCAACTTATAAATTAACAATGATAAATGTGTTGCATACAGTTGCCAAACAAGGTGTTAGAGCTTTTAAAATGATCAATAAATACATCTAACAACCATTTTTTTACTCTTCAAGAAAAGTATTCAAATTTGCAAAAAGTTTTATGTATAAAACTGGATTCATCCAGTACCCCATTAGCTCATATCAATGAAAAGAAATAGTAAAGAACATGATTTGCCGTATTTTTTAAAAAAAATAATTGATTTATCTTATGGTGTTGACCCAATGCGGTGATTTTGTCAATGACCGTTTTATGTTATCAATGAATTAAGGGTGTTGTTGTTGTTCAAAAAAAAAAAAAAGATTTACCGCATGGTGTCGACCAACTGGTAAAAAAAAAAACTCGTACAAATGTGGCACCAAAATTAGTTGATCAAATAGCTCAACTTTTAATATGGACAGCATGACAAATTTTTGCTATATGCATTATTAAATGGATATATAATTACCGTGATGCGTTCTATTTGTAATAATATTTCTTTTACGTCTAAATCCTTTAGAACGAGCCACAATTAAGGCATATCTGTCACAATATTTCTAAATGAATTCAAATTTGATCGTTTACCTTTGAAATCGTATATCATACTATATAATATATATTTCTCCTACGACAAGGTTCCTGCAGATTATACGAATGAATTGGCTTGAGATCCATGAGATTGTTATTATAATTTTTGGATTCTCTGATTGACATTAACTTGCAATATATATATATATATATATATATAGGCAGAACAAACTAGAACAAAGAAGGACCTTTTACATTTATAATCAAGGGCATAACATGCATGCCTATATTTCACTAAATGCATATTATACGGTATCCTCATTAAATTTGTGTTGCAGTTGCCTATCTAATTATATGTTCTAATCACATAAGTTTTTGTTTTATTTTGTGAAAAAAATGATACATTAAAATTAAAAGTATAATTATCATGCTTCGCAGAGAAATAACAACTTAGGCTCACAAGGCGAAAGTTATTTCTTTTAGTCTTGTTCGGTTTGAATATCAAAAATAGTATCATATCGATTTTAATATCGCAATTTTTAAATGATAAAATATCGATACCAGAACACAAGTAGAAACTCATATATTATGTGACATATATTATCTGTATGAAAATTTTAAATTTGATATCATCAGATGTGAACATTGATATCGGTGTTTAATATTGTTACCAAAAAAAATTTTGATTGTCGAAGATTATTCTGACCATCCCGATAAAAATTATTTTTATGGAATAAGTTTTAATGATCGTAACATGTCAGAGTTCTTCTACATTTACCGTCCTGTTTTGTAATAATGACGATGGCAGTTGGAAACTTGGAACAACTAGCTAGGAAAAGATTGCCATATTTATGTGTCTTTTTAATTAATTTACTTATGCGAGATAATACGTGTGATCGATCTTGCATGCGGGTATTTATATATATATATTTATATATATATACGTGCCTGCTTAACTAAATGAAATGATATAAAAAATAAAGATGCCAAGAACACCGCAACAGGTGCGGAGAAAGAAGTTGGGGTTGAATGTTTCAAGCCCGGAGCGAGTCAACTCGGCGTCGACGGTCCAGAACTCGTTTCGAATTTGAATGAAGCGTCGCCCAGCTCCGACGACTTGACTGCGCTCTTTGTTGACTTCTTTTACCGTTGACTTCGATTTGGACGATTGACTGAGTCAGCAGCACGGAGTCCTTAGCCTCCCGAGTGGGGTACCACCGCACAACATTTAATTATATGGGCAAGGTTTATCTGAGATATATATATATATATAATGGTTTGGATAGAGGAGGCTTTCTTGGTTCTGTCACATGATGAATATATGATTATTGCGGACGATATAACAGGAATTATCAAAATATGTTATTAACTTAAACGATAAAGAATGCTTTTTCATATGGAAATTGAGTTCTAAGAATATTTATATTTATATATTTGAATCTTGTTTGTGAATTACTTGTGTTTACTCTTTCAAGAATAATTCTATGGCATCCTAGTATGACAAGTTAATATTAAAAATCAATATATTACTAACAACTTCAAGTAACTATTTTGGTAGATTGAAGTGAAAAAAAATAGTTAAAAAGTAGATGGGTGATTAAAGTACATTAACATGGTTGTCGAATCAATCAAGCAAAATTTGATAATCAGGTTGATTATGATTTTCATTAATGTTAGATATTTGTGATATGTATATACTTTGATGATAAACATCAAACGTTCAAGAATGATAGATATCTATATAAAAATATGTTAAGAGATCAAACTAATTAACTACTGATAGTTTCAATCATCAATCATTTATGGCATGTTTGGTTAGATTATAAAAAATGGCATTATATTAATTTTGATATTGATATTTTTTTGAGTTCACAGTATCAATAACCATATTGATACAAGTTTAACATGTTTTCTTTGTAATGTAAATTTTAAAATTGATGTTATTGATTAATCACCTCTTAATAGTTTTAAAATATACTTGATTAGTAGTAGACAGTTAAACATATCCACTCTGGTCTTGGTTATAATACAAAAATAACATACATAATTACATATTTAAAAAATAACTTATTTAAAAATATGTTTGAATATTTTCTAATATATACCAATATACTTGGTTGACGTTAATAAATTTATGACAAGTTTTGTATTTTAAGTTTCTATTTATATATTTTTATATTAAACATAGTAATCATAGAAATTTTAATTAAAATTTTGGATCAAATACTACTTGCAGTATCTGCAAATCTGGAGAATATCTAAATTATGATATCTATACTTATATAGTAATGAAAATGCCGAATAGATGAAAATGCCGTATCTACTTACAATCTTAATTACTATTTAATAATCCTAGAATATATGATTTTCTAGAAATCATTAGTAATCATCTAGTTATTCAGGTAGTTGATTGATTAATTTGGTTACTAGAAAATCTCACTCTAATTTAAAGATTTTAATATCAAGGTGCTGAAACAAATAAAAAAAGAGTTAATTTTAAGAGCAAACATTTAACCTTAAAAAAGCAAATAATTCTTTCTTGGAGTGCGGAAAATTACAAAAATATGCAACCTGAAATAATAAAAAAACATGACATATTAGTAAAAATTATTTTTGGTCTAATATTGGTAATCACCGATGAGAGTAATATTACATTAGGACCTGTTTGTTGGTTAAAAGTAATGCATTACCAAAGTTAATTAATAGTTATCGTAGATACATCAGCACAATATTTCCTAGTACCTGGCTAGTATTAAAAAATATATAATATTTACGATTAATAATCTATCTTAAAAAATCTTTAAAAATCAGTTTGCCTGATATTTTTTAATCGATAATGCCCATTTTAATCGATAATACCCAGAGCTGGTTATCTATTTTGGTACGTGGAGAAAAACAAAGATAATTTCTCTCGGACAGACCAAGGGGTTGCCGGATAATCCGCAATCAAATGATTTTTTTTTCTTTTTGGAACCGTTGATGTTTTATTAATCAGAGTTTTTTGTTTCCGGTATTTGGAGGGTGAGAAAATCAAATAAAAAAATAATTCAATGATTTCAAGATGTACCACTATCTACAAAATACCTATACTAGAAAATCGTTAAACTCTATTTGATACATACGGAGATAAAGTTGATGAAGATAGGAAAAAATTATTCTTTATAATTTTCTTTATTCCAGTTATGTTTGATTTGAACTAAAATATATTTAGAAAATAGTCTTATTTTATATTTGATATGATATATAATTATTAATTTTAAAATTAATATTAATACATAAATAAATTATTTAACTATTGATATAAATTTTAAATTTTATATTACAAATAAAATATAAATAGTAATACAAAATATTTCACGTGAGATGATTATCCTTCAAAAGCAATTAAGGATAAATATCTCGTACATAGATAATTTATCTATCACTTTATCCTTATTTTTTAGGCTAAACCTGATTAAGATAATTCAAATTAAATCATATTTTATTCGTAAAACAAACGAAAAAATTAAGAATAAATCATATTTATCCATAACTATCTTCGGACCAAACATAATCTTAGAAATCAGCTGCTTGCTGCGGCTAGAAAGTTCTACCGAGAACGAAGGGAGAACAATTACAGAACACAACACTGAGAAGAGGAGGGGGAAAAAAGAAGAGGAGAAAAGAAACCGAAATTAAAAAAAAAAAGAGAAATCTTGCAGAATTAATTTAGGGTTCTTATTCCCTAAGCCGTCGTTTGGTATCGGGATAAAATTGATGGGGATAGGGATAAACCAGTCCTTATGGTTAACCCTATCCTCATCATGTTTGGTTTAACTTAGGATAAGTTTAGGGATAACCTTATCCTATGTTTGGTATGTTAACAATAAATTTGAGGATAACTCTATATTTTTATATTTTTATCTTGTTTATATTATCTTATTTTATTACCCATAATATATTTATAAAAATCTTAATCAACTTATTTATTTATATAATAAATATAAAATATAAATATACATTTAAAGATATGAATAAAATAATTTTAAAAATATGACAGTTAAAATTAAATTTGAATTTTTTTAAATAAGATAAAAATAATTTATCTTAATTTAAATTTAGTTAAATAATTTTATCCTCACCCCCTCCACCCCCCTGCGCCACCGGCGGGGCGTTCGCCCCCTCCCCTTCCCGGCTTCCCCCCGCGGGGTTCGCCCCCTCCCCCCCTTGCACGCCGGCGGGGCGTTCGCCCCCCCCCTTCCCGGCTTCCCCTCGCGGGGTTCGCCCCCTCCCCTTCCCGGCTTCCCCCGTGGTTCCCCCCTCCCCCCCCGCGCCGGCGCAGGTGCCGGCTGGTGGTGTGCTTTGGGGAGATGCGATCGACTTCGTCCCCAACGAGAGCGGCGTCGCCCCCGCCGAGCCCTCCGCCTCCCCCAAGGCCCCCGGCGGCGCCCCAGCCAACGTCACCGTCGCCGTCGCTAGGCTCGGCGGCAGATCCCCCCCCCGTTCCCGGCTTCCCCTTGCGGTCCCCCCCCGCGCGCGCGCCCCCGCAGATGCCCCCCGCCCCCGGAGCTCCCAACCCCCCTCGCCGAGGCTTCCGGCTTCCTCGAGGCCCCCGGCGGCGCCCCGGCCAACGTCGCCGTCGCCGTCGCCAGGCTCGGCGGCAGATCCCCCCCTGTTCCCGGCTTCCTCAAGGCCCCCCGCGGCGCCCCCGCCAACGTCGCCGTCGCCAGGCTCGGTGGCAGATCCCCCCCCCCCCGCGTCCTCCACATCGTATCCTCAAAATGCTATTTTGAGAGTAATTTATCCCAAGTATTAGGTGGGATGACTTATCCCTGCACTTATCCTTGATTTTGGGGATAACTTGGATTAACTTAATCCAGGCTAAACCCATTTTTAAGTGTGTGCCAAACAGGGGATTGGGGATAAACCAGGTCTATCCTAGTTTATCCCCGTACCAAACAGGCCCTAAGGCATCGTTTGGTATCGGGATAAAATTAATGGGGATAGGGATAAACTAATCCTCGTGATCAACTCTATCCCCATTACGTTTGATTTAACTTAGAATAAGTTTAAGGATAATACTATCCTACGTTTGGTATGTTAACAAATAAATGAATCCGGTCGTCCACCCAGTCGGAGCTCCCCCTCCCCGCGGCGGCGTCCCTCCTCCCGGTGGCGTCGTCTGCCAACAAAGCCCCCCCCTTCGGCTGTGTCCCTCCCCCCGACGGAGCTCCCAGCCGCTCGTCCCCGCCGGACGAAGCGAGGCTCCAGCGCTCCTCCCCCCCCCCCCACAGCCGCCGGATGGAGCTCCCGGGTCCCCCCTCCTCGGGTCCCCCCTCCTCGCCGGACGGAGCTCCCGCGCGCCCCCAGCGGACGCCGGAGTCCCTCCCCCGGCGGTGTTCGCCCCCTCCCCCCGCAGGCGGCCGCCGGCATTCGCCCCCCGCAGACGCCGGGGACTCCCCCCCTCCCGCTGGTGGCCGTCGGGGACTCCCCCACCCGGCGGCTCGTGGATAGCCCCCCCCCCCCCGGATTGAGCCGCCAGAGCTCCCCGCGGAGTGGCCCCCCCTCCCGCGCGCGCCAGACGGGGTGTCGTATTCTCAGTATTAGGTGGGATGACTTATCCCTGCATTTATCCCTAATTTTGGGGATAACCTAGATTAACTTAATCCAGGTTAAACTCATTTTTAAGTGTGTGCCAAACAGGGGATTGGAGATAAACCAGATCTATCATAGGTTATCCCCGGGCCTAAAATAAAGTCCTGCAGTGATCTTTACAAGATTACATCCTCTATGCGCCCGTTTAGCACCGGATTACTCAGGGGATAAACCAGGTTTATCCCGAAATTAGGGTTAATCTGGGCATCACGCTCTCTTCCCCGTCGCATGGCCGTCCGCCACCGCGGCCTTCTTCCCGGCCGCGGACGCCGCCGCCCGGTCGGCGGCGGCGGCGGCCGGCAGCTTCCTATTCCTCGTTGCCGTCGCGTGGGCTTTCTTCGAAGACCTCCCGCCCCCTCCGCCGTCGACGGCGGCGGGCGCCATGTACCACCACAGGCAGGTGCAGCAGATGGCGAACACCCTCCCGAACACGGCGAGGCACGCCAGGATCAGCACCACCACCGACGGCCAATAGTATGAGCTCTCCCATCGGAACCGCCGCAGCAGACCGCCGCCCCCCGGAGGCCCCGGGGAGGAGCTCTGCTTCGGCGCCTCGGAGCCCACCTGCCCGGCCCCGGGCGGTTCCCGCTGCTTCAGATCCTCTCCGCCGCCGCCGCCGCCGGCGCTTGTCTCCGGCTCCGACAGCGGCCGCCCCCTGCGGCGCACGACGATGGGGACCCAGTCCTGCGAGTTGGAGTAGACGAAGCGGACGAAGGCGACGCTCTGGGTGCCCGCCTTCGCCATGATCTTCTCCCTCCGGGTCTCCAGGTCCGCCAGCAGCATGGAGAACTTGTCCAGCCCCCTCGCCGCGTAGGGGTTGTTCTCGCCCTTCCGCCGCGACGTCGACGGCGACCCGGGCGAGGAGTCCTCCTCCTCGTGGCGGGGAAAGCTGCCGGCGCCGCAGAACATGGCTCGCGCAGACGGGCTCCGGAGCTGCGGGAGGATGCCGTCGATGCGGAGACCTCGCCGGTTTTGGGGGTATTTGAAGGGTCCTGAACTCCCGATCTCTACGGCTGCTTTCCTCTAATCACTGCGTCGGATTCGTGATGATGTCATCGTGAGATTCTAGAAAGAGCGGATCGGCGGTCAAATCAGGTTGGAGTAATGGAAGTTTTCGTCATCCTTATCCGAAAAATTATGCGATTTTATTAAATCTAGAATGTATTGTTGTATTTTGTAAATTATTCGAAGCATCTTTAGATATTTTTATGATTTATTAAAATACAAATCAAAATCATCAGTTAATTCCATTTTTTGTTTACCTGATTTTGATAAATATATATACAAAATTAATTAAAATAAAACTAAATAAACTATAATATATGTAAAGTAATAAAAATTTAAAATTATTATATTAATTTTAATATGACAATTTTAACAAGATGCTATTTCTAACCAAATATGACATTCTTTATTCTTTGCCATCTTACATATTATTGCATTAAAAATGTACAAAATATGTACTATAACCAAACACCTCACAAGGAAGGCATAATCTTTGCCTGCCCGTAAAATTGTAAGGATAAAGTAAGACTCATTTTTATCTGTATGTATGAAACGAGTTACTTATTACCTTTGATGAAAATGTGGTGGCCAATGAAGTTATAATCTCTCCACGTAGATTCTTACCCTTTTACCAGTAAAGTTAAATTACATAAAATTAATTCTACAATTAGATCTAAACTATCGGAGATATGATATGAAATTCAAGAATAAACTGGATATTATCCCAAGTAACCCTTGGTAGTTCACTTTTCAGATTAAAATGACTTGTTAAATTAATAAGTTTGAGATAAATCTAGGCTAATTTTTATATTATCTTACACTGACCTGCTATATCAAGCCTAAGGTGCTTCAGACAATAAACTATTGGAAGCAAATCATATTTCTTAAACTTGGTATTTATGCCATTTTTTGTTAATGTGGTAAACTAGAGATATAGACATAGATATGGATACATTTTCATTCAAAATTTTAAAAAGTTGAAGATCATGTACAACAATTAATCTCTCTCACTCTCTCTCTCATTGATCATGTTAAACGGTTCTGGGTAATTTATTGTTTCTAGTACATGTTAAAATAAAAGAAAATATTTTATTATTCTGTTATTTTCTAATGCTTGTTGATGCCACACCAGTTTTTAGACGCAATCCAACCATAAAAGATGGGAAAGTCAAGATTATGTTTAGATTATTTGTTAAATACGGATTTGATTTGAGTTTTATTTTTAGATAAATAGAAAATTTTGAATTATAATAAGTTTTGACTTGACTTTCTTTTTTAGCTATCCTATTTAGAGTTGGTTATCTTTTAATTTTGATAATGCGGGTCTATTTATACGTTGTATTGTATTGAATTACCTTACAAAATATGACACACCGAAAACAATGGTCCGTATGCAGTCATTTTAATTTTCTCGAATGAAATTGAACGACGACAATTAAATATCAATTAAAATATGTTTGAATATATATTTTTTGTTATCTTATGTTTTCAAATATGATAATTTTATGTTATTAATTAATTCATATTTTAGTTTAATATATTTTTTATTAAAATACATATAAATTTATTGCGCAGCTAATTACCTTATAAATCATTTAATTTGAAATCAAGGCAAACTCGTTCATCGTCTCAAGCACGTGCGTCGGACGATCGAGGCCCGTCAGCCGTCCACGTGACGGCGCCTGATCGGACTTCCCAGCGACGGACGGGAACGGGGGGTATCATCATGGTGACGTGGTACAGAAGCCGGCAGAGAAGGTCACGTGACCCGATGCCTTCCAGTTACGGCACCGCGCATAGCGGGTCCCATCCTGTCACGCCGCTACGGGATTTTACGTATTAGTCCCCATGGCACACGTTATTTAGATACGAGTCTTTGGATACGTATTCAAACTCACCGTTGACTTTGTGTTTTGGTCTCGAGGGCAGCTGCTATTCACAACAAAGCAGGAAGAGCTCATTTGGGTTCGTTATGCTCTTTCTTTCTTTCCGCGAAATTAGTATCATGTCCATTTGGTAGGAACTTGTTTAACCATAGGTTCTAGCCCTTGCACCTCTTGAGATAATATTTTAAGTTTCACTCCAGGTTCAAATGTGAATAGGCGGCGTCGGCTGATAGACTTGGTGGCCAGGTCAACGAGGGCTAAAAGGGCGTGCGATTGGACTTAATAGAATGTATACTTAAAAAAAATATTATTGTGAAACATAAAATTTTAATTAATAACCTCTGAATATAAAAAATAGAGTGAATCACTTAAAACTAAATTATTTATGTAAAAGTTATTATTATATTTAAATATTTTATGGAAGATTTCACTATCTAAACGTTGACCGAGGCTAGATATCAGTTAAGTCCAAAGAAATGGAACCTAATGGGGTGTTTGGTTGCATGATAATTGAGGTTTTTATTTTAATTTTTAAAAATTGTAAGAAAATTTGTTAAAAGAGGTGTTTGACAACCATGACAATTTTATGTTTTGAAAGTGATTTTCTTCTTAAACAAAAAAAGAGGATCTCACCTCTTTCTTTTTTCTTGTGGTCCCCCACTTTATTTGGTCATGTGCGGTGGTTACTCTTTTTTGTAATCACATCCCTCCAAACATGATAATTTTATGTCATGAGCTGGTTTACTTTTTATTTTAATACAATTTTTTATCATGAAAGTGTACAAAAAATTATCATGCAACCAAATACCCCATAATATTACACAGATCTTAAGTGGACTTGTGGTTCTGGACGAAACACGTCATAGCAGACTAAACAGACTAAAAACTTCGTGATATAATTTTATTTAAAATTTTATACGAATTTATTAAAAATATATTATAAAATAATTGGTTTTAAATTTTATAATATTTATTAAATTTAAATAATAATATATTCCTCTGTTTGAGATCTTTCTCTTATGCTTGGAGGTGAGTTAGTTTAGATTATATTTAGGTGGGTGTATTATTATCTTTGTTTGTATCTTCTGTTCTAATTTTGGGGTCTCTTCAACTCGATTGGGTGCTAGTTGCAAGGTCGTTAATTTGGGCAACATCCACGCCATCAAGGTGTGATCATCCGGTCTCTTGACATATGTCTGACTCTTGAAAGAAAGTTTTCTTTCTTAGACCGTCTAAGCACATTTGTGCACAGTTCCAATATTTTTCATGGTAACGTTCGATCAACTTGAAGATGAAGTCTCGAGGTTGTTCTATAGTTAAATTTATGTTTGCATTTACTGTTGTCAAAGTTTGTTTTATGTATATGTTGGATGTAACTCTCTGTGTCTATGATTTCTTTATTTGTATTTGAGTCAAGTCATGTATCACTTATGTATATCAGGACGTTCGATAAAAACATATAAAAAACAATAGTAATCTTTCGAAAGATCACTTAATCTTACATAATTCATTGTATTTTTTTACTTTCAAAAGAGGATAACTAAAATTTTGTTTTTATAAGAGAAATTAAAGGCACAATCAAGATCTTAAATATTTTATCGAGTCGAATCAAATTTCACGCTGGTTGTTTAAGCATAAAATGACAAAAATACCTCTTTAATTATTTACCCCCTTACTTAAGGATGGGTACGCTAAATCTCCCGAAGTTCCCGACGAGTGACGAGTTGTTCACCTTTTACACAAACTTAATTTTGATTTTTTTTTTAAAAAATAGGTCGATAGTTTGTAAGAAAACACATTGTAGGCTTATTATTATTATTATGTAAACCCAACGAAAGCATGTTTGTAAAAAAATTTATAAAATAAAAATTGAAAGCAACGTTTGTAGGTACATTCCCTTGAGCATCAAATGTTGGTACCTTCCGTGGTTTAGTTTAGCACAACCCTAGTTTAATCTAGTGAGAGTACTCTCCATGGTCAATAGAAAAATAAAAAATAAAAAAATACAAGACGATTATGCCTGTTAATGATTTTGAAATTTGCGAAGGTATTCGTACTAATATGGGTGCTCCTAAAGGTACATAGGCTTTAGACACGTACCCCGGGGGGTATATACGTAAATCAGTTTTTGACTATAAAAATCGACCGAATGGACCACGTTCTCTGGCATTGGTCCCCTGCACGTGGGGCCGCCCTGTCCGGCCAGCTCCTTTTAAGTTTGGGCCCACCTGAAATGAGGAGCTGAGCTGGCTGGAGCGCGTCGCTCGGACTCGGCGAGCGGACTCGGAGCGGGAGACAGAAGGCCGAGTCCCGAGCCGCGGCAGCGAAGACCACCGAGTAATCTCAGCTCGCCGAATTCATAAATAAAAAATATTATGTTATTTTAAGGATTTAAAAAAATTTAAAATTTGCATCACATATCTATAAAAATTTAATATTTTATGAAGCCTTTTTTAAATATATAAAATTAAACATTGCTGTCTTCCCAAGTACCGCGAGGCAGCGAGACCGGGAACGGCCCAGTCAGAGTCGAAAGCCCGCCGAGTCGTTCCTCGCCACCCGGGCAGTCCCGTCCGTCGCCACCGCGTTCCCGTCACCGCCCGATCAACTAACCGTCGAAGACACCTGTCTGCCATCATTGCCAGCTCCTCATCCTCCTCGCATCCCCTCCCCCGCTACCCCACAAACGGCCAGCTCCACCCGTCCTCATCCAGCGCATCCGTCCCCGTCTCCTCGTCGGGCTTCTGTCGTCCTGCCTCGATCTCGGCGGCGTCCGCCCCGGAAGCGGACGCGGCGCGGGGAGGGCGATATATAGGTGCCGGGGGGTGGGAAGAGAGCGGAGGGCGAGAGGTAGACGGTTGTTAAGGGGTGGGCGTTCGGCAGGGGGCGGGTCCGAACGGTCCTGTCTTGCGCGTCTGCTCCCCTTAGCCTTCACTCTCGAGCCTCCGAGCCCGCCGGAGATCTCTCACGAGGCCCGACGGGATGGCCTTCGCCGGGACGACCCAGAAGTGCAAGGTGTGCGAGAAGACGGTGTACCTGGTGGATCAGCTCATTGCCGACAGCCGCATCTACCACAAGGCCTGCTTCCGTTGCCACCACTGCAAGGGCACCCTCAAGGTTGCTGCTCTTTCCGGCCTTTTCTTTTGTTAGATTTTCCCAATTCGCCAATGTTCTCTTCTTGTTCGCTTATACTTCTACCAGGATCTGAGGTTCTCGTTTCTGTCCTCGGGGGCACCGAACTGTTAACACAGCCTGGGAGTAGATTGTGCCATTAAAAAAATTTAAATGATCTTGGTTGGATAGATGGCAGATTTTAGGAGAGATCAACCTTTTGCTCTATTTATTTCTTATTCCAATGTGTCCTGCGCTTTATTTATTAGTCCCAAATGGCAATAGTCTGAAACTCCCGCCCCTATTTTTCTCCAACGCCGTTAGCTCTAACAAATTTTATGTTTCAGTTCCAATTTTATCTCCTGGACGTGAACCATGTTCTTCTCACCTGATTTAGACGGCACCCTCAATTGGATAACGTTGAAATAAATATAATTAATAGAGAGGAAGTTGATTTCTTGAAAAAAAATACTATTATTTTTTATAGACAGAAATTTAACGGCATATGATTTATTCCATACACGTAAACATGTGCAGAAAATACATGTTAACAAATTTGTAATGTTGAATCCTGATCTAAAATTTAATTATAATGTCTTAAACTGTTTTGTTATAACCATAAAAAATTGATTAACACTGTCTTAGAACTGATTCAGTCCAAACCACAATTAAATGGTATGATAAACAATTATTTTCTAAATGGGGAATCTTTGAAACAATTATGTATATAAGCTTTAACCTCTTAAACACTAATTGGGTTTGGTTGCATGATAAACAATTATTGTCTAAATGGGGAACATTTGAAAGTAATGAACCCGTTACTCATATTATTTAGATCATATAACAACATAGCAAGATAATGCATTTATCTATAATAATTTGACTCTAAAAAAATTGAATGACTAAAAAGAGTGATAAGAAAAAAAAACTTCTACATATTGCTTATTAATAAAATGAAATAAGCTTGAGGATGTTGAGAGAATGTGATGGTTTCTTATATCAGAGCGCATTTGACACCTAAAAGGCAGCTATTAGAAGTCACATTTGATTATTATGAGAGGGTGAAGAAGTGTAGACGAAGAGGAGGGGGTGAAGATCAAGGGACAGCGATCTTGATAGTTTACCTCTTAACTATAACCTAGATCGTGGCTCCTTGGCAGGCTATTCTTCTAGTGTGCTAGCTGCCACTGCCGCAAGCAACACCTAAAATGCCATGGCAAGGAGGGAGGGAGATCAAGGGACAACTTGCTTCTTGACTGTAATCAAATAATTGTTCAATGGCTGACTATTCTTCTTTTGTGCTTGCTAATGCAACACGCAACACACCTAGAATGCCATGGCCATGCACAAATGTGACAGCAGGTCATTTTTGAAATGGAATATATTCCAAGGATGATGGGAAGTGAAGATAGAAAGATGCAATAGAGAAGAGGGAGTGGATGTTGCTCATCAGTCTTCACTGGTCTCTTCTCCTCCTGTTCCACCTTTGGCCGCCAGTGGCCCAGTGGTGCACCGTCTCCAGGTCAAATGGTGTCTAGGGCTTGTTGGGAAGGGGGTTTGGAAAAGGGTTTTACTGGAGAGCTTTGAGGATGATGGCCTATAGGTGAGGTTAAAATCAGAACAAAATGTGAGTTGGGACAAAAATGATTAAAAACTTGAAAATTAATGGTTGTGGGACTAAAAATTATTTTGCTTAAATGGTGGGATCTAAAAATAAATAGGAACCTCTTTTAGGACCCTAAATCGAAAACCCCTAGATTTTACAGTCTGTTTAAGTATTTAGGTAGATTTCTGGTTTTCTTCCACATGATGATGCTTGACATGATACAGACACATATTTCCTTCTTTGTGAATCATTTCAGAAAGTTCATCATTAAGTATGGCAGCCAAAAGATTACCCAAGATGAGACATTATGGTAATTATCATGCAAACTATAATTAAAGCTCTCATTTCCTGAGGATCACCAATCTTATTCTGAAGCTTAACGCTATACCCAGGAGAATCTTGGGGATGATCACAGATTTGATGGCATGCTAGCTGCAAGTCTTCTTTCACAACGTGGCGATTATTTCCCAGAGTATTCGTGATGAATCCTTCCCTTTTTAAAGTCTCTCTTTTGTGGAAGCATGACATACCTTCTTCTGGTTTGTTATTAGGCAAATTGTGTTTCATATGCTCTGCATCCTCAACCGATCCAGCCAGATTGGCAATTGCAAATATGATGAAGATAATGATAACATATGGTGGCTGATCTAGTCAAGAGCTACTAGATATTCAGATCCAGACGTTGTATGCAATTTGACCAAGTTTGACAGTTGCCAGACTCTTCTTGTGGGGAGGGTATAACAGCAAAGATAGCTATTTAAACCTTGGAAATTTGTTTAACGCCTAGTTATGAAACTCTTTTCCTTTCATCTGGTGGAATTCTTTGGGTTGGGTACACCTTACAATCTCTAGTGGGATCGTTATTATTTTCAATTTCTGAATACTTCTTTCTACCGTATCTGTTGTCATCTAGGTTTACATGATGATCTTAAGTAACATTAATACGAAAGAGAAAGAAGGCGCACACTCATTCACTTTACTTACAAATCATAGAAGATTTTGTTGCATATCAATATTCTCTGGATGTTTGCCACTGCGTCATTTTCACCTTATCAACTGGTGCTGGTATATTCCTAATGAGGAGTTCTTTTTTTGTTTGAACATAGACAATAGGTCCTAAAACAGAATGAAAAAGAATGGGATATATGATGTCATCTTCTCACGTGTAAAAAGTAATGGTGCTATGCTTGCAACAACTAAAACTGATAATTGCTAATAGCAGTCTTAATTTGCAGTTGGGGAACTATAATTCATTTGAAGGAGTTTTGTACTGTAGACCTCACTTTGACCAGTTGTTCAAGAGAACTGGAAGCTTAGACAAAAGTTTTGAAGGTAACAATGGCTTGAATTTTCTCTAAACCTGCATAAAACTATATCAGATTTGCATACTCAACTTTTGCTTGTCTTCTTTCAGGTACCCCAAAGGTCGTGAAACCAACAAAACCTGTTGATGAGGTAGAGTGTGCTGGCTTTTGCTTATCATTCTGTTTCTTTTGCAGACACCGGGACCAACTTAAAAGAATTCAGAATCCACTTCATCTGTAATTCCATGTATGATTTAATGATTTTTTTTCTCTGAATTTGATGGCTTCATATTAGAGTTAGCCTACAAGTTTTGAGAGACTGCATTGATTAATATATATACTAATAGGTGATTGCCTGTGCCATCATTGTCAAGGACCGCAAAATGACCTAGCAAAAAATTCATTCTTGGGGAGCCAAATTATTTAGGCACTGAGGTTGCTTCTTTGTTGCTTATGCGGCACCTTAAAACTAAATGTAGATGATAAATCTATAGTACAAGTGATAAGAGCATACAATAAACATATTGATCATATCATTGATTGTAATAAGTAATGCAAAACTAAGTAAATGACAATTAAGTAACGTAAAAATAAAGAACTGTTAACTAAATAAATGTTCTAATTAGAGTTGAAAAAGTATTAACTGAAATAGGGACTAAATGATAATAAATCTCAGCTGTCCCAGGCACTTGTGAACTGACTAGCTAGCCTAAGAAGCATGTTACCATGACGGCAGTAGCTTGTGCTTCTACCTATCCTGCATCTTGCTCACCTTTCTGCCCAAAAGGTGACTTGACGCCTTGCAGATTAATGGGCGTTCTTTCACCTAGGTGGCACCAAGGTTACACAGGCAAATGCCTTGATAACAATGCTCACTCCATTTATGTATCAGAGATAAGAAGCTTCTAGTAGCAATTTATGTTCTCATCTGGTGGATTGATTTACTTATTAAAATTGATTTCTTGTTCTTCCTGATATCTTCCCAACTAATACGTTGCTATTTTTTCAACAATACAGAGTGGAAGCACCAACAAGGTATCAAATCTTTTTGCTGGTACTAGGGATAGATGTGCCGCATGTCAGAAGACAGTTTACCCGATTGAAAAAGTGAGCATTGCCTTCGAGATTTTTGAATGTTACATGTTATTGTCAAACGGGCTTATCTATTTATCATTTATCTATCCGTACCTTTCAGATAACGACAATTGTAACCATAGACCAATTTTAAATGCTTATCCCTAGTGTATTTTAGAGTATTTCTTTTGCGTTCGTTCGTCCTGTCCTTTTACCATTACAAGCTATATATGTGCTGAAGAAAGCGATTTTCATCTCAGGTGACGGTAAATGGAACTTGTTATCACAAAAGTTGCTTCAAGTGTGCCCATGGGGGTTGTACCATCAGCCCCTCCAACTACATAGCACATGAGGGCAAGCTCTACTGCAAGCACCACCATATCCAACTAATCAAGGAGAAGGGAAACTTCAGTCAACTTGAAAGTGGGGAAAAAGAGTAGTTCAATCATGGTTGCAGCAAATCGAGATAACAAACTCCCTTGGCTTTCCTTGGGTCTGCATTTTGGCATGTCTCTTTTATTCCAAGAATGACATTTTTTGTTTGCGGGTGAAAAAAAAAATAGAGGTGTCTGTGAGGGGACATTTTCTTGTTTCAATTTTCGTGAGAATGCTTGTATGCGGGGATGCTGGTTCCGGTGTGGGGTGTACATGATGTGTGTATTGTGTGCTACATATGACTGTTGGCTTCGTTTTACACAAGTAGCTGATGGTTGTCTCCTTTCTGTAGTGAACTTAAGATAAGAATAATGGGGTGTTTGGTTGCATGATAATTTTTTGTACGCTTCCATGATAAAAATTGTATTAAAATAAAAAGTGAACCAACTCATGACATAAAATTATCATGTTTGGAGGGATGTGATTACAAAAAAGAGTAACCACCGCACATGACCAAATAAAGTGGGGGACCACAAGAAAAAAGAAAGAGGTGAGACCCTCTTTTTTTGTTTAAGAAGAAAATCACTTTCAAAACATAAAATTGTCATGGTTGTCAAACACCTCTTTTAACAAGTTTTCTTACAATTTTTAAAAATTAAAATAAAAACCTCAATTATCATGCAACCAAACACCCCGTAAGAATGGACTTGTTTTTATCATATCTAAGTTTCCTTGTTACGTGGAAGAGAGAGAGTGAAAATAGGTGGTTTTCTGCTTACGTAAGAGAGAGAGAGAGAATCAAAATATGATTTATAAACTTTTTTCTATATGTAGTCTTATCGGATGTGATTAATTCTCTTTTATCATTTTTTATTTTCTTTTTTTAATATATAAAAATATTATTTTAATAATGAAGAGTATATACATAAAAATAACAATATGTAAAATTTACATATAAATTAATATATATTTTTATTTATATATTTTTATCTTAGTGTACGATATTTGTAGACGATATAATCTTTACTGATGAGATTCATGAATGTATGAATAAAAAATTTGAACAATGAAGAATCATGTTAGAAATCAAGGGGTTCAAAATTAACATGACAGAGATAAAAATAAAATATATGTATTTTAGACTTAGTAAAACCTCAGCAGTGAAAGAGGTCACACTTACCTTGGATAAAAATATCCTGGCACCGAGTCAGATTTGGGCCAAGCAAGCCGTTCTCGACCTTGGCCTTCCTTCAAAGCACTCGAGTCAGGTATGATGTGTTTCCGACTTGGAAAACGTGTAGTCAAGAAATGTAGCATTTGAAGACTAGAAGACACATAAATATCCAGATAATGTTGTTTAGAGACATCATGAATCTTCCGACATGTGATTTCTCTAGCATCATCTCATATTCGACGAGACAGAAGTTTGAGCTTATGGGGGTGTTTGGTTGCGTGATAATAGAGACTTTTAATTTAATTTTTAAAAATTATATTAAAATCTTTTAAAAGAGGTGTTTGACAAGTTTGGCAATTTTATATTTTGAAAATAATTTTTTTCTTAGACAAAAAAGGGTCTCACCTCTTTTTTTCTCTTGTGGTCCCCCGCTTTATTTGATCACATGTGGTGGTTATACCTTTTTGTTATCGTATCCCTCCAAACATGATAATTTTATGTCACTGATTGATTCACATTTTCTTTTAATATAATATTTGATCATGAAAATTTATAAAAAATTATTGTGCAATCAAACACCCCATTATGTTTTGCTAGGTTCCATGAATCTCTAGACAATCCAATTTTGACTAAATGCTTATGAACAAAAATAACGGCTACTATGTTAAAAAAAAAATTCACAATAACATCAGAACTAGAGGGACAAACGAGTGAGTAGTATATGGGGTGTTTGGTTGCATGATAATTTTTTGTACACTTTCATGATAAAAAATTGTATTAAAATAAAAAGTAAACCAACTCATGACATAAAATTATCATGTTTGGAGGGATGTGATTACAAAAAAGAGTAACCACCGCACATGACCAAACAAAGTGGGGGACCACAAGAAAAAAGAGAGGTGAAACCCTCTTTTTTGTTTAAGAAGAAAATCACTTTCAAAACATAAAATTGTCATGGTTGTCAAACACATCTTTTAACAAGTTTTCTTACAATTTTTAAAAATTAAAATAAAAACCTCAATTATTATGCAACCAAACACCCCATAAGAGTTTATTTGATGTCTCACATCCATTTTAACGGTCATGAGATTTTCTATTTTCTATTTTCTATCTTGTGAGAGTGGGTGGAAAAAAGCCCTATCCACCTCTAACAATAAGATGAGCCTAGCTGCACTTGGGAGCACATTTAATTTCTCTCATTCTTCTTAAATGTCTTGATCTTGGGAGAGCGGTGGAGATACCTCTCACTACTCTCACAAGATTGTGCCCCAACAAGGCATTTAATAGCTCATATCCTTTTAAATGAGGTGGGATTCACCATCTTGTGGGAAGGGGGTGGAGAGAAGATAGTTGGCCCAATGAGACATTTAAGAACCCATTTATTACTAACATCACTCTTAAATATTGTGAGTCCATCGTCTAATGAGAGGTTTAGAATTTAGGGATTGTAGTCCCCACCATTGGTGATCTAGACTTGCAATGGTGGAGGGATCACCCTTCACTCTCTCACAAGATGGTAGATCTAATGAAATATTTAAGAGTCATTTAATGTCTCTCATTTCAATTAAATATTATAAGCCCTTCACCCTCTCGTAAAGAATGTGTCTCATATGGACATTTAAGAGTCAATTTAATATCCCTCGTTCCTCTTAAATATTTTGAGGCATATGGTCTTGTGATAAGGAGTGGAGAGAACTCTCTTCACTCTCTCAAAATATAAGCCAATTTAATGATTATCAATTTTATTAAATACCATGGGGCCTATCATCTTTGTCAGAGGGTGGAGGGAGCAAGCTGTGTGAGAAATAGAGCATTTAATAACCCATTTAGTATCCATTGTTTCTCTTAAGTGATATGGGCATTTAAGAGACACTTTAATCCCTCATTTCTTTTAAATGTTGTGGGGCCCACCCTATTTTGAAAAGGCTGGAGAGAGATGGGCCCAACGGGGCAATGAAGGGCTGATTTAATACTCCTCCTTCCTCCTAATTAGCGTGATATCCATTATCTTGATAAGATGACGGACTAGATTGGGGGGGGGGGGTGAGGCTTCCCTCATAACCCCTCGAGTCTCCTCCTCAGATTTGCCTTTCATCCTTGTCGAAGCTCCTTTGTCCCCTCCATCTTTCTCCCTCCACATCTTATGAAGTCAAACCCTCCAAAGAGATTTTTCCACCTCAAATAGGTAACACTTTTCTGAGCCCTGTTGGTCAGAGAGGGCTCTGCCATGGTTCCACACCATGGTGGAGAACCTTCCATTTCCCCCACCATTTTTTTCTCTGTCGAAGTGCTCCACAATAAGCAAATGTTGTTCTACACAGATCTATAGGTGGTTCACATTTTCTATTATTTTGGTGCTCCTCTTAAGTGTCTATTTGGACTAATCTACTATGTTATTATTTATGATCCCATTTTGTGCATTGAGGTGAGAGTTGTTGGGAATCGGTCCAATCAGATTGGTGCAACGGAAGATTTTTGATTACTTATATATCAATATCTTGGTCTCGATCAGAATCGAACGATGTCTCCAAAACCAATATTTGAAACGATTTTGAACACGTACCTTTGTGGGATTCAAATAATCCCTATTGATAGGAGAAGATTGAGTGTTCTCACGCTCATCAAGTCGATCAAGCGTGCGGCCTCTAGTTGTATCCACATGAACCACCTCTAAAATCGGGTTCTCCTCCGCACCGGGATCGATCACTCATCCTGAATGGAGCTCCACCATTGAATGGCGGCTGATGGGGGGGAGACGGAGAATGAGGGTGGCTGGGACGTAGAGAGCTCCCTTGGCTTGATAGGGTTTGTGCTCTCATCACTATTATTTATAGAACTCAAAGTTTTTCACAAAAACCCCTCCTTGTTCTATAAATTAACCTAAGCTCCCAAACTTATGGATTAGTCTTTATGTGTGTGACCTCCTAGGCCCAAGAGCCTATTTGGTTGAAGCTTAATTAGAAGAATAACTTCTTTTAAATTAAATCTATTATCTCATAATAGATTTAACAGCTTATCGATCATGAAGGGTACAAGTCACATCCGATGACCCTAAATGACATCAGGGATGAACTCCTCTCCAAAGAGTCTTTCCATCATTGGTTATGACACAGCTATAAATCTTCATCCATTTAATTTCCCGATCGGATAGAAGTACGTCATTGACTGTCAACTCCTAAATATACCGACACTATGGAATCTTGTACTCGTAATTGGATCAATTGAAAAACCCTTTTCCAATTATCTTATCTACCTTGGCCAAAGATTTAGAGTATTATCCATAGGACATTCTCTCTCTCCTACTGAGAGTGAACGATCTCCTATTATCCGCTCAATTGCCTCCATCGAGTTTTCCATATACCCAATCTATTAACTATACAGGACCATAATATTAAGTGATCCATAAGTCAATAGTCAAAGTACATGGTATGCCCGACAAGACATCTTTGGCAACTCAGGTCAAAGATCCAATCATGCAACTTTGATTATAGAATACCTTGATTGACATTTCAGTAAGATACCATTCAAGAATTCTATACTAGTCAGTTTAGTCAACTCATTTCTCTAACGAGCACCTGTACATGTATCTTAGTGTCCCCACACTGATGACCAATGAGATCGGTCATTCTCATCATATGAGAAGATATCATTTACACTAGTCTTACCGGATCCTTGATGTCCCATCTCAAGGATCCTACGACTAGAAACATTTTAGATCACATACTTATAGATGATTGATCTCATTATCATGATCTCATAATGATTCAATCATCATTGCATACAATCTAATTATGATAGATACATCTAGATAGTGCAAGTAATGAAAATAATGCCATTAATATTAAATAAAATATTATAAGAAATGTAAAACCATATCATATATGATTGACTTGTAGGGCATATATTTTTATCAATCTTCTACTTGCACTAAAGTCAATCACCCACTTGTTTGATCCCCATCAGCTCAAGGTGACCCTCAAACACATTTTGAGTCACGACCTTAGTTAGTGGATTTGCAATGTTTATAATTCAAGATACTCTATCTTTAATCATATCTCTTTAAGCAACAGTCACTCTGATCAAGTAGTATTGCCATAGAAGTGTTTAAACTTCTGATGAGACAAAGGCTCCACTACATAAGTAATGATCCATCATTTTCACAAAATAATGAAACATTATCAGAGATATTAGGAACAATTCCCTAATATAAGATAAACTACTTCATCTAGACTACTTCATAAGTAGTCGGTGTAAGGAATCAATACATGATAGCGAAAATTTTTTGATTTCTTAAAATCATGATCTTTGCCTTGATCGATGTCAAACGAGTAAAATTGGAAATCGATATGAAGTAGAACGAGAGTACCTCATGAGATTTCAAAAAATCCCTCATCATAGATGAAGAGAAGATATTCCTCCTTGCTGAAAACTGTTCAAGTGTATGGTCTCTAGCGGTATCCACACGATCTGCTTTAATAGACGAGTTCTCCCCTCCTATGAACCTCCAGAAGCTTTTCAGATCCAAGCTTGACCATGAGAGATCACCTTCTAGAGGAGGGAGGAGGGAGGAGGGAGAGAGGCTGCTTGAGACGTGCTCCAGCCCTAAGGCTTGTTAGGGTTTGGCTTCATAAGCTATTTATATATAAAGATAAAAATTTTCACAAAAACCCAAAACATTTATAAAATTACATCCATGACCTTATCTTATTGACTAGATCTAATGTGTGACCCACTAGGTCCAATAGTCAATTTGGTTGAAGCCTTAATTAATTTAAAATAAAAATTTTTAATTAATTCAAAACTGTTATTCGATAACAGTTTTTATGACTTTCTGATCATAAAGAGTACAAGCCACATCCTATGATCCCAAATGACTTTGGGGAGTTAATTAACATCCATTGAGCCTTTTCATCATCAATTACCACACAGATTTAAATTTTCGTTCATACAATATCCCGGTTGGTCAGGGGTTCGGCACTGACTGTCAACCCCTAAATATTTTGACTCTATGGGATCATGTACTCAGGTTTAGATCAATTGAAAAACTCTTTTTTCAATTATCCTAGGTACCTTAGTCAAGGATTTAGAGTACTATCCCATAGGACATTCTCTCTCTCCTACCGAGAGTGAACGATCCCTTATTGTCCGCTCAATTGCCTCCATCGGGTTTCTCTTGCACCCAATACATCAACTATACTGGACTATCAAGATGGTGATCCATAAGTCAATAATAAAAGTACAAGATATATCTAATAAGACATCTTTGTGACTCAAGTCAAAGATCCAACCGTGCTATTGAGATATAAGAGTAACCTGATGGGTAGTTCGGTAAGATACCGATCAAGTTTTCCTAAATTGGTCAGTTTAGTGAACTCATTCCACTAATGAGCACCTATGTGTGTATCTCAGTGTCTCCACACTGATAACCAATGAGATCGGTCATCCTCAACACATGAGAAGACATCACACACACTAGTCTATCCAGATCCTTGATGTCCCATCTCAAAGATCCTATGACTAGGAACATTTAGATCACATGCCTCTCGATAATCGATCTCATTATCATGATCTCATCATCATGATCTCATCATGATTCAATCATTATTGCATATGATCAAGGACTTCATTATGATATACGCTTCTAATAAAAGCTAGTAATGAAGTTTTACTTATTTAATTAAATAAGATATTCCTAGAAATGTTGAATCATATCATATATGATTGACTTATAGGGCATATATTTCTATCAATCTCCCACTTGCACTAAAGTCAATCACCCACTTGGTTGATCTCTATCAGCTCAAGGTGAAGCTTAAACACTCTTTGAGTAATTGCTTCAGTTAGTGGATCTGTAATGTTATTAGCGAAAAATACTCTATCTTTAATTATATTTCTGTAAGTTGCATTCTCTCTAATTCTATGGTATTACCATAGAAGTTTTAAACTTCTGACGAGACTTTGGCTTTACCCCATTGTTTTTTCAAAATAATGATATACTTTCAGAGAAGGTTGGGACAGATGAACATCTTCATTTGGTCTGCTTCTCAAGCAATGTACAGTCATTATACAATCTACTTTAGATTTGTTGTAGAATTAGCAGTGTTCTCTTGTATGGATCTCTTCCAGCTCATTGCACCACCATTATATTGACTTATTATCAGACATGATTTGACTAGAAGCTTGTGTACATAAAATTACAAGACTTCAAGTCTTATCCTCCATACATTATATGTACATCCTTACTACTTCTCAAGTACTCAAGGACACATCTCTTAATTATCCAGTGACTCACACATGGATTTAATTGATGAATACTCATAACACTTAGAGCATTAATGAAGTCATATACATAGCATCACAAATGTAATAGGCCCTATTGCAAAAGCATAAGGGCTATACTAATGTGAGCTCTTTATCTCTCAAGAAGTCTACAAAGATATCTCTTTAAAGAGATCAACTCCACACTACATAGGTAAGAAACCTATCTTGGAGTTTACCATGTCAAACCCTTTGATTATGGTAACTACGTACATAAATTGAGTAGATCAAGCAACCTTTTAGATCTCTCCATAGATCTTAAAATCCTTATTTAGTTTGGATAATAAATTTAATAACTAGGCTCACTAATGATAACATATCTACTTCATTCTCAATGAGTAATATGTCATCCACATATTATGTCAAGAAGATAATGACACTCTCACTTATCTTGATTAAATACACAAGGTAGCTCTTCGTTCCCAATGAAGTCATAAGATTTAATCTCATTAAACATTATCTACTATCTATGAGAAATTTTACTTTAGTTCATAAATGGACCTTATACACACTATTTGGATGTTTTGGAACTTGATTCCCAAAGGTTGTATCATATACACATGTTTCTCAAAATACCATAGAGAAACACTATCTAAACATCCAATTGACAAATCCTATAGTCATAGTGTGTAACAATCAAAATCCGAATAGATTAAATCCATGGCATAGGTAAAAGGTCTTATCATAGTCAACTACTTGACTTAGATGATATCCCTTTTAACTATCCTTACTTTGAAGGTCTCTACCTTCTAATCCACTTCAATCTATTATTTAATGATCCATTTATACCTTATGGATACTAAATCCTTAGGTGTATCAATCAAGTTTTGAACTTAATTAGAATAGATAGAGTTTATATCGGATTTTATTATTTCTTCCCATTTTGAATCAATATCTCATATTGCTTCAATATAGTTTTAGGATCATTATCCTTTTATCTTATGTCTCATTTCTACTATCAAAGATATGTCCCACATATCTCTTAGGTTGATTGGACATAAGAAAAGATCTATGATCTGCCCTTGTGTAATTATAAACTAGTACCTTAATAAAAGTGTTATTGGATTGTGAGACTGTAACACTTTTCATTTATACCTTATTCCCACTATCCTTCTTAAGGAGGGACTCTTCCTCTAGAAATATGGTGACATGAGCAACTTATACCTTTCTTCCTAAGGGTGGCATTAATATCCTTAAGTTTCCTTAGGATATCCCACAAGCCAACACTTTATAGTCTTATATTCCAACTTGATAAGGTTATACTTCTTCACTAGGCCAGACATTCTAAAACCTTAACTTGCTTAAGGTCAAGCTTTAACCCCTTTCCATATCCTATATGGAATGATTGGAATAGACTTGGAAGGTACCAATTTAAGATCAAGTGCCTATATTGAGTACTAACCCCTAAGTAGACAAAGAAGAATTTTACAAAGGTTCTCATTGTTCATATTATGTCCTACACAATATGGCTTCTCATTTTAGCTACTCAATTAAGCTAAAATGTATAAGAAGTGTCCATCAAAATTAGATTCTACTATCTTTCATTTATAGGTGAATTATTATTTAAGTATTCTCCTCCTTGATTTCATCAAAGAGTTCTAATATTCTTTCCATTAATATTTTTACTTCATTCTTAATCTCAAATAATTTCTCAAAGGTTCTAGATTTGTACTTCAAAAAGTACATTTCTCCATACCTAGAGAAATCATCTTTGAAAATTAATGAAGTTGAAATATTATCCTTTAACTTTAATAGATATGGGCTAACATGCATCTAGATGCATGAGTTCTATAAACTCATTAGCCCTTTCTTCATGTCTTACTAATGAAGAGATGGTCATTTTTATTGATAAGATAAGACTTACATATAGTTAATGATTCCAAATCATTTACCTATATGTTTTTATCTAAATAGTATTGCTTAAGTCTTTTCTTATAAATATGACCGTACTACTAAAGAATAGATTGATCAATATCAATCTACTTCACCTAATGAAAATTATCCACACGTATTATAAGAGCTTACATATCTAATATGAATAAACTCTTTATTAAGCTCCAACTGGTAAACACTTTACTAGTTATTATCATTGATAGAAATGTATGCCCTACAAGCCAATCATATATGATATGATTCAACATTTCCAGGAATATCTCATTCAATTAAATAGGCAAAACTTCGTTACTAGCTTTTATTAGAAGCGTATATCGTAATGAAGTCCTTAATCACATGCAATGATGATTGAATCATGATGAGATCATGATAATGAGATCGATCATTTAAAGGTATGTGATCTAAATGTTCCTAGTCATAGGATCCTTGAGACAGGACATCAAGAATCCGGATAGACTAGTGTGTGTGATGTCTTCTCATATGATGAGAATGACCGATCTCATTGGTCATCAGTATGGGGACACTGAGATACACACACAGATGCTCATTAGTGGAATGAGTTCACTGAACTGACCAATTTAGGAAAACCTGATCGGTATCTTACCGAACTGTCTATCAGGTTATTCTTACATCTTAATAGCACGGTTGGATCTTTGACCTGAGTCGCCAAAGATGTCTTGTCATGCGTACTATGTACTTTGACTATTGACTGATGGATCACTTAGTATTGTAGTCCTATATAGTTAATTAGGGGTGCAAACGAGTCGAGCCGAGCCGAGTAGTATGGTGTTCAAGCTCGGCTCGTTTATTTTACACGAGTTCGAGTTCGAACTTGAGTTTTAGCGAGTATGTGGAACCCTTGTTCAAGCTTGGTTCGTTTATTAATCGAGCCGAGTCGAGCTCGAACTCGAGTAGTAGTTAGACTAAAATTCAATTCATATTCAAACTTAAGCTATATACAAACTCCTTTATAAACCCAAAATCAAAGAAAAGTCATTTGTGAAACTTTAAATTTAACTCATTTATAAAACTCAATCTAAGTTTAAACTCATTTTTTGAATTATTTAATATATTTAAGTGACAATATATAAATATTAATACTTAAAATTTAATTTTTAAAAATAAATATATAATATAATATTTAATCGAGCTACTCGCGATCTTATCGAGCCGAGCAGGAGTCTGTTCAAGCTCGACTCGTTTAATGAGTCGAGCTTTATTTTTTGTTCAAGCTTGTTCATTTAACATAATAAACGAGCCGAGTCGAGTTTTTATCGAGACGAGCTTCGAGCTACTTGTCGAGTGTATTGGTTCGTTTGCACCCCTATAGTTAATGGATTGGGTATATGGGAAACCTGGTGGAGGCAATTGGGCGGAC
The DNA here is from genome assembly GCA_036172225.1 of Cryptocoryne crispatula var. balansae. Taxonomy (NCBI): domain Eukaryota; kingdom Viridiplantae; phylum Streptophyta; class Magnoliopsida; order Alismatales; family Araceae; genus Cryptocoryne; species Cryptocoryne crispatula. The sequence continues at coordinate 9,697,621 of CM069934.1, forward strand.
AATAGGGGATCGTTCACTCTCGGTAGGAGAGAGAGAATGTCCTATGGATAGTACTCTAAATCCTTGGCCAAGGTAGATAGGATAATTGGAAAAGAAGTTTTCCAGTTGATCCATTCATGAGTACAAGATTTCATAGTGTTGGAATATTTAGGGGTTGACAGTCAGTGTCGAACCCCTGACCGACCGGGACATTGTATGAACGAGGATTTAAATCCGTGTGGTAATTGATGATGGAAAGGCTCAATGTATGTTATTTAACTCCTCAAAGTCATTTGGGATCATAGGATGTGGCTTGTACCCTTTATGATCAGAAAGCCGTAAAAACTGTTATCGGATAACAGTTTTGATTTAATTTAAAGGAATTGTTCTTTTAAATTAATTAAGGCTTCAACCAAATTGACTATTGGGCCTAGTGGGTCACACACAATAGATCTGGTCAATAAGATGATGGCATGGACGCAATTTTATAGAAGTTTTGGGTTTTTTGTGAAAAATTCCATTTTCTATATATAACTGGCTTATGAAGCCAAAACCTAACAAGCCATAGGGCTGGAGCACGTCCCAAGCCTCCTCTCTCCCTCCTCTCTCCTCTAGAAGGTGATCTCTCATGGTCAAGCTTAGATCTGGGAGGTTTCTGGAGGCCCGAAGGAAGAGAAAACTCGTCTATTGAAGCAGATCGTGTGGATACCGCAAGAGATCGGACACTTGAATGGTTTTAAGCAAGGAGGAATGTTCTCTCTTCATCCATGGTGAGGTATTTGAGAAATCCCATGAGGTACTCTCGTTCTACTTCATATTCGGTTCCCGGTTTTACTCGTTCGGCATCGATCAAGGCAAAGATCATGGTTTTATGAAATCAAAATTTTTACGCTGTCATGTATTGATTCCTTACAGTGGTATCAGATCCCGGTTGAAGCCTTGGTCGAATTTGAATCGAAATTGGCTTGATTTCATGTGATTTCTTGCTTTCCCGAAACTGTATACAGAGCTGTTTTGATTTGATCACCACAGTTTGTATGAGATACGAAACTGTGTGTGGTTAGATTCATTGGATTCTCGTGGATGAGATCTTTCCAATGCCTCAAACCTCATGAATTTTGGCCATCCGTAGAGTCCGGAATGAGTTCGGAAAGTTGCTAAGATGATCATATCTGAATATCCGGCCGAAATTAGGGGAGTTGATGAACTTACCCAAGGAAGGTGGGGTCGGGAGTCGGGACCGGGTCGGTTTGGCCCCAAATACCTCTATCTAATGACGTAAGAAGATAGGAAATTAAGTTTCCTAGAGTTTCCATAAGTTATTGGACACTCAACGGCCCTTGGAGGTGCCGGATTTGAGAGGTATTTGCGGTTTGGTTTAATTGCGGCCGTGGCAACTTCCTCCAGAAACTGCGCATTGGATAGAATTTTTAATGAGATAAAACTTATATAAATAGAATCCTTATTTTTTAAGAATTCCAACGCATATTTTTTCGTAATTTTTGGACACCGTTTGACCTCCCAAATCTGGCCCGAAAGTCGGCGCTTTTCTTCGGTTTTCGGGTGCTACAGTGTAGCCCTGCCCTTATCGGTCGGAGGAGACAAGTCCGGATTGGATCCGGACTCAGCCGCGGGCGGGGTACATGGCAGCTTCGCAGCTGCGCCCGGATGGGGTACGCGGCCACCCCTCGTTGGCGCTAGAGACGCGCGACGGCGCACGCGGGCGCGCGGCGCACGGCACTGGCAGCTCGGCGCACCCGCAAGGGGTAGGTGGCATTGGTGCGTCATGCCCGCGGTGCCGTGGCCGGCGCCCATTGGTCGGCGCACTGCGGTGCTATTTAATTCGTTTCAAAATGATTTTAAATTGTTTAAAAATTCATTTTTGATCTGAAAAATTGCCATAAAATTCCAGAAAAATTCTGTAAAATTGTAGAATTTATTTAATGAGATATTAAAGTGTTTAATGGCTTATTAAATAGAGTTTTACTATTTTGTCTTTGAATTCTATTATTTTGATTTTAAATTGTTTTAAGATCAAAATTAATGAAATTAATGATTATATAAGTTCTGAGAAATTATTTAATAGGTTTGTAAAATGTTTATGAACCTGTTAAATAGTTTTGGACTTTGGTTGCCATAGAATCATTTTATAAATGATTTTAAAATTGTTTTAAAATATTTATTGATTAAATTAGTGTTCAAATAAATTCTGAAAAATATGATTTTGAAGAATTATGATTTGGACATTAATTTAATGCTCTGAGAAATTTTGGAAAAGCATGAATCATCTGAATATTTTATATTGCTTGTCTTATGCATGTAAATTGTTTATATGTGCATTTCATGTTATTTATTTTATGAAAATTCGACAATCATGAAATTTGGAATTTCAAAATTACAGTATATAATTTTATGATGGTATATATGATATATCTCATATAATTATCACGTATGCGCTCTATGTTCATGTGATGAATGTTGGTGTGTATGGAGGTGATCATGGACTTAAATATGCTTTGTTTTTGATTGCTTGGTTAATTAAGTTGGTTATGCTATTAAATGGGGCCTGTGTGTGCCTCCTCTCTCTCTATACAATCTGATTGTACATTCTACCTCCCCCCATTTGTGTACTCCCCTTGGTTGAAACCAAGGTTTCTTATTATGAGTTGTACATTTGTGGGTCTATGTACCCTTTAACTGCTTGTAATGGTTAGAAGCCGGCTCGTGGTAGAATGGAGAGCGGGACCACTTGGAGAAGAACCCTTCTGAAGTGGGAGCATGCCAACTCAAGCTTCTGAAGCAAGGAATTGCACCTATAGGGGTGCCTTAGGTGTATGCTTAGGGTTAAGTCCATGATCACCTATGTTTTAATGTATATTTGATATGTGGTGTGTGCTACATATTATACCTTAAATATATGATATTCCAAAGGTATATTAATATTTATATGTAGCACCTATGTTGATGAGACTAAAATAAAATCCCTCCTCGTTCTAATTAGGTCGATAAACGTGAGACATTAAGAATGACTCACGTAGCCTTCCGATGTTATGGTCTTGATGAGCCAATCTTAGATTGGATGGGTTTGTTGTGCTACCACAAGGCCTATTCAGCAAGGGATTGGAGATCATGGCCAAGGCATTAGCCGAACTTTGGGGTGGACCATTTGCATGGCTTTGTTGTGCTACCACAAGGGTTGTGTGAAGAATCCATTCTCATAACGTAACAAGTGGGTTTGACCTAACTAGAGTATATGGTTTGTTGTGCTACCACAAGATCATAACTCTAGAGGCTAAATGACTAAGAGTTGCAAGAGTTGCAACTGGCAATAGTTGCCTACCTATTAAGTATGTTATGATTTGTTGTGCTACCACAAGGTTATCACCATAAAGTTAGTAGGGTCTTGGTCCCCACTAGGATGTTTTCGTGATATCCCGTCTTTGCATAATGAGGGTTATGCAAATTCATCGAAAATTAGTGGGAGTATAAATTAGGATGAAAGACCATATCTTAATTTTAATGAATGTCTGTAATGTTAATATAATTACATCTCTATTGTAGAATATTATAAACCATCATTAATCTAGCATGCTAGATGCTAAGTATTTTAATGGCTCACACTTCTTATATCGGTTTAGAACTAAGAGAATAGTTCTCATAGTTGACCTATTGACTATCCTACTTGAGAAGTAAGTATCTCCTACACTATCTAATTAAGTGAGAGAAGATAAGATCTTATCTCATTGAAAAGATGTATTAATTACCTTATATCAGATGTTAGCCTCTATCAGATAAAATTAGTAGTGACAACATGGATAGATGGATTTGATATCCATCATGGCTCATGGTGATGAGCTAATTAAAGGCGATGAAGAATAATACATCTTGAATACTTCTTATTGGTAAGACCAATAGAAAGAAGTAAGATCATTAGATAGAAATAGATGGTGATAGTTAAAAGTCAAAGAAGTGAGTCAAGATATTATAACCCAAATTTGACATAGCATTCCTCTACTATCATGATGATGGTAAGTAGAAGAAGAAGTGCAAAGTGTATTGCACATAATGCAAAGGTGGAGCTTGAGAAGCTCCATGTATCTATGTCATTAATATTTACTTGTCTTATATACACATTTGATAGTATAAGATACTATGTATGTGTATTCTAGTATAAGATACTAGGGGTGCATATAATAGTATGAGATACCAAAGATGCATCATTTATCTACAATGAGTTGTAGATAATAGCAAGTAAATGAAGGTTTAAATAAGATTGTTGACCTACATATGAAATGGTACAAAATGTTGCATCATTACTAGTGGGAGATACAAATTTTCTATAGCCTTCTAGAGTTGTCTTAATTATCCTTCTAAAAGAATATTGTTTTCATTTCCTAGTTGAATAAATGGAGATTTATTCTATGGTATGAAAATGATAACTGGTAAAGTGTTTACCAGTAGGAGCATAATAAAGAGTTTATTCATATAAGATATGTATGCTCTTATAATATGTGTGAATAATCCTCATTAGGTGAAGTAGATTGATATTGATCAATCTATTGTTTAGTAGTACGGTCATATCTATAAGAAAAGACTTAAGGAGTACTATTCAGATAGAAACATATAGGTAAATGATTTAGAATCATTAACTATATGTAAGTCTTATCTTATTAAGCAAAATGACCATCTCTTCATTAGTTAGACATGGAGAGAGGGCTAATGAGTTTATAGAACTCATGCATCTAGATGCATGTTAGCCCATATCTATTAATGATAGAGGATAATATTTCAACTTCATTAATTTTCAAAGATAACTTCTCTAGGTATGGACATATGTACTTTATAAAGTACAAATCCAAAATCTTTGAGAAATTATTTGAGATTAAGAATGAAGAGGAAATATTAATGAAAAAAGGTATTAGAACTCTTTGATGAGATCAAAGAGGGGATACTTAAGTAATAATTCTCACATAAAGGAAGGATAATATAATCTAATTTTGATGGACACCTCTTATACATTTTAGCTTAATTGAGTAGCTAAAATGAGAAGCCATATTGTGTAGGACATAATATGGATAATGACAACCTTTGCAAAATTCTTCTTTGTCTGTTTAGGGGTTAGCACTCAATATAGACATTTGATCTTAAATCGGTGTGGGAACCTCGGGAATCATTTTGTTTCTTGAAAAAGATTTCTTGTTTTTGTATGTTTTGAAATATCGACATCCCAATCTTCTAGTAAAGTAGGTGATAAACCATAAAAATACTAGATAGTCCGGGTGATATTAAAAGAGTATAGAACCGAGGTTCGGGTTCTGTGAAAATATTTTTGACCTCTCTCCATCGGATGGTGCGAATATACGATGTTCATTTACATCGAGCAAACACTCGAACACCCTTGATTAACTACCATAGCGATCTTGTTTGACGAGAGCGTGCACATCCACAACATATAGAGAACACAAAGGGCCCTGACCTTTTAGGCCCGATGAGATGCAAACAAATTTGATTAGATTTTGTTTGAAGTTGTTTTATGTTGATTTATGAATTGATTTTGATGTGGTTTGAAATGTTGAATTTAGATTTTCATTTGACTTGGATTTGAATGTTACTTGTTTCGGTTTGTTTTAATTGTTTGGTTTGTTTTACTTCAATTGGTTGAAGTTTATTTTTATTTTTTTTGTTTGAACTTGATATTTTAGATGTTTTGATCAATTTGACTTGCTTAAATTTAATTGACATGTGTTGAGTCATTTTCATGTGATTTTCTCATGTTGGTTGGTGTTTTAATACCAATTCGGGTGTGTTCAGTATGTTTTAAATGTTTTGAAGTTTGGTTCAAATTGATTAAACTTGAATTTTAGATTGTTAATGATATGAATTTGGCATGTTTTAAGATGAATTTCATATGCATTAATGTTTTCTTTATGTTGTTCTTTTCAATTGGTTTGATTTGCACTTGTTTAAGCATTTGAATTCAAATGGATTAAATGTATTGAATCATTTTTTCCAGACTGTATTAAATCTTATTTTTGTTGAATGTTAAAGCTTTAATGATATGTTTTAAGCATGTTTTAAGATTAGTTTGAATGTATTTTCAGATTTAATTAAGTTAACTTCAGATTTGAGTAACTCTTGTTCGGTTTGCATCACATCCGGTTTGTCGGGCTAGTGTCGATGCCCAGTCACATGCAATCAACTCGGTACTTGAAATGTTCATCGAATATTCATGTTCATGCTGGTGTACATCAGATGTGGCAGTTCATATGCCACGTTCAATGCTGTCAATGGTGCAAATGTGTGAATGTCCTTCCCTTGGTGTAAAATACCACTTGATTGAGAAAATTTTGGCAGTACGCCGCCTTATTTTCCAATCGGTGTGGAATTTTACCCGTCCTACAAGGCATAGTCATTTGACTTTCCAAGTAGTGGGAAGGGTCCGTCTGTAGTGGGAAGCGTGTCCCATGCCTACGCCCGGGTCAACGTTCCGGTGCATGCCGGATGAGCCGCCCAATAAAGCGTCCAGTTGTGGACTAACTCCTTATTTAATTTTGGCATTTCGCCTTCACATTTTATTAAGGTTTATTTTAAGTGTCCAAGGCCCAATGGGCCAGCTTCATCAGCACAATGGGCTGGTCTTCATCTCATGGCTTGAGAAGGCCGACTTCATGTCATGTTGGCCCGATTGGCCCAATTCAAGCTTCATGTCTCCATGGCCCGGTTGGCCTGTTTTACACCTTGTTTGGACCAGAATTGAGAGCCACCTTCTCATGCCCTTGACCCATCATGTGAGCCAAGGGGGAACAGGCCGTCACCCCCAACCTGGTCCTTACAAGGACCTGTTGTAGCTTCGGTTTGTTGCACTTGTTCGCAGCACCTGTTTTGATCTCCAAGGGCCAGAATGGCCTGCTCTGACAATCTGTAGAATTTGATTTCTAGTGTTTGCCTTCTTGCTGTAGTAGTGGGCAAAGGAAGCCTCAGGGGGGCTGGAATGGATCTGTGGGGGTGCTTCTTGGAAGAGTTGGAAAGGGGACTGCACAAGGGGCAGGTTTAAGGCAAGTTTGGAAGGGTTGATTAGGTGCTGCACAAAGGGCATGTTGGAAAGGATTTCAATGCCTCAAAAGGGCTGTTTGGTATTGAAATAAGGAAGGCCACACAAATGGGCTGTCTTGGTTGAAGTTGAGAATCCGCCTGAGAGAGACTTGACCTGTCGTACGGATTCCAAGAATTCCCAGGACATCACCCTCTCCTCCAGCCAAAACAAGGGATCAAGAGCCCGCCCGGGGAGACTTGGCCCATCTTGTGGATCCAAGAATGCCCGGGACATCACTCCATCCTCCTCAATGGGTAAGGGATCTGTGTAGATAATAGGGATGATTGGGTGCTGTTTAGATGGCTATCAGAGAGGTTAAGTAGGTGCTGGTTTCCAAGCCATCAGAGGGGCCTGATTTGGGTGTTTTCTGAAGTTCGTTCACTTGGGCAGCAAGGATGGTCAAACATAGCTTGATTAGGAGCATGTTCAGGAGCCTAATTGGCTGCTAGAGGGATGTCAACAAGAGGCATGGTGTTAGGTGACAACACGGTGTTGCTTGGGGATGCCAAATGGGCTGTTTATAGACCACCTATGGGCTGTGTACACATGGACAGCAAGGGGTCTGAAATGAGGGGCTCAAAGAGGCTGATTTTTGATGGCTTGTGGAACCAACATTGGGAAGTTGAACATGGGCTTTAGGTGGTACCAACAAGGCTGAGTTTTTGGAGCTTCTTGAATGGCCATAGAGAAGGCCGAGGGGAAGAGAAAGAAGAGGGGAGGAAAAGAACTAGAAAGTACTACATCTTCCCTCACCTTTTTTGCACAATCCTTGTTGGAGATTGAAGGAGAAGCTGGCTGGCCTTATACCCTTCTTATTCTTCTTCTTTTGTTGCTGAAAATGGGGCTGGAATCAGTGCTCCAAGAAGGAACACCTGCTGTTGGAATCGGTGCACCACCGATTGGGCTGCTGCTGGCGCACCTGCTGAAGGGAGGCCTTTTATCCTTCTTCTTATTCACTTGGAACACCACAAGGGGGCTGGAGAGGTTGCTGACTTGCTGATGAAGACGTCCAAGCAAGGAGAAGCTCTCTTGGAGCAGGGTAGAGGGAGGAGAGGCAGGGCTTCCGCAGGGTGATCCGCTTGTCCTGCACATGGCCAGCTGAGGAGGCTTTTATAGGGGCTGAGGGGCACCATCTCCAGGAGGAGATAAGGCTGGAGGTTGTTGAGAGGAGATAAGGATAACTCAAAAGAGGTTGGGGATGATAAGGATAACCCATAGTTGGTTGTTGAGGATGATTATGCGCCAATTAGAAAGAGAGGGAGAGAAGGGTGCGCACCATCTCCTCCTTTCAAGGAGGTGTGCGCACATGACATGTGGAAAGAAGGCTGGTTCGACCAAGGCTTGGATTAGGATAAGCTTGGTTAGTTGTAGGATTAGTTAGGATGAAGATAAACCAAGGGAGAGATATGGATAAGCCATGGGAGGTGGTTGAGGGAAGTGGTTGAGTGGGACCCACTAGCGAAGGAAGGAGGAGGTGGGTGCGCCTCCCTCCCCTATTTTCTAGGGCTTATTGCGCACACATCAGATGAGGGAGGATAGAATTCGACCATGACAGGTTGGGTTAGCCATCTTGGGTTAGGTTTAACCCTGGTTTAATCAGAGTGCTCCCGATCCAACGGCTAGCATTAATTCCGACCAAAACCAATTAAATAAATCTCAAATTGACTTCAAAAATTTTTAGATCATGCCCTGATGGCCATTGATCTTATGCTCCATCTTGATGTGTGGTTGAGATCACTTGAATTGCAATGGATCTCTTAATTTAGATAGTTTCTCTGATCGGTGCGATCTCGGCCGTCGATAATGTCGAAAACTGTATCTGAGTGCAATTACCTTCTCCCATTGGCCAAATTTATTTTTCATGCATCAATATTCATGAGATCAAAGTTTTGGGTTATGAAAATTGAAATTTTCAGCCCATGGGTCGATCCAGAGCTAATCGGACCATTATGCCCCTGGTGCGAGAACATACGGCTTTCCGTCCGGATTTGCTCTTTCTTGCATATCTTTTCATCCGGGGGTCGGATTTTCGATCTGTTTTGAGCGTTGCCTAGCTCTATCTAACCTTGACAATGTGGTAAAGTTGGAATTCCTTGTTAGAGTCCCAATTTGTCCCAATGTGTCCGTTTTTCATGTTTTGGGCACCGTTGCGAAGCTCTTGACCGGGGCTATGTAATGAGCACATTATCTTGGCCATTTTTAGCATGTAAGGCCATGCCAAGGCATTTCCAAAGCCTGTTTACATCATCTATTCACGAATTTTCCGAATCTGCGTCAGATTTTCTGCACCGGCTTCGGCATTGCTGAAACTTGTATCAAGAAAGCTAAGCGGAAAAATTTGATGCCAACAAATGCCCCCCATGGGCAGTTTCTTGGAGATGGTAGTCGAGAAGGGACTGCCCATGTAAGTTGGCCTCCGATATTTGTTCTGCTTTGTCCTTGGCAATCTATCCACTGCTTCTGCTACATGAGCTTTCTTCAGGACTGAGAAGGGCTTGGGCCCTTGTACATGACCAGCCTTGGCTTCCTTTTTGTTTGGTTGCCCATCCTCCATTCAATAGGCACATTTGATGGTGTCAATTCTTGCATGCTCCCCAATAAGCAAGCTCTCTGAATGAGCTAGTCCTTCATTTTCTTTGTTTTTTTTGTTTTTTTTTGTTTTTTGTTTTTGTTTTTGTTTTTTTACTGACCTGACTGTCTCTTGCAAGATTTTCACCCAGACCAGCCCCCTTGATGTTTTGCCTACACGCCTCCGTAGAGGTTTTCATGTAGCGGGGTTACTCGATTTTACCTAGAGTGCCCTTTCAGGTTTTCACTCTAGCCAGGTTTTCACTCTTCTTTTCTTCTCTTTTTATTTTTTTTCCTTTTATTTTTTTCTCTTTTCTCTCTTTTTTTTCTTTTCTCTTTTTTTCTTATTCTTTTTCACTTTATTTTTTTCTCTCTCTCTCTATTGTATAGGGAATTAAGGCTTCCCTCAAGCCATATGCAAATAGAATGAACTAGGTTGGGATTAGTGATAACTTAACACGGGGGTCCAACCAAAGTTTTGAAACCAATCAAGGAGCTTCAAACAAGTGAGTGGAGAAACCAACACAGAGGGGGTTCCTGACAAGGATAAGACCAATCCAAGTGCAGAAGGCTACTTGGCACGAGAAACTAATCAAATAGGTGTGAAACCAATGCAAAGGGGGTTTTGAAATGGATAAGATCAATCCAAGTGTAGAAGGCTGCTTGGTATGGAGGACCAATGCGGAAACCATCTCAAAGGGGGTTTCAAACAAGATATGACCAATGAAAGTGCCTAAGACAATTCAACATGAGGGTCAAATTTTTTGAAACTGACACATAGAGAGTTTCAATCAAGGCAAGACCAATCCAAGTAGGGGAAAGCAACTTGGTATGAGGGTCGAGTGAATGTGAGACCAATCCAAGTGCTAGGGGCAACTTGGCATGAGGGTCGAGTGAATGTGAGACCAATCCAAGTGCTAGGGGCAACTTGGCATGAGGGCCTAATCAAATAGGTTGTAAAACCAACACAAAGCGGTTTTAGGCTTGCCTACAAGGCAAAGTTTGCGGACTACAAAGGGTCCGATAGGAAATCTCAAAGGGTTGGTTTCCTAGGGGTCCACACAAAGGGTAGGACTAATAGTGCCACAAAGGGGTGAATGGGAACCTCAAAGGGGCTGGTGTCCCATGAGTCTACACAAGGTGTAGGAATAGAGTGCCACAAAGGGGCGAATGGGAGCCTCAAAGGGGGCTGATTTCCTAAGGGTCCACACAAAGGGTAGGACTAAAGTGCCACAAACGGGCGAATGGGAGCCCCAAAGGGGCTGGTGTCCCACGGGTCTACACAAAGTGTAGGAATAGAGTGCCACAACGGGGCGAATGGGAGCCTCAAAGGGGCTGGTGTCCTATGGGTCTAAACAAGGTGTAGGAATAGTAGGGCTATGGAAGCCAAAGTGGCATTGTAGAAGCCTTGTAGGGAGCCTCAAGAACAAGTAGTCAAGGCAACTTGTTGTGTAGGCTACCGAGATCGGGATGATCAAGGTAGTGAAAGTTTTAAAGCCATACAAGACCAACCTCGCCAAGATGGTTAGTTTGTTGAAGGTTGCCTGGAATGATGGTCCAGATAATGTATGATTTTGTAGGTCATCAAGACTGGATGGTCATGACAACGTGGAAGCTTGTAGACCAACAAGACCGGAATGGTCAGGGTGGTATGAGTTTGAATTAATTTCAAAAATTGTTCAGACCAAGAAGGGTCGTGACAGTATGAGTTTTTATGGGACGTGTGGGGTCAAGATTGGAGAAAGTTTTTTTTTTTTTTATGGACCATCAGGATCGGAATGATCAAGATGGTGGGATTGCTAAAGCCAAAAGAATGACTGAAGGGATAAGAATGAGTGAGAGTAGAGTAGGGTATTACCCTTCGTCCCTTTCAAGATGGAGTGTGGGAACTTCCCCCGAATTTTAAAGGCGGGAGATGGTCTTCCTCGTCACCTCAGGTATGGTCTCTCTAGCATATTTCTACAAGGTAGATGAGCCTATGAGAGCCTTTTCGTCATTGGCAACTCGGACCTCCTCCCTAATAAAATTAGGGGAATGAACCCACCCATCTTGTTTGGTTGGGGGCTCGCCCTAGTTGATTATTTTTTGTTTTGTTTTTGTTTGTTTGTTTGTTTGTTTTTTTATCAACCTGATTGCTTCTTTAAGGAGTTTTCACCCAGGCTGACCCCTTTTCACTTTTGCCTGTGCGTCCTATTGCAGGATTTTCACATAGCAGGGTTATCCAATTTTGCCCAAGGCGCCTTAGCAGGTTTTCACCTTGGCTGGATGTTTTGACATTTTTGCCCTTGGCCATCCATTGTGCATGATTGACCAAGTTTGTCGGGCATCTCTATTTTTATCCCCATTTTTTTTTGAATGAAGTGAGAAAAGACCTAGATTTCAATGTTGGTGGCCTCTATGTGGAACTCGTGGTCAGGGGCGTAGTACCTTTTAAGGTGTTTGCCATTGAGCGGTGGGAAAGGAGTTTCCCCCTTGCTGTCCACTACCGCATAGGCTCCACCTTCAAAGACCCGATCAACAATGTAAGGTCCTAACCAGTTCGGGAGGAACTTGTTCTTGGGACGACCAGCCATGGCATCCTTCTACTTGACCATCACAAGGTCACCTTTTTGGAATGCCCTGTCTTTGACTAGCTTATCATAAGCTCGAGTCATCCTGGCTTGATAAACTTTGAGATGTTGGTAAGCCTTGAGCCTATCACCCTCTAGCTTCTCAAGTTCCATGAACCTCCTATGCACTTCATCGGGCTCATCGGATAGGAGGCCATGATGGACGGCAATTCGGTAAGAGGCCAGCTCTATCTCCACTGGAACAACAGCCTCACTTCCATACACTAAGGAGAATGGAGAGCAACCCGTGGGGGTCTTGTAAACTGTACGGTAAGCCCAGAGTGCTTCCTGCATTTTTTCATCCCAATTCCCTTTCTTGCTTCCGACCACCTTGACCTGAAGTTTGCAAAGAGTCTTGTTGAAGGCCTCTGCTAGGCCATTGGCTTGAGGGTTGTAAATGGTTGAAGTCCTCCAATCAATGTGGAACTTAGCTGTCATCTTTTAGACTGTCTGATTTCTGAATGGGGTCCCATTGTCTGACATGATTCGACTAGGAACACCATATCTGTAGATGATGTTTTGCTTAACAAAGCGAGATACCACCTCGCCTGTAACTTCTTTGGCAGCTATAGCCTCAGCCCACCTAGAAAAATAATATGTGGCTGCTAGGATGAACCTAGATCCTCGGGCAAATGGCTTGAATGGTCCAACTATGTCCATTCCCCATTCGGCAAAAGGCCAAGTAGGGGTAGTTGGATGCAACTTCGTGTGTGGGCATCGAGGAATGGTCCCGAAGGCCTGGCACTCATGACAACTCTTGGCGAACTCATCACAATCAGTGAACATCGTCGGCCAGTAGTAACCCTTTAACTTGATGGCGATCTTCATTTTGGGTCCGGATTGGTGAGCACCACACAATCCGCTATGGACCTCTCTCATGATTTGGATAGCTTCCCTCTTGGATATGCACCTGGCAAGGACAGCCCGTTCTTTTTCTGGCACAAGTCGATACAACTCCCCATGAATGAGCTGATAAGAAGTTGCCATTCGAGCCAACTGTACACGCTGAGCGCGATCTTCAGGAAGAGTCCCATTCTTGAAGTCAATAATGGGTTGTTGCCAATCGACTGCGTCAAGTTCATCCTCATTGTCTTGAATGGCATTGGCCTCCAACAGGGTGAAGCCATCTGCACCTCTACTTTTGTTTGGAAGGAGTCGTCGACATTTAACAACAATCTCTAGCTTCCCATCTGGTGGAAGCTTGATCGCAGAGGCGAGCTTGGCCAAAGCATCAGCCTGGGAATTCTGTCCCCTTCTAATGTGTTCAATGTCGAAAAGATAGAACTTTTTTGACAAGTGGATGGCAGCTGTGTGGTATGGAACCAACTCTGGCTTGCGAACTTCAAAGATGCCCAACATTTGTTGCACTACTAGCATAGAGTCTCCAAACACCTGGATACACCGGATTCCCATGTCAAGGGCAATCTCTAGGCCGACGATGAGTGCTTCATACTCGGCTTCATTGTTTGTATAGATTCCTGAGAGGGAACATGACTCATGTAGTACACCCCTGTCAGGGCTAAGGAGTACAATGCTCGCACCTGCTCTGGGCCTAGCTTTTCCTGTTGTCCTTCTTTTAACACTAGAAGCACCATCAAAGAACAATTTCCAGTGCTTGACATTGATTTGTTGGGCTTCTTTTGCTTCTCTCAAAGTTTCTTCATCTTGTAACTGAAGATTGAGAGGGGAATCTTCTGAAATAGGGTGAGCGACGAGGAAGTCTGCCATCCCTTGACCTTTTATAGCTTTTCTGGGGATATACCGGATATCAAACTCCATGAGCATGAGAGCCCACTTACCCAAACGTCCGGTAGGGACAGTCGCTTCAACATGGACTTAAGAGGATCAAACTTGGATATTAAGCTAACCTCGTGAGCCAGGAGATAGTGCCTCAATTTCTTAGCTGCAAAGACTAGGGCCAGGCACATCTTTTCCATGGGAGAATACTTGTGTTCAGGACCTACCAACCTTCTGCTAAGGTAGTAAAGTGGCTGCTCTTTCCCCTCATCATTCAACTGGGCAAGCATTGCCCCCAGGGAGGCATCGAGTGCTGTGATATAGAGAATCAAGGGACGACCTTTGACAGGTGCCCCCAGCACTGGCGGATTAAGAACATTCCGCTTAAGCCCCTCAAGGGCGGCCTCACAACTATCATCCCAAATGAAAGGGGTGCCTTTCTTGGCTAGCCTAGAGAAAGGCTGGCACCTACCAGAAAGATTGGCGATAAAGCGCCGGATGTAGGCAATCTTGCCTTGAAGAGACCTTAACTCACGTATGTTCCGAGGCGGAGGTAATTCTCTGATAGCCTTGATTTTATCAGGTTCAATCTCAATACCCCGATATTTGACAATGAACCCCAAAAACTTGCCACTAGAGACACCAAAAGCACATTTCATTGGATTCATTTTCAATTTATACAGGCGAAGTCTTTCAAAGACTGTTTCCAAGTGACCCAAGTGGTCGGCCCGCATTTTAGTTTTAACAACAAGGTCATCTACATAACACTCCACCAAAACATGCAACATCCCATCAAAGATCTTCGTCATGGCTCGTTGGTATGTTGCCCCTGCATTCTTCAAGCCGAATGGCATCCGCTTGTAGTTAAATATACCCTTGGGGGTACGGAATGCCGTGAAGTTCTTGTCCTCCTCCGACATCAATATCTGAATGTAGCCAGATGACCCATCCATGAAGGACAAAACCTCGTGTCCCATGGTTACATCCACCATATTCTCCGATATTGGCAAAGGAAAGTCATCCTTTGGGCAGGCCTTGTTTAGGTCCCGGTAGTCTATGCACACCCGAATCTGCCCATTCTTCTTTTTGACAGGAACAATGTTGGTGAGCCAGACTGGATAAGTGCAAGGCTCGATGAAGTCCACATCCCTAAGCTTGTTGACCTCTGCATTGACCTTGAGTTCTAGGTCAGCACGCATCCGTCATTGGGCTTGCTTGATCGGTTTGACAATCGGGAGGATGGCAAGATTGTGGACTGCCACCTCAGGGGATAAACCTGGCATTTCATCATAGGACCATGCAAAGCAATCCTTGTATTCTCGGAGAAGAGCTCTGTACCGGTTTCTTTCTTCTTCAGTGAGGAGGGCACTGATAAAGGTTGTCCTAGGGTCATCTGGAGTCTCCAAGTCAATTTCCAGGAGATCGTCGACCGTTGCCTGGCCACCGTCTTCAATTTCTTCTGGAGCCGGGCTGAGGTCCATGAACTCAACATCATCATCTTGCTCATCCTCACTAAGAGGGGCTTCAACTTGTGCAGGGGAGGTAGAGGCTTGCTGTACAAATAGCTTGGCATTAGTCTGGCTGCTGTCGACTCTGAAAATTCGACGGGGTCCTCTCCTTTTCAGGGAAGTCCGTGAACCCAGATCGTCACCTCAAGAGGGTATGAGAAAAGAAAGGAATAAAACTTGGAAAGCAACTCTCACCTCGGTCCCACACTCACATTGATCCCCGAACTTTCATCCCTTGGCATCGCTCGATCACCAAAGAGACGGTTCGGGTCATGTGGGATGAGGGTGAGAAGAAATAAACGTGGTCTCCAGGAACCGTGGGTTCCGATTTATAGAATTAAAATTGACCGTGTGTACCTTAGCATGAAGAATGTGAGTTAAAGCTTCTCCTTCCTCGGCCGGCCGATGAAGAAGAGTCCTCAACGTAGTGGGTGCTTCATATTCTGTGCAACTAGACAAATAAACAAGTGAAATAGACAATTAGAACTAGACAAAGTGGAGTATATGTAAAGAGAATAACATAAAACACACAATTGACTAGAAACTGACCGGATTCGGGTTATCTCTAACCCCTTTTTTATTTTCGGATTAACAGAGAAAAGTAATGCAAAAAAAATGTAAAAAAATGATAGGATGATAGATAATCACTAAACAAAGATAAAGGAAAAATAACAGAAAGATTATGAGTTGAATAGAGAAAGATATAGCCAAATCTGTGTTGTCGAAAAAGCCGAGTAGCAGTGCAGGATCTGCCAGGCGCGACTTTGCTTCTTCGCTTGTCACGACCAGCCCCGACCTCGGAATTGAGTGCTGTCGATTGTAAACTCAATAAGACTTGGAGAGGAAGAACTTTGATGAAGAGAGAACTGGCAGAAGACGTCCACATACTGCTGTAGAGGCTGAAGAAGAGAGACTTGGCAGATCACCTGCAGAACAGCCTTCCTCTCTCTTGAACCGACTTTTCTCTCTCTAAAAACTCGAAATTCTCTCTATAAAAATCACAAAATAGATGTAGGAGGGTGCTAGGACGTCTTGAGATGCCTGGGGAGTCGTGCTCATGCCTTTGGAACGACCGGAATCAGAGTCCTTTTATAGGAGAACAGGCGGTCTAATCGAAGCTAAAAAATAGGGATAAATGCGCCCTGGCCCTGGGCGCATGCGCCCTGGTGCCAGGCGCATGCGCCCCACTGAGGGGCACATGTGCTCCCCAGGGAGGGCGCATCTTATCATCTCCCAAAAATTTGATCTTATCCGGTCCGTCGGTTGAGCAGTAGAGTCCCGGTGAAAAATTGGGTCCCTCGTGCCTCAAAGGTGGGGCGCATGTGCCCTCAAGTGAGGGCACAAGGCCACGTGCCTCACTGGTAGGGCGCATGGCCATGTGCCCTGGGTCCCGGGCACATGTGACCAGGAACCCGGGCGCATGGGACTGGTTTCGCGCGTCTTTCTTCCGGAAGCCATTGCGAACACTCCCGGACTCGGAATTCGACGCCGTTTGTTGCGTTGGAAAGATAACAGGCCGAAAAAGCTTTATATAGCATTGGATCAGCCATAACACCCTCCAAAACTTCAGAATTTTGTCCGGAAGTTAGGGCAGTGAACAGAAGATCCGATATAGGTCAAAATGACTTCGACGGCAAACCGGAAAGGCACGGAATACAACAAAACTTGTTCAGAGTGTGAATATGACCATAACCTTCAATGCATGATCATTAGGCATTGGTCATTCAGCCAATTTCCGTGTTTACACGACTTACGTGTGGCTTTTGCTCGGAAATTACGGCTTTCTGCGGAAAACGTCGGAGAACATCCGATTTCGTTCGGTGAAGCTCCAAATCAACTTAAAAGGACCCGGCATCATCATATGATCAATCATGCATGTTACCCTATAAAACATGAGTTTTATGCTCTGAATTAGGCAAATTTGGCGAGTCTACAGCTTGCCTCGCCTTGATGTCGGCTTTGTAAGGGAGTGGCATGTAATGAAGCGGAGTGATTCGTAGTGAACTGTAATGGAATGCAAGTGAACGTAGATGAATGTAGCGGAATGGAATGGTGATGGACTGAAAAGGTGGCATCAAGGTGTAGATATAGACACGCTTATCTACCCGATCCAGCAAAATGAATCTCTCTGAGTATTCTAGATCGCTTTCATGTTCTATCAAAACCTCATATAATTGACTGGTAAAAGACATGCCCTTGGCACGAGAGATGAAAAGGTAAATGATAAAGGATTAAAGGATGTAGCCAACCCTCAGCGTGGTGAGGAGTCCTCGAATTCGTAGGTTCATCATCAGCCAGCAACCCGAACTTTGCGGTGTTCTTGTACTGTGATGGGCTAAAGTTTGTAAAAGAGAAGTTGATTTTAAAATGAAAAGAATACCAATCCATCATATTTGGAATCTCAAGTTCATTCAAGTTTCACAAAAATACTCAGTTTAATTCTGAGTGGAAGAACCTCAAGTTCTTAAAGGGTTCGTTTTAAGCAAAACAAAATTGCTCGGGTATCGTAAAAACCATGAATCACGCTCTAGCAGAAAACTCGATATTTGGAAAACGACAAGACAGATTTAAGCCATAGTGGGATTGATAGACAATGGTGGGATTAACATAAAATGATGGTAAAGAAGAATAGCAATGGGATGACAATTGCCACGGTGGGTAAAATAAAAGACACGGTGGGATAAAAGAAAGGACAGAATAAAACATGGTGGAACAAAAAGAAAGGAATAAAACATAAAGGGATAAAAGATAGAATAAAACATGATGAAATAAAAGAAAGAGAAAACATAATGAAATAAAATTGGTAATGATGAAGAAAGAAAAGGAGATGGATGTGAACACATAGAAAATCATGTAGAAAATAGTTGAAGATATAGATTGTCTATTGGAGGTCAAGACACCCGATTAGGAACCATCGTCCCTCCAATGTTCAATTTTGGCTTATCCGTGAGTGTGAAGAAATGACCAAGCCGTCGTAGATTTTGTTGAAGGGGACCTCGGGCCCAGTCATCTTCACTCTCAAGGTCTTCAACATTAATGCATATAATACATATAAAATGGACCTAGCATAACTAGGTGACAGATATTAAGAGTGATGTGAAGTGCAAAAATGAAGAGATGGTGGTGATGTGATGTGAGATTGATGAGAAATTGAGGATGAAATCTTCAGGTAAGCTGCATCGACTGCCTGATTCATCAGCATCTCTGGTCCATCTTTGTCTTGCCTTCTGACGGAATACAACACCATGAGAATGTTCAGCTGGGTGGTGCTTCCTTTATTTTCGCCGCAAGGTTGGCATGACGTTCCTTGGGGAACATTGATCTCGCCAATTCACCTGTTAGGACTTAAAAGATTGCCTGCACATTTCTGGTTAGTACCCAACAGACAGAATTGTCATATGAATCATATTGTTCATGAAATGATCTACTGAAAGATTTTACTATTAAAACCATCATTTTGATGTCAAAACAAAGTTTTTAATGATAGTTACTTCAGCAAAAATGTCAGTTTTAACATTATAGACAATTTCTGAATTTTTGAGATTTTTCTGATTTTTTTGAATTTTTTGTCCATGTGCCCCCGATCGGGGGCACCTGGCCATGCGCCCTGGGGTGGGGCACCTGGCCATGTGCCCCCAGATGAGGGCACATGCGCCCTGAGGCCAATTTTTTTTTTTTTCAGAAAAAAATTATACTTGATTGCCCTTCTCTTTTTGCTTCTTCAGCTGCTACAAACACTTAATGAAAATGATTAAATTTTTATCATTACTCATCCCTTTGCCTGTATATCGTATGCCTTGATTTTGAGTCAAAGGGAGGAGCCTTCTTAACAAGGTGGAAAATGACTTAAAATGAAATGGGGGTTTGAGAGAACTTACCTGTCATGGTATGAATCCTCTCCTCTTCTGTATTGACATGCCTGAAACACTTGACAGAAGGAGATTAGATCTTCATCAGGACTCATCCCTTTGCCCATTATGGTCAACTTTGACTTAGGTCAAGGGGAAGAGCCTTCTTAACAAGGTAATTAAAGTAAAAAAATGGATATGCAATACAGAAATGGAAATATACATGACAGAAAAATAAACATGGATGCAACTAAGGCAATGATCATGACTAAGCAATTTTTTTTTTTTGGATTTTCTTGAAAACAATCATTTGGATTTTCAAAAGTATTCAATTTTTTTGGATTTTTGAAATATGTGTTTTTTTTTTGAATTTTTGAAATATTCATTTTTTTTGGGTTTTTGAAATATGCATTTTTTTTGGGTTTTTTAAATATGCATTTTTTTTTGGATTTTTGAAATATTCAATTTTTTAGGTTTTTGAAATATGCATTTTTTTTTGAAAATTTGAAATATGCAACTTTTTTTTTGTGGAGAAAATGCTGGTATTTGAGACAGTTCATCGGTCTTTGGAGTTCGTCAAGACTCAAGTGGTAGATGCCACGTGCAAAAATAAAGTTCCCTACCTAGAATCCTTCTAACCTTCTTCCTTTGATCGGCTTGGATTCCACCTGGATTTGGTCGGTTTACCCTTCCCTAGGGGTTTAAGGAGGAAGAGTATAGAGGAAGTCCTTGATAGGGTTTGAAGATGTTGAGAGGGATTTCTCTACTCTCACTCAAATTACCCATTGGGGTTCGGCCTCTTTGGGTTTTTTTTTCTTTCTTTTCTTGTTCTTTTCTATGTGGCACATATTTGGACAGGTTTTTGACCCGTGGGGACATTGCCCATCTTTTAATGCCATTTGCCTTGACTATCATTCTGGGTACTCATTCAGACAGGTTGATCATCATTTTTTTTCTAACCTGAGGGGTTCATTGCCCATCTTTTGGCACCCTTTTGTACCCTCTGAGATGGCCTCCTACTAGGGTGGGAGTGTTTTCGATACTACCCCTCTCTAACCTTCTCTCCCTATCTTGGACCGAGTAGAAGAGAAAAGGGTAAGGGTATTCCTTCCATTTCTAGATTTCTGCCTTGCCTTTCGCAAGTGTCGGGTTGTCGGGATTCTAGGATCGGGAAGTGTTGTGTGTGTAGGATGGTACCTACCCTTGACTTCTCACGAACAACCTAGGATCGATGACTTGAGATTATACCAGTGATTTCTCCATTTTTATGGAAAGTACTTTTTGAGGTAAACTCCATTCCAAGGATGATTCAATTTTTCTCCATCTGCATTAGTCAATTCATATGCATTACCCTGGATACTTTTCGGTGATTACAAAAAGCCCTTCCCGAGCTAGGTTGCAACTTGGAGCGGGGACCCCTGGCTTAACGAATATTCGTTTGACTACCATCTCAGCGATTTCGAATTTTCTCTCGATCACCCTCTTTTGATAAAACCTTTTGAGTCTATTCTGATAAGTCCGGGCATGCTCGGCGGCGTCTAGCCTTCTTTCATCCAAGAGTTCAAGCTGTGCAAGGAGAGATTCTCGTCTCTCATCAACAGGAATATCCCTGTCGAGCTGAACTCGGAGAGATGGAAGTAATACTTCGTAAGGGACCACTGCTTCCATCCCATATGCCAAAGCATACGGGGTTTGTCCAGTGGGAGTCCTTACAGAAGTACGATAAGCCCATAGAGCATCTACAAGCTTATCGGGCCAGTCGCCAAATTTGCTAGACTTACAAGATTTCTTGATGATTTTGATTAAGGTTTAATTAGTGGCTTCTGCTTGACCATTGCCTTGAGGATAGTATGGTGATGAATGATGCAATGAAATGTGATACCTGTTGCAAAGATCATGCAGATCTTGAGAAATAAATTGTGGCCCATTATCGGTGACGATGTCGCTGGGGATCCCGAACCTTGCTAGGATGTTGCGTTTGATGAAGGAGCAGATCGTTGACGCTTTAATCTCCACGAATGCTTCCGCTTCAGCCCACTTTGTGAAGTACTCCGTTGCCGTCAGAATGAATGATTTTGAGCGCATTTCGGAGTTGAGGTCACTCAAGGGGCCAATGATATCAAAAGCCCACATGGCGAAAGGCCATGGGGCATGAATTGGATGAAGGGAAGATGCGGGAGAGTGAATCTTGTCGGCATGGAGTTGACATGAATGACAGTGCCGGACAAAGATGGAGCAGTCTTCTTCTAGAGTTGGCCAATAATACCCTTGCCGAATGATTTTCTTAGCAAGGGCTTGGGCATTCACATGACCACCGCAAACTCCAGAATGTGCTTCCTTCAGGACCAACTCGGCTTCTTCTTCATCAAGACACCTGAGTAAGATTCCACTTAGGCTTCTCTTATAGAGCACTCCTCCTAGGATTGTATACCTCTGGGATACTCTTCTGATTGCCTTCTTTTCCTTGGTGGTTGATCTAGGTGGATATGACTGATCTTGACAATACCTCTCAATCTCGTCATACCAAGGTCTCTCACCTTCTTCTAATTCTTCTAACTCAATCAAGGAGATTTCTTCCTTATGTTCCAAGTATTCCTTCCTGTTGAATCTTTCCTTAACCTTCAAAAAACGTCCATCCTCAATTGCTGGAATTGTCCTCTTACAGATGTGTATAGTCCGCACTTGCCTGCCTAGCGGGACAGATAGAGATGAAGTTAGTGAAGCTAAGGCATCGGCGAGGATATTCTGAGAACGGGGAACATGGACAAAGGTGAGTTTGAAGAATAACTTGATGTAGCAAGTGGTGAGCTCCTGGTAGGGTTTGAGGTTTGGATGGGAAGTTCGGTACTTGGATAGGACTTGGCGTAGAATCAATTGACTATCACCTATCACCCTCAGTTCGGTGGCACCATGGAAATGAGCGGCCTCCAGCCCGGCCAGCAAGGCTTCATACTCAGCTATGTTGTTGGTTGCTGGAAAGTTAAGCTGAAAAGCCTGTGGAATGGTGACACCTTCAGGTGACAGAAGGACAATACCTATCCCTCTACCATGAGAGTTTAGAGCCCCGTCAAAATATAATGTCCAAAGATTGGAAGATCGGATCGACATTAGTTCGTCATCCGGAACTCCGACCGGACCGGGTCAAAGACGGGTATAGGATGATGAGCAAGGTGTTCGCCGATAGCATAACCCTTGATTGCCTTCGTGGGACATCAAATTGGTATAAGAAACTCGCCATCGCCCTAACCGATCGCTCAAGACCGTACACATTTCCGTGCTAATTGTTGCAGATATCTGTTTCGAACTCCTTTACCTCTGACTTTCCTATTTCCTAACCTAAGACCTACTGAAGATAAAGCTGTAAAGGTGATATTTACAGTGGAGGGAGGATCGAGCAAATCGATCAATGATTCAGAAAAGGGGGGTCCCTGATTGGGAGTACCCTCTGGGATGAGTAGAGACGTCTCCTCGATGGAAATGTGAGTTTCAGAGAAGACGTTTTGAAAATTTCAAGTAAAAAGATATAATGAGTCAGAGTGACTCGAAGCTTGTTAGAAGATGACAGAATTAATAGAGAGAAAAACTTAAGAATAAAGGGGAAAAAGGGGCTCGTGGGCCCAATGGTAACAGAAAGTGGACACATGGGTCCAAAACTGATGAAAAAAGTAAACGGGTACGTGGACCCGATTTCAGAAATAAATGGGCATGTGAGCCCATGTTGAGAAAAGCCCTCAGTTCTGAAGTTGATGAGGGAAGCAAATGGGCAAGCTGGCCCAATAAGAGTGGAAGGTTGAAGAGGGCTTATGGGCTCAAAGTGGGTAAGTGGGCCCTGAAGCCCATCCAAAAGATCTAGAAATAAAGGTACGAGGTTCAAACATGACATTGTTGTATTTGGGCCTCGTGGAATGGTTTTGACTTGGGTGGTATGCTCAACCAGATTATCTAATATTGGTCTACCTTTGAGTGGTTCCTGGTACTCTTCCCCACTTGAGAACAGACGAGTTAAAGATAAGCACAGGTCTTCCAAGTCTTTTTCTTCTTCTTCTGGAGCCTTTCTTCTCTTGACAGCTGTCATCATGGAACTCTTGTTGTCTTCAGCCATCATCATGGTCTCCCCTTTGATAAAGAAGGTGTGGAGTCCCATGGCATATCCTGGCTGGAAGATCCTCGTTGGGATGGAACCCTCTTCATATCCCAACCCCTGCCTGCGTGGCCTTTTCACAGTTTCAATTGGCTGAGTGATCCCTTGAAGATCCTTGCCTAAACCTCTTCCAGGCTGATAGCCCAATTTCATCATCATCCGCCATCCCAAAGGTGTCTGGTAGAGAGGCAGTCATGCATCTGACTTCTGGCATTTCTCCCACTGAGATCTGGGGTTGTATTGACAGACCTAGGGGTAAAGAAGCATCGTTCAGCTCGTCCCTTATAGGCATGCTAGTCACCTTGACCACCTGTCCTTTAAAGGGAAACTTTATGCACTGGTGGTTTGTTGAAGCCACGGCTCCTATTGCCTCCAAGTATGGCCTCCCAAGTATAGCCCGAAAAGTTGGATCCAATTCTAGAATATGAAAATCTGTTGTGACCGTACATGGCCCAAGTTTGACTTCTAGTGTGACCACCCCACGTGCAGACTTCTTGGAGTTGTCGTAGGCCGTCACCATGGCACAAGATGGCTTGATTTCTTGCTCAGAAATACCGCACAACTGCAAAGTTTCTGGCGGCATAACGTTGATAGAAGCTCCAGTGTCAACCAAACATGATTTTACTTCGATATTGCAGATGATAACAGCCACATGCAAAGCATATCTTCTGAAGTCTGGATCTGCTAATTCTTCCTGAGAGAAAGTGAGTGTTGGGTGCTCACTTCTAGGGGCTAACACCGTAGTGATCTTCTCAGGTGGGAGATCTTCATTAACCATGACCCTTTGCAAGTACTGCTGTAGAATCTCCTGGTGCACCTTTGATCTTTTGATCAACTCAAGTATAGAAATACGGGCCGGTGTCTTATCCAAATGTTTTAACAGATCATAGGCTGTGCCTGGCAATGGTTCTTCTACTTGTTCCTCCTCCACCAGATCCTGCGGTTGAGTACTGGCTTGGGGAAAGAGTCGCTGGAACATCCTCCCACTCCGAAGCACCGGGGCTATTTGGCGGTCGGGTAGAGGTGACGGGTTAACTGGGGTGGGTTGTGGTGGTGTAGGTGTAGGTATGATAGGTAATGGGATTGATGGTTCTAGGATGATTGGGTTAGTTGGTAGAGGGGTAGGAATTGTAGGTGGTAGTGATGGTGATACCGGTGGCCTAATAAGAATAGGTCGGGGTGCAGGAGTGGTTGATGAAGGTGTAGGTTGTGGGATTGGTTGTGGTTTTGGTGGTATGATAGGTTGGGGTTTTGGAGTGGTAGAGCTCGTAGGCTGGGGGTTCAGGTTTGGTGATGATTGTGGTGGTCGGATAAGCAAGGGCCGGTGTGTAACAATGGTTGAAGGAGGTGTAGCTAGAGAGGGGGCTGGCCTAATGATGGGCCGGCGAGAAGAAGTGGCGGCCAGTGGTTGGGTTATTGAGCTTTGTGGTGGTTGTGGAGTAGCAGGTGCACGGATTATCTGTCTAGGAGGGTTCCTAGCAGGAGGCCTAGCCGGGTTGACAGGCATGGTTGTATTGTGGTTTTCTAGTTGCCAACCTTGAGCACGACTGGCATCTCCCTGGACAATGGAGTGTACTAGACCAATTCCTGGGTTTGGATGTGCTGGTGCCGGTCTTTGGAGCGGGAGCATGTAATGGGAGCGGATTCTGGACAATCCCCAAGCCAGGTTGTTGTTGAGGTTGAGCCGGTGGACGCTGCCGCTGCTGCTGCCTAGCCTCCATAGCTTGTATGCATTCCCCCATTTGGACCCAATCAATGCTTCCTTGGTCATCCAGATCATGGATATAATCCTTGAATTGAAAGCACACCTCTACAGTGTGACCAGGACACCGGTGGTAAGCACAGTATCGGGACATATCTACATTTGTTGGCCAAACCTCTCTTTCCTTGGGCAATTCCAACTGTTTTTCAGCCATGAGTACATTGAAGATGTCGGTCAAGGAGTAAGGGAGTTGCTGGTAGTTCTCTCTCCCAGGACCTCCCCTTCGTGGTGCTTGATTGGGTGGTGGCGGTGCCCTATTATAGGTAGGTTGACGAGGTTGCTGGGGTTGTGCTACCGGGCCGAGGTGGTTGTTGTGGTTGTCGTGGTTGTGGTGGCCTAACTCGTTGTTGAGGGGGGTAATAGGAAGGGTTCCGTGGTGGGTTTCGTACCGATTTTGACGGTTCCCTCCCCGGTTCCCCACAATATTTACACTTCATTGTTGACCACTCCTTCGGTTGTAGGCCCAACTGGTGCTGAGGGGGTTTTTCTAAAGTTTCTAGGTTTAGGATCAAAAGGGTTTATCATGGTGGCATCCTTGAAGTGGGCTTGCAAGTATCGGGCACTGTCATAGAGTTCATTCATTGTGGTAGGACGGTGCATGATCAATACATTTCTCGGAAAGGTGTAGTGTTGCCAATAAGCATTTTTACTTGTTCCCCTTCGTAAATCACATCTGTCAGCTTTTTCTCGCCATTCCCCTCCAAAGAATCGGCAAACTTTATGAAGTCCTCTTCGGGCTTCATCTTCTCAGCAATCAAGTCCGTAATGGAGCATGCTGGTGCCACCCGGTCTCTGTATCTCTGCAAGAATTTGGTCTTGACAATGTCGAAGTCTCCTGCCTCAAAGGAGTCGAGTGAGTAGAACCATTCCAATGCAGACCCTTCTAATGATCGACGGAACAAGAAGGCAAGAACCCTACGATCATCTTTCCAGAATGAGAATTCATAAAGAAAATCTTTAAGATGAAGAAAGGGGTTGCCAGTACCATTGTAGCGGCGATAAACTGGTAGCTCAGAAGGTGGCAGGTGTAAGACTGGCAGAGAAGGGATGGAGATCTCAGGAACTGACTTGGAGTCCAGGCGACATCTCAGCTCTTCATAACGTTCATTCATCTGGGTGAGCTGATCCATGATTGCCCTGGTGAGAGCAGGTTCTTGGTTTACTGGTTGGGGTATGTGGTTAGAGACGTGGTTCTGGAATTGAGGAACATGATTTGAAGATTGTCCCATGGCTTGGTGGATTGGGGGAACAACATGGTTGAAATAAGATGGTTGGACAAATGAGGGTTGGACCACAGATGGTTGAACTGCAGATGGTTGAATCATAGGTTGTTGAACAACAGGGAACAACAGGAGGTTGAATCATAGATTGTTGAACAACAGGTGGTTGAATCATAGATTGTTGAACAACAGGTGGTTGAACAAAGGGTGACTGAATGAGTGGTGGTTGAACCAGAGGACGAGGAGATAAGGCAACTTGGTTAACTTCAGCTTGATCTGAGGCCATTTTTCCCTTCACCATGGATTGTATGCGGGCATAGGTTTCTGGGTCGGTATAGAGAGACAACTCCCTAAAGAGTTGTTCAACATCACGGGGAGCAGATGGTTGAGGGACCTCTTGCGCTTCTGACTCAAACAATGGATTAACCCGACCATTTGATGGATTTGGTTGATGGCCCATCTCGTGCTCTCGATGTTCAGCTTGTTCCGCCATTCCAACGTGCCTTCCAGACCTTAGTTGCATTGAACTTCAAGGAACAAACAAGTTGACAAAGTAAACAAAGAACTTTTTTTTTTTTAGTATTTTGCAAAAAGTTAGAGGTTTGAATTTTTGTTTGACAAACAAGTTATGCAAAGACTTGAAAGCAAGATTACGCAATGATTTTGATTAAACCTTAGGTTTATGAATTTTGTTAAGAATTGTTCTCTCAACAAATGGGTTAGGATCCTAACTCCAATCTCCAATGACCTAGGTTTCACACAATCTCACCACGTGTAGGTAACGTAGGATGCTTCGGGTTTTGGGGAGTGGTACAACCAACCCGATCGTGAAGAGGAATACTCCACGTATGAGGAATTACGGAGGCCTTGATGAAAGCCAACCAAGTCAACTAGGAAGGAATATCCCAGAAGAGAGGTCAGAATCCACCAAGAGGGTGTTTTGGATGGGAGGGGTAAATGGGAGAGTGAGCTCCCGCCTCAAAAAAATGTAAAAGAAGGAGGTAGAGAGAAGGAGCAGAGAATGCAATCAAGTAATAAAGCAAGTAATGAGCAAAACATGAATTTAAATAAACAAGCAATCAACACCAGACAAGCAATTAGAAACTAGAGAAGCAACTAGAAACTAGAATCTAGACTTGTTTCTTATGTGAGCCAAATGGAGATAGTGAAAAGGTGATGGAAAGTAGAGGGTTCAGATCTGATAGCCAAGCAAAAGGGTGGTCCACGTGGGGACCGATGTGGGAATTGGGGTAAGAAGCAAAGGTGGTTCACGTGGGAACCGGTTTTGGGTAAAAAAAGGGTGGTTCGCGTGGGAACCGGTTTGAATGGTCAAAAGAGGGCCACGTGGGGCCAATTAAGGTGAATAAATATCTGATCCAAGTTGGGATAGATCTGGAAAAAAGGGGTTTGGTTCACGTGGGAACCGAAGTAAAGAAAGAGATTGGTTCACGTGGGAACCGGTTTAAGAAGAAAAGGGTGGTTCATGTGGGAACCGGCTTAAATAAAATGCAGAAAATAAATGGCATACTTGGCACTTCAGATCTGATGAAAGATGGGTGAAATCAGAAATTATGAGATGGCATGAAGTTAAGAAAGGTGGAAGAAAGGAAAGGCTCACGTGGGAACCGGTCTAGAACTAGAACTAGTTGTAAACAAAACACTAAGCACCCACGGTTGAAGACATTGCTTGTCCCACCGTGGTCGCCACAAAGCTGTCGACTCTGAAAATTCGACGGGGTCCTCTCCTTTTCAGGGAAGTCCGTGAACCCAGATCGTCACCTCAAGAGGGTATGAGAAAAGAAAGGAATAAAACTCGGAAAGCAACTCTCACCTCGGTCCCACACTCACATTGATCCCCGAACTTTCATCCTTTGGCGTCGCTCGATCACCAAAGAGACGGTTCGGGTCATGTGGGACGAGGGTGAGAAGAAATAAACGTGGTCGCCAGGAACCGTGGGTTCCGATTTATAGAATTAAAATTGACCGTGTGTACCTTAGCGTGAAGAATGTGAGTTAAAGCTTCTCCTTCCTCGGCCGGCCGATGAAGAAGAGTCCTCAACGCAGTGGGTGCTTCATATTCTGTGCAACTAGACAAATAAACAAGTGAAATAGACAATTAGAACTAGACAAAGTGGAGTATATGTAAAGAGAATAACATAAAACACACAATTGACTAGAAACTGACCGGATTCGGGTTATCTCTAACCCCTTTTTTTATTTTCGGATTAACAGAGAAAAGTAATGCAAAAAAATGTAAAAAAATGATAGGATGATATAGAATCACTAAACAAAGAGATAGGAAAAAGAACAGCAAGATTCTGAGTTGAATAGAGAAAGATATAGCCAAATCTGTGTTGTCGAAAAAGCCGAGTAGCAGTGCAGGATCTGCCAGGCGTGACTTTGCTTCTGCACTTGTCACGACCAGCCCCGACCTCGGAATTGAGTGACGTCGATTGTAAACTCAAGAAGACTTGGAGAGGAAGAACTTTGATGAAGAGAGCACTGGCATCAGACTTCCACACACTGCTGTAGAGGCTGAAGAATAGAGACTTGGCAGATCACCTGCAGAACAGCCTTCCTCTCTCTTGAACCGACTTTTCTCTCTCTAAAAACTCGAAATTCTCTCTCTAAAAATCACAAAATCGATGTAGGAGGGTGCTAGGACGTCTTGAGATGCCTGGGGAGTCGTGCTCATGCCTTTGGAATGACCGGAATCAGAGTCCTTTTATAGGAGAACAGGCGGTCTAATCGAAGCTAAAAAATAGGGATAAATACGCCCTGGTGCCAGGCGCATGCACCCTGGTGCCAGGCGCATGCGCCCCACTGAGGGGTGCATGTGCCCCCCAGTGAGGGCGCATCTTATCATCTCCGAAAAATTCGATCTTATCCGGTCCGTCGGTTGAGCAGTAGAGTCCCGGTGAAAAACTGGGTCCCTCGTGCCTCAAAGGTGGGGCGCATGTGCCCTCAAGTGAGGGCACAAGGCCACGTGCCTCACTGGTAGGGCGCATGGCCATGTGCCCTGGGTCCCGGGCGCATGTGACCAGGAACCCGGGCGCATGGGACTGGTTTCGCGCGTCTTTCTTCCGGAAGCCATTGCGAACACTCCCGGACTCGGAATTCGACGCCGTTTGTTGCGTTGGAAAGATAACAGGCCGAAGAAGCTTTCTATAGCATTGGATAAGCCATCACACCCTCCAAAACTTCAGAATTTTGTCCGGAAGTTAGGGCAGTGAACAGAAGATCCGATATAGGTCAAAATGACTTCGACGGCAAACCGGAAAGGCACGGAATACAACAAAACTTGTTCGGAGTGTGAATATGACCATAACCTTCAATGCATGATCATTAGGCATTGGTCATTCAGCCAATTTCCATGTTTACACGACTTACGTGTGGCTTTCGCTCGGAAATTACGGCTTTCTGCGGAAAACGTCGGAGAACATCCGATTTCGTTCGGCGAAGCTCCAAATCAACTTAAAAGGACCCGGCATCATCATATGATCAATCATGCATGTTACCCTATAAAACATGAGTTTTATGCTCTGAATTAGGCAAATTTGGCGTGTCTATAGCTGCTACCAAGGCCTTGAATCAATATTTTTTCATCCCCGGATGACTCATCAAAGACAGGGATGGAGCTGCTAGGCTCACCACCATGCTGGATGCTGATCATTTCTATGGCATAATGGACTGGCGCCTCATAGTTAGAGTCATATGCCAGGCCAGGATGCTTGCTGGTCGTGTTTTGGCCATCCTGGGGATTACACATGTTGTAAAAAGCACGGGCCTTCTTCCGGGACTGCCTCTGGGGAATTCCCATCTTCCGATACATGTGGAGAATACCAGGGGAGACCCTGGTGATGGCTGAATCATCACTGACTGAGAATCTGAATGCTCGGGCCACCCAAAGTCATCTTTTCGGGCTCGCTTCTTCATTATTTTAGCTTTGTAAAATGTTAGGATAGGGCCAGGTGGGAAGGAGACTCTGAATGTGGTGAGCTTTTCAACAGTTCGTAGCTCACGGTCTCCTGTCAACCACAACAAATCTTGAGGCATGCAGATGCTATCCTCAATCTCCCTTGTCATCAGCAAGGTGACACTCCACAATCTCAAACGGGGACTGATTAGCCTCAATTCTATACTGCCTCCCTTCCTTGTTGTACTTTATGCATTGGTGGAATGTGGTGGCACAACACAATTGCCATGAATCCAAGGACGTCCCAACAATGCCCTATAAGTTGTGTCAGCATCAATAACGTAGAAGGTGGTCTTAGCCATCAAACCTCCTACATCCAACTCCACATCAACTTGACCTAAAGCCTCCTCGGAGTCTTGATTAAAACCAGAGATGGTCACTCCAGGGGCCTTCTGTAGATAGGGTGTCAAGAACAGAGACACGAATGTCTTGATGGGCATGAGATTGCATGTCGAACCGGCATCAATCATGATGCGATTCATCTCATACCCATTTATGGATCCTTTCATGTATAATGCTCTATTATGAAAAGCACTAGGAAATACTATGTCCTCGTCTGTGAATGACACAGAAGCCGCATAGGCGTCAAACTGTCCAAGCTCGGCAATGTGAGCTTCATACACCTCTGGTTGCTGCAGAACTGCTATCAGGGTATTGCGAAGCTCTTTGTTCAAGGAGAGAACTTCCCAAATACTGAGGCATACAGGTAGCCTCCTGATCTTAGATAGCAGGGAGGTGTTGACTCGATCCCTGGTTTCTGCTACTGTTGGATACCTGGCCACAAGGGGGTCAAGCTGGTCCACCTGAAAGTTTGATGTAGCAAAGGGCTGCGAAGGGCTTGGGCCCTCATCTTCATCCACATAATGATTTAACTGAGAGGAACTAGGCTGGTTGGCTTCTCTGGCATCTGTGTCTTGAACATGGGCTGATGTCGATGGCACGTCTGACCTGGTGCTTGGCACACTTGGACCATTGGCAGATCCGTTTAAATTAGTGTTGTGCCCAGGGGGCTGTCTGATGATTGGAGTAGGCACTGGGCCATGTCCCTCATCCTCAAGGTAGATAACCTTATCTGTAAGCTGTATTTGGCCACCCCGCTTTTTTTGGGTTGTTCGTTCACTTCTCCTCGGGGCCGAGAGGTTGATGCGAGGACCCCGACGAGCCCGTCCTTGACTTTTATAGGACGTTGGAGGAGGGTAATTTACCATGTTGCAGAGACGGTCCGAAATCGGGCTATGAGCTCCTTTACGTTAGGCTCCTCTCGCACCGTCTTCCCAAAATCTGCAATTAGGGCTAGGGCTGTCTCCTCACCAATCCCCGCCCTCTGCCTAAGGTTAAGTAGACAATTGGTGAATCTCTGGCCCTTGGCCCAATCACCCCAAGGGATGAAATCATCAAGATTCAGGGGTCCTGAAGGCTGCTTTGGAACATACTCCTCAAGTTGGTCAATCAACTTCTGGAGCTTCTGAACTGGAGTCAAGCTCTGTTGCCGGGCTTCAATCTTCCTCAGGCGTTCTTCCTGCCGCTGAGCTCTTCTCTTCTTGGCTTTTATCTTATTCTTGAGCTACTTCCTCCGGTGTGTAGCATCAGATGGGCCATGCGGTGGAGCTACTTGATTGTTTTGACCCTCAGCAGTTGCTTGGTCCTCAACCTTACATAAGGCAACTTCTGCTCGAACTCGAGCCCTCTCTTCCCGCGTAGGGATAACTTGCCAAGGTCTCTCAGGGTCCTCGGCTGCTTCTTGGATCTGGCATTGGCGTTGAGCCTCTGCCTCAACATTTTTCTGTATAAGCTCACAAGGGAGCTTCTGATAACTGGAGAAGAATTGGGGGGGCGCAGAACTTTGTGAGGTGCCCCCAGCCATATGTTTCTTTGGCCTACCAACTTCAGGGGTGGCGTGAATGACATAGGAAGAACTTGCTGGGCTTGAGTTGACGTGGGGCCGCGGTGGTTGAACGAGGTAACGTCCGATCTTAAGGACCTCATTTCTGATCAAGTCTTCAAGGTGCTTCTTGACTGCCCGACAGTCCTCAATGGAGTGTGACTGTGTATGATGATATCCACAACCACCCCTAGGAAAGGACATGAAGTGGAAGCCCCTATCCGGATGTGGTTCCATCAGGCCTCCCCTTGCAACCACCTCATAGAGATGGCGTGTCATTGCCTGAGGAAAGGAATACCGTGAGTAAACATGATACCATCGACGCTTCTTTGGCCTGTCCGGTTGCGGTGCTTCAACGGGTGCCATCAGGGAGCATGCATAGGAAGCTTCAGGCTCTGTCTCGTACTGATCAGCACTTCCCCAAAGGTCATCGGGTTGATTAACGGTTGCCCTGACGGCTGAGGTGAGTCAGCAAAAGATCTCCCCTGGGCTTGCAGAGGAGGGGGGCAAGCTTCTTCATACGTCATCTCGCCAGTGAACAACTCGGTGACATTAGCCATGGTGGCCATAATGTCTGCCTCTAGGTGTACACATCTAACTCGGAATCCCTCCAGAATGGAACGGACTCGGGACACCATTTGATAAACCGTGGGGTGCGGAAGCCGTTCCATGTCAGGACGCCATCGTCGTTCAGGTGGAGGAGGAGGAAGCCCCGGAACAGGATGCTCCGGTCGAGGCTTGACATGAGGTTGTGGGGGCTGCACTAGTCGGTTCCCCAAATTAAGAACTTGGTCTTGAATCAATTTTTTGGCCAAGTCCTTGAACTGGTAACAATCTTCGATCATATGCCCCAATAGTCTATGGTACGGGCAGAAGTTCGGTTCTTGACTCTTAGCAGCATCCTCCGGGCATCGACTCGTCGGCAGGCTAATCAGTCCATTCTTCATACAGGCATCAAATAATTTCTTTGTATAGTCTCGTGTGAAGGAATAGGGCTTCAAAGCACGTTCTTCCCATGTGGGCCTTGGAGCAAGATTGGTGGTATTCCTCTGAGGGGGTGCCGTGGTAGCACTTTTGCCTCCAGCATTATTATAGGGTCTTGAAGATGACGAGACATCCACCGTATTGACATCCCTAGAAACTGGCTGTTTGTCCTTCATTGGCCTTGATCTTGTAGCTGCCACCAAAGGGTTATTGACATAGAAGTGTTCTATGTCAGCAACCGTGACATTCAAGTCATCAAAGGATTGGATACGTGTCCCCAACACCTTTTCCTGGATCTCAGCCCGAAGGCCTCTCTTACATAATGCAACTGCCTCCTCATGCAAAGGTGGATTGGCACACTTCATGCATACATTTCTCCAACGACGAATATAGTCGACTGCCGATTCATTTCGTCCCTGGAACATAGTGGTCAACTCGACCAAGGTATGCGGCCGCTCAGAGAAACTAAACCTCTCAATAAACTTTCTTTGTAGATCAGGCCAGTCTACTACTGACCCAGGCTTCAACTTAGAAAATCACTCAAAGGCTGTGCCTGTTAGAGTGGTGGTGAAGTACTTAAGCAAGTACGATTCGTAATGTGCTAACTCACCCATGTGAGTGTAATATAAAGCCAAATGCTCCATGGGGGACCCACGCCCATCAAACTTGGAGCACTTGGGCACCTTAGAGACGTCAGGAGGAAGCTTCACATACTTATGATGTGGTGGGTATGGGACTTGATAGAGGCCCACCACGCCTTGTCCATCGTCATGTTGCGCCAAACGGATAGAAATCATTTGATCTATCATAGCTCGCTGAGAAGACTCAATAAAATCTTGCTGCGGTGGAGGCAGAGGGGCTTGGTACTGTGGTTGAATGAAGATCTCATCATCCATGGGTGGTCTAGGAGCTGGATGCATAGGAGTAGTAGGACGAGGCAGTGCTACAGGTGGCAGTTCTCCTTGAGTAATACGGGGCCCATCTGAAGCCTCGGTGGCACCTGATGCTTGTGCCGGTTGAGAATGGAGCAAGCCGGAACTAGCAAGGAGAGCCCAGAGCTGTTGATTCTCCCTCCAAAGATCTTCTAATTTCATGGCCGGTGGCATAACCACTACTTCATCGCTTGGCACAATATCCTTGTCCTTACGATGGCGCGCGCCCTCCACGGCGATGGTAGATTGACATTCGGCCATACTACGTGTGATGGGCCCAACATGGACTACAGTCTGAGAGTCCTCTGGAACATCATCAGGGTGACCAGCACCTGTAGTGTAGCAAGTGTATACTCGCATCTGGCCTCCTGGCCCCCGTGCTACTTGGCGTCTGGGGGCAGTGTCAGACAACATAACTCGGTCAAGGACTGACCCTCTTCTGTGTGGTAGCTCCCGTGGAGTAGTGGTCGCATGACCATCATCAAAATGATAAAACTGCCGCCGGTGGGGCGGCGCAAACTGAACCTTCGGCCGAATAGAATTGGCCTTTGGTTGCTGCGGGGGGTTGAATACAGCCCTCGGCTGTGGCCGTGGTTGGGACTTCAGCCCAGAAGGCCCCTCGTCTGGGTGAGGTTGACGACAGGCTTTGGAGACAAGTGGTTTTGCAAGGGGAATGCTGGCCTTAGGGCACCAAACCTTCGAGATCGGGACAGAGGGTCCGAATCCCTGCCCCCGGTGGGCACGAGTGTCCGCTGTCCGGGACTCTCGGCGAAAAGACGCTTGAATGGGGGACGTGCCCCCAATCAGTGGAACCGGTTGCCGAAATGAAAAGTCAGTATCTGGGCTGACTGCCGGAGTCTTCAGTACAACAGGCGGCTTCTGCCGGGTCTTCTTGGGCTGGGCCGTTGAGCGATCAGCCGGGTGAGCCAAAAACTTCATGGGGAGTTTGCCCCCGGTTGGTTGGGCAGAGAACCGAAATGGTTGGTCGGCAAATCGACTGTTTACATAGAACTTTTGATGGGCAGGTGGTAGCACGTGCAGGTTCTCTTCGACATAGACCGTTGATCGGTCCAAGGAGGAAAGACAAGCCAAGGGATGGCCGCTCGCCCGAGCTGATATCTTGAGAGCCGCTGATCAGCTCGAGTCTTCAAGTTTTTTAAGAGAGGGCTGCCCCCTCTCAACAACATCCCCGGCCACTGGTCGGCCGGTCTTCCTGGAACGAGCAGAAGGTTGACTCTTCCCCCGTACAGTTGGCATATTCTTAATAACAGGCGTAGAAGGGGCCCGTAACTCATCATCCAACTGGCTCAGAGCAACGAACCGGTTGACAAGGGGTAGAACGATAAGCCTTGGTCGGTAGCGCTTCTCTTCCCTAAACTCAGAGGGAGTCTTGATGAAAGTGGCTTGGCGGGTACGGTTCCAAGGGCACCGTACGTTACCAACCTCCAAGTTACGACGAGAGCCATGTTCAAGCCGAAGCTTGCGCAGACTCGACTGAGGAGATGCGGGCCCGGGCCCGGAGTTAACGGTGATAACATTCACCGAAAATGGCTCCTGAAGAGGAGCTGGTTGGGGTGATTTCGGGAGGGAAGCCTCAAAGAGTAGGGCGGCATCTGCAGAAGCTATTTGCAGTTGTTGGAGGGGATGGACCTCCTCCTCAGTAGCGAATGGCTCCTCCAGCGTGGCACCAAGACGGTCAGGGTGTAGCACAACTTTGGGGAAACAGCCAAAAGTGATGCCGGTGGTGACTGCACCAATGCAACGGCTGTTGATGTAGGCCTCGGAATAACGAACACCATTGTCAAACTCCATTGAATCTGCAAAAACATACAAGGCCAACCTGATCAGATGAAGAGAGTCTTTAAAGAGATCGTGGGTGTGCACTTTCTCAGATCGCTATGGCAGAGAGATGAAGGGAAAGAGAGGTCCCACCGGGCGTGCCAATTTGTGGGAACCTCGGGAATCGTTTTGTTTCTTGAAAAAGATTTCTTGTTTTTGTATGTTTTGAAATATCGACATCCCAATCTTCTAGTAAAGTAGGTGATAAACCATAAAAATACTAGATAGTCCGGGTGATATTAAAAGAGTATAGAACCGAGGTTCGGGTTCTGTGAAAATATTTTTGACCTCTCTCCATCGGATGGTGCGAATATACGATGTTCATTTACATCGAGCAAACACTCGAACACCCTTGATTAACTACCATAGCGATCTTGTTTGACGAGAGCGTGCACATCCACAACATATAAAGAACACAAAGGGCCCTTGACCTTTTAGGCCCGATGAGATGCAAACAAATTTGATTAGATTTTGTTTGAAGTTGTTTTATGTTGATTTATGAATTGATTTTGATGTGGTTTGAAATGTTGAATTTAGATTTTCATTTGACTTGGATTTGAATGTTACTTGTTTCGGTTTGTTTTAATTGTTTGGTTTGTTTTACTTCAATTGGTTGAAGTTTTTTTTTATTTTTTTGTTTGAACTTGATATTTTAGATGTTTTGATCAATTTGACTTGCTTAAATTTAATTGACATGTGTTGAGTCATTTTCATGTGATTTTCTCATGTTGGTTGGTGTTTTAATACCAATTCGGGTGTGTTCAGTATGTTTTAAATGTTTTGAAGTTTGGTTCAAATTGATTAAACTTGAATTTTAGATTGTTAATGATATGAATTTGGCATGTTTTAAGATGAATTTCATATGCATTAATGTTTTCTTTATGTTGTTCTTTTCAATTGGTTTGATTTGCACTTGTTTAAGCATTTGAATTCAAATGGATTAAATGTATTGAATCAATTTTTCCAGACTGTATTAAATCTGATTTTTGTTGAATGTTAAAGCTTTAATGATATGTTTTAAGCATGTTTTAAGATTAGTTTGAATGTATTTTCAGATTTAATTAAGTTAACTTCAGATTTGAGTAACTCTTGTTCGGTTTGCATCACATCCGGTCTGTCGGGCTAGTGTCGATGCCCAGTCACATGCAATCAACTCGGTACTTGAAATGTTCATCGAATATTCATGTTCATGCTGGTGTACATCAGATGTGGCAGTTCATATGCCACGTTCAATGCTGTCAATGGTGCAAATGTGTGAATGTCCTTCCCTTGGTGTAAAATACCACTTGATTGGGAAAATTTTGGCAGCACGCCGCCTTATTTTCCAATCGGTGTGGAATTTTACCCGTCCTACAAGGCATAGTCATTTGACTTTCCAAGTAGTGGGAAGGGTCCGTCTGCAGTGGGAAGCGTGTCCCATCCCTACGCCCGGGTCAACGTTCCGGTGCATGCCAGATGAGCCGCCCAATGAAGCATCCAGTTGCGGACTAACTCCTTATTTAATTTTGGCATTTCGCCTTCACATTTTATTAAGGTTTATTTTAAGTGTCCAAGGCCCAATGGGCCAGCTTCATCAGCACAATGGGCTGGTCTTCATCTCATGGCTTGAGAAGGCCGACTTCATGTCATGTTGGCCCGATTGGCCCAATTCAAGCTTCATGTCTCCATGGCCCGGTTGGCCTGTTTTACACCTTGTTTGGACCAGAATTGAGAGCCACCTTCTCATGCCCTTGACCCATCATGTGAGCCAAGGGGGAACAGGCCGTCACCCCCAACCTGGTCCTTACAAGGACCTGTTGTAGCTTCGGTTTGTTGCACTTGTTCGCAGCACCTGTTTTGATCTCCAAGGGCCGAATGGCCTCGCTTCGACAATCTGCAGAATTTGATTTCTAGTGTTTGCCTTCTTGCTGTAGTAGTGGGCAAAGGAAGCCTCAGGGGGGCTGGAATGGATCTGTGGGGGTGCTTCTTGGAAGAGTTGGAAAGGGGACTGCACAAGGGGCAGGTTTAAGGCAAGTTTGGAAGGGTTGATTAGGTGCTGCACAAAGGGCATGTTGGAAAGGATTTCAATGCCTCAAAGGGGCTGTTTGGTATTGAAATAAGAAGGCCACACAAATGGGCTGTCTTGGTTGAAGTTGATAATCCGCCTGAGAGAGACTTGACCCGTCGTACGGATTCCAAGAATTCCCAGGACATCACCCTCTCCTCCAGCCAAAACAAGGGATCAAGAGCCCGCCCGGGGGAGACTTGGCCCATCTTGTGGATCCAAGAATGCCCGGGACATCACTCCATCCTCATCAATGGGTAAGGGATCTGTGTAGAGAATAGGGATGATTGGGTGCTGTTTAGATGGCTATCAGAGAGGTTAAGTAGGTGCTGGTTTCCAAGCCATCAGAGGGGCCTGATTTGGGTGTTTTCTGAAGTTCGTCCACTTGGGCAGCAAGGATGGTCAAACATAGCCTGATTAGGAGCATGTTCAGGAGCCTAATTGGCTGCTAGAGGGATGTCAACAAGAGGCATGGTGTTAGGTGACAACACGGTGTTGCTTGGGGATGCCAAATGGGCTGTTTACAGACCACCTATGGGCTGTGTACACATGGACAGCAAGGGGTCTGAAATGAGGGGCTCAAAGAGGCTGATTTTTGATGGCTTGTGGAACCAACATTGGGAAGTTGAACATGGGCTTTAGGTGGTACCAACAAGGCTGAGTTTTTGTAGCTTCTTGAATGGCCACAGAGAAGGCCGAGGGGAAGAGAAAGAAGAGGGAAGGAAAAGAACTAGAAAGTACTACATCTTCCCTCACCTTTTTTGCACAATCCTTGTTGGAGATTGAAGGAGAAGCTGGCTGGCCTTGTACCCTTCTTCTTCTTCTTCTTATTTTGTTGCTGAAAATGGGGCTGGAATCAGTGCTCCAAGAAGGAACACCTGCTATTGGAATCGGTGCACCACCGATTGGGCTGCTGCTGGCGCACCTGCTGAAGGGAGGCCTTTTATCCTTCTTCTTATTCACTTGGAACACCACAAGGGGGATGGAGAGGTTGCTGACTTTCTGATGAAGACGTCCAATCAAGGAGAAGCTCTCTTG
Organism: Cryptocoryne crispatula var. balansae; assembly: GCA_036172225.1. Taxonomy (NCBI): domain Eukaryota; kingdom Viridiplantae; phylum Streptophyta; class Magnoliopsida; order Alismatales; family Araceae; genus Cryptocoryne; species Cryptocoryne crispatula. Next base: position 9,736,781 of record CM069934.1, read on the forward strand.
GAGCAGGGTAGAGGGAGGAGAGGCAGGGCTTCCGCAGGGTGATCCGCTTGTCCTGCACATGGCCAGCTGAGGAGGCTTTTATAGGGGCTGAGGGGCACCATCTCCAGGAGGAGATAAGGCTGGAGGTTTTTGAGAGGAGATAAGGATAACTCAAGGGAGGTTGGGGATGATAAGGATAACCCATAGTTGGTTGTTGAGGATGATTATGCGCCAATTAGAAAGAGAGGGAGAGAAGGGTGTGCACCATCTCCTCCTTTCAAGGAGGTGTGCGCACATGACATGTGGAAAGAAGGCTGGTTCGACCAAGGCTTGGATTAGGATAAGCTTGGTTAGTTGTAGGATTAGTTAGGATGAAGATAAACCAAGGGAGAGATATGGATAAGCCATGGGAGGTGGTTGAGGGAAGTGGTTGAGTGGGACCCACTAGCGAAGGAAGGAGGAGGTGGGTGCGCCTCCCTCCCCTATTTTCTAGGGCTTATTGCGCACACATCAGATGAGGGAGGATGGAATTCGACCATGACAGGTTGGGTTAGCCCATCTTGGGTTAGGTTTAACCCTGGTTTAATCAGAGTGCTCCCGATCCAACGGCTAGCATTAATTCCGACCAAAACCAATTAAATAAATCTCAAATTGACTTCAAAAAATTTCAGATCATGCCCTGATGGCCATTGATCTTATGATCCATCTTGATGTGTGTTTGAGATCACTTGAATTGCAATGGATCTCTTAATTTAGCTAGTTTCTCTGATCGGTGCGATCTCGGTTGTCGATAATGTCGAAAACTGTATCTGAGTGCAATTACCTTCTCCCATTGGCCAAATTTATTTTTAATGCATAAATATTCATGAGATCAAAGTTTTGGGTCATGAAAATTGAAATTTTCATCCCATGGGTCTATCCAGAGCTAATCGGACCATTATTCCCCTGGTGCGAGAACATACGGCTTTCCGTCCGGATTTGCTCTTTCTTGCATATCTCTTCATCCGGGGGTCGGATTTTCGATCCGTTTCTAGAGTTTCCTAGCTCTATCTAACCTTGAAAATGTGGTAAAGTTGGAATTCCATGTTAGAGTCCCAATTTGTCCCAAAGTGTCAGGGGCAAAATGGTCATTTTGGCCTTTCGGTGTCCGTTTTTCATGTTTTGGGCACCGTTGCGAAGCTCTTGACCGGGGCTATGTAATGAGCACATTATCTTGGCCATTTGTAGCATGTAAGGCCATTCCAAGGCATTTACAAAGCCTGTTTACATCATCTATTCACGAATTTTCCGAATCTGGGTCAGATTTTCTACACCGGCTTCGGCATTGCTGAAACTTGTATCAAGAAAGCTAAGCAAAAAAATTTGATGCCAACAATCGGTACCTTTAAAGTCTATTCCAATTATTCCATATTAGATATGGAAAGGGATTAAAGCTTGACCTTAAGCAAGTTAAGGTTTCAGAATGTCTGGCTTGGTAAAGAAGTATAACCCTATCAAGTTGGAATATAAGACTACAAAGTGTTGGCTTGTGGGATATCCTAAGGAAACTTAAGGATATTAATGCCTCCCTTAGGGAGAAGGGTATGAGCTGCTCATCTTTCCATATTTCTAGAGGAAGAGTCCCTCCTTTAGAAAGACAGTGGGAGCAAGGTATAAATGGAAGGTGTTCCAGTCCCACAATCCATAGACACTTTTATTAAGGTACTAGTTTATATTTACACAAGGGCAAATCATAGATCTTTTCTTATGTCTAATCAACCTAAGAGATATGTGAGACATATCTTTGATGGAAGAAATGAGACATAAGATAAAAGGATAATGATCCTAAGATTTATATTGAAGCAATATGAGATATTGATTCAAAATGGGAAGAAACAATAAAATCCGATATAAACTCTATCTATTCTAATCAAGTTCAGAACTTGATTGATCCACCTAAGGATTTAGTATCTATAGGGTATAAATGGATCACTAAAGAATAGATTGAAGTATATTAGAAGGTAGAGACCTTCAAAGTAAGGATAGTTAAAAGGGATATCATTTATGGCAAATAGTTGACTATGATAAGACCTTTTACCTATGCCATGGAATTAATCCATTCGGATTTGATTGTTACACACTATGACTATAGGATATGTCAAATGGATGTTAAGATAGTGTTTCTCTATGTTATTTTGAGAAACAGGTGTATATGATACAACCTTTGGGAATCAAGTTCCAAAACATCCAAATAGTGTGTGCATAAGGTCCATTTATGGACTCAAGTAAAACTTCCCATAAATGGTAGATAATGTTTAATGAGATTAAATCTTATGACTTCATTGAGAATGAAGATATGCCTTGTGTTTTCATATAAGATAAGTGGGAGTGCTATTATCTTCTTGACATGATATATGTATGACATACTACTCATTAAAAATGAAGTAAGTATGTTATCATAAGTGAGCCTAGTTATCAATTAATCCTCCAAACTTAATATGGGTTTTAAGATCTATGGAGATAGATTTAAAAGGTTTCTTGGCCTTACCCAATTCATGTGCGTAAAAACCATAGTCAAAGAGTTTGACATGGTAAACTCCAAGATAGGTTTCTTACCTATGAAGTGTGGAGTTGATATCTTTAAAGAGATGTCTTCATAGACTTCTTAAGAGATAAAGAGATCACATTAGTATAGCCCTTAAGCTTTTGCAATAGGACCTATCACATTTGTGATGCTGCACACATGATTTCATTATTGCTCCAAGTGTTATGAGCATTCATCAAGTAAATCCTTGTGAGAGTCACAGGATAATTTAGAGATGTGTCCTTGAGTACTTGAGAAGCACTATGGATATATATCTAATGTATGGAGGATAAGACTTGAAGTCTTGTAGTTTTATGAACACAAGCTTCTAATCAGATAAGTCTGATAATAAGTCAATATAATGGTGGTGCAGTTTGCTGGAAGAGTTCCATGCAAGAGAGCACTGCTAATTCTACAACTAATCTAAAGTAGATTGAATAATGACCGTATATTGCTTGAGAAGCCGACTAGATGAAGATGTTCATCTAGCTTATGGGATTGTCCCAACTTTCTGCGAAAGTGTATTGTTTTGAGAAAACAATGGGGTAGAGCCAAAGTCTCATTAGAAGTTTCAAACTTCTATGGCAATACCATAGAATCAGAGAGAATGCAGTTGATAGAGATATAATTAAAGATAGAGTATCTTCCGTTAATAACATTATAAATCCACTAACTGAAGCAGATACTCAAAGAGTGTTTGAGCTTCACCTTGAGCTGATAGAGATCAGCCAGATGGGTGATTGGCTTTAGTGCAAGTGGGAGATTGATAGAAATGTATGCCCTACAAGCCAATCATATATGATATGATTCGACATTTCCAGGAATATCTCATTCAATTAAATAGGCAAAACTTCGTTACTAGCTTTTATTAGAAGCGTATATCATAATGAAGTCCTTAATCACATGAAATGATGATTGAATCACGATGAGATCATGATAATGAGATCGATCATCTAGAGGTATGTGATCTAAATGTTCCTAGTCATAGGATCCTTGAGACAGGACATCAAGAATCCGGATAGACTAGTGTGTGTGATGTCTTCTCATTTGATGAGAATGACCGATCTCATTGGTCATCAGTGTGGGGACACTGAGGTTTTCCTTGTGCCCGATCCATCGCTATATTGGACCATCTATACGGTGATCCATAAGATAATGGTCAAAGCACAAGTCCACCCAACAAGGCATCTTTGGCGACTTAGGTCAAAGGTTCAACCATGCAACCGTGATGATAGAAAATCCTGATAGACAGTTTGGTAAGATACCATTCAGGGTTTCTAATTTGGTCAGTTCAATGAACTCATTCAACTAATGAGCACCTGTATGTGTATCTCAGTGTCTCCACACTAATGACCAATGAAATCGGTCGTTCTCATCACATGAGAAGACATCACATACACTAGTCTTTCCGGATCCTTGATGTCCCATCTCAAGTATCCTATGACTAGGAACATTTAGATCAAATACCTCTAGATGATCAATCTCATTATCATGATCTCATCATGATTTAATCATCATTGTATTTGATCAAAGACTTCATTATGATATTCGCATCTAATAAGAGCTTATATTGAAGATTTGTCAAATTAATTGAATAAGATATATCTTGAAATGTCAAATCATATCATATATGATTGGTTTATAGGGCATAAATTTCTATCAATCTCCCACTTGCACTAAAGCAAATCACCCATCTGGTTGATCTATATCAACTCTAGGTGAAGCTCAAATACTCTTTGAGTAACTGCTTCAGTTAGTGGATCTGCAATGTTATTAGCGGTAGATACTTTATCTTTAATTATATATCTATAAGCTGCAATCTCTCTGATTGTATGGTATCACCACAAAAGTTCTAACTTCTGATAAGACATCGGCTCTATCCCATCGTTTTCTCAAAACAATGATACACTTTCAGAGAAAATTGGGACAATCCCATGTCAAATATGTAGATGAAAATCTTCATCTAGACTACTTCTCAAGTAGTGTGCAATCACAATGTAAACTTGTTTACATATGTTGTATAATTTACAATGTTCTATCGCATAGAACTCTCCTAGCTCACTGCACCACCATTATTCTGACTTAATATCAAACTTATTTGATTAGAAGTTTGTGTTTGTAAAACAACAAGACTTCAAGTCTTATCCTCCAGTGTATAGAGATACATTCTTAGTGCTTCTCAAGTACCAAATGATATATCTCTAAACTATCAAGTGACTCTCACCTGGATCTTCTTAATGAATACTTATAACACTTAGAGCATTAATCACATCACTTTAGAGAGATCAACTCCACACCACATAGGTAAGAAACCTATCTTAGAGTTTATCATGTCAAACCCTTTGACTATGGTGACTACGTACATTAACTGGGCATTGATTTTAGATCTATCTCCATAGATATCAAAACTTAAATTATGTTTGGAGGATTAATTTGATAGCTAGGCTCACTTATGATAACACACCTACTTCATTCTCAATGAGTAGTGCGTCATCCACATAAAATGTCAAGAAAGTAATAGCACTACCACTTATCTTTTTGAATACACAAGGCTCCTCTTCGTTCTTAACGAAGTCATAAGATTTAATCTCATTAAACCTTATATATGATCTATGAGAAGTTTTACTTCAGTCCATAAATGAACTTAAAACACACTCTTCTTGGATGTTATTGGGACTTGATTCCCTATAGTTGTATCATATACACCTATTCCTCAAAATACCTTAGAGAAACACTATCTTAACATACAATTAGCTTATCTCATAATCATAGAGTGTAAAAATCAAAATCCGAATGGATTAATCCATGGAATAGGTAAAAGATCTCATCATAATCAACCATTTGACTTAGATGATATCCTTTACAACTATTCTCACCTTTGAAGGTCCCTACCTTCTAATCCACTCCAATCTATTCTTTAGTGATCCATTTATTTTTTATGGATATTATACCCTTAGGTGGATCTATCAAGTTCTAAACTTGATTATAATAGATAAAGTTTATATCGGATTTTATTGTCTCTTCTCATTAATGAATCAATATCTCATATTGGTTTTATATAGATCTTAGGATCAATATCCTTATTATCTTATGTCTCATTTCATCTATCAGAGATATATCTCACATATCTCTTAGGTTGAATGGACACAAGTAAAGACTTATGAATTGTCCTTGTGTAATTATTAACTAGCACCTTAATAGAAGTGTTATTGGTTGTGGGACTGGAATATCTTCCATATATACCTTGCTCCCACTATCTTTCTTAAGAAGGAACTTTTCTTTTAGAAATATAGTGAGCTGAGCAACACATACCCTTATACATAAGGGTGGTATATTAATATCCAAAAGTTTCCTTAGGATATCCCACAAGCCAACACTTCAAAGTCTTATATTCCAACTTGTTAGAGTTATACTTCTTCACCAGGTCGGATATTCCAAAATCTTAACTTGCTTAAGGTCAAGTTTTAACCCCTTTTCCATATCCTATATGGAATAATCAGAACAATTCATTAAGTTTCCACTAGCAAACACTTTACCATTCAATCTATTAGAACATCTATCAATTCCATAGCTTAGAATAAATCAACATTTATTCAAGCAGGAAATCATATAATGTTCTTGTAGAATGATATAATAGCAATCTTAATTATTAAGACATCTCCATAAGGCTATTAAAGAATTGCACCTCCCACTAATAATGATGCAACTTTTGCACCATTTCATATGTAGGTCAACATCTTCTTTATTAAGCCTTCATTTACTTGTCATCATCTACAACTCCTTGTAGATATAAGATCCATATCCGGTATCTCATACCTTTAGATGCATCCATAGTATCTAATATTATGATATACACATATAGTATCTAATACTATTAAGTGTATATTTAAAACAAGTAAGTGTCAATGACTTGGATACATGAAACTTCTCAAGCTCCACCTTTGCATTATATACAATACATTTTGTACTTCCTCTTCCACTTATCATCATCATGATTGTGTAAGAATCCTATCTTATTCTGGCTTTATTATCTTGACCACCTTCTTTTACTATTAACTATCTCCTATTTCTATCTAATTATTTTACTTCTTTCTATTGGTCTCACCAAAAAAAAGTAATTAAGATGTATTGTTGTTTTAACTTGCCCATAGTAAGCTCATCACTATGAGCCATGATGGATCTCATATCCATCTATTCATGTTGTCTCTATAATTTATGTCTCATAGAGACTAACATCTAGTTTAAGGCAAACAATGCATCTTGTCTATGGGATAAGATCTTATCTTTCTTTCACATTATTAGATAATTTAGGAGACACCTACTTCTCAAGCAGGATAGTTAATTGGTCAACTATGAGAACAATTCTCTTAGTTCTAAACCGATCTAAGAAGTGTGAGCCATTAAGCTATTTGGCATCTAGTATGCCATATTAATGGTGGTTTATTATCATATTCTACAACTGAGATATAATTTTATCAATACAACATTGCAGACATTCATTAAAATTAAGATATGGTCTTTCATCCTAATTTATGCTCCCACTAATTTTCGATGAATTTGCATAACCCTCATTATGCAAAGACGGGATATCAGGATGAAATCCTAGTGGGGACTAAGACCCTATTAACTTTATGGTGATGACCTTGTGGTAGCACAACAAATCACCCCATACTTAATAGGTAGGCAACTATTGCCAATTGCTACTCTTGCAACTCTTAGTCATTTATCCTCTAGAGTTATGACCTTGTGGTAGCACAACAAGCCATATACTCTAGTTAGGTCAAACTCGCTTGTTACGTTATGAGAATGGATTCTTCACACAGCCCTTGTGGTAGCTCAACAAAGCCATGCAAATGGTTCACCCTAAGGTTCGGCAAATGCCTTAGTCATGATCACCAATCCCTTGCTGAATGGGCCTTGTGGTAGCACAACAAACCCATCTAATCTAAGATTGGCTCATCAAGACCATAACAACGGAAAGTTACGTGAGTCATTCTTAATGTCATACGTTTATCAACCTAATTATGACAAGGAGGGATTTTATTTTAGTCTCATCAATAATATGTGCTAAGTATATATAATACCTTTAGAATATCATATATCTAAGGTATAACCTGTAGCACACATCCACATATCAAATATGCATAAAATTAAGTGATCATGGACTTAACCCTAAGCATGCACCTAAGGCACCCCTATAGGTGCAAATCCTTGCTTTAAATATTTGAGTTGGCATGCTCCCACTTCATAAAGGTGCTTCTCCAAGTGGTCCCACTCTCCAACCTTCCACGAACTGGCTTCTAACTCTTACAAGCGGTTTAAGGGTACGCAGACCTACAAATGTACATAACTTAATAAGAAGCCTTTGTTTTAACCAAGGTGAGTACATTAATGGAGGGAGGTAGAATGTACAATCAAATTGTATAGAGAGAGGAGGCACACATATGCCCCATTTAATAACATAACCAACATAATTAAAAGCAATCACAAGCCAAGCACAATTAAGTCCATGATCACCTCCATACACACACTAACATTCATCACATGAACATAGAGTGCATACGTGATAATTATACGAGATATATCATATATATCAGCATAAAATTATATATTTTATTTTGAAATTCTCAATTTCATGCATATCAAAATTTCATGAAATAAATAACATGAAAATAACATGACAACAACATATAAACAATTTATATAAAATAAACATACACATCTAAACTATTTAAAGCATTCATACATTCCCAATACTGTGCAAAGTCAGATATTAATGTCCCAATTTATATTATGTAAAATCTTATTTTACAGAATTAATTAAGACACTAATAATATAAGTTAAACCTTTAAAACAATTTTAAAGTTTAACCATGAGTGAATCTATGTAAATAGGGTTTAAAATTATCTAACATGTCATTAAAAACATTAAAACATGTTAAATAATATTATAGAATTTTCCAAATTTTTTATGAAATTTTATGACTTTTTTGGATTTTTTATGATTTTAACAATTTAAAATCATTAGAAAAAGAGTTGGTGCATTGCGCCGTGCATGGCGGCGCACTGCACCCGTTTGGCGTTCGCTTGTGTGTGCCGCCGTGCGCTAGCGCGTTGCACTGCCACCGCCGCGGCGGCATCTATGCCGCCAGTGCGCCAGCCCGACACGCGCGCGGTCGCGCGCTTGGGCTCCCGGTCAAACCGGGTGTTGACCTGGATCTGCATCTGGATCCGCATCGCATCCTCCTTCTCCGCTTGATAAGGCCGCGGCCAGTGCACTGTTAATCCGGTAGGAGAGTTTCCATAAAATCAGGTCCTTATCTCCCTATCCCGGACTCTGAAAAATCCGAAAAAAATATGCGTTAGAATCCTAATCGAATAAGGATTCCAAAAAAACCAGACTAATATCCAGGAAAAATGCCAATCGACCAGAAAATGAGGAAGAAGGGACGACAGTCACCGAGATTCCGTAGCAGAAATCATCATTTTGCAACGAGGATAACTCCTTATCTCGGAATCCAAATATTCTCCAAAAATATAATTTAGAATACTATAAAATGAGGTTTCTAAATATGTATATAAACCTTCCTAGAAAAATTCTCTAGCAATAGGAAATCAGGAAGAAACAGGTCGGCGGCGCTAGACTCCGCAGAACCCTAGTTCGCCGAAAAAATAAAAAATTCTCACCCTCCGCAGCCATTCTAAGATGGATATCAAGAGAAAAGGTTAGGTAATCACATTACCCATCTCATAAAGCTTTTCCAAGCCTCAATTTCTTCCGTGGACGGAGATTTCACAAAATCCCCAAATCCGGGTGACTGTTCGAGCATGACAAAAATACCAAATTTTGGAGCTTCTCCCAAACTCTAAAAAGATATAAACTTCAAAAGGTTTGTGGCATTGGAAAGCCCTATATCACTAGATTCTATAGAAGCCAACCAATCTATTATCTGAGTTATACACAGATTATGGTGGCCTCGACAAAACCGACGTTTGCACAGATTCGAGAAAACATAAATTACATAAAATAATATAGATTTGACATTGGTTTTGACCGAGACTTGAACCTCGCTCTGATACCACTGTAAGGAATCATCCATAAAATTATGGTGCAGCGGAAGCGACGATTCCTATGGATTCCTTTAGAATCTGTCTCAATCGGAATCGAACGACAAAAAAATGAAAACCGATCAAATCGGGTTCGAATATACCTGATATGTATTCATATAATTCCATGGAGAGGAAGGAGATGAGCTTATCAAGCTCTTCAAACTGTTCAAGCGTCCGGTCTCCAGCAATATTCACACGAACTTCATCCATAGCATGTTCTCCCTTTGTGTCGGCCTCGAGAACTCTTCCCGAATGGAGCTCCATTGACCATGGACACCTTCTAGAGAGAGGAGGGGGTAGGGAGGAAGCTAGGGACATTATTTTCACCCTTGGCTTGATGGGGTTTGGCTGAAACCATTAGTATTTATAGAGAATTTTGGAATTTTTCATAAAAACTCAAAATTTTCATAAATTACATCCTTACCCTTGTACTTGTGGATAAGTCCTTTTATGTGTGACCTACTAGGCCCAATAGCTTATTTGGTTGAAACCTAAATAAAATAGAACAATTCTATTTAATTTAATTAAATCTGTTATCCGATAACAGATTAATCGGCCTACCGATTATGAAGGGTACAAGCCACATCTCATGATCTCAAATGGCTATGGGGATAATCTCATCTCCATTGAGCCTTTCCATAATCAGTTACCGCATGGATATAAACTCTCATCCATCTAATGTCCTGGTCAGAAAGGAGTACGGCATCGACTGTCAACTCCTTAGTGTACCGACTCTATAGGATCCTGTACTCAAAATTGGATTAATTAAAAAACTCCTTTTCCAGTTATCCTATCTACCCTGGCCAAGGATTTAGAGTACTATCCCATATGACATTCACTCTCACTTACCAAGAGTGAACGATTCCTTATTGTCCGCTCAATTGCCTCCATCAGGTTTTCCTTATACCCGATCCATCGCTATACTGGACCATCTATACGGTGATCCATAAGACAATTGTCAAAGCACAAGTTCCACCCAACAAGGCATCTTTGGCGACTCAGGTCAAAGGTGGAACCATGCAACCATGATGATAGAAAACCCTGATAAACAGTTCGGTAAGATACCATTCAGGGTTTCTAATTCGGTCAGTTTAGTGAACTCATTCAACTAATGAGCACCTGTATGTGTATCTCATTGTGTCCACACTAATGACCAATGAGATCGGTCGTCCTCATCACATTAGAAGACATCACATACACTAGTCTATCCGGATCCTTGATGTCCCATCTCAAGTATCCTATGATTAGGAACATTTAGATCAAATACCTCTAGATGATCAATCTCATTATCATGATCTCATCATGATTTAATCATCATTGTATTTGATCAAGGACTTCATTATGATATTCACATTTAATAAGAGCTTATAATGAAGATTTGTCAAATTAATTGAATAAGATATATCTAGAAATGTCAAATCATATCATATATGATTGACTTGTAGGGTATACATTTCTATCAGATAGTAGAAGGGCAATCCTATGTCTTATTTGGGCATAATTTTCTTAACCATCTTCTTGACTTTTAACTTTGCCTTCATTTACTCATCTAATGATCTCATTTCTTTTCATTGGTCTTACCAACAAGAAGTATCGAAGATGTATTGTTATTTTAATTTTGCCTTAAATTTGCTTATCACCATGAGTCATGATAGATCTCATATCCATATGTCCATGTTACCTCTAGATTTCATATAAAGGCTAACATTTAGTGTAAGGTAAACAATACATCTTTCTAATGAGATAAAGATATCTTCTTCTCTCATTATATTAGATGATTAGTAGGCACCCACTTCCCAAGTAGGTTAGTTACATGGTCAACCATGAGAACACTTCTCATGGTTCTAAACCAGTCAAGAAAGTTAATGTTAATGAGTCTAATAACTTCTAGTATACAAGATAACTAGTGGTTAAGAATCTAATTCTACAACGAAGTTATAATTCTATTTAGAAAATATTGCAGACATTCAAAGTAAATTAAGATATGGTCTTTTATTCTAATTTGTGCTCCCACTAATTTTGACAAATTTGCATAACCCTCATTATGTAAAGATGGGGTAACACAATGATATCCTAGTGGGGACTAAGACCCTATTAACCTTATGGTGATGACCTTGTGGAAAACATAACAAGTCATTCCATACATAATAGGTAGGCAACTTTTGCCAGTTGCAACTCTTAGTCATTTAGCCTCTAAAGTCATGGCCTTGTAGGAAATACAACAAGTCATATACTCTAGTTAAGTCTAATCCGCTTGTTACGTTGTGAACATGGATTCTCAACATAGCCCTTGTGAGAAACACAACAAGGCCATGCCAATGGTCCACCCCAAGGTTCGGCTTTAAGTCTTAGCCACGATCACCAATCCTTTGCTGAGTGAGTCTTATGGGAAACACAACAAACTCACCCAATTTAAGATTGGCTCATCGAGACCATAACAACGGAAGGCTACATGGGTCATTCTTAATGTGCCACTCTTATCAACCTAATTTAAATGAGAAGGGATTTTTATTTTAGTCTCATCATAGTATGTGCTACATATGTATATGTATACCTTTGAATAGCATATATCTAAGGTATCTAGCACACATACATACATACCAAATATGCAAAATTTGAATAGATGATCATGGACTTTCATCTCATTAATGGATGACCGAAGCCAGATCGGTATGCATTAAAGGATTCAGCATCCTATGTCAGTGTTGACACGTCACCATGCCTTGAAGAACTCTTATCCTTGCGTCTTGCTCTCTCCTCCACCTCGATTGGTCTTCTTGTCATTACAAGAATATTAAGGGTATGCAAACCCATAAATGTACATTAATCAATTAAGAACCCTTGATCTTAATCAAGGAGAGTACATTTTAGAGGGAGGTAGAATATACAATTAGAATTGATAAGAGAGAATATTAGGTTTGCAGGCCCTTAATTACATACCAACATCAAATAAGCATCATCACATGACACACATTCTAAGTCCATGATCATCCAAGCATTCACACATACATACCATCACATGAACATAATGCGAATACATGATAATAATACACTATAACTATTATATCATAAAAATATACATCATATGTTTTGAAATTCTCAATTTTATACTTGTTGAATTATTCATAAAATAAATAACATGAAATAACATATAAATAATTTATATGATGCATACAAGTAGCTCTAAAAATTTGAACAATACAAGTGTTCCCAAAATTGTACAAAAATGCCAAATCAATGTCCAAATCATAATTCTAGAAAAATCACATTTTACATAATTAATTTAGACATTAATTTCGTAAGTTAAGTCATTAAAATAATTTTAAAAACTTAACATTGAATGAATCTATGACGATGGGGCTCAAACCATATAATAGATTATCATACACTTTCATAATCTATTATATGATGTTCCATAATTTTTCACAATTTTTATGGATTTTTTCTAGTATTTTTTGGATTTCCTTTTGATTTAAAACAATTTTAAACCAAATAAATTGGCGTTGGTGCATTGCGCCACCCCACTCCTATTCCGAGTGCGCCGCCCGTGCGCCACAAGTGCCGACACATGGCACCGTCTCGCGCACTGCGGGTGCGTGCGCCCACGAACGACAGTTAAATTTTTTTTAATATGAACGCACACACTGCACGCAATGTCCACAATCAAACCGCGTTTGTAACGGATGGTTGACCGATGTTCGGATCCAACTATTGGGTCCCGATGGTCCCGTCTTCTCCACCTGATAAGGGTGAATAGTAACCACTGAAGGGAGCTTCAAAAGCTTCTAAAATCTAGACTTTCCAGCCTCCGAAAAATCCCAAACAATAGTAGATCGATTCTAAATCGAATAAGGAATCCAAAGATACCATTTTCTTTCCATGAAAAAATTCCAATCAATAGGAAAATAGGAAAGAAGCACTGCCGGCCTTAGAGCTTCTCCTCGCTGGAAAAATGCTCAATCGAGCTCCGACAGTGTCATTTAAAGTCAAAAAACGATGGGAAACTATTGGTAATCATATTACCTATCTTTTAAGTCATTCACAAGATATCAAATATATCCATGGAAGAAGATCTCAAGAAATCCCCAAATCAAACTGGTGAATTCCGTAAAAAGAAATCACCATCTTTCAGACCCTCTATCAGAATCTCCCATGGTCCACAATTCAAATTGTTTACAACGTTGGAAAGCCATTTGTCACAAAATACCTTCAGAAGCAACCAATCTCCAAAAAATATCCCATATGATTTATGGTTGCTTCGTCAAGATGGATGTTTGTACAGATTCAGGAAAACACAAAATATATGAAATGATGTCAAAACGACATTGGTTTTGAACGAGACTTCAACCTAGCTCTGATATCACTGTAGAAAATCGATCCAATTAGATTGGCTTAGTGGAATATTTCCAATTCCTCGTATATTAATGTCTTGGTCTCGATCGAAACTAAATGACATCGCCAAAATCGGTATTCAAAGAGATTTCTAAAATGTAACTTTGTGCGATTCAAATAATCCCTATTGATCGAAAAAGATAGAGCATTCTCACGCTCGTCAAACAGCTCAAGCGTGCGGCCTCTAGTCGTATCCACATGAACCACCTCCGAAGTCAGGTTCTCCTCTGCACCGACGTCGACCACTCGTCCCGAATGGAGCTCCACCATCAAATGGCAGTTGCTGGGTGGAAGATGGCGAAGGAGAGTGGCTGGGACGTAGAGAGCTCCCTTTGGCTTGATAGGGTGTGTGCTCTCATCACTATTATTTATAGAATTCAGAGTTTTTCACAAAAACCCCTCCTTGTTCTATAAATTAACCCAAGCTCTCAAACTTACGGATTAGTCCTTATGTGTGTGACCTCCTGGACCAAGAGCCTATTTGGTTGATGCTTAATTAAATTTTATTTAAAATTAAATCTATTACCTCATAATATATTTAATAGCCTACCGTTCATAAAGGGTACAAGTCACATCTATAGACACGCAATTTTGGCCTAATTGGAGAGCTTAAATTCTTGTTTTCATGAAGAATATTTAAGTAACCCTTCAAGAAAATCGTGTTTTCCGGAAGAATCAGGCTTTTTGGCACGTTCCAAAGAAGATCGATAGGACATTGACCGGGGTCAAAGTGCCCTGTATATAGGGCACCTGGCGCCCTGTATATGGGGCACCTGGCGCCCTGTATATGGGGCACCTGGCGCCCTATATAGGGCGCCTGGCACCTGGTCAAATCGACTCGATCGGCCGATTTGACCACTCGTAGGGACTCGTCTTATCGATTTGACATACCTATGATGCTGGCACCCTATATATAGGACGCTTTGCCGTGTGGAACTGTTTTTCGGAAATGGCCAAAGTACCCTCTTGTGGGCTATAAATAGACCCTCATTTAGAGCTGAAAGGAGGTTCCAACTACGTACCACCCTAGAGTTCATCCAATACCATGTTTCTAAGCCATTTGCACCTCCCATAAGCCTTCAAACCGATCCAAGATCATCTCCCAAAAATACCAAAAACCTACTGTTTCTGTCATCCAGAAACATAGTTTTTTCTCCACTTTGAGAGCCTCTATCTGTCTCTCCTCTTTCATCCAGCATCCAAACCACCCACCACTAGCTTCATTTGCATATTGGCTACAAGGAGGAGCCCCTACTTCGTCTCGGAAGCCGCCCAGCCCTCCAGAGCAGCATTGCGAAGAGGGGAAGAAAATCTGCTTGAGCCAGACTTAGTGCCCCATATACAGGGCGCTTTGACCTTGGTCAACACGCCCTATAAGTGGGGCACCTGCAGCTAGCGCCCTATATATGGGGCACCAGCAGGGGTAGAAGCCAGTTTTGCACTTTTCAGAGTCTGATCGCCTGTCCGATCGGATCCTCGTTCTCTATTTTCATCTTAGAACATATTATCACTTCATTTAGCATACATTAAGTCATTTTGCATCTTCCATATACTTAAAAACATACCAAAAATAGGGGTTGGGATTTCTTCCCAATCTGGTCAGTCCGTTTCCTTTTATATGTTTAAGATTCATGCCCAACATGATACTATACTCACGCCAGAGCTAATTATCTCCACTTGTTTTCATGTTTCTCCGTAGGACATTCTTGGTTGAACCCGATCGAGATGAAGCTTCAACCCGATCGGAAGTGAAAGAGCTCACTAAAGCTCTCCTCCCTTGGCCGGCCAAGAGAGGAGAAGTTAGAACCTAGCAATCTTCCCATTTCAAGAGGTACGACGGTCAAGCTTGCTTTTCATTCCATTTACTATATATCTAACCATATTTTGGAGTCTTTGGCTCCTGGTGACCACGCACATACCACTAACTCTTCGGTCCAAGAAAGAGGGCGAACAATCGCCACCGTCGCGAGCCATTTTTGGGTGCCTACAACATCCTTTGATCCCAAATAGCTTTGGGGATGAACTCCTCTCTAAAATGTCTTTTCATCATCAATTACAACATGGTTATAAATCTTCGTCCATTCAATGTCTTGGTCGGATAGGAGTACTGCATTGACTATCAACTCCTAAATATACCGACACTATGGAATCTTGTACTCATAATTAGTTCAATTGAAAAATACTTTTCCAATTATCCTATCTACCTTGGCTAAGAATTTAGAGTGCTATCCATAGGACATTCTCTCTCTCTCCTACTGAGAGCGGACGATCCCTTATTGTCTGCTCAATTGCCTCCACCAAGGTTTCCATATACCCAATCCATTAACTATACATGACCATAATACTAAGTGATCCATAAGTCAATAGTCAAAGTACATAGTATGCCCAGTAAGACATCTTTGGCAACTCAGGTCAAAGATCCAACAATGCAATCGTGATGATAGAATACCTTGATTGACAGTTCGGCAAGATACCATTCAGGGATTCTGTATTGGTCAGTTTAGTGAACTCATTCCTTTAATGAGTACTTGTACATGTATCTTAGTGTCCTCATATTGATGACCAATAAGATCAGTCATTCTCATTATATGAAAAGATATCATATACACTAGTTTTACCAGTTTCTTGATGTCCCATCTCAAGGATTCTACGATTAGAAACATTTTAAATCACATGTTTCTAGATGATTGATCTCATTATCATGATCTCATAATGATTTAATCATCATTGCATGCAATCTAGGACTTCATTATGATAGATACATCTAGATAGTATAAATAATGAAGATAATGCCATTAATATTAAATAAGATATTATAAGAAATGTAAAACCATATCAAATATAATTGACTTGTGGGCCAAACATTTCTATCAAGAACACCTTGGCTTATCTAAGTTTATCTTATATCTAGTTATTTCTAGTTTTCACTCTATTGTCTTAACATCTTTCATTGTTGTCTCCATAGCTATAATCCTATTAGCGAGGCCATTAGTTTGGACAACATTCACACCTATATGGTGTGATCATAGTCTCAAGGCAAATGTCTAACTCTACAAAGAGAGTCTAGATCTTTACCGAAGACCTTCGATCGTCAAAGCACATTAATGGTAGGTCCATCAAAATATGTGGTGATGTTCATCTACTTTGAAGATAAAGACTTTGAGTAGTTACGAAGTTGGGTTTATCTTCGTGTCCACTAATCTTCATATAACGTCTCTCTCATATAGAAGTCTTTCACATGTTTGTGTAGCTCTTTTGTTGGTGGTATGTTGGTTGCCTGCTCTTGAGCAAACTTGTATTCTCAACTATATATTTTGTTTGGTTCAATAGTACGTACAAAGTAGACTAAGATGATCATCAAAAATAGATAAGATGATGGACTCAACAATGCATTTAAGAGTTCATTTAATGCTCTCTTTCCTCTTAAATGTTGTGAGACTCACCATTTTGGAAGAAGGGGTTGAGGGAGTCCTATCATAAACTCATAAGATGTAAGGCCCAATGAGACATTTGAGAACTCATTAAGTATCTCTCATTCCGCTTAAATATTATGGGATTTACCATGTTGTGAGGGAGTGGTCCCTCTATTTTTTCACACAAGATAGTGGGCCCTCTTGAGCATTTAAGAACCCATTTAATGTCTTATCTTTTTACTTAAAAAGGGGTAGATGGAGTTTCCTTCACCGTTACATAGTGGGCGCATCAGGATATTTAAGAATCTATTTAATATCACTCAATTCTCTTAAATATTGTTGAACTCAAACAATAAATTGAACTGAACAAAATTGACTAGTTCAGTTCAATTTGGAGGTTTGGGAATTTAATTATTTTAACTAAAGCAAATCGGTGACAACTTATCAATTTAGTTGTGTTTGGCCCCTCTCGAAACCTAACCAAACCAATAAATCAATTCTATTTGGCCCCTCACCCCTAGCATGTTGGCGCATGGCATGTTGGCCCCCTGGCCCTGACCCCTAGCCCTTTGCCTATTAGCTAGCCCCTAACCTTTTTTTTTTTGGTCACGTGGCCCAGTGGCCAAGGCTCCTGCAGCGCCGCGGGTGGCGAGGGTTCGAGGCCCCTCGAACCCCACAAGTCGTCCCCCCCATGGGGACGCCCGGCTAGGCTGCCGCCGGGAGGCATCGAAGCCCCGACTTGCGCCCCCAGGCGCAGGTCCGTGCCAGTCGAGCCACGCTCGACCGGCAGCTAGCCCCTAACCTGTTGGCCTCCTAATACAATGGCACTTGGTTAGTTAATCTACCTACGCCCTGATCAACCGACCCCCTATTGGGCTTGACCTATTGGGCTCTTCGCTAGTTGCCTCCCTAGGCACTAACCAACTGGACCACTAATGGGATTGACTCATTTGGTTTCTTACCTACTGGCCTCTTAGTACAATTGTACCAGGCCTTTTAGTCTCATATATTGGTGTATGTACAAAAAAAAGCAATACGTTTACATCTCAAATTCAAAAGCATTGTTTTATATTTGTATACCATTACATAATCGATTCAAATGCATACCACACGCTCTTTTGCTTGAGACGTTCATTCAAAATGGTCTACACCCTATCAAAGAAGCCATTTGGTGTTTGTATGATTAACTAAGGATGCCTTCTGTCCTTTCTCTATTATGAGAGAAAGAAACGTGCTGCCAACTTATTACTGTGACTCACTTGGATTGGCAAGGTAGTGTCTGCTCTAGAAGAGTAGCACGAGGGTTGTACAAGTATCAGGGGTGAGCATTAAACGGTTCAAACCGAAAAACTAAATTGAATTGGCCTGTTTGGTTCGGTTCGGTTCGGTTCGAACCATGTTCGATTTAGTTCGATTTGGAAGTCCTCCAAATCGGTTTAAACCAAACCAAATCGTTTAAACCAATTTAATTAAAATTTTATATAAAAATTGATATAATATTATTAAAATAATATTTTTATATTTTTATAATAAAATAATATTTAGTTTGATTATTTTTAACTTAAAAATTATTATATATATGTAAAAAATAATTAATTAAAATATTTTTATATAGTTTCTATTTAAATAGAACTAAATTGAATTGAAATCGGTTGGTTTGGTTCGATTTGAGAGGTTGAATCGGTTTGGTTCGGTTTAAAAAAAATGACCCAAATCGGATTACCGAATCGTTCTCACCCCTAACAAGCCCCATCAGATGGCTTTATCAAGGGCAGAAAGGGGATCAAGAGGCAACGGATGTGATGTTGCCTCTTCTTGGCCGGTAAGCGTGTCCAACTTCTTTTGAGAAGCCCAAATACACCGGCAATTGGTTGAGAAAGCCATCACCGAAAGTTTGGCTCCACACTAGAGGTCCATTTGGATCCATGAAAAACTAAATTCACCTGAAAACCTCCTACGTTGCATATGATTTTCAGGGATTTTGAAATCTGGATAACCTTATTTGGTTCATTTGGTTGCTCGGAAAATATCTCCTTAGACAATTATTTCTCTTATTTAATTATATGTAAAGTATGTTTCTAAAATGTTGTATTATAATATTTTTTATTACATAGTTCACAAAAATATGATTTTAATCAACAAAACATGTTCGTCATATTTATCAACTTAAATTATAAACAATATAAAATAGTTAAATATTCAATAATTATTTATTAAAATGCTTATTTTATTTGATAACATATAAAAATAAATCACACTAACAGGGATTACATGTGACAGCATTTTTATAATATATTAAAATATAATCTATCATTTAATTTATATGAAAAATATAAGTTGAAATATTTATATCAGTATATAAGTATAAATAAAAATAAATTTTATTTAATAAGTAAGTTTATATCTACTAGGATAAATTTTAAATAAAAATATTTTAAAGTAATTTACAATTATTAAAATTGATAATATTTGCTTAAGCTAAAAATATTTTATTTAGCAAAATAAAAATTTGAAATCAACTTTGCCAACCATCCTGGAAAACGGCATCCGTTGAGTTTTTGCGGATGCCAAAATCAAGATTTCATCCCATCCCATGTAATTTATTTTACGTCAGCGCATATTTTACATGGAACCAAATACATCAACGAGAACATTTTCGGGAAAAGTGACGACATGAAGCAGGTTTTCAAGGTAAACAAACGGATCCTAGATTGTCGTAACTTACAAAGACATGGCTTCACAGCGTTGTGGCGAATATTGCCTCGTCTCGGGGGCCTCTTTCTCCTGTGGGAGGATGTCTGGGGTTCGAACCTAGGACGATCGCCTAGGTGGTGATGTATTGTCTCTCAAGATGCACGACCACTATGACATCGGCAAAAGAAGTCTTGCCACCTGGCTTGCCATTTTATGTTTCACTTTTACGAAGTGTTGATGAAACATGAGAATCAAATAGTTTTGCCACGTTGTACAATTTTAGCATCCACCTAACATTAACGGATGAATCTCACCTTGAGACAAATCGTCTCCTTGGCTGAAAGTTAAAATTGTTGAATATTATACTATCGTTCAGTATTCAATTGGATTGTGGCATCTACTAAGGGACTATTTGTTTGCTCGTAAAATGAGTCACATGTATTAACTTTTTCTGAAAACCAAAACTATTATTTTGTTTAGATATTAGAATTTGAGAGTCAATGTAAAGGATGATTAATTGACTCCCTTAATGTATATGAGTGTGTTTGGTAGAGATTTATTGAGAGATTTCAATCATTGAAAATCTCTAATCTATTCCTAATCTATAGAAGCGCAAGTACCCACTTTTTCGTCCTCCTATTTTTCATCGTCTGATCGATATTATTTATGCTGTGCACCATCCAATTTTCATCTCTCCCGTCAACTGTCTTTGCAGAAACCTTCGATCGGATTTATGCCCCTTCCGCGACGTGCCCTTCCGCTCTCCACCGACGAAACGAGAACTGCCGCGCCATCAGCTTCCTCTGCCAACCTTCTTGCCCGTATCTTCTGCTCACCAAGCTGTTTTTTTATCTTGTTCATGTACATAGCCACTTTATATCTTTGGCATTTAGGGATTCCTCGACGACACCCTTCAGCCATTTTTTTTGCCCCGTCGATTAGGGATTCTTCGATGACAACCTTCCTCTCCTTTCCCTCATATTCTTCTTCAATGGCCACCATCATTCTTCTTCAATGTCCAAGCGCGGACAACCTGCCGTATCCCTTGTAATCGGTTGTACTGCATTTTTAGAAATATTGGATCCATGGAAGCCGGGGTGTTCAGGCACACTCGGTGGTTTCGATCTCTTGGTGGTGTCCGTGCCGTGCTGTCCAACTTCCCCAAGGCGTCGGAGTCACCACAGCTGATGCCAAGGCATTGCACAACCAACACCAATGGATACTAGGAGGACAGTGGGGCTGATCTTCCCGCCATACGATCAGGTGCGACGTCTGTGTTGATTTCCAGATCTTGGTGACGACGAAACACCTATAGCTCAAGGATGCTGAAAAGGGAGGCGGCACGTACGGGTTTAACATTGTAAGCCAGGCTTTCTCGTGTCTTTGCAAGGAAGTGAACACCACTTCCACCTGCAGAGGCCAGTACGACCATAATTCGACGTTTAAGAACAATGTTGTCTACCTTTTCTTATTTAGCTCCTCATTTGTGATTGTAGCTCTCCGTGGCGCCGAAGCTCTTGGGGGTGGTCATCAATAAGTGAGTGCAGAGATTTCTAAAGCGCCCAACATGTTCTAATCTGATCCTTCCTTATTTCCTATGTCAACGACGATAATCAGCACTGCCGCTACCAGCGTAGTGAGTGTGAGTGTTAGCGTCGTGCCTGCAAAAGGCGAAGATAAACAAGGTCATCTACAGAGTCTAGAGCAACAAGATTTGACTCCTCTGAGGTTTCTTTGTCTTAGAAATTTTTTTGCGTAAATCAACGGGGGGTCCGTTTCAACGGACCCCCTTAAACGTCTACTCCAGAACTGTGACTTTAACGATAGGTCCGATTTTTGAAATATTGACCGCGTTAAATCCATTTCTCTGTGAAAGGACTACTTTACCCTTGTCTGTTGGTAGAGACCACCGTTGGCAGATGTATATATCAGCATGCACAGCTCGGACATACAAATTTATTTACGCTCAGGAGAATGTGAAAAAAATAACATTTCTCTGTTACGCAATCAGAAAATACAGGTAACGCTAAAAATCCCCAACGATACCGCTGCCCCCGCGAGCAAGGGGCAGGGGGAGCCGGAGAGGAGCTGCCCAGATCCGAGATAGGGGTACCTTCCCGTCGGGGCATCCGCCACGTTATGAGACAGGGGGTATCGTCCCTGAGCATGGAGAAGGTGGGAAACTACCAAGGAAAAATCCTAAAATCAGTGATTAGCCGCCGAGTGATGTCCTAGACTTTCACCCCAGAGGCCGCCGCACACAAATAAACCAACGGACAGAGAGAGACAATACTCATGGAGGGAAGAAGACGAACGATTGAGGGTCTCAGAGCATCGGAGGAGGAAGACGACCCTAAAATCAGTAGTCCGCCGTCGAGTGGTGCCCTAGACCTCCGTCGCCAGAGGTCGCCACCCACGAAGGAACCAACAGAGAGAGAGAGAGAGAGTGATGATGGGGAAGAAGGCGAACGATTGAGGGCCGTCGGAATGTCGGAGGAGGAAGACGAGTGAAGAGCCCTAGCTCACCGTTGCCATCGCCCTCGTCCGCCGCCTCGTGATGTCGGGTGTGTCTCGACTCGTCGCGCCGTCTACGCCCATCAACGGAGGGTAAAATTGGAATCACCCGCAGCTGGCCGATGGAACACCTTCTCACCGGACCTATCATCATACGAAATGCAAATTCCGGATCTACCATTATACATATTCCGTCAACGGACTAGAGATTAAGTTGACTTTCTTAATCGGATCTACAGTCAATTTTCCCAATTTTTTTTTTGCTACTCTCGATATTTATGTTTTATTTCCATTTTATTCATCAATTTGTATGCGCGTATGTATTAATTATTTTGTGGGAAATGAATTTACAAAGGCACATGTGCTGCGAAATATGGAGGAATGTGGGATAGATCTTTGATTTTTTCTATCTATTGCTGCAGATAAACCATAAAATACAAATGATGGTCTTGCGAATATAAGTAGAAGAGACATTCTGACATAATAATTAATAAAGGCTTGTTTTGTTTCATTATGATTTTTTTATTTCAAAATCATACATTAATATTCCTTTTTAGTTTTAAAAGAGAAGTTTTTCTTTCATTGAAATTGTAAACGACTTGAAAAACAAAATAGAGGACCACATGATTAAGGTGATCCTGTAATTACAAAGTACAATGTTCTTGTTTTGGTTTTCACCCATGTTCTCATATAACTTGTAACAAAACTATTTTTTTTCCTAAAATACATTGTTCTAGGTTAACCCAAACAATTGGAAATATTGAAACAATGCCCTATGAGTTTATTTTACCAAATTTTACAATACACAAATGTAAGTGGATGAGGCACACTCTTGCAATTCAAGTTAGGAAGGTTAGATGGAAATAAACTGAAATTCTTAAAGTTGACTGAAGGACGAGGATCTCTGGTCTCTGGGCACGCACTTCGGCTTATATTTAGGGTTTCCCATGATTCATTATTTATTACAAAAGATTTTAGGCACAAGACCATCTTTTTTGTGATCTTTGTATATCCATGCGATTGCTATTTGATTTTGTTGTCCTTGGTAGATCTAATGAACTGTTGATTGTAGACGTGATCACATTTGGAGGTTCTATTATTGGCGATAGGAAGGTGGAGCTACAGATGTTTGGTGTTGTTTTAGAAAAAAAATATTAGTTGATACTTGATTTGTTTCTAATTGTTATTTGATGGAGGAGCCTATATGAAATTGGAATCACCTACATCCACACAAGAAAATTTATATTTTGTGAAATATATCTATTAATTTTAATAATTTTAGTGTATTTGAAGTTGATTTTTGATTGAGTTGCTATACTTGAAGTTCTCTGTTGATTAGGAGTAAAATTGAAGTAGGACTTGATTTTAGGTAAGTGTTCAAGTAGGTCAAGTGTGAATAGATCTTAGATTTGAGTCCAAATCAAGTTAATATTGGTCTTTTAAACAATTATTGAGATAACTTTTAATATCTTCTTCAGTTTGTCTACCACTTTATGTAGCGCACATCATGGTTGTTAACTACAGAAATAGAAGTAGAAATTTATCTTTTTTATGAAGCACTCTTTTAAAAGAGATTGATAAGCTTAATCGTAAAGAAAGATAAATCAAAGTATTTAGTAAATGTTTGAAAGGTTTAAACTATCTCGACATATTTTTCATTACTTTTTTATCCCTAGCTTTTCCAACAACACTGCACTTCTTGTATGGCTGTTATTTTATCCATATTTATATTTTCTGTGCAAAAAGAGATCATTATACTTAACAATATAGATGTTCAAGCCTGCTGCAGTGCTTAATACTAACAAGTTTAGCTGAAGATATTGCAACTTGAGTAATTAACTATGTACTTACTGTAGTGTTTAATCAATTAATTAAATAAGCTTCACATAAAATTTACTGAGTGGAATGAAGTTTTGTTCAAGCTCAATATGTTAATGAATCCATTAATTTTGTTGTTATGCTTGCTCAATATCTTTTGATGAGCAAGTCAAGTTGCGGCATTACATACCTGAGTTTATAGATACTTGTCAACTATATCTCTTTGTTTGTATTCCTATGGGAGCGAAATGACATGCAACTTATCAAAGGTCTGAAACACAAATATCATTGCCTGCCGATTCATGAAAAACAAAGTGGATGTGTTGCTAATAGTTATTTCCCCAATTGTTGTGCAGAACTTGAAGAAGGCTATTCATAAGACCAAGCGAAAGGAGAAATTTCAAATCTCGAAGGTGACTCCACGAAGTAATGTAGCAAATGTCACCCTTTCAATTTTGAAGGATCCTAGACAATGGATGTAATTTATAACCCATTTCGATCTATTTCAACCCTTCATATTTCTATATTTATGAACTTTCGTGATTTGCATATTTAACAAACTTCTTAAGTTCTAGATTTCTCTCCCTTGTGAGATTTTTCAACTTTGAGATATTTCTGATTTGCAGCATTTTCTGGTTTGCCTTAGCTTTGAGAGTTGACGGTATTCTCAAGTTTAAACATCTTTCGAACTTTTTAGAACCTAAAGAGTTTCAAATTTCTTGCCGTTTTTAGTTTTTCCCATTTTTATGTATCACCAGATTTCACAGTTTTCTAAGTTACTGGGCCCTCATATTTTAAATGTCCAACATTTTTACTATTTCTGAGATTTTTGTTTTGGTTTACATGTCTCCAATTGACTGATTTTGACATTTTTCATATTTCTTATCTTCTCATAGTTGTCGTATTTTTTACTTTTTGATTTTCAGATTTTTCAGATTCCGAACTTTGAGTTTTTGATTATTTTTTTACAATTATCAGAGTTCTCTGATTTTTGAAGGATTATTAGATTCTCAGATTTCCCAAATGCCTGGTCTTTTGACATTTTTAGATTTTTTTCAATGTTCAAGTTTTTGAGTTATTAGACCCTCATATTTCTGAACTCTAGCATTTTTAGTCTTTTTCTCGAATGTTCTGCTTTACGTGTCTTTGATTGTCTAATTTTGATGGTTTTTATAATTCTGTACTTCTCAGATATTTTATATTTTTTAATTTTTGGGATTTTGATTTATGCATATTCTGGGCTTTCAGTGTTTTTTTTTTTCCTTTTGAAACTTCAGATTTTTTTTGAAATAGGGTGCTGACAGCACTGTTTCCTCAAAAAGAAAATTATGCACTATATGTCACTGTCTTAGTGAGAGGTCTACAAGATGTCCTCTAATTAGTTAATATGTAGTCTTTATACACTATCTTTAAACAATCAGCTTACATATTTCTACAACTCTGTAGAGAAATTATTTTCATACACGATACATACAAAAGCATTGGTCAATTATAGCTGTAGTGCTTACGTAATGTCCTGTTTGGTTAGAGTATCAAAAGTGATACAATATCAATTTTGATATTGATATTTCAAGATGATGGAATATCAATATCAAAAGTGATAGTATCAAATCTCTCTAAGCGTTTGATAATACTATATCAATATTAAAATTAATATTAGATGTTTGATAATACAATATCGATATCAAAATCACTATTAAGTATTTTGATTGATTAAAGTTAAAATTATTTATTAATATCAAACATATTATTAAAATATAAAAACATTTATATTATTTACAAAAAATAAATATATACTTAAAATTTTTAATTTAGATACAAAGTTGGCCACTTTTAACAAATTAAAATGTCAAAATTTCATATTTTGTTGCCCATGCTCTGTATAGACATATTTAAACTTAAAATTTAACCAAAACTGCAATAGGCATAAAATTTTACAGCATACTAGATGTAATAATGAAATATTCTGACATAGAGAAGAATCAACTGCATAATCTCCACTAAAATGATGACATAATTCAATAGAAAGGTCAACAAAGAGTTATTGTATTAGACCTAGTTTATTATGAACAATAACAGTAAACATCTTTCGGATCTAGATCAAAATAATGGCAAACATCAAATAGACAAATCTCTGAAAATCCAATCTCAACAAAACACAGTGCCCCCACATTGTGTGGGGTGCTAAAGCTGAATTTTCACTTAATGGAGCCTCCTCTTGAGTTAGAATCTTTGGAACACTTTACAATAGCACTTTGAATAGGTCAAAAACAACAATAAGTATCAAAAGATCTGGAAAGTAAGAATTGATTATAAATTTTCTGATGTTTTTGATGGAAAGTATTCTTCTTGGTACAGAAAGTAAATGAGGTTGAAAACATCAATTAACAAAAAATAACAATTTTCAATTAGAAACTGCATAACACATTAACAAGTGGAGATGCTTTTAGTCAGAACCAATTCTTATGCTGACTTATGACAGATAAAGGTGGAGCAATTAGGATGTCTTGCTAGAACAGTACTAGTGATGCCACCATTTCTTGGTGGCGTCATCAGGCCATATTTGGAAAACCATGATATCGTGCCATGTGCTTGGAGTTACATTCCACCTTCTTTCATGCACTTGGGCTCTATCTGACTAACATGCTCGCTTTCACCTTGAGCTGGCTTGTTTTATGTGAGATAGAAGAGAGGATATGCTTGCAAGGCAGCAGTTGTAGCGAAGCACAGAGGCTGCCTGGAAGGTCCTGGTAAAATGCAGATGGAGTGAGTAGCTACTTAATAAACAAATGGAACAGTTAGCTTCGAGTTCAAAAACTTGTTATTTCATCTGTGTCTCAGCAAAATCAATATGATTTCAACACCAAATAACATGTTTACTTGTTCAATAAAAAAGGGTTCCTTTTTTTATTTAGGAAGCTATTCGACCTTCAATACTAACAATCTAGAATTCTGACAGCAAACTAAATAATATAGTGGTTATGTACAAAAAAAATTTAGCTGCCTTACATCTACAATAAATAAAATCACAACAAATCACAAAGCATTCCATGAAAAGTATACAACTCAACTTAGTTAATTATGTACCTTGTATATGGTTGAGGTCCTGATTCTGCACTGACTACTTGGAGATGTTCATAGCTAATTGCCATAGTCTCGTATTGTTTCTTGGTTGTTCATTTAAGTCTGTCCTCCACACTATCGGTCGAAGTTTTACAACTCTTTAGGTAATCTTCAACTACAAGGTGTTACCTAAATAGCGATCATCCCTTCCTTTTGTCATCACCTCAAGCAAATGCCCTTTTTAACCTTAACACCATTCTGGTAAAGCAATAAAGAATAAGTAAAGAGAAGGTGGAAAAAGCAAAAGCCTCCAATCAGAAGTACAATTTGACTTTTGA
Organism: Cryptocoryne crispatula var. balansae; assembly: GCA_036172225.1. Lineage (NCBI taxonomy): Eukaryota > Viridiplantae > Streptophyta > Magnoliopsida > Alismatales > Araceae > Cryptocoryne > Cryptocoryne crispatula. The sequence continues at coordinate 9,764,665 of CM069934.1, forward strand.
CAAATTTCCGTGTCCAGAGAACCAGAATTGTAATGTCTCTACGTCCAAATAGACCCCCCTTGGTTGATGCCTTGTTGCTCCCTTTTGTTTTAATTTTTGAAGATAATTGAACTAAATCTCCTTCACGAGTCCCACTTACATGTTACATTAAATGTGCATAGAAACTGAGTTTCATATGTAGAAAAATAGAAAAAATAGAAATATAGATAGATATTATGGTTTTGGGGGTTTTCAAGTGGCAAGGACATTCTCAAACAATTTCTTGATTTCTTATAACTAAGCACGCTCTTTCATTTGATTTGGTAATGCTTTACATTCATATATCTTCATCTTAACTTATGCAAACTATCAACAGTTTTGTGCAGGACTAAAATACATGCACACTTATGATTCTCCATATGCACATAATGATGTTAAGCCTAAAAACATTATGATTACACATAGGGAAGGGCAGTCACCTATTGCAATTCTAATGGACTTTGGGAGTGCTAGACCTGCAAGGAAAGATATTTGCTCCCTCTGTGCAGCACTATAGTTGCAAGTATTGTTGTTCTCAATTGATTTATTTGGTTTATTGGGCACACACACCTTCTGCAAAAGATTGCCTACCTTAGTCCATCTCTGACAAAAAAAACTTGTTATAAAGATTCATAACTCGGCCATGAACTTCATGTAAAAGAGCGCCATTGTATTTTTATTTCTACTTTTCTCTTCGCCCTTCCCAGTTCATGAGTCAGTCTTATCTCCCTTTCTCCCTTGGTTAACAAGAAAGCACTTTGTCAGCTTAAAATAAGTAATTCGAACAGACATATGTAAATATTTGCTTGTTGGCTTGAAGAAGAAGAAGATCACATGGATGGGCTTCGGATACAAGGAGAGGAAAACTCCTGCCATCTCATGATCCTCTGTGGTAGAGAGTAGGTGATCACAAAATCCAAATATATTTGGAGCAAAGATCACAAAGCGACTATTTTTGACTTACCTCTAACAGGTAGCGAGCAATCCACACCTGATTGGTAGTAGCGATACCTATTGAAGGTCCGACTTGGAACTCCCACTGGAGGAGATCAAAAGAGCCATCAGAATAGAGTACGAGATTGAAAGGAAGCAAGTTGCAAGGCAAGACGATGCTCACCTGGCTTGGCATGACTTCTTCGTTGGTGCCATTAATTGATGTTAATGCTGGCGTAGAGGCCAGCCAAGCAGCCCCATCAACGACCTAGATCAAGCTATATACGCAGCTCCGGAAGGGATCCCATGAGGTCTTTTCCAAGGAGTCGAAGCGAGAAGAGGCGGCCGCAGAGGTTTCACATAGAGGGAGATCTCGGATAGTTGCTACTAGTGAGACCCATCCCGTGGAGGAGACATCAACGGCATTCCTTGATTGATAGGCTGAAGCAGAGGACCGCAATCCCCCCCACCGTAGAGATTGTACCATCGATTCTGCAGAGCTTCGACGCAATAGGGAGATTCAGCCATGAAATCTTCAACACGATCTATATGATCGTCGGCGATGGAGAGATGATGATTTCCAGATGCGGGTTTCAACGGGCCAAGAGAGAAGTGTCAGGGTTTCCGGAGGGGATGACTGGACGAGGGTTTCTTGATGCAAGCTTCTATCAATCGAGAGAGAAGCGCACAGTATCATTTTCAATACAGGTAAGTGGTTGTATTGAAAACGATATACTTTTACAATACTAATTTTAAAATTATTATTCATACTCAAACACATTCTTATCATCCCTATCAATATCAATATCAAAATTGATACTGATATTGTGTGTTGATACAGTTACCAAACAGGCCGTAAACTAAGTTGAAAACCAGGATGAGATTACTAGTTTAGCAGTTCAATCATTCATCCGAGTAATCTTTTTTTATGCTCTGCTTTCGTATCTCATGTTGGTTTTCCATGAGTTTAGCAGTTCAATTATTCATCCGAGTAATCTTTTTTTATGCCCTACTTTCGTATCTCATGTTGGTTCTCCATGAGTTTAGTAGTTCAATCATTCATCAAGCCAATCTATAGATTACTCGGATGCAGTATTAAAAGCGAAGTAGCTCGTATTAAAACCTACCATGGTGGAAACACGTGGCTTACTAATTTTGTCAACCTTGATGAGTAGTTCCACTTTTGCATGTATCTTGGATCTATTCTTGTTGTCGTCGTCTTGTTATGTATATATTAAAGGTCAATCGATCTTATTACGACTACAACACAGATTGCATCCACATGTTGCATAAATATCTTGAAAACTTTTGGAGATCTATGCGAGGTTTCTTTAACTCGGGTAGCATCATGGCAACGAACATGAATAAGTCAGCATGGAAAATCAGAATAAAAATGGACAATTTTTTTTATCTATTTGAGTTGGTAGTAAGAACTTGCTATCTATAATGAGTTAATATGATATCTGCAGATGTTGTATTGATATATCATGTACAATTAAATATATCTTTTTCTATTCATTTTCATCGATAACATATTTTTTTGTGGACATGTATTAAATATTTTACATATTGTTTGCACAATTATAGTATTTCATTTTCTTTGGTGACTAATACAACTAATATAATTGATTGATGATATTTTTTATAATCAATTAATATTTTCAAATTTATTTCTTATCGTTGAATAATTCATACTTTTTTCTATAATATTCTCAATGTATATGCATATTTAAATTTTACTATATTACACATATTTATAATTATTTAAAGATTAAATTTTCTTTTTATTTGTTGGTACACGTGCAAAACACGTTCATTAACTAGTAGAACAAGTGTGCAACCAAACACATCTAACTTCTTATACACTTGCGCATAGGAGAGATTACATGGGAGATGAGAGAAAATATAAATAAAAAAACTTTGAAACCGCTTCGTACGTTGGAGAATAAGATTTAAAACTCAAAATACAATTTTACTCTTATGTTTTATATTTAAGAGTAAAAATGTTAGATTTGTCAATGAATAATAAATAAGGGTAAAATAAATATTGACTAAAAATCTCTTACATGTCCCGGTAACATGTCTCATGAATTTACATACGGGGTGTTTGGTCGCATGATAATTTTTTGTACATTTTCATGATAAAAAATTATATTAAAATAAAAAGTGAACTAACTCATGACATAAAATTAGCATGTTTGGAGGGATGTGACGACAAAAAAGAGTAACTACCATTCGTATGATCGAACAAAGTGAAAAATTACAAGAAAAAAGAAAGAGGCGAGATCTTCTTTTTTTGTCCAAGAAGAAAATCACCTTCGAAACATAAAATTGCCGTGGTTGACAAAGACTTCTTTTAACAATTTTTTTATAATTTTTAAAAATTAACATAAAGTCCCCGTTATCATGCAATGCAAACACCCCATTAGAAATTTAGAATCGGTGGAATATTTTAAAAAAAAATACATGCGTAAGATTTTCGTAAAATCCAGGGAATACGAATCCCTACTAAATGCACCCTAGAATTTGAGAATTGTTTTCCATAAAGTCCAGTTTATTACTTAGCTCTGTAAAGTCAAGTTTCCACCATATTAAGATTTACTTTTAATTTTCTATTAATCTCCCTCAACTCACGGCCAAACCTTGCGCTCGCCCTCCTAACGAAATTAAGAAACTTTTATTTTCTCTTATCCCAATATGTTATAAGGTCCGATTGTGCATTCTATAGTTTGGATAAAAGACTTAGATATCTAATGGGGTGTTTGGTTGCATGATAATTTTTTGTACACTTTCATGATAAAAAATTCTATTAAAATAAAAAGTGAACCAACTCATGACATAAAATTATCATGTTTGGAGGGATGTGATAACAAAAAAGAGTAACTACCATATATGACCAAACAAAGTGGGGGGACTACAAGAAAAAAGAAAGAGGTGAGACCCTCTTTTTTTGTTTAAGAAGAAAATCACTCTCAAAATATAAAATTGTCATGGTTGTCAAACACTTTTTTTAACAAATTTTCTTTCAATTTTTAAAAATTAAAATAAAAATATATATTATCATGTAACCAAATACCCCATAAAGAATATTTTCTGAGATATTAATTAGGCCTTGCGCTTGAAAGGTCTTTAAATAATTTATATATTAAAATAATACAAAATTTTTTAAGATAGACTAAATCATTAAAAAATATTTTCAAGAAAACTACTTTAGGTATACCAAATAAGCGATCTGCGTTTCCTTTTCTCCGAAAAGTCAATCCAATGAAAATAATTCCCATTGTCTTCTGAAATATTAGGCCTTGCGCTTGTATGTCCTGTATTTTTTGTATGTATATTATATCCCACTTCTAGAAACGATAGTACTCCATGTCACCCGTGCATTTAGATGGTTTGCAACCCTCGTACGTAGCACCACTACTTTTATACGTCACCCATGGTTTGTTACTTCGCTGATTGTTTTAGTCGAGCAACAATATGGGTTTGTTTGCTAAAAGAATAAAAGTGAAGTCTTCAGTCGCTTCAAGGAATTTCATAGGTTGGTGGATACACAATTTAATGCCAACACTAAAATTTTACATTATGATAATAGGACTAAGTTTACTGATAAATAGTTCTATGAATATCTCCAGGATCATGAAAATTCTTCAACACATGTTACATGTGTTGATAATCCTACCCAGAATGGCCGGGGGTGACACATTCACTCTTATTCACTATGAATGTTCTAAAGTTCTGGTGGTGGTGTTACTCCTACATAATTAATCGGATCTTTTTAGGACGCTTTATTTTTTATCTCTACTTCAGTGTCTTCAAGCATTCACTTCTAGTGTTTGGATGTGTATTTTGCTAGAGATCATAGATAATCCATCGGTAAACTTGACCCGAGAGAGGACTAACATGTGTATTCGTTGGTTATTCAACTACTCAAGCAGGTTACGGGGGGGTTATTATCCTCCTAAGAGATGGATCTTAGTTATCATGAATGTTACCTTTTGGGAGGATCAAGATTATTAATATGACTATAGATTATTATTAAAGGACATCACTGTTACTACTTTCAGATGAATTTCTTTTTTCCCCAAGACATGTTATCCAACAAGTACCATTTGTCTGATTCTCTTCCTGTCCAAGGGGTGAGTAACATCTAATAAAAATGTTCTAACTTCTCTTCCAGTAATAGACCTCATGTACCCCCTCTCCCCCCTATTTTTGGTGTTCTCTCTCTCTCTCTCTCTCTCTCTCTCTCTCTTGCACGCACGCGTGCACGTCCAGCAGCCAATGCTTTTTATTTTTTGGCTCTACCTTCCTCACCCCATTAGGCCCTACTCCACCTGAAGCACACCTCCTATGTGGTGCCTAAAACCCTCACGTGAGCAACTCTCCCCTCCCCTATGTTCTCTCCACTATTGTGACTCTATCTCTCTTCCTTCTGCATTGCCGCCCCCAGCGAGACAAACAACACCTTCGTTTGCCCTATTTTTGCGTTGACAACCAACATCACCGCTGCCACCAACAGTTGATGCCCTTCCCTTCGTCAACATTCTACTACACTGTCATCCAATCCAATTGCGTCCATCCATGGTGTCGAGCATTGTAAGCTGACATTTACCTTCTTTCCCTCCCTCTATCATGTGTGAATGACCAAGTGCCCGACTCTTCTCCTTCTTGCCGGATTAAGCGTGTTAGCACCTTGTCGGAACTATCAACAACCTTCTCTCCTATCAGTTCTGCCCAATGTGTCTAGCAACTGTCAAGTGGTCTATTTGCTACCATGTCTTGCGTCGTCATTTTATGTCGTGCAACATCTTTATGCTTGCTGCTATTATTTTGTTGCGAGCCATCGCTACTGCACTGTGAGCTTGTTGTTTAGCCAATCTCTTTTTGTTGTTGGGTTAGTATTTTGGTATCAATTGAGGTAGGTATTCTGACTTATCCATATCAGTATAATGATATTAATGAATAGTTAAAATGAGGCTAGTTGAGCTTTGGTTACTTAAACATAATTATGCATTTCAGTATGGTTTAAATTATATGCATGTGTAAAAATAAAGGTTTTATCATTCTAGAAATAAGAGTGGACATGATTGTTAATTAATGATTAAATATAGCATGTTTTTAAATTTTTATGTAATGTTATTGTTATTAAGTAGATAATTGGGAGTTCAACCTTGTAAATCAAGAAATGAAAATGTGTTGTTATCCTTTAAGTTGATGATTGTGTTGGAAACCTCCCTATTTTCTAAGAGAATCTTTTAATAGAAATATAAAAGGTTTAATATTAGTAAATATTAAATGGTTTGCACGTCCACATGTCAGTTCATTGTAGATTATTGGACTATTAAGCATGTGCATCATCTTATGTATTATTATTAGAATATAAAGTTATATATGACTAAGAGTGCATGCATTTGATACATATAGTATCGCAATTCGAACTAGTCACATATGGTTACTTATAACTTGAATTTCATATATGAGTTGCATTCTAAATTATAAATTGATAACTTGGTGCATGTTTGAGTAATATGTGCTTTCGATTTGTGACATGTAGTTTATGCACCATGCTGCATTTTGTTAAGTGATTTCACTTCACCAGACTATAGTTAGTGCCTATGGGCAATGTGGATTATAATATTTTAGAGCATTTTTTTATCATGAATACCATGGTTCATCTTAAATGTGTCACTATCTAAATGCATTATGTGATTTGGCTTATATATTGTTATTTTTATATATGTTAGATATGTGTGAACTTTGTGACATAACTACAATGTTTAAATGAAGCATATGCTTTGCTCACGCAATTTCATGGTTTTATTTGCATTATGACATATGTCTCATTTTATGTTGAAGTCAATATAGTCCTTTGTATATGTTGGCATGTTAGTGTGTTTATGATGTCATATGAGGGTCTAAGTTTTAAATAGTTTAGAATGCATTTAGTTAACTTGTTATGTTAGCTCACTATTTTGCATATCCTATGGATTATAGTTTAATACTTGAATCCTAAGATGATATGTGACTAATTAAAGGAGTGGAAAACAATCTTACATAAATAACTAAATTTCAAGAAATAGAGATTTAGATACTTATATGTAATCTAGTTTTATGTATGAAAATTTATTAGGGATCTCTCATACTATATGGGAAATAAAATGTTGTAAGTCCCACTGAGTATGTGACTCACTCCATTCCTTTGTTAATATGTTTGTGCAAGTTACATGGAGCCATTGCCCAAAAAGGATTTTGAGGAGGGTCCAATGGAAGTTGGTGACCTAGAATTTGAGAATTTTGATGATGAATGAATTATCTATTATCAATAGGTTGTTATGGATTATTTGAGTGTGATAGATGTTTTTAGGTGGAATTTGATATCTAAGCGATTTTGAGACTCTATGGTTGAGACTTAATAAGTTGACATATTAAACTCAGCTCTAGTTACATAATAGCAGATTATATGTCGTGTTGTTTGAGTGGTTGCTTGGTAAGAAGTTGAGACCATGTTTGTTCTCCAAGTTCTCTATTGGGAAATTGTTACTATGTTATCATGATATCGGATTTCCAATACGCTACATTTTCTTCGTCATGACAATGGGAAGGAACAATCTTGCTTTATAAGAAGTAGAAGGTGGACAACTCTATGTGCATTTGCATCCTACAATTCAAGTGTCTTCACAACCTAAATCTACTTCTTTCTCTAATGTTTCTGTTGGCACTTGAAAATTGTCAATTCCAATACCCACCATAGAGATTTTTTATATAATCATCTATACAGAATATGAATGTACAATGATATGTTCAACAAGACATACGAAAGATTAAATGAGTTAATTCCCCAATGGTCTAGATAAGAGATGAATGTCGATGTGATCCTTGTTTAGGTACAAAATTTTTTAGCATAAGTTGCCTACCCAATCAAAAGAAAAAATAATGACAGCAACAACATCCGAGGCATTCAAAGTCACTTAGCTATAAAAATCACTCAGCTATAAACAGAAAGAGCAACTACAAGGAGCTAAGGAGAGTCAGAAGCCCATCCAGATCATGACAAAAGTGGAAGAAAACATACTCTTGCTAACAAAATAGGTGTTTGTTTGACCAAATTGAGGAGCAGTAAAAGACCCCAAGATGGAAGAACACCGAGTCCAACTAGCCTAAGCAACACTCAAAGGAAGAAGGTCGTGAACCCTTCAATATGAGCCTATAGGACAAGGCCCAAAGGAGTAATTAACAAAATAAAAGAACATAAAAATAAAAATGATAAAAGTCAGGCGATCTCCTTACATCAAATGCCTCAATGGATATGTGAGGTGGCATAAACCATATCATCCGAAGGTTGGTCACGTACTTAGATCAAACTTTGGCCAAGCTAGTTTGCACTATGGCTCCTTAAAAGGATCAAAACTCTGGCCACACTAACCAACAACACACCTAAAGAACGTTTGTCACCAAGATATGAAGAAGAGGACGAAGATGAGCAGTTCATGTACCTATAAGTTCCAAACTACAAGACAAGTAGTCCCTGTTTCAAAGTCTTCTTTGGTTGATCGATAGATTATAAAAAAAATGGAAGAAGATAGCAAGACTTGCAGAACCTTCGGCCAGTCGAAAACAAGCACCAATTGAAGCAGAGGAGGCAATCTCAAAGGTAGCATGGAGGGAGCAGCTATTGTGGAAGTCCAGGACTTAGTGCTGGCTAAGTCTTCTTATGAAAAGAGGAGGGACCGACAGTTCAATGACTTGGAGAACTAAAATAAACTAAAATGACCTGATTAGGTCTTCAATGAGCATAAGAACCAAAGGAGTAGATTCTAGTAGGAAGTGATGAAGGGTTAGGATGAAGAAATCACATATTCAAAGGTCAAGATTGTTCAAGGATTAAGTCAATCGGACATAGCCCTATCGGATCTTTAATAAGGTTAATATCCAACTAGAATAGTCGTATTGGATTCGTGGTATAATTAATATCTAATAAGGAGGTTGGATGTCAGGATCAAATGGAACACTCATCAACTAGATATGATATATACTTAAAGCATGTCCATCAAATGGAAGGCCAAGATTCAATAAGAACTCATGACCAATGAAGAATATCTTCCAAGGTCTTCCCATGTAATGAGGTTTGAGATTTCAGGACAAAGGAAATCAAATAAACAAATAAAATCTATGTGCCACCTATCTCCCACAATCTATTGGGGAGAACATGCTCTCAGAGGTGGCTAAAGTCATGCACCACCTCCCCCATGACCGGTCATGTGCCCATAACTTTCCCCCACTACCAGACCAGGTAGTCTTCAACGATGCCTATAAAAACCCCTCCTATTGGGCATGGAAAGAGGGGAAAAGAAGAAAAACGGGAGCTCTGTCAAGGCACACCATCAAGACAATAAAGGAGAAGCAAAGAGGAGTGACAAGAAGGAAGGTCTAGCAATCGTGTTTGAAGGGCAGCAGGATTAGGTCTTGAGGAGAATAGTAAGAAAGGAAGAAAAGGTAAAGTATCATGGAAATCTCCTCATCCCTCTCCTCTTATTAGACCCCATGCCTACCTTGGTCTAAAACCCATAGCCTTGCTAATCTCTCCTAAAGTATATAAACCTTTGGAGAAGTATGGTCAGTTCATTCTAACCCCATTTAACCTACTATGGTTCCACAATCAACATGTCCATATTCTTTCACCTACATAAAATGGTTCCTTCTTTATGCTTAATTCATCACATGGATAATGGCTTGCTCAGACCGTATATATTTCATATAGTCTAGGATTCTAAGGGGTCATCAATTTCATCAGAACAAAAACCCAAGGCCTACTTCTTTAACCCCAAATATGTGGCTATACTATATGGGCTATATATCAAACATATGTATTCTTGAATTCAGCAAATATGGAAACAACATCCAAATATCATATGTCCATATTCTTCCAAAATTTATGGATAGCTCATGATGATATTCAGTCGGTTGATGACATACCCAGTGATCATCTTCTCTACTTTCGGGTATGCAGAAGCTTGACCTAGAAAATATATGCCATATCCAGTCCCTCCCACAAATAATCCCTAACTGTTTCTATTAATGACCCATCCTATCTCACAAATATATACATGTGTCTCATTTCAGGATTCGTGCACTTGCCCATATAGCCAAACTCCCTAGATAGAGTCATCCCATCAACCAACACCATTCCACTGGGTCCTATTCCCCTAAAGCCTAGAGTTCCCGCCTTTCCAAAAGAAATTTTAGGAGGCTTAGCTCTAGGGGATCTCCTTACACTTTACCCAATGTCATGAAGGCAAGGTTATACCCAGCATCTTTGGAACCCATATGATGGATTAAAGATTTCTCTAGGTAGCCTTGATAAAGCAAAGAAGAAGATGCAAAGTTGATGAAGACATGGCCATCCAGGCCTCGAAGATTCCAAAGATTTGATCATATCGATCGAGATGAGACTATGATGAGACGTTAGGGGCAATATGTGGCCCAATGGGCTTGAAGAAGATGAAGCTGGGACACTCAACAAATATGTGTGTTTAAGATATTTTCACCTGTACTTGGGCACATAAGTGACCATTTGGACAGGTGTCATTGGGTATGTCCCAATATGCCTGATCTGGATAGGGATCCCGAGCATGCACCCGATTTTCTTGATTCATCCCACTGTGGAAGAGTTTATAAACTCAACCCACTAAAGAGAATTCATCATCCCACATAGAGTGAGGTCAATGATAGACTGAAACACTATGGGTTGAATGGGAATTTCCTTGGGAGAAATCTATGCTTATATAAGGTGATGGGTGTTCTTAAAAGGGAAGAGTGTGACATAACATTATCTTTGATTAGATGTAATCTTGGATCATGAGATTGACATATAGTGAATGCCTTCATTGTGATGACCCAAGAAAGTTCTTTATAACCCACATGATGCATGTGGAATGCAAACAAGCTTTAAAGAAATCAATGTTGAAGTTGCAGAGCATAAATTAAACAAAAAAACATAAGCTGTCATGATAATGAAGGTCATAAAAATTTGGCAGTCTTCAGATTGTAGGATATCTAAACCAGTCCTCCTTTAGGTCATCTGGTCTCTGGATCTTCGCAGAGTTAAGAGAATATTTGTTGTCTCACATATTAGATGATGAAATTACAATCTGGAACATAGTTTTGAGGCCTAAAAATGTTCAACATCATGTCACAAACATGGATAAAAATATGGATAGGTGCTCTGGACCTAATAATAGATGAATAAAATGTTCGATTTTAAGCATGCATAATTTCATGGGTGGTCTGAGAATAGGTTTCAGCTAGATAAGTCTGAATGTAGACCAATGAGCATGATCTAAAAATTATTGGGTCCTAATTTGAACTACAAGATTTAATCTGATCTCCAGATTAATTTATATGCATGAACGAAGTATTATTAAATCCTAGAACAAACTAAGTCATTTTAAATCATAGCTATAAATAGATCTAAGGGGATTCTAAGTTTAATGGTTAGAATTATATCAATGATTTTCTGCTATGACAAATAATTGATTCTGACATCAAATCCAAAGAACTATGGGAGAAATGATCCTAATCATGTGCTAAATAGAGGTACAAACCAACCTGAGGAATGAGCTAGAAAACATAAAGAGAGTCAATGGCATAGAGATTGAGTTCATGGAACTAGCGGCCAGAAAGGATAGCTAGAAGTTTAAAATGATGTGGAGTTGAGTTTAGGGAATTCATCAATGCACAAAGGGTGAGTGGTAAAAAAACCTGTTAAGGTTTAATATATAAAGGTGTATTATGTGAAGAATAGTCAGTATATGGTTTATCCTACTTGAAGCCTAAAAACCCATCAATATAAAGAGCATGGGGATATATGAAAAGGCTATCAAACTTTATGTGCCCATGTCTTGTTTCAGATTTGATAATTCTTCTAGTCTGATAACAAGTTTGACATCAAAGAAAGGATTTAGCAGATCTTAAGTCTTATGATGAAAAGGCTCAGAATGAAGATGATAATAAATGTATTCTAACATATGCCATTTCATTAATGTGAAAGCATAGGCCATAGGCAATAAAGAAGTGCTAATCTACCACCATAAGGCCAGATTTAGATAAATATCAAGTTTTATATAGAATTTAAATGAAGTTCATAATAAAATTTGATCTGAATATGCTCGGATCAGAATTAACTTTAGTAATTCAAAATATGTTTTAATAAAGACCTTGGATTAAAAGAGTTGATTCCATACAAAATATGTCAAATATACATCTACCAAGGAACAAGAGCTTTAAGAGATTGAAATCTTAAAACACATTTCATAAAAGCATAAATCAAACTTAAAACACTAAGTTTGCATTCCATTGAGTTTATGGGGTTACAACTCCCATGTGATCATATTTTGTGGATGAATGTTTCCTTCTATTTGAGTTGCTATAATCAAGGGTGTACGAGAATGTCAATGTAATTAACATCGGAAATTCGCAACTTCTGATGGAAAGAGGTCCAAAGATGAATTTCATGAACCCTAACCTTGACCTAAATAATTTATATGTATACCACATTTTGGCTAATATCTTCTATGAAATATCATATATTTTCATAGTAGTCAAGGACAAGATAATGAAAGTTCATTTCTCAAATAAATGTAAGTCAAATAAACTTTCAACCCATACTTTTATGTTTTATGATTTTGAGGTTCCACAAATTGGCACGCCTGGTGAGACCTCTCTTTTTCTTCATCTTTCTATCGTAGCACTCATTGGGTAAACATTCATCCCATATATTACTTTTTAAAGAAACCCTCTACGGCTGATATGAGGATCTTTTCTTCTTTTGCAGTTAAGCGAGATGGATTCCAAGGTTGTGTTTCCCGAAAACTATGTAAAGACTTGTGTGATGGGTTTCTTGCCACATCCATTATCTTTCAGAACATTTCCACCGGTGGTTCAGACCGCTCACTATTTAGGAGTCAAGCTTGTTGAACCCATTGTTGATGGCGATGTCATACCTCTAATGGAGCAGATCATACTAGTCATTGAGGCAAAGTTAGCAATTTCAACTGAGATGGAGTATGCACCTGAGCAGACACTATTGGCTATTAACAAAATATTGGTTTCTCAGTCGAAACCAAAGAAATTTCAAGTAGGGAGAACACCTACCTCATTCTCCTCACATCGATCTTTCATGGTTGGTATTATAAGGCTCTATTGGAATGGCTGCTCTACCATACCCATATCGGGCAAGGATGAGCCAAGGAGATATGTTCCTAAGTTCACCATGGTACCTTTAATCAACTGATTCGATACTTTCTCTCGGTTGGATAACGAAAATAGACAGAAGGAGATTCAGCATATCCCGACCATCTGACAAGGGACAAAGAGGATGGCATGTGCCCGCAAAGATGTGGTGGCCATCTTCCTTTCAGAAGAGGGGGCAGCCTTTTTCCTTTCAAAATAGTGTAGGCACCCGGATGAGCCGGCTCGGCTCGCGCGTGTCGGTGAGAGAGAGAAGAAGAAGAGAAGAAGGGGAGTGTGGTGAAAGGTGAAGTGTGTGGTCGCTAGGAGCCGAAGGCTCCAAAGTGTGATTAGGTGTTAAGCAAATGCACTAGAAGAAGAAGGAGTTTGACCGTCGTACCTTGGGGATGTAAACGGGGAGAGATTGTTTGGTTCCAACTTCTCCTTTCTCGGCCGGCCGAGAGGGGAGAGCTTTAGAGAGTTCTTTCACCCACGATCGAATTGAAGCTTCACTCCGGTCGATTTATCTAAGAATGTCCTGCATAAAACATGAATAAAAACAAATGAAGATCATTAGCTCTGGCGTAAGTGTAGCATCATGCTTGATAAAGACTCTGAATCATGCAAAAGGGAATGAACTAACCGGATCGAGACGGAATCCCAACCCCTATTTTTAGTAGGTTTTTAAACATATATGAGATGAAAAATGATCAAATTCATGCTAAATAACATGATGAACAGTGCTGAGATGAAAAAGGGAGACAAAAACTCGATCAAACGGGAGATCGGACTCCGAAAATGGCAAAACGAGCTTCTGCCCCTGCTGGTGCCCTATATATAGGGCGCTAGCTGCAGGTGCCCCCCTTATGGGGTGCGTTGACCAAGGTCAAAGCGCCCTGTATACGGGGCGCTAAGTCTGGCCCGAACAGATTTTCTTCCCCTCTTCGCGACGCCGCTCCGGAGTACTGGGCGGCTTTCAGGACGAAGTAGGGGCTCCTCCTTGTAGACAATATGCAAATGAAGCTAATGAAAGGTGGTTTGGATGCTGGATGCAAGAGGAGAGACGGATAGAAGCTCTCAAAGTTGGAGAGAAAACATGTTTCTGGGTGACAGAAACAGAAGGGTTTTCGGGTTTTTGGTGGACGATTTTGGATCGGTTTGAAAAGCTATGGGAGGTGAGAGTGGCTTGGAAACGTAGTCTTGGATGGACTCTAAGATGGTACGGACTTGGAACCCCCTCCAAGATCCAAATGGAGGTCTATTTATAGCTCAAAAGAGGGCACTTTGGCCATTTCCGAAAAGCAGTGCCACGCGGCATAGCGCCCTATATATGGGGCGCCAGCATCATTAGGTCCGTCAGATCGACAAGATGAGTCACTGTGGGGGGTCAAATCAGCCGGTCAAATCTATTTGATTTGGTGCCAGGCGCCCTGTATATAGGGCGCCAGGTGCCCTATATACAGGGTGTTCGGCCCGGCTGATTGCTCTATTGATCTCCTTCGGAATGTGCCAAAAACTTGATCCGTCCGGAAAACACGATTTGCTTTAAATATTCTCCATGAAAACAAGAATCTAAACTCTCCAACTAGGCCAAAATTGCATGTCTACAGCTTGCCTCGCCTTGGCGTCGGCTTTGTAGGGGAATGACACGGATGTAGCGTAGGCGAACGTAGCGAAACGTAGTGAGGTGTAGTGGAAGGAAGTGGTAATGGACTGAAAATGTGACGCCAAGGTGTAGATTTAGACACGCCTTCCTTAGCCTAGTTGAGTGGAATGAAACTTTACCGGACTCCGAAGTGGCCTTTTGTCTTATCGGAACCTTCCCTTTGGTCGATTAATTGTACAGAAAACTATAACTAAAATCCCACGTGGGGGAGAACTGTCACCGGCCAGGACCCGAACTGCATGGTGTGGTTTGAAAAAGTAAATTGCGAAAAAGTAAAGATGAAACCAGTAATCAACCAAGGTTGGGTTCTTCAAATTCATCGGGTCTTTCTCAGGAATACCGGTGTGGTTTGAATGGAAAAACTTCTTGTTTCGATGAAATCATTGTTAAAACCCGTTGGAAACTGATTCTCTGAAAAATCAAGACCTTCTCTGGGGCTATAAAAGACCATTTTTAAAATGTTCATAATGGGACTGGAAGGAGGTTATGGCAGGATTAGGAAGCAGGAAATGGTTGTGGTGGGATGATGCATGCTGGGTTTAAAGAAATACAACTAAGTATAAGAAAATAGTTGAAGATATAGGTTGAACATAACGGGTCAGGACATCCATGAAGAAACCGTCGTCCCCGTATATTCAACTTTGGCCTATCCGCAAGCCTAGGGAATGACTGAGCCCTCACTGATTTTGTTGAAGGGGTTCTCAGGCTCAGTCCCCTCTAGACTTGAGGTCTTCAACATCTCAAATATTATTTATTTTGATAGATGCAATACTAAATGCAAGTCCTAATAGGGGTCGGGGTAGTCCACTTTTGTTTTTCAATTTTTGATTTTTTTGTTGTTTTTTCTTCTTCTAAGTTTCTGGGGATTTGAAGCTGGCATGCCTTCTCCTATTCCTACATCCACTTGAGAGAAGATATTAGAACTTTATTTTGGCTTAGTTCCTTGCAAGGAGAGGGCAAAGTTGCCTTGATCTTTTGTCAAGGGACATAGGCCTTATCAAGGTAAAGATAACAGAAAAACATAAGTATGCATAAAAGAAAATATGCAAGACTGAAATTAAACATGAATGCAAAAAAAACTAATGAATCTAGAAAGCAAACTTTTAGGTGTTTTGAAATTTTTGATTTGTTTGGGTTTTGATGGTTTTATAATGTTTTTGATGTTTTGGAACTTTTATGATTTTTTTGGTGTTTTGAATATTTAATTTTTAAGAGTTTTAACTTTATAGATTTTTTTGTGTTTTTGAAGTTTTTTATTTTTTTGGTTTGGTGTGAAAGAAACGACCATCTCATCCTTTGTCTTGCTTGCCATAGGTGCCTCTTATTGTTACCTAAGGGTTAAGAGTAGGCATCACGTGTAAGAAAGTGCCTAGTTCGAGATCTTCTGACCTTCCGCCTTTGATAGGCTATGGCTCTTCTTGGATCCAGTCGGTTAACCTTACCCGCAAGGTTAAAGAGGGAAGAGGATTGGTGGGAAGTCCTTAATAGGATTCGGGGGTGTCTAATTTGTTTCTCTACTAGTGCCCGCATTGCTCGTTTGGGATTTGACATCCTTGGGTCCTTCCTTCTAGCCCTTTTCTTTGATGGCCCACATTCAGACAGGTATTTTTCCTTTTGCTTGATTTTGACCTGAGGGGTTCATTGCCCATCTTTTGGAGCCTTTTTCTCTTTTTTTTTGGGCTTTTGTTGGTACACATTCAGACAGGTCTATTCTTTTGCCGACCTGAGGGGTCATTGCCCATCTTTTGGCACCTTTTCTTTTAAGAAGTCAGACCTGCAGAGGCATCCTCCTACTAAGGCAATGAGTACTTTCGATACTCCTCATTCTAACCCCTTCCATCTATTCCGAACCGAAATAAGAAGAGAATGGGACAGGGTTGACCTTCTTTTACCAAGTGTTGCCTAGCTTTCTCTTTGACTTCCAGTCATCGGACTTCGAAACCTAGGCGTGTAGTGTGTGCAGCATGATGCCTATCCTTATTTTTCTAAGTGACAAGTTGGTGCACCGAACAAGCAAGCGTTAGATGTTATCATCATTCTTCACACTTTTGGATTTTATAGAATTTTTTGTTTTTTTGTTTTATGGAAAGTATTTTTTGAGGTATACACCATTCCAGGGATGAGCTAGTTCTTCTCCTTCTGCATTAGTCAGCTTATATGAATTACCGGGATAAACAGCCGAAATCACATACGAGCCCTCCCAATTAGGTTGAAGTTTGGAGCGGGGACCACCCGGCTTAATGAATATTCTTTTAAGCACAACCGCACCGATTTCAAATTTTATCTCCACCACCCCTTTCTGATAAAATCTTTTAAGTCTATTTTGATAAGATCTAGCATGTTCGGCAGCGGCCAGTCTCCTTTCGTCCAAGAGTTCGAGTTGCGCGAGAAGAGAATCTCGGCGTTCATCCATTGGGATATCTCGATCGATCTGGACTCGGAGGGAAGGAATGATTACTTCGTATGGAACTACCGCCTCCATCCCAAATGCCAAGGCATAGGGGGTTTGACCCGTTGGGGTTCGAATAGAGGTGCGGTAGGCCCATAGGGCATCAACTAATTTATCTGGCCAATCCGTGAATTTGCTAGACTTACAAGTTTTCTTAATGATTTATATCAGGGTTTTATTGGTGGCTTCTGCTTGACCGTTGCCTTGAGGATAATATGGAGATGAATGATGCAATCTGATGCAATACCTGTTGCAAAGGTCACGCAGCCTCCCGGGAGATGAATTGCGGTCCATTGTCGGTGATGATGTCGCCCGGGATCCCGAACCTGGCGATGATGTTGCGCTTGATGAAGGTGCAGACTGTTGATGCCTTGATCTCCACGTATGCTTCCGCCTCCGCCCACTTGGTGAAGTACTCCGTTGCCATTAGGATGAAGGATTTGGTTTTGTTTGTGGAGTTTGGGTCACCGAGGGGTCCGATGACGTCAAAAGCCCACATAGCAAAGGGCCATGGGGGCGTGAATCGGGTGAAGGGAAGATGCGGGAGGGTGAATCTTGTCGGCGTGAAGTTGACATTGATGACAGTGCCGGACAAAGATCGAGCAATCTTCTTCCAAAGTAGGCCAATAATACCCTTGCATGATGATCTTCTTGGCGAGGGCTTGAGCATTTACATGGCCTCCACATACTCCGGAGTGTGCTTCCTTAAGCACCAATTCAGCCTCTTCTTCATCTACGCATCTTAATAGAACACCGGCCAAGCTTCTTTTATAAAGTATTCTACCTAAGATGGTGTATCTCTGGGAGACCCTTCTTATGGCTTTCTTTTCTTCGGCAGTTGATCCTGGTGGATATGTCTGATCCTGACAGTAATTCGCGATCTCATAATACCATGGTTTCTCACCCTCTTCTAATTCTTTCAACTCAACCAAATATACTTCCTCCTTTTGCTCAATGTACTCTTTCCTCTCAAACTCTTCTTTAACCTTCAAGAATCGTGCATCTTCTACTGCCAGAATGGTACGTCGGCGGACATAGATCATCCTGACTTGTCTGCCTAGCGGGACAGATAGTGAAGATGCCAGAGAAGCGAGAGCATCGGCAAGAATATTTTGGGCACGAGGAACATGAATGAATTCGAGTTTAGAAAATAGCTTGATGTAACGGGTGGTGAGTTCTTGGTATGGTCTGAGCCCGGGATGAGATGTGCGGTATTTGGTCAGTACTTGGCGGAGAATCAACTGACTATCACCGATCACCCTTGTAGATACGCAATTTTGGCCTAGTTGGAGAGCTTAAATTCTTGTTTTTATGAAGTATATTTGAGTAACCTTTCAAGGGAACCGAGTTTTCCGGAAAAATCGAGGTTTTTGGCACATTTCAAAGAAAGGGCAAAACCCTGTGTATAAGGGCACCTGGCGCCCTACTTATAGGGCACCAGGCGCCCTATAAATAGGGCACCAGGCGCCCTGTTTATAGGGCACCAGGCGCCCTATAAACAGGGCACCTGGCGCCCTATATACAGGGCACCAGGCGCCCTATAAACAGGGCGCCTGGATCCAAATTAAATCGATTTGACAGGCTGATTTGACCCCCCGCAGTGACTTGTCTTGTCGACCTGACATATCTCATGATGTTGGCGCCCCATATATAGGGCGCTATGCCACATGGCACTATTTTTCGAAAATGGACAAAGTACCCTCTTTTGGGCTATAAATAGACCCCCATTTGGAGCTTGGAGGAGGTTCCAACTTCGTGCCACCCTAGAGCTCATCCAACACCACGTTTCTAAGCCATTTTCACCCCCCATAAGCCTTCAAACCGATCCAAAACCCTCTCCCAAAAACCCCAAAAACCGCGGTTTTCTTCTTCAGAAATATGATTTTTCTCCAACTTTGAGAGCCTCTACCCTCCATTTCTCTTACATCTAGTGCCAAAACACTCTTCCATTAGCTTCACTTGAGTATTGGCTGCTTGAAGAAGTCATTTTTCCGTTTTGGAGGTTCTTCCTACACTCCGGGGCGACGCCGCGAAGAAGGGAAGAAAATCTGCTGAAGCCAGTCCCTGGTGCCCCGTATATAGGGCGCTTTGACTTTGGTCAACGCGCCCCATCAAGGGGACACCTGCAGCGAGCGCCCCATATATGGGGCACTAGCGAGCGGACCCCGTTTTGCATTTTTTGAGTTTATTTACCTTTCCGGTCGATCTTTTACTCCCCCTTTCATTTTAACCCTCATTAACATGTCATTTAGCATATATTGAGCCACTCATTTGCATTTTTCATGCATATTTAAACCTTCTAAATAGGGGTTGGGATTTAGTCCCAATCCGGTCAGTTCCTTCCCTCTTGCACGTTTACATTCGAATTTGAGCATAATACTACACTTTCATTAGAACTAATGAACATTTCACTTGTTTCTATGTTTTCTTATGGACATTTTTAGGTAAATCCGATTGAGACGGAGCTTCAACCGGATCGAAGACGAAGGAATCACTAAGCTCTCTTCTTTCGGCCGGCCGAGAGAGGAGAAGTCGGAACCCAACAATCTCCCCGCTTCCAAAGGTACGACGGTCACTTCTCCATTTCACCTCTTTTCATTCTACCATATTTTGGAGCATTTGGCTCCTGGCGACCACACCCACCACCACCATTCCATCCACCAAGTCCCCAAAGCGAGCGTAGTCGCCGGAAGGGGGAGATCCGCGGATGTCCCGTTTCGGGTGCTTACACCTTTTGGCGACCACGGTGGGACCGACTTTGCTTTAGTGAGTCCTTCTCTTCTTTCCTAAGAATGTCCACTTGAAAACATGCTTATTTTCACTTTAGTTCTCATTTAAGCCATTTCCATTTCCTTGCATTGCTATTTACTTGCTTACATGCTTGTTTGTTCCCTTGAAGCATCATCTTGTTTCTTCCAAGTTTACTTGCTCTCTGTTTATCTTTTTAAATGCATACCGATCTAATTTCCAACTTTGTTAATCAACTTATTTCACCTTAGTATTTTAGATATCATCTTCTTTCATCTCTTGTTAAGTATACTTGCCTATTTCTTTCTAAGTCTAGTTCTCCTTTAGCAAATCTTTCAAAGCATGCTTAGTTAAATTAGTGCTTTCTTCCATCCTAGTTTAATTTCATATCATTGTCTTGTTCACTTGCTTCCTACAACATCTCACTAATCATTGTATGCTTTTATTTTCTTCTTGCTTGCTTCTTATTCCTTGACATTTCACTTGCATTTAGTTTGCATTGGAGTTTCGGGTTCGCCCGTCTCTTTAGGACATCCGAGAAGGGAGGCTCTCTCCTCCCAAAGCCCCACACACCCAAACACCCCTCTTGGTGGTTGCCAACTCATCCTCCGGGGATTCCCTCTCGGAAGGACCGGGTAGCTTCCATCAAGACCTCTGTAAGTCCCCAGACGTGAAGGATTCCCTCTTCACTGATCGGGCTAGTTGTACCATTTTATCCCAAAACCCGGAGTACCTATTACCTATCGTTGTGAAAAGAGTGACAACCTTAGATTGCTCAGCGTTGTGAGAACATAGGGTCCTACCCATTTATTTGAGTGGACAATATTTCTCTTAACAAGCCATTAATTTGAGGTTGAAACAAAAAAAAAAATTTGCGTTAATCATTCCAAGTCTTTGCTATTACTTGTTTGCAAACAAAAACTGAAAATTAAACAAAAATCCCAAAATCACCTAAAAAGAACCAAAACAAAAAATTTGCTTGAGGTTAATTTGACTGACAACTTGCTTGTCCGACAAAAGAAAATCAAAACAAAAAAGGGGTAAAAAATCAAAAACCAAAAAATCCTTAAGCTTTTATTTGTCAACCTTCTTTTTCTATTGTGTTTATGAATTTAAGGTCAGGTCGAGTTATCGGAATGGCGGATCAAGGATACGAGCAACTACAGTTGGAGAATGATCAATCTTATTTCTATCCTGATGCCGTGTGTGCCGTCAATGAACCCGAAGTTCTCCCCGAACCTAGTCAAAATTCACCTCAACCCAATCCAAATTCACTTTGGGAGGCATTCTCTCATGCCGACCCTACCCAACTTCAGGCTATCAAAGCCATCCTCAAGGGCAAGTCGCCCGCCAACCACATTCCTCCTGAAGGTGGTATTCACATCTCTACCCCTCGGTCAGTAGCACATCAACCCAATGTGCCCACTCATGGCCATTCTCATACCGGGCTCATGGCCCCAATTTCTTCTCATCCGGTGACTAATCTAGATCATACCAATCCAAATGTTGTTGTTCCTTCTAGACCACCAGTTTATTCCTCTAATCATCTCAACCCTACTCACCCTTTGGTGCATCCCCCAATGTACCCTTCTTATCCGGCCACTTCGGCCCATCAAGTCCCAATTCCGGTGCACCAAGCACCCACTCCTCCTCCTCCTCTTAGGGAACCTTCTGTCGATCAGGCCATGATTAACAAGATCAATCACATGGATGAGCAGTATAGAGAGCTTAGACGTTTAATCGACACCAAGGCAGTCCCCGAAGTTTCTCTTCCTTCTCTCCCTACTTTTCATCTACCTCCCTCTGAGATGCCGGTATACCGTCGCTACAACGGAACCGGTAATCCTTTCATTCACATCAAGGACTTTCTTTATGAGTCGGTAATGTGGCGAAATGATCCAAGGGCCCTTGCTTTTCTTTTCAGAAGATCATTAGAGGGATCAGCTTTAGAGTGGTTCTACTCGCTTGACTCTTTGGAGGCGAGTAACTTTGAAACTGTCAAAGCTAAATTCTTGCAGTGATATCAAGATAGAGTCGGACCAACATATTCCATCACTGACCTCATGGCTGAAAGAATGAGAAATGATGAAGACTTTACCAGATATGCTGATAGATGGAGGTCAATGGCAGAAAGGCTTACTGATTCCATTTCAGAACCGGAGCAAGTAAAGATGATCATCACCAATGCCACTCCGGCCTTAAAGAATATGCTGGCTTTGCATCATCCCACCTCCATGAGTGAACTCTATGAGAGGGCACGGTACATTCAGACACAGCTTAGGGACTCACCTATCATGAACTTGTTTGATCCTAGACCCCGAGCTGTCAAGAAAACCACTTTTACCACAACCGGCCCAGTGACTGAGGGCGTAGTAACAAACGAGAACCTTAATGTTGTAGGGAACCCACATAGCAATTATCAACACCAGTTTAGGAACCCTCAACAAAACCAACCATTTAGAAACCCTCGTCAACCTCAACATCAACCTCAGTTCCAGCCTCGTCAACAACAAGTTCCGATCCCTCAGCGACCGCAAGCCCCGGTTCCCCAACCACCGCGGCAACAACTGGCCAACTACAACCAAGCAGCCCCTCCCATGGCCTATGAACCCCGAAAGGTTGGACCCAAGAGGAACGATTACCCGCCTTTGCCGTAC
The DNA here is from genome assembly GCA_036172225.1 of Cryptocoryne crispatula var. balansae. Taxonomy (NCBI): domain Eukaryota; kingdom Viridiplantae; phylum Streptophyta; class Magnoliopsida; order Alismatales; family Araceae; genus Cryptocoryne; species Cryptocoryne crispatula. The sequence continues at coordinate 9,787,361 of CM069934.1, forward strand.
TCTCTCGTGGACATCTTTAATGCACTCATGGCGGCAGGGCAAATTGCATTGCCAAGGGAGAAGTCGGAGTGGCCTCGAATGCCAACACAGAGCGATACTGCTTATTCCATAGATATCCTGGGCACACCGTGGAAAGTTGGTTTCAGTTCAAAGACTATATCCACGATCTTAAGGAGCAAGGCAGTATTGGCTGGGACCAGATGGGGGAATACATCAGAACAGTGAAAAATCAACCTCAACGGCGGCATGCACCGGCTCGGCGGCAACAACAACAAAACCCCGGCACAGGGATTATCCAAAACCCTTTACCTCCACATGCACCCGCGCCCGGGAATCAACACCTTACTCCCCTCATGACTTCTTCCGAGGAGTGTCATGCTTGGGGCCAGCATTGGCAAGTCGAGGGAGCCGCATCCTCCATGCACATCAACTTACTTCACCCTCCTAACCGAATCGTCCACTCTATACCCCGAACAACTATGTCACATAATCCCATCACATTAAACAGAATGCCCATCATCCGAACACCATCACAACCCATCATCACACCACCAGCCATTCAACTCCAATCGGGACGGACCCTAACCCGCCCGGCTAATCCACCACAAACATCACCACCACTAGGACCTATCATCATCCTGCCTCATGCAAACATACCTACCTACTCTACCATGCCTCAAACAACCATCATTACACCCGTCCCAAGAGCTCCCATCATTCGACCTAACCCGCCACCCACCACTACTATCCCAGCCATAGCTCCTCAACTTGCCACAGTACTCAGAAGTGGGCGCATGTTCCAAAGGGTCTTTCCTCAGGCCGGTCAGTCAGGGTTGGTACCGAAACGAGAAGAAGAACACATCGAAGAACCGTTGCACAGGACATCCTATGACTTATTGAAGCATCTTGATAAAACCCCGGCACGAATCTCTATCTTAGAGTTGATCAAAAGATCCAAAGTCCATCAAGAGGTTCTCCAACAATACTTACAGCGGGTGATGGTGAATGAGAGCCTCCCCCCAGAAAAAATCTCATCAGTTCTGGTCCCGAGAAGTGAGTACCCGGCCCTCACATTCACAAAGGAAGAGTTAGCCGACCCAGAAATAAGGAAATGTGCCTTGTGCATCACAGTCCACATCAATGGTGTAGGCATTAAGTCATGTTTAGTCGATATTGGAGCATCCATTAATGTTCTGCCACCAGAAACATTACATCTTTGTGGATTCTCTGAGGAAGACATCCGGCCATCTCAAATAACAGTGACTGCATATGACAATTCGAAAAAGCCTGCCAATGGCATGATTACATTAAATGTGAAGCTTGGATCTCGAACAGTCACTGTTAACTTCCACATACTTGAGATGGATCCAACCTACAAAGCTATTCTGGGATGGCCCTATTTGGAAGCACTAGAGGCAGTCGCATCCACCAATCATCAGTGTCTTAAATTCCCTCACAAGGGACAAGTGATTAAGGTGACGAGCATGTCCTTAGACCACCCATCTTATCCACCACCACCCCTTGGGTTGCCAAACGAGCCAATTTTGACAATCTTGGATCTTCCAGAAATGAGTAGGCAACCCAAGCAAGTGTGGAGAAGAAAAAGAGAGGAAAATGAAACCATTGGGTGGCATATAATGAAGATTTTGGGATACCAGGAGGGCCAAGGACTAGGCAAAGAACTGCAAGGCATAGCTGAGCCAATCAATCCAGTGAGGTTACAACCAAAGAGTGGGGTTGGATATGATGGAACGACAGTCAATGGTCAAAATCTCAAAAGCAAATACTTTTCAGGATGCTTACAAAAGTTTTTCATCAAGAAAGAAACCATTCAACTGGCTGAGAACAAGGAAGAACAAGAGATGGAGCAAGAGAAGAGAAGAAGAACCAACGACCCTGAAGATGACTTGTATCCAGAAATATCTCTTTTGTTTTCCACCGATGAAGAAGGGTCAAGCAATGAACCACTCCAGGCTGAACCACCTGTTGACCCACCTGAGGGTCATATTGCCAAACTGACTCGAGAAAAGGTCCAACCAACTCCACGAGGGCCTTCTCTCATTATGTCATCTTTTGGGGCCGATGCCCCAATTCACTGTGATGCTCTCCTCGGGCTTCTTGGCCCAATCCCTATTTCTAGGCCCTCAGGCCCAACTTATGGGTCCACGAACCCACTTGTTGCTTTTGGGCCACCGAGCCCCTCTACTAAATCTGGGCCTTTGTGCCCATTTCCTCCAACTTTTGGGCCACCGAGCCCCTCTACTAAATATGGGCCTTTGTGCCCATTTCCTCCAACTTTTGGGCCACCGAGCCCCTCTACTAAATCTGGGCCTTTGTGCCCATTTCCTCCAACTCTTGGGCCATCGAGCCCCTCTATTGAATCTGGGCCTTTGTGCCCATTTTCTCCAACTCTTGGGCCATCGAGCCCCTCTATTGAATCTGGGCCTTTGTGGCCATTTCCTCCAACTCTTGGGCCATCGAGCCCCTCTATTGAATCTGGGCCTTTGTGCCCATTTCCTCCAACTCTTGGGCCATCGAGCCCCTCTACTGAATCCGGGCCTCTGCACCCATTTCATCCAATTCTCGGGCCCTCAAGCCCATCTCCTAAACCCAGGCCCTCGAGCCCACATCCTCCTCTTATTGGGTCCATGAACCCACCTTCTTCCATGATCATCTGTCCTACTGGCCCATCACCTCTTTCTGTCAACATTGGGCCCGAAAGCCCCATTTGTCAAACATTACTCGAAGTCTTCCACTCTTTATCAATATCTTCGCCTACTTTGGCTCCTGTAGTTGATCTCAACCCAAATCGGGCACCTAAAGCCCATTCTGTCTTTATGTTTAGCACTCCCCAAAAAATAACGTCCTCCTCGAAACTGAAATTTCGATCGAGGAAACATCTCAACTTACCTCGAAAGGGCATTCGACTCAAGGAGCCACCAGATCCTTGATTGACCTTCTTTGCCCTCCATCCTCTCCAATAAATTCTACTCCATCCACCTCCTCTTCCTCCACTTATTTACCTTCTTCTTCTTTAGAAATAGAACAAAAATCAGAGGTAGGAGAGTTCCAGAAAGATACCTGCATCAGTTAGCTCAGAAAAGCTTAGAATGTGCCAAGCTACCGGAGTATCTAGAAAATGCGATCCAGTTGGGTGAAATTCAATACGAGGAGAAAGATAACATTGATCAAACTTTGGGGATTTCTTCCTCCCTCAATTCGACATCACCTACATCCAACATAAGGCAATCAAGGGCTATGTAATTGTTGAACACCTTGCCCATCATCCTATCCCCATCTTTGACCCTATCCAATTAGAATTTCCCGATGAAAAATTGATGTCCATTCGATCTTCCAATCTATGGACTTTGTATTTCGACGGGGCATTAAACTCCCAGGGTAGAGGGATAGGGATTGTTCTTCTATCACCCGAAGGTGTCACCATTCCACAGGCTTTTCAGCTCCATTTTCCAGCAACAAACAATATAGCTAAGTATGAAGCCTTGTTGGCCGGACTGAAGGCCGCTCACTTCTATGGTGTCACTAAACTAAGGGTGATCGGTGATAGTCAGTTGATTCTCCGTCAAGTGCTTGCCAAATACCGCACATCTCATCCCGGGCTCAGACCATACCAAGAACTCACCACCTGTTACATCAAGCTATTCTCCAAACTCGAATTCATTCACGTTCCTCGTGCTCAAAATATTCTTGCCGATGCTCTCGCTTCCCTGGCATCTTCACTATCTGTCCCACTAGGCAGACAAGCAGTAGAAGATGCACGATTCTTGAAGGTTAAAGAAGAGTTTGAAAGGAAAGAGTACATTGAGCAAAAGGAGGAAGTATCTCTGATTGAGTTGGAGGAATTAGAAGAGGGTGAGAAACCATGGTATCATGAGATTGCGAATTACTGTCAGGATCAGACATATCCACCAGGATCGACTGCCGAAGAGAAGAAAGCCATAAGAAGGGTCTCCCAGAGATACACCATTTTAAGTGGAGTACTTTATAAAAGGAGCTTGGCCGGTGTTCTGTTAAGATGCGTAGATGAAGAAGAGGCTAAATTGGTGCTTAAAGAAGCACACTCTGGAGTATGTGGAGGCCATGTAAATGCTCAAGCCCTCGCCAAGAAAATCATCAGGCAAGGGTATTACTGGCCTACTCTGGAAGAAGATTGCTCGATCTTTGTCCGGCACTGTCATCAATGTCAACTTCATGCCGACAAGATTCACTCTCCCGCATCTTCCCTTCACTCAATTCACGCACCATGGCCCTTCGCTATGTGGGCTTTTGATGTTATCGGACCCCTCGGTGACCCAAACTCCACAAACAAAACCAAATCCTTCATTCTAACTGCAACGGAGTACATCACCAAGTGGGCGGAAGCGGAAGCATACGTGGAAATCAAGGCATCAGCAGTCTGCGCCTTCATCAAACGCAACATCATTGACAGGTTCGGGATCCCAGGCGACATCATCACCAACAATGGACCGCAATTCATCTCCAAGGAACTGCGTGACCTTTGCAACAGGTATTGCATCAGATTGCATCATTCATCTCCATATTATCCTCAAGGCAACGGTTAAGCAGAAGCCACCAATAAAACCCTGATAAAAATCATTAACAAGACTTGTAAGTCTAGCAAGTTCGCAGACTGGCCAGATAAGTTAGTTGATGCTCTATGGGCCTACCGCACTTCTATTCGAACCCCAACGGGTCAGACCCCCTATGCCTTGGCATTTGGGATGGAGGCGGTAGTTCCATACAAAGTAATCATTCCTTCCCTCCGAGTCCAGATCGATCGAGATATCCCAATGGATGAACGCCGAGATTCTCTTCTCGCACAACTCAAACTCTTGGAAGAAAGGAGACTAGCCGCTGCCGAACATGCTAAATCTTATCAGAATAGACTTAAAAGATTTTATCAGAAGAGGGTGGTGGAGAGAAAATTTGAAATCGGTGAGGTTGTGCTTAAAAGAATATTCGTTAAGCCGGGCGGTCCCCACTCTAAACTTCAACCTAATTGGGAGGGTCCATATGTAATTTCTGCTGTTTATCCTGGTAATTCATATAAGCTGACTAATATAGAAGGAGAAGAACTAGCTCATCCCTGGAATGGTGTATACCTCAACAAATATTTCCCTTAAAACAAAGATCAAAAAAAATCTATAAAATCCAAAGGTGTGAAGAATAATGACCAACATCTAACGCTTGCTTGCTCGGTGCACCAACTTGTCACTTAGGGAAATAAAAATAGGCATCATACTGCACACACTACACGCTTAGTTTTGAGATCCGATGATCGGAAGTCAGAGAGAAAGCTAGGCAATACTTGGCAAAAGAAGGTCAACCTAATCCCGTTCTCTTCTCGTTTCGGTCCAGAATAGATGAAAGGGGTTAGAATGAGGAGTATCGAAAGTTCCCACTGCCTTAGTTGGAAAATGCCTCTGAAGGTCTAACTTCTTAAAAAGAAGAAAAAGGTGCCAAAAGATGGGCAATGACCCCTCAGGTCGGCAAAAGAATAGACCTATCTGAATGTGTACCAACAAAAGCCCAAAAAAAAGAAAAAAAAAGAGAAAAAGGCTTCAAAAGATGGGCAATGAACCCCTCAGGTCAAAATCAAGCAAAAGGAAAAAAGACCTGTTTGAATGTGGGCCATCAAAGAAAAGGGCTAGAAGGAAGGACCCAAGGATGTCAAATCCCAAACGGGCAATGTGGGCACTAGTAGAGAAACAAAGTTCGACATCCCTGAATTCTACTAAGGACTTACCACCAATCCTCTTCCCTCTTTAACCTTGCTGGTAAGGTTGACCGACTGAATCCAAGAAGAGCCATAGCCTATCAAAGGCGGAAGGTCAGAAGATCTCGGACTAGGCACTTTCTTACACGTGATGCCTACTCTTAACCCTTAGGTAACAATGAGAGGCACCTATGGCAAGCAAGGCAAAGGATGAGATGGTCACCTCTTTCACACCAAACCAAAAAAAAAAAAACTAAAAACTTCAAAAACATAAAAAAATCTATAAAGTCAAAACTCTTAAAAATTAAATATTCAAAACAACAAAAAAATCATAAAAGTTCTCAAAACACCAAAAACATTATAAAACCATCAAAACCCAAACAAATCAGAAATCCCAAAACACCTAAAGATTTGCTTCTTAAATTGACTAGTTGCCTTTGCATTCATGTTTAATTTCAGTCTTGCATGTTTCCTTTCTGTGCATACTTATATTTTTCTGTTATCTTTACCTTGATAAGGCCGATGTCCCTTGACAAAAGATCAAGGCAATTTTGCCCTCTCCTTGCAAGGGACTAAGCCAAAATAAAGTTCTAATATCTTCTCTCAAGTGGATGTAGGAATAGGAGGAGGCATGCCAGCTTCATATCCCCAGACACTTAGAGGAAGTAAAAACAACAAAAAAAATCTAAAATTGAAAAACAAAAGTGGACTACTCCGACCCCTATTAGGACTTGCATTTAGTATTGCATCTATCAAAATAAATAATATTTGAGATGTTGAAGACCTCAAGTCTAGAGGGGGCTGAGCCTGAGAACCCCTTCAACAAAATCAGTGAAGGCTCAGTCATTCCCTAGGCTTGCGGATAGGCCAAAGTTGAATATGCGGGGACGACGGTTTCTTCATAGATGTCCTGACCCATTATGTTCAACCTATATCTTCAACTATTTTCTTATACTTATTTGTATTTCTTTAAACCCAGCATGCATCATTTCATACACCAACATTCATCATCCCACCATGACCATTCCCCGCTTCCTAATCCTGCCATAACCTCCTTCCAGTCCCATTATGAACATTTTAAGAATGGTATTTTATAGCTCCAGAGAAGATCTTGATTTTTCAGAGAATCGGTTTCCAACGGGTTTTAATAATAATTTCGTCGAAACAAGAAGTTTTTCCATGTCGAACTGAACCGGTATTGTTGAGTAAAACCTTATGAATTTGAAGAACCCAACCTTGGTTGATTGGTTGTCTCCTCTTTACTTTTCGCAATTTACTGCATTTCTACCGAGTCCAGCACACCATGCAGTTCGGGTCCTGGCCGGTAACAATTCTCCCCACGTGGGATTTTAGTTATTTACTTTCAGTACTATTTTTCTCTTTAACCAATCAACCAGAGGGAAGGTTTCGATAAGACAAAGGGTAATCTCGGAGTCCGGTAAAGTTTTATTCCACTCAATTAGGCCAATGAGGGCGTGTCTAAATCTACACCTTGGTGTCACCTTTTTAGTCCATTACCACTTCATTCCGCTACGCCTCATTACGCTTCACTACATTCGCCTACGCTTCATTCATGTCACTCCCGTACAAAGCCGACGCCAAGGCGAGACAAGCTGTAGACACGCAATTTTGGCCTAGTTGGAGAGCTTAAATTCTTGTTTTTATGAAGTATATTTGAGTAACCTTTCAAGGGAACCGAGTTTTCCAGAAAAATCGAGGTTTTTGGCACATTTCAAAGAGAGGGCAAAACCCTGTGTATAAGGGCACCTGGCGCCCTACTTATAGGGCACCAGGCGCCCTATAAATAAGGCACCAGGCGCCCTATAAATAGGGCACCAGGCGCCCTATAAATAGGGCACCAGGCACCCTGTTTATAGGGCACCAGGCGCCCTATAAACAGGGCACCTGGCGCCCTGTATACAGGGCACCAAGCGCCCTATAAACAGGGCACCTGGATCCAAATCAAATCGATTTGACAGGCTGATTTGACCCCCCACAGTGACTTGTCTTGTCGACCTGACATATCTCATGATGCTGGCGCCCCATATATAGGGCGCTATGCCACATGGCACTGTTTTTTGAAAATGGCCAAAGTACCCTCTTTTGGGCTATAAATAGACCCCCATTTGGAGCTTGGAGGAAGTTCCAACTTCATGCCACCATAGAGCTCATCCAACACCACGTTTCTAAGCCATTTTCACCCCCCATAAGCCTTCAAACCGATCCAAAACCCTCTCCCAAAAACCCCAAAAACCTACGGTTTCCTTCTTCAGAAATATAATTTTTCTCCAACTTTGAGAGCCTCTACCCTCCATTTTCCTTACATCTAGTGCCAAAACACTCTTCCATTAGCTTCACTTGAGTATTGGCTGCTTGAAGAAGTCCTTTTTCCATTTTGGAGGTCTTCCTACACTCCGGGGCGACGCCGCGAAGAAGGGAAGAAAATCTGCTGAAGCCAGTCCCTGGTGCCCCGTATATAGGGCGCTTTGACTTTGGTCAACGTGCCCCATCAAGGGGACACCTGCAGCAGGCGCCCCATATATGGGGCACTAGCAGGGGCAGACCCTGTTTTGCATTTTTTTGAGTTTATTTACCTTTCCAGTTGATCTTTTACTCCCCCCTTTCATTTTAACCCTCATTAACATGTCATTTATCATATATTGAGCCACTCATTTGCATTTTTCATGCATATTTAAACCTTCTAAATAGGGGTTGGGATTTAGTCCCAATCCGGTCAGTTCCTTCCCTCTTGCACGTTTACATTCGAATTTGAGCATGATACTACACTTTCATTAGAACTAATGAACATTTCACTTGTTTCTATGTTTTCTTATGGACATTTTTAGGTAAATCCGATTGAGACGGAGCTTCAACTGGATCGAAGACGAAGGACTCACTAAGCTCTCTTCTTTCGGCCGGCCGAGAGAGGAGAAGTTGGAACCCAACAATCTCCCCGCTTCCAAAGGTACGACGGTCACTTCTCCATTTCACCTCTTTTCATTCTACCATATTTTGGAGCCTTTGGCTCCTGGCGACCACACCCACCACCACCATTCCATCCACCAAGTCCCCAAAGCGAGCGTAGTCGCCGGAAGGGGGAGATCCGCGGATGTCCCGTTTCGGGTGCTTACAACCCTTAGTTTAGTGACACCATAGAAGTGAGCGGCCTCCAGTCCAGCCAATAAGGCTTCATATTCAGCTATATTGTTTGTTGCTGGAAAATGGAGCTAAAAAGCCTGTGGAATGGTGACACCTTCGGGTGATAGAAGAACAATCTCTATCCCTCTACCCTGGGAGTTTAATGTCCCGTCAAAATATAAAGTCCATAAATTGGAAGATCGAATGGACATCAATTCTTCATCGGGGAATTCTGATTGGATAGGGTCAAAGATTGGGATAGGATGATTGGCAAGATGTTCGGCAATTGCATAGCCCTTGATTGCCTTCTGTTGGGTGTAGGTGATATCAAATTGGGAGAGAAAGCTCTGCCAGCGTGCCAAACGGTCAGTCAGGACAGATTTTTCAAGAAAAAATTTGATGGGATTCATGCGAGCAATGAGATTAACCTCATGGGCAAGAAAGTAGTGTTTAAGCTTCTGGACCACCCAAACTAGGGCGGCACAAGTTTTCTCCATGGTTGTATACTTCTGCTCACAAGGATTAAAGATTTTGGACTGATAGTATGCTGCTCGCTCTTTCCCTTCATCATCTAATTGTGTCAATACTGCTCCCAGGGATCCTTCCAAAACTGAGATGTATAAGATCTAGGGTTTGCCGGGAACCGGAGGTTTGAGCTCAGGTGGGCTTGACAAATATTTCTTTAAACCATCGAATGCCTCTTGGCATCTCGAATCTCATCTAAATTCGGCCTTTGCCTTGGTTAACTCATAGAAAGGTTTGCACCTTTGGGAGTGTTGTGAGATAAACCGGCGAACAAACTGTAGCCTACCAATCAACCCTCTCAGCTCTTTTAGGTTCTTTGGTGGGGGCATGTCAATAATGGCTTTGGCCTTGTTGGGATCGATTTCAATGCCTCTTTTGCTGATAATGAACCCAAGTAACTTTCCAGATGATACTCCAAACACACACTTTTTGGGGTTCATTTTAAGCTTATATTCCCTGGCTCGTTGCAAAACTCTTTTCAACACCTCAGCATGCTCATCTCGGGTTCGATATTTGACCACTAGATCATCCACATACACCTCTACAAATTTATGCATCATATCATGAAATATTGCCACCATGGCCCTTTGTTAAGTTGTTCCAGCATTCTTTAATCCGAAGGGCATGACGATGTAGCAATAAGTTCCTCAAGGTGTAGTGAATGAGGTCTTCTCTTGATTCTCTTCTGCTAACCGGATTTGATTATACCCTGAGTATCCATCCATGAATGATAGGGTTTTGTATCCAGCTGTGTTGTCAACGAGAACATCGATATGAGGAAGGGGGAAATCATCTTTTGGACACGCTCGGTTTAAGTCCCTGAAGTCAATGCAAATTCGAACCTTTCCATCTTTCTTCATGACTGGGACTATATTTGCCACCCATTGCGGATAGAGGACAACTCTAATGAATTTTGCTTGGTGTAACTTATCGACCTCTTCTTTCATCTTTAATGCTATATCTGGGTGGAATCTCATTAACTTTTGCTTGACCGGGGTAGCCTCAGGTTTTAGAGTCAGTCGATGCTCTACCAATGACTTATCTAACCCCGGCATATCTTCGTATGTCCAAGCGAACGTGTCTTTGTATTCTTGTAACACCCCCATTAGATTCTGCTCTTCTAAAGGGGTGAGGTTGGCACTGATGAGGATATTCTTAGGATCTTCCGGTGTTCCAAGATTAAGTTCCTTAGTCGGTTCGTCCACCGTGGCTGATGGTTCTTCAAACCTTCTTAAACCGGATGCATAAGCATCAGCCAAATCCTCCTCTTCATCCTCAGTATCAGGATCCTTTTCTGATACAACCTCATAAACTCCTAAAGTTGGATCAATGTCGTCCTTCTCCTCATATCGAATTTCTTCTATCTGGATTGCATTTTCTAGATACTCCGGTAGCTTGGCACATTCTAAGCTTTTTTGAGCTAACCGATGCAGGTATCTTTCTGGAACTCTCCTACCTCTGATTTTTGTTTTGCTTTTACTGGAAACTAAACCTAAATAAGAGGAAGGTAAATAAGGAGAGGAAGAGGATGTGGATGGAGTGGAGTTTATTGATGAAGGGCAAAGGAGATCGATTAGAGACCGGGTGGCCTCCTGATTTGGATAACCCTTCGGAGCGAGTTGGGATGTTTCTTCGAACGAAACTTGAGTTGAGAATAGGATGCTTTTTTTGGTCTTTTTGAGAAGTACTAAACATAAACACAGAAGGGGTTTGGTTGGTTGTAGTTTCTAACGTGGGTTGAGATATTGACAGAGAAGGGAACAAATCAAGCAAAGATGGGTAAAGCGAGCATCCATCTTTGCTATCTGGTGGATCTGATGGTGAACTTATTGGAAATGGGTCTGAGGAGATGATATGGGGTGAATGCCCCGGATTCTGACTGCCAGAAGGCTCGTTGTGGAATAATTCTTCACTTGACCTTTTTTCCGAGAATAACCATGACACGTCGAGATACGGATCATCCTCTAAGCTGTCTACTTTTTTCCTTTTTGCTTGTTCTTGCGGTTCTTGTTCTTCAATCATCTGTATTGTTTCTCTCTTGTCAAAGAATTTGTGCAAACACCCCTTGAAGTATTTTTGCCCGATCTTTTGGCCATTATCACATGTCCCATAATACCCTATCTCGTTCCTTGACATTGTCTTTACCAGCTGGATGGGTTCTATGATACCCTGCAGTTCTCTCCCCAGCCCTCGGCCTTCTTGATACCCCAGATTTTCCATCATACGCCACCCAAGGGTTTTGGTGTCATCCTTCTTCCTTCTCCAAACTTGCCTAGGCTGCCTTCCATCTTTCGGTAGATCGAGGATTGTGAAGACCGGTTGATTTGGCAAGCCAGGAGGGGGAGTAACCAGGCAATCTACAGGCATACTTACCACCTTCACGATTTGTCCCTTGAAGGGAAATTTAATGCATTGGTGATTGGTTGAAGCCACGGCCTCTAATGCCTCAAGGTAAGGCCTTCCCAAGATAGCTTTGTAAGTTGGGTCCATATCCAGGATGTGGAAGTCGACAGCGACAACTCGGGGTCCGAGTTTGACTTCAAGTGTAACCATGCCATGGGCGGGCCTCTTGGAATTGTCATATGCCGTTACGGTGATTTGTGATGGCCGAATATCCTCTTCTGGGATTCCGCACAACTGTAGCGTTTCTGGTGGTAAGACATTGATGGATGCACCGGTATCAACTAGACAAGACTCAACATCTATTTCGTTAATACTGACAGTGATACAAAGTGCATATTTTCTTACTTCTGGTTCGGCCAACTCCTCTTTGGTGAAAGTGAGAGCGTGGTGCTCACTTTTCAGGGTCAAGACCGATGCAATCTTCTCGGGGGGAGGGTTTCATTGACCATCACTCTTTGTAAATATTGCTGAAGAACTTCTTGATGAGCTTTGGACCTTTTGATCAGCTCCAGAATGGAAATCCGCGCAGGGGTTTTGTCAAGGTGCTTCAGCAAATCATAGGACGTCCCTGGCACTGGTTCTTCTGGGTGCTCTTCTTCTTCTTCTTGTGACCGTCCTGGTTGACCGGTTTGGGGGAAAATTCTTTGAAACATACGCCCACTTCTAAGCACCGTGGCGAGCTGAGGGGCTATGGTTGGTGTAACGGAGGTAGATCGAGGATTAGGTCGGATGATGGGAGGCCTAGGTAGGGGTGTAGTGATGATAGTTCGGGTTGTAGGGATGCGGGTAGGTTGTGGTGTTATGGTTGTATGAGGTGGTACGATGATGGGTCCTAATGGTGATGGTATTTGCAGAGGCTCGACCGAGCAGATCAAGGTCCTACCCGGTTGGAGTTGTATGGCTGGTGGCGTTATGGTTGGCTGTGATAGCGTGCGGATAATTGGTGGTTGGCTTCTTCTGGTGGGGATAGCTCGTGGTATGGAGTGAACGGTTCGGTTAACATGGTTTAGAGGGTTAATGTTCATGAAGGAAGCTGGTCCCTCGATTTGCCAATTCTGGCCTCTATCGCGGGGTTCATCGGTGGAGGTTAGAATAGGATTAACCCTCTGGTTTTCTAGTGCTGTCGCGGGTGCGTGCACGGGTAGCGGGTTCTGAATAATCCCCAGACCGGATTCTTGTTGTTGTTGTCGGACTGGTGCCTGTTGCTGCTGTTGAGGCTGGTTCTTTACTGCCTTGATGTACTCGCCCATTTAACCCCAGTCAATACTTCCCTGCTCGTGGAGGTCATGGATATAATCTTTAAACTGAAAGCAATTCTCCACTGTGTGCCCCGGGTATCTGTGGTACAAACAATATTTGTCTGTGTTGGCATTTTGCGGCCACTCCAGCTTTTCCCTTGGCAATGAGATCTGCCCTGCCGCCATAAGAGCGTTAAAAATGTCTGTGAGAGAGTACGGTAATGGCGGGTAGTGGTTTCTTCTAGGCCCCGCTCTTCGTGGCACGTAGGTGGTAGGGGGAGGTGCTTGGTTATAGGTGGTTGGTTGGTGTGGTGGTTGAGGTGCAAAGGTTTGTATGGCCAATTGCCAGGGTTGCTGGGGGACTGGTGTCTGCATTGGTTGTTGGGGATACTGGTATGGTGTTTGGTGGCGGAAAGGTTGGGGCTGAATCTGAGGGCGAGGTGCTGGTTGGGTTTGGCGGGGGTTCCTATACTGGGGGTTTCTATACTGCTGTTGGTGGTTGTTGGGCGGGTTCCCTATGATATTGACATGTTCATTGGTTACCACGCCTTCGATCACGGGCCCAGTGGTGGTGGTGGTTGTCTTTTTGGTGATTCGGGGCCTAGGGTCGAAGAGGTTCATAATGGGAGAGTCTCGGAGTTGGGTTTGGATGTACCGTGCTCTCTCATAGAGTTTGCTCATTGTGACAGGGTGATGTAATGCCAATACATTTTTCAGAGCCAGAGTGGCATTGGTGATGATCATCTTGACTTGTTCTGATTTTGACAGTGCATTTGTCAGCCTTTCTTCTATTGCCCTCCATCTATCAGCATATATTATAAAATCCTCATTATTTCTCATCTTTTCGGCCATAAGATCTGTGATCGAATAGGTAGGACCGACTCGATCTTGGTATCTTTGCAAAAACTTTGCTTTGACGGTATCAAAGTTGCTAGCTTCCAAAGGGTCAAGTGAATAGAACCATTCCAACGCGGAGCCCTCTAATGATCTCCTAAATAGGTATGCAAGGGCCTTCGGATCGTTTTGCCACATGACAGACTCATAAAGAAAATCTTTGATGTGAATTAAAGGGTTCCCATTTCCATTATATCGACGGTAAATGGGCATTTCAGAAGGAGGAAGATGGAATACGGGGAGAGAGGGAAGGGATATCTCGGGGAGAGCTCGTGTGTCGATCAATCGCTTGAGCTCCCGATATTGTTCATCCATCCTATTGATTTTGTTAAGCACAGTTTGATCAACGGAGGATTCTCGGACAAGAGGAGGGGGGAGGACAGATGCTTGATTTGCCGGCATGGCCATCGGATAGGCTGAAGCGGCCGGGCAAGGAGGGTATATCGGGTGTGCACTTGAGGACGTGCTTGATTGAAATGTGCGGAAGAATAGACCGATGGCCTAAGTGGTGTGGTGTTGTTTGGGTCCGGGTGTTTCAGGATGGCCACCGGATGGGGTGAGTTTGGAATCAAGGGTCCATTGTGAGAATGGCCCGGTACTGGTGCGCCGGGTTGGTCAGTTGCTAACTGGGGGGTAGAAGTGTGGTGGCCACCCTCGGCATGGGTGTGATTGATAGGAGATTTTCCCTTCAGGATGGCCTCAATGGCTTGTAGTTGAGTTGGGTCGGCGTGAGCGAATGACTCCCACAGAGAATCTGGGTGGGGTCGGGGTGAACTGGTTTCAGGGAGCATTTCGGGTTCATTAACGGCACATACGGCATCCGGGTGGTGGTAGGATTGGTCGTACTCCAACTGCAACGGCTCGTATCCTTGGTCCGTCATACCGACGACTCGCCCTGATCTCAAGTTCATAAATAGAAAGGAAAGGTGACGAAAAAACACAAGAATCCCTTTTTTTTAGTTTTAAAATTTTCCTCCTTTTTTCGGTTTTTGATTTTTGTTTGAACAAACAGGTTATCAAGCAAATTAACCTCAAGCAAAAATTCCTTTTGGTTTTTTTAAGTGTTTTCGAATTTTTGGTTTTGGTTTTCAATTTTGATTTGCAAACAAGTGATGGCACAGGCTTAGAATGATTATCGCAAAGATTTTTTTGTGTTTCAACCTTAAATTAGTGGCTTGTTAAGAGAAACAATGTCCACTCAAATAAATGAGTAGGACCCTATGCTCCCACAACGCCGAGCACTCTAAGGTTGTCACTCTTTTCACAACGATAGGTAATAGGTACTCCGGGTTTTGAGATAAGATGGTACAACCAGCCCGATCAGTGAAGAGGGAATCCTTCACGTCTGGGGACTTACGGAGGTATTGATGGAAGATACCCGGTCCTTCCGAGAGGGAATCCCCAGAGGAGGAGTTGGCAACCACCAAGAGGGGTGTTTGGATGTGTAGGGCTTTGGGAGGAGAGAGCCTCCCTTCTCGGATGACCTAAAGGAGTCGAAAGAACTCCAATGCAAATTAAATGCAAGTGAGATATCAAGGAGTGAGAAGCAAACAAGAAGAAAATAAAAGCATGCAACAAGTAAACAAGGCAATGATGTAAGATCAATCAAGGGTAAAAGCAAGTATTAATTCAACTAAAGATGCTTCAGAGGAGAAATTAGACTTTTTAAAAGAAAATAAGCAAAAATGCTTAGCAAGGTAATCTTTAAAGTGCAAAGTCAAAGTGGATCGATTAAAGCAAGCCTAAAATTAGATGATGCTTTTTTTACTTTTAAAAGAGGATCCACGGAAAGCAAGTAAACCGGAAGAAACTAAGTGATGCTAAAGTGAAGCAAGTAGACAAGCAAGCAAGTGAATAGGAATGCTAGGAGAATGTAATAACTCAAGCAAGAGCCAAAGCAAGGATGAACATGTTGGACATTCTTTTAAAAGGTGAAAAGAACTCACTTAAGCAAGAGTTGTCCCACCGTGGTCGCCAAAAGGTGTAGGCACCCGGATGAGCCGGCTCGGCTCGCGTGTGTCGGTGAGAGAGAGAAGAAGAAGAGAAGCAGGGGAGTGTGGTGAAAGGTGAAGTGTGTGGTCGCCAGGAGCCGAAGGCTCCAAAGTGTGATTAGGTGTTAAGTAAATGCACTAGAAGAAGAAGGAGTTTGACCGTCGTACCTTGGGGATGTAAACGGGGGGAGATTGTTTGGTTCTAACTTCTCCTTTCTCGGCCAGCCGAGAGGGGAGAGCTTTAGAGAGTTCTTTCACCCACGATCGGATTGAAGCTTCACTCCGGTCGATTTATCTAAGAATGTCCTGCATAAAACATGAAGAAAAACAAATGAAGATCATTAGCTCTGGCGTAAGTGTAGCATCATGCTTGATAAAGACTCTGAATCATGCAAAAGGGAATGAACTAACCGGATCGGGACGGAATCGCAACCCCTATTTTTGGTAGGTTTTTAAACATATATGAGATGCAAAATGATCAAATGCATGCTAAATAACATGATGAACAGTGCTAAGATGAAAAAGGGAGACAAAAACTCGATCAAACGGGCGATCGGACTCCGAAAATGGCAAAACGAGCTTCTGCCCCTGCTGGTGCCCTATATATAGGGTGCTAGCTGCAGGTGCCCTCCTTATGGGGCACGTTGACCAAGGTCAAAGCGCCCTGTATATGGGGCGCTAAGTCTGGCCCGAACAGATTTTCTTCCCCTCTTCGCGACGCCGCTCCGGAGTGCTGGGCGGCTTCCGGGACGAAGTAGGGGCTCCTCCTTGTAGACAATATGCAAATGAAGCTAATGAAAGGTGGTTTGGATGCTGGATGCAAGAGGAGAGATGGATAGAAGCTCTCAAAGTTGGAGAGAAAACATGTTTCTGGGTGACAGAAACAGAAGGTTTTTCGGGTTTTTGGTGGACGATTTTGGATCAGTTTGAAAGGCCGTGGGAGGTGAGAGTGGCTTGGAAACGTAGTCTTGTATGGGCTCTAAGATGGTACGGACTTCGAACCCCCTCCAAGATCCAAATGGAGGTCTATTTATAGCTCAAAAGAGGGCACTTTGGCCATTTCTGAAAAGCAGTGCCACGCGGCATAGCGCCCTATAAATGGGGTGCCAGCATCATGAGGTCCGTCAGATCGACAAGACAAGTCACTGCGGGGGGTCAAATCAGCCGGTCGAATCGATTTGATTTGGTGCCAGGCGCCCTGTATATAGGGCGCCTGGTGCCCTATATATAGGGTGCCAGGTGCCCTGTTTATAGGGCGTCTGGTGCCCTATAAATAGGGCGCCAGGTGCCCTATATACAGGGCGACAGGTGCCCTATATACAGGGTGTTCGGCCTGGCTGATTGCTCTATTGATCCCCTTCGGAATGTGCCAAAAACTTGATCCGTCCAGAAAACACAATTTGCTTTAAATATTCTCCATGAAAACAAAAATCTAAACTCTCCAACTAGGCCAAAATTGCGTGTCTACAAATAGCAAGCACCAGAGGGGGCACCCCTCTATAAGAAATTCTCAAGATAGCAGTAGTTCGGCCCATATTTATCATTAAACAAGGAGAAAGATACATCTATTTTAAGATTCGGGAGGACAAATGGTATCAGTCTCCAGGGTAGGGGGATATGTTATTCTCCATAAGATGTCTCAATGCGCAGCCAAGGAGAATCAGGATAGAACTACCAACTCATTAGAGGGTAGACACTTTGATAATGGTAGGTCTCAGAGACAATCCACTCTATAGTACAATAAAGTAGCTAGCGGTAGGGAATATGCTAAGTCCAAGAGGGCAAAGGTACCACCTCCCCAGTAAAATAATGAAAAGATTGAAACCCACAGGCATAGCACATCCACACATCCCAAAGTGCTTGTTGTTCAGTTTGTCCCACCGACCCAAAAATTATTGATGGGTTTTAGTTATGAGACAAAACTAGTCATGAGTAGAGAGAGGGTTGAAAGGGAATCCGTATTCACCCAACTTATGTACCCTTGGGTGGCTCCAAGGAGAATGTTGAATAAGGGGGCAAGCGACAGGAAGCATGTTTATAACTGCTATATAACATCGAGCACTAGTCGGCTAGATGAGGCCATGGAACCATCTCAATCCCACGCCCGTGTGGGGCCAGTCACTCGTAGTCAAGATAAACAAACCGCTTCACAGTATGTGAAGCCACCACCACCTCAACCAGAATTGCCCAGACAAGAGGAGATAGATGAAGCCATGCGCACTGATGATGAGGAACCTTTACCGAACAGGTTAACATTGCGGATATTATGAAAGAGAATCAGGAATTGAAAGTAATGGTTAAAAGTCTTTTAGCCATGTAGATATTCTAGTCCCATAGGAAGGTAGAAGCCCCAAATGAACCCCCAATAGCCCAGATGGGCCAACTGTAAATTTTGAAAGTTGCAGGTCAGCCAGGTATTCCACAGATAGTACAAAGGGGGCAGACAGATGAAGAAATTTAGCATAGTTCATAGAGGTTTCAGTCACAACAATATTTATCTGCCCTATTTCAAAGAGCTATGATTGAGAGTATTGTTCAAGCCACACTAACTCAACATGAGGAGGGTTTAGCTACTGTGGATTTGTACCGGGTCCCATATCCAATCCAGTATCGATTTAAGAAATTACCCCCAGATGTGACGAAGGTTCCCAAATGCTCCAAGTACGATGGATAGGAATCTCTGAATGAACACCAAGCTATGTACATGACTCATATTGGAGAGTTAGCTCTCGAGGATGCTTATCTCCTTAGATTTTTCCCTACTACTTTCACAGGATCAGCATTCAAGTGGTACTCCAAACTGAAGCCTAGATTTGTGGCTGGTTGGGAGGATATGCAGAGGTGTTTTATTGAACATTTCAGAATGACAGAATGGCTAGTTTCACTTGTCGAATTGACTTCATTAAGATAGAGAAGAGATGAGACTGCTGCCGACTACATCAAACGTTGGCAAAATTTCAGTATGAGATGTCCCAATCCACCAGTCATTGAAGATGCGGTTGGATTATGTAAAAGAGGGCTGCGGGCTGATTTTTATGAGAGGTTATTGATAGCTAGTGTACAAACTTTTGATGATCTAAATAAGTTCGTCACCGACATAGAGATATACAGAGAATCCTATTCCTCCAGTGGTAAGGCCAAATATGACAAAGGATAAACAGACTACCGCCAGAGATGTGCACACCATGGAGGCAACCCCTCGGGCAAACAATGGTAATGGGGGCAAAAGGATGACTCATGCTCTGTCTTTTGCCCCACCCAACTAGTTAGCAAAGAATTCGGCTTCCCCAATGCCAAAGCCTACTCTGGAAGAGCACATGAGCAAACCTCATTCTTTTAATATTGGGCTCACCAAGAGGCTCTTTGATTTATTCATTAAAGATGATTTGATCACCTTGTCCCCATCCAAGTGACCCAGAGATGCCAACAAGACAAATGAGCCTAATTTCTACCCTTATCATAGGGTGTTGGGGCATACAATTGAAGAATGCTATCCTTTCAAAGATTTAGTAGAGAAGTTAATCCAGGACAATACTGTTACTATAGGGAAAGAGTTGGTAAATCTACAAAGCCACCTTAAAAACAGAACATGTCCGTCAATGTAATTCATCAAGTGCCACCCCAAGTAGTGGAGGAGCATAGGGAAGCCCCTGATAGGATTCAGATGGCTGTAGAGGAGGCACATCCTGGGATACATATGTTCACTATCAGAGCCCTACCATTGTTTCACAAGTTACATTGGAGAACCGAGGCACTCAATAGAAAGATAAGATTTGCCATGCGCAACTTGCCGGCACTACTGGTTGGATGCTTGAACATAGACGATATGGCACTTGATCTTGATGTACCACAATTGGCCCAGAAGAATCATTCATAGAATCAATTTTCTCAGACAATCATGCATCACAAGGTCAGGAAGTGCAATCCCGCAGCATGGATCAAAGTGAAGAGGAAGGATTAGAAGTAACCTCTGGTGAGAAGCACTTGATTCAACCTTAGTACAACAAATATTCTTTCCTGTTAGGGATGCCATGCAGATTGTTAGATTTTTGCATCCAAGAGGGTCTTATACAGGCTCCCCATCTAAGATAGTATGATGTCAGTTCCCCTAGGGCCTTATCAGAAAGTTGCTTATACCATCCAACATACCAACATATTTTTGGAAGTTGTAGGGGGTGAAAAATATGATCAAACATCTCATTCGAAGAGATATCATACAGTTAGGTAGACATCAAGTCTTTCCCCCTTGGCCACATGACAGGATTGTTTCGTAAAATTTTGCCATCAATATGATCCATGTTACCACAACAAATGACACACTCAAAGGGCAAAAGGTAGGAATCAAGATATGGAAAATTAACTTACCTCATTTGTTTTCTACATATCAGATACTTTCGTCAGATGTGATAGAAAGGAATGTCAAGGCTAATGAAAAATATTTACAAGATCAAGCAGTCAGTCAGGAAAAATATAAAATTTTCAAACAGATGCAACAAAGTCTTGGATAAAGATCCCCACCTGACAGGAGAAAACTGAAGTTAGAAAAGAAACAACAAAAAAGAAGGCAGAAGAGAGAGTCACTGAAGCAGCCATGGTGATAGGGCCAAACCATGAACGATAGTCATTCCATGAGGGCAAGTTCATTCATCCGGCCGTTCATCACAAACAGATGAAGAATTGGAAGAAGGCACTCAAATGGAGGGCGAGACTCTAAGAAGAGTAGCTCATTGCCATGGAGGCGCACGAGAGGACCCTCACCCCCGTACAAAGATTGCAAAAGTTCATATTGAAGAATATGAGCCTAAGCAGCCAGCGAGCCCGACTCCTCTCGACGCTTATATTCCTTGGGAGTCATGGGCAAGGAAGACCCAAATCAAGAAGAAGCTAGTAGAGTTGCAACCGAGGACAACCAATGAAAGGCCATCAAATTTCTAGTATGATGATGAATGTGTGAATATACCACCTCCAAAGGGGCTATACATGCATAAGAATGGAGTAAGGAGGCAGCCACCCCACAAGATGTTGAAATATCAACGATGGAATCAGCCCAACACCAATAGAAAAGGAGGACAACCAACGATACTAGATAAAGTCATATCTTTACAAAGAGAGCAGTGCAAGCTGGTGGCATCACCTATGATTAGGCAACCACCTAAGAAGTCCATCAGTCTTCCCCCATTGCCCGAGGAAGAGACAGGGGGCATTGAGGCTAGTAATGCAATTATAAAAAGTAGTGACGCAAATAGGAGAGTTAAAAAGTTAGAAGAATAGTCAAAAGATGCCAGAATTGAAGAGATGAATTTACCAGGACCATCACAACTAGGACAACCTAAAGAGACACCCGAGAATGGAAGCCAACTCGAGGAATTATCACTGCTAGATGATGCTCCCATAGTGAATAACCTCCCTTCACCAGCCAAGGTCAAGAAGAAGAAAGATGAGAAGGTGTTGAACCATATGAAGAAGAAACTTGTTACATTTAGCATCTGGGAGATGTTATCTTTGAGCAAAGAGCTAAGGGAAACGTTGATCTCAATTTTGCAAAAACCGGAAGCATATAAAGCCCATGTGATAGAGATTGGATACGACGCTTATGTAGTGTCAGTTTCATTCGGTGAAGAGGATATGTTGATTCCTAATATGTTTCACAATTGACCTTTGTATATGAAAGAAATGATCAATAGACATGAGCTTAACAAGATCCTAATAGATGCAGGGGCTTTAGTAAACATTCTCCCTTTGAAAACTTTTAAGTTCTTATATCTTATGCCGCATATACAGAAGGCCTCCAGGGTTAGGATTTTAGACTTCAATCAGAACTTTGAGGATGCAATGGGTAAAGTGGAAATGGAGCTGACATTGGGGAATTTCAAGACTGATGTCACGTTCTATATTATCGACAATGATACCACTTACAAAGCATTATTGAAGATGCCATGGTTGCACAAAAATTGAGTTGTACCATCAACATTGCACCAATGTATCAAATACAACAAAGAGGGGTAGCAATATAAGGTCGAGGCTGACCATGCTCCTTTTGAAGTGGTTGAATGCCACATGGCAGATGTTGAGTTACATTTGGGAGGTAGACACTCTTGAGTCGAAAAGGGAAAGCAAGTGTTCAGAGCCACTGATTTGGAAGATGATCTAATGGTTAACGAGACCAAGGAGGAGATACATTGATAGATGATGAGTGCAAGCAAATCACAGAATTCAATTCCGAGAGGGAATAGATGATAAATTAGATATAAAGCAAATGCTGTAATGAAGGTCCTTGAGTATGGTGTCGGCATGCCCTTTGAAATGCTATGGTGTTTGGAAAGGCAACATGACTTGACCGTTGAGAGCCTGAGAACTTTTACAGTAATGTTTCCCAATGGGCGGCACCTTGTCTACTATTCAGAAGGGCATGCGCATACTCCAGTTGATGATAATTTTGGCTAGGCAGACAATCTAGCCTTATTGATGGTCCCTATAGAAGAGATGTTGACATTTCACCTTCTATTCGATAGATGGCCTCCAAGTTGAAAATCCCACATGAGCAACCTCAGCACACAGCCGACATGTTCCAGAGATTGTGGGATTCTTCTAATCAGCCCACTGCCCAGAATAAATACCTCGGGTTGGGATATGAGCTAGGCAGCAATCATTGGTACATTATGCAGTCAACATGGTCAATATTTAGCTAGCCAATAATCCTTCTGATGTGTCTCTCACACACGACATGCCAGATGATAAAGATGAGGATGAGGAAGATATCACCATACATGAGTAGGAGTTTGGTCATACACTAGAATGGGAGCACCACGAAAGACAAAGGATCATAATGATAGAAGTCCCATACAATCAGAAATATCAGAGGAAATTGAAGAATCAAAAGAGTTCATCAACTTCGAGCCTACACCTGAGGAATTTGAAGAAAGCGGCCCAGCCATAGTGAATAATTTAATAGAAGTCAACTTGGACAACGATGAGAATCCTAGGCCCACATTTATCAGTGCACTCTAGAATGAGAAGGAGAGGAAGGCTTACCTAGACTTGCTTCAGGAATATCAAGATTGCTTTGCCTGGACATATCATGAAATGCCAGGCTTAGCATCTGAAGTGGTAGTACATCGGCTGGTGATTCTTCTGTCTATCGAACTGGTTAAACAAGGTTAGAGGCAAATGAGAGCCAAGTTTGAACTTAAAGTCAATACTGAGGTTGATAGATTATGAGAAGTACATTTCATTGAACCATGCAAATACCCAATTTGGTTGGCTAATATAGTACCAGTGCAGAAGAAAAATGTACAGATCCAAGTTTGCATCGACTATAGAGATTTGAACTAAGCTTGTTCGAAGGACGATTTTACCTTGTTGATACCCGAGAATATGGTCTATGTGATCAGGGGACATGGTGCATTGTCCTTTATGGATGGGTTTTTAGGGTATAACCAAATTCTAATGTCAGATGAGGATAAGGATTTCAAAGCATTTCGCACCCCCAAGGGCATCTTTAACTATAAACGTATGCCGTTCAAGCTCAAAATGCAGGTGCTATATATCAAAGAGCTATGACAAAGATTTTCAATGAAATGTTGCATAACTTGGTTAAATGTTATATTGATGATCTGGTTGTGAAGACTATCAAATGGGATGAACATATATGTGGTTTGAGAAAGGCTTTTGAATGCCTTCTCCTATACAAGCTCAAAATGAATCAGATGAAGAGTGCCTTTGGGGTTTCCAATGGCAAGTTCCTCAAGTTTATAGTAAGATATCAGGGAATTGAGATAGATTTTGAAAAGAGTAGAGCCATTAGGGATCTGCTGCCACCTCACAATATATGTTAGTTGAGATCCCTCTAGGATAAGCTAGCTTACATCAGGCATTTCATTTCTAATTTGTTAGATAGATGTTAGCCATTTTCAAAGTTGGCTAGGAAGGGAGCAATTTTCAAATGGGACGAGGACTTCCAAGCCACACTGGACGGACTCAAGCAATACTTGTTAAATCCTCCAGTGTTGGGGGCACCTATTAGAGGGTGGCCCCTCATCCTATATATTACAGCCTTGGATTCATCCTTAGGTGCCATGTTAGCCCAGGTCAATGATGAGGGCAAGGAACAACCATTGTATTATCTGAATAGGTGGTTAATAGGCCCAGAACACCGATATTCTCCTACGACTATGGAGAAGAAGTGTTTGTCACTGGTCTTTGACAAAAAAAATTGAGGCATTATCTTTTAGCCCACGAGGTCAATTTAATCTCTAGGATTGATCATTTCAAGTTCATGTTAAGGAAACCCGTCCCGACAGGGTGACTAGGCAAATGAGCTTTGATGCTTATAAAATTTGATATAAAATATGTTTCCCAAAGAGCGATAAAAGGGCAAGGGATGGCTGACTTCCTTTCCACTCAACCGATTTTAGATAATTCACCACTTAATTTTCAGTTGCGTGATAAGGAAACCTTGAAAGAGGAAATAGATCATGAAGTCCATCTTATCGATTTCAATCATTGGCAATTATATTTGGATTGAGCATCCAGGACAGATAAGAAACATGACGGCAAGATAAGGCTTAGGGTGGGAGCAGGAATTGTCTTCCTAAGTACAGATGGGGGTGTTCTTTGTAATTCATATGTTGTGATGGAGCCTCTCACCAACAATGAGGCTGAATATGTGGCTCTCATCATAGGACTAGAGATCACCCTTGATATGGGTTTGCGATGCATAAAGGTGTTCGTGGATTCACTGTTAGTTGTTCAACAAATGTTGGGGATTTTCGAAGTGAGAAAGCACGAGTTGGCAATCTATCATAAAGTAGCCTCTAGATTAGCAAACTCGTTGTGCTTATTTCAAATCCATCATATTAAAAGAAAACAAAATTTACAAGCTAATGCTTTGGCAAAGTTAGTTTCAGTGATCAGGTTACCCCCTCAAGGAAGGCTGGATGTGGCCATCATAAATAGGAAGTTGTTTCTGATATCAATTGATTAAGAGAAGGGGCTCACTGATTGAGAGGTAGATGCCCTCGAGCTAGCAGAAGATAATCCACGGGAAAAGGATGATTGGTGTCAACCCATTATTGATATCAAAAATGGAATATTACCAGATGAACGTGCTCTAAGGATACATATGGTGAGAAGGGTTATGTCATATCAACTTATAGATGGGGAGATCTATCAACTCATGCCTGAGAAAGAACGGGCCATTTTGGCTAGATGTCTATCTCACTAGGAAGCATACAGAGTGATGAAAGAGGTTCAAGGCGATCTATGCGGAGCACACCAATCAGATATGAAGATGAAAATTGCAATCAAATTGAAAGGATATTATTAGCCCACTATGTTTGCCGATTGTGAAAGATATGCCAAGACTTGTTTTGAATGCCAAGCTTTTGGCCCTATTCCCAAGAACCCTCCATCTCAGCTACATCCAACCACTCCAACTTGGCCACTTTCCGAGTAGGGGATGGGTACAATAGGAACTTTCAAGTCATCTACTAGAGGTTTTAGGTTCATTTTGGCAGCAATAGATTATTTTTTTAGATGGGCTGAAGCCATACCTGCAAGAGAAGTCATGGGAGAGGTCGTCACTCGATTTGTTTGACACCATATTATTTATAGATATGGGGTACCCAGTTGTATCATGTCGGACAATGGCACTCCTTTCAGGAATCAGACAATATAAAAACTGGTAGCTAAGTTTCACATAGATTGGAGGACAACAATAGTCTATAATCCTTAGACCAATGGTTTAGTTGAGGCATTTAACAAGACTTTGTACAAGTTGATAGTTAAAGTGGTTAGCAACAGAAAGAAGAGCTAGGAAGAGAAAATGCAAGAAGCATTATGGGGTTATCGGACTACATATACAACTTCTACTAGATGTTCACCATTCTCCCTAGTATACGGGAGTGAAACTATGATATCGGTTGAAGTAGAGTTGGCCTCATATCAAATAGTTGTCCATCATGGCCTCCCTACTGATGAGCCTAGTGAGGTACATAGAAGATTTATGGAATTGGATAAGTTGGAAAGAGATAGATTGAAAGCCTACAGGTATCTGAATGTTTACCAAGCAAGAATGCCCCGAGCTTATGATAAGCTCATAAAAGAGAGGGCATTCAAAAGGGAGATTTGGTTATGGTCAAGCAGAGGGATGCAATGACAGCCCGTCCCAAGAATAAGTTCTTCCCTAATTGGCTCAGCCCCTATGTGATAGATCGAGTGTTCGAGGGTGGAGCTTACACTTTAGTCGATAGCAAAGAGAATGTTCCCTTTCCTCCTTCCGAATAGAAAGCATATCAAGAAGTAATATGCTCCAGAACATGAGCTCCAAAGACATTGGCCAGATGATGAAGACCAAATCCATGTGCATAACATTTGGGAAGAAGGCCAGGTGCTTTAAATTAGATGCCCATAATGAGTCTTCTTGAATCATTAGTAAGGGTGACACCCTAGAAGGACGAACCAATATAGTCCTTAATTGGGGAAGAAGGGTCTGAGTTGCCAATGATGATAATCCCACCTAAGGCAATAAAGAAGTCTCATTCCTCACTTACTTCATAAGTAATTGGAATATTTTCTTGTGCCATTTAATTATGGGGGATAGCAGAGGCACAACATCATATCCCGATGCTCCACATCATAGTATATTTCGTAAACCATTCCATCTTGAGATAGGAACATTCCGGTATACATAATAAGCCTATGTCTATAGCGACACCCATATGATCTATTTGCACATATCTGCCCTCCCTCAATAATGCATTCATACCCATGCCAAGATCTATATATGTGCCATGTCTTTATATATATATATATATAAACACCCAATAGCCACTTTGCACCCACGTACCCTCATGCCAAATATTGTCCCCGATATGGGGGCATACATATTCTATTAGTAAGACTGCATACTGGTTTGGGCCGAACTTACGGTGCTGCCATGATTTCCCTATTTTGCGATTCGAGCTTTAAGCTTGTATCGTCGATTAATGTTTATCGTTTCTTCGGTTTTGTCGAAGTTTTCTTCAAAAAAAATTTGAGGTTTATGGGTGTTATTGATATAAAGTTTTGCATGACACCTTTACGAGATTTATGTATATGAATAACTGTTATTTTCATAGATAGTACAACCTCAAGAGTTTAATAGCAGTAAATGTATAAAACAATGTACAATATGCAGAAATAAGAGGACTTGGGTCATGAACCTCACCTGGGGCACAAAATTTCAAGAGAGAGTCGATGGACACAATCCTTTTAGTTTTTCAAGCTCATCCCATAAACATTTCACGACATCGGACCACGTGGAACAAATAGATTTGACGTCTGCCATTTCTTTTGTCAGTTGAGTATGATGAAGATGAGCAATGGCAAACTCTTCCCTCGCAAGATCGACATTGACTTTTTCCTCATCCACCGGATCCTTGAGCTTCCCCAGACGCGCCCTTGCTCGGTGTAATTTCAGCATTTTGCTTGCTTTAAAGCAACTTCTTATCCATCTGAGGAAGATATATTGCGTCCCACAAATCGTAGATATGCTTCTTCCTCAAGGAATTACAAAAGTGGCCCCATAAGGCCTTGATCGCAGCAATCTAAGGATCCATAATGCAGCTAGTTTCATGATAAAAGGCGGTCATTCACACCAAGTTACCATGTAGGTCTTCTATGGATGGCAAGGGATCCAACAATGCCTCTGGTTCATTGATCAGGGCCTTGCTAGCAAGAGAGAAAGATGATTGGCCAACCGGCCTAGGGATAGGCTAAATCAGACCCAGTTCAGAAGAGTGAAATATCTCTTGTGGCCTTATGTCATAGATATGAGGTATAAGTCCTCAAACAAGGTAAAACAAAATATATGTAGCATAGAATCAAACTTACGAGGATTAGATGGCCCCATCCTAGGGGGAATGTTCACCATGTTGGCTCGTGATAAAAAAAGAGAAGAGAGGATTTGTGGCAATGGTCGTCAACCTAAAGATGATAAATGATATCCACCGATTGGTTGCCCTATCGCGCTTCCGTCAGTCATCTCATTGCAACCCACCCATCATCGCATTACTTTAGGAAAGACATATTCGTCATGATGGATGTTATGCATGATATATATCTTCTGGTTGGCTAGGAACCCAGCATAGATGGGCCATTATGAAGGTCATGTGCTCGGCCCCTAAATTAACCTCATAATGGTCTCCAAGTTAGCTTAAATTCAAGAAGAGATAGAAATATCTGTCATCACATGTAGCAAATAAAAATCATCCTGATGATGCCGGTAGAACAGATGGAGGTGTTCCCCCACTAAAGATATTATTTATACAATAAAAATATTAACTTACTGCTCCCAATAGTAGTGCCATCGGCTGAAGCCACGTGCTGTCACCAATGTTCAAGAGAGAAATGGGGATAGCGCCACCCTATAAGGCTGTCATCTTGCTACTTTTATGATGCTGATACTATGTTACAATATGCAAAAGAGAGTGGAAGAAATGAAGATTTGCTAGTGTTACTAATATATATCATATATGGTATGCATATGATGCATCATGTTACTATTGTTGTCGGTGATCATGTCCCCTTGCCGACAATAAAGATGCTACTAAGGAAGGTGCTTTGCTGATTAGATACATGAACTTGAGGATAGATCAAGCCATTGGTCATGCTAGGGTGCTGATGTCCATACACCAAGATGATGAGAAGGAGGGGAATGAGGAGGATCACATATCCCCTTTGGTGAGTTTATCTACCCATAAGCCATACCCCTTAGCCTACATATACCCACAGCTAATCATGTACCCCTCAACCATGATGAGCATTTAAAACCAACATACTTAGATCTATAGATAGCTCCCTTTAAAACCCATCAGGCTCAAGGAGGCCTGGTCTCCTTACACCCCACACCTACACCTATATCTCCATGGTTTATATCATGCCTATCCCATAGCCCTTCAAAATAGACCTATTTTGACCCAAGGACAGTCCTAAAACAGTCTATTTTTTTGACCCCAAAACAAACCCATATTAGCCCTGTTTCCGTGCCTTACAGCCCACCTATACCCATCTCTCTATAGCCCATAGCTAGCTTACCCCCTATACCCCCAAAGAAGGACCTTATACCCACTGTTTTGGCTACCACATAAAGTTCCAAAACACCCTATTATGGCTAGCTTAAACATCCCCTTCAAGGCCTAAACCCTATGGCAACAAGTCTATAGTTTGGAAGTGATATGGCAGCGGCAATACAAATGAAAGAGGAGCGCTGGACAGGAAGGCAACATGCCTCAGAGTTGATAGGCAGCATGCCTATAGGTCCAAAACTGATAATGACAATCCATTGAGTTTGAAGAGATGAGGATGATGGGCCCAACTAAGCCTGATATGATTTAAATATCAAGTTGCATGTACCATATTGCAGCATACATGAAGAAAGCAAGAGAATGAGATTGCTAGTCTACCTTACATATGTTATACATGTCATATATATCCTGCTCCTGTCATAGGAAGCATGACCAAGAAGAGAAAAGGATGAGGAACATTATTTGCCTCATAGTCTAAACCATCATGTTCACAAACATTTACTACCCAATAGTGTCATGTTCAATCCATTCAGATAGTTTTTTCAACCTTCCTTTCAAAATCTCTTACCAGACCCTATAATAGTCCCTTATGTGCCAACCGATCAGTGTCATATAGAACTACTTACATCTCCCACTTAAACCCCATATAGGTCATGAAAATGGTCTCCATTCAAGTCCCTTTTTTCAGCCCGCACATGTACTGTGCAGCGGACCCCTTTTAACTCATATACAGACTATTTCCTTTTGCCATCCACTATTCTCATATTCGGTCACAATTTTAATTTATATTGCAAGATACTCTTCTGCCCCTATAGCTGGCCATATATCTAGCATACATTGACCATATAACGGGTCCCTTGTCCAGCCCCTTCCATCAATCCCACGTATAAAATCTGTATGTGAATCTGTGGCCAATAGCATACATAGCTTATATCATCTCTTTACTATACACACATATATATACATATACATATTTCTCTTTAGCTATGAATCTACAATATTCAAATAAAAGTTTATGATGCATGGACGAAAAACACCCAATGTCACAGAAAGAAGAGAATATAGATGACAGTAAGAAAGCATACACAAAGAGACAATAGCCTTTCTACTATGAAACTATTCATGTTGTTCCAAACAGCCCCGAAATAGAGCCAAACTTGACAAAATATTTGAACAAAAAAACAAAAGAGATAGACCTTTTCACAAGACTCTATGAATAGGACACTGATTCAACCATAGACACCTATATGAATAGATTCCTAAAGAGAGTAGGAGCAAAATGAGCCAATGCGACCATAGGCTCAACAAGATGTCCCTAAAACCGCGAGGGAGAGTGACATGAAGGACGGAACTGATCTAATGCATCCAACTCGAACACCAAGCGTTGGTCCGCATCTTCCATCTGCTTTGATTCGATCAACAACCCATCTATTATTTCTGATAGACAAGCACATTTGAGACCGGCTTGGTTAGCAGCTTCTCGAAAATGTTCAGCCTATTTCTAAGCCTCAGCACGCACGATCAATGCTTCATCCCGATGCTTCTCAACGATTTCCTTTGCCAAGCACAGGCTTCACAACTTTTGCATTTTTCCTTTGACCTTAAAGAGGTGTAAGGTGTCCCAAGCAGTGCACACCCCTTTCTCTAGAATGAGCTTGGAGAAGCGGTTCCAAACTCTCTCCACTGCTGGAATCCAGAGCTACATGTCCCCGTGTGAAGTATGATAGCACATGGTCGAGCGATGCAATTCCTCGCGCATCCAGCATGTTATTCATAGAAGGAATCATGCTTTCCCTGTTGCTAGCACCCATCCTGGATACTGAGGCATTGGAGATGGGCCATGATAAGCCCAAGTCCAAGTGTCCAGTAACCATAGGGATATCTAATGCACAAGGGTGAAAGAGACGTGTCAGAACATTGCATATGCATATGAAACAAGTTAAAAAGAAAGAGAAATATACCTGCAATATACCCGCTAGAGTGGTCATGTCTAGAATAACGTGTTCAACATCTTTTCGAGATATCTTTGGGACATGTATAGCACATATAAGCAGACATAAAAAGAGACATGTATAGCACATATAAGCAGACAAAAAATGGGACATTGTCATAGGAACAAAGAATATGATCGCAATAAGGAAAGATACTCATTCGGAGGCTAATTTTGTCTTGGCCAGCTTCGCCAATCCTTCAGCAAAAGACTTTAAATGTTCTAAAAATTTTAGCTATTCAATTTGTCCTTGACATGATTCAATAAGTTTGGTGCATATATCTAGAAGGTCAGCCCAAGAATCAATGAGAGATGGAGCCTGGTCATCATGTTCTAAGATATTTTCAGCCAAACTTGACATCATAGTATCATTAAGGTTGGTCGATAGTACCCTTTGCATCTAGAATACCAATAGCATACCTTAAAGGCTGAGAGATGCCATTCTTTTCTGCCAAAGTATGTTCAGCCCTTAGAAAATGGTCAACAGAACATGGCATGCTCAAGGAGCCACATGTAGAAGGCACAATATATTCCATAGCCAAGGTAGGGTCTCTTGTACCAATGGTTGTTGTCCCTTCACTAGTAATGGCCCCTATATAAAGCATATCGGCCCCAATTTCCATGGGGACAGCCATCTAGCAAAGAGGAAAGTTGACATTAGCCGGCCTTATGGAATCCTCATTATTTATGGAATCCTCATTGTTCAAAGTATTATGTCCTGCATAAAAGTTACTCTATCATTTTCACATAATTGAAATATGACAGAGGAGAGGGAACTTTAGTGGTCGACACCTGAGAATGACTTACCTCTAGTTTGAGTTGCACAAGTCTTAGCATCTATCTCTCCATAACATTGCATAGGAAAAAGAGACCGAGATGTAGGAGAAGTGACCAGCAGGGGTATTTCTTCATGAGTAGGTGTTGCCGCCTTAGTTCCATCAGGTATAGATGCATCTGGTTTGGCACAAATGAATTTCGCAAAAAGGCCCCCCTTAATGGAGGAGGAAGAGAAATCTGTTGAAGAAGAATTTTCTTATATTCCTATAAAAATGTCAGCGCCTTATGAATGCCAAGATTAGATATTACCCTTTTTCCCATGGTTTCATTTTTGGGGACGAGATGAATTAATAAATGATTTTGGCCGTTTCAAGGTACTCTTTGAAGTATTCACTTCATAAACATCTGCAAAATAAAGGTTCGACAGCAAGTAGGGAGTAGACATTTGTCAAAACCATCATATATACACATGGATACCTAAAGATAACGCATCCGATGGTAAAGTGACCAACAAGTCCGCATCTCGACCTACTCGCTGTGCTGCCCACAGAACAACAAGTCGAACTTCATCAAAATTGGCACTTGTTTAATGGCAAAGACATGTTTAAGTGGCCCCCAAGCATAGACCAGCGCAGCAAGATGTCTTCACCATACAATGAACGGTCATGAGGCTCTAGAGGCTCCTTGGAAGGAACCTTTCAATGGCCGATGCAATCAAAAACCATTTGTCCATACCAATCTATGATGCCTGGAGTAGCTGGCTGACGTGCTCAATGGGAAGATCGAAGAGGTTCAGATAAAGGATTAAGCCCAGAATAAAGCTCCCAGAACGGTGTTAGAAGAAGATTTGATATGTCACACTTTTGATAATTTGCTAGAAGTTTCCCTTTTAAATCTTGATAATATCTATCCATGTGGATTTTGTCAATGTCTAAAGGGGCACAATCTTTCTGCTTTAGCCTGGTAAATTCTACTTTTGAAATGACAGCTGGAAGCTCCAAATAATTATGACTGCGATGAAGCCACCAATTGCCATAAAGAATGACAAACTCATCATCAGCCCCCAATGGAGGGATTACAATGTCAACTCCTTTATAGGACCTCAAAAAGTAATTCCACCATTTAGCGGCCACTAGATGATGATTTGGTCCACGATATGCACGGCAAAGAATGTCAAAATCAATATTAGGAGGCATACCCAGATCAAAACCAAAAATTTTGGCAAAATGGTGCAAAAATATGGCTCAATTCTGGTTTTCCTGATGCAACACCAATGTGCTCAGACGTATACTAAGAAACCATTTCCAATTAGCTTATTCTGAATGTCTACCTAAAAGAGGACTAACCCATTGAAAATCTTCATCACCTCTTATTGTGGAATGTGGCTTAAAAACTAAGAGAATTTTCCTTGGGCAATAAAGCCAGGGCACACCTCCTAGTAACAAGCTCATTTAAAGGAAAATGGGTACGTCACTCTATCGATCTTAGCATCAAGGCTTGAAATGGATCAATGTGTTCTTCTAGAGAAGGAACACCATCAAAGAGAAAAGTTGCCCATGTACCTACATAGTGTGTAGCCAGGACAACTTTGTAGTCCCGCGGGGAAGGATGAGTGCAAAGGGCCCCTAGAGAATGATAAATGGTAGCCAAGGCAATAGGAGTAATGGCTAGCCATTTCCAATATGCCAACTGCAAGTAGGATATATAACACCAACCTTAACAAAATCTGCATCACTAAATGAAATAACAAATGTAGCCAACCAATAAGCATGGTATGTTGCTAGATGGGTAATCTCTCTAAGTTCCCAAGGATCTTCAACTTCGGCAGGACCTTCTAGAAAAGTAAATATCTGATCAGGACGAGGCCTTGATTGCCTATCCACGAGGATCCATATAAGGAGATGGTATTAGATGACCTTCATCGATTCTGGACTATTGGACAAGGCAACTATTGTTTGCCTTATTGTCACAGATTTTTGGTGAAAGCATGACGTGATTTAGCATTAGTGAATAGATCTAATTCCTCTAATGATCCTTACAAAGTCAGCTACCAAGCCTGGCTTTGATATTTTTATGGAGACCCATTTGCAATAAATATGCATTTGCTCAGTTAGGCAAAGAAAGGACCAGACTTGCAGTCTCATCTTTAGCAATCATGAAAGTGTTACAATGACGGTTAAATCTTTCTACCAGAGCTTGGATAGATCCCTCATGGTTTGGATATCCATATAATGCTACCCCTACAGATGATTTCAGCCCAACATGTTCCAGATGAACTAAAAAATTAGCTAGAACATATTTTAGCCATTCGCAAGCTCCAAGCCTAGGATAGTAAGGTATTGATACTGATCGTCTGCCATACCAGCTATCGACATTACAAGATAATATAACATTTAGAATACATCGACCATCATAGTTCTCCCCACTATAACGGGGATGGCATGGCTTGAGAAATAATACCTAACAATGAGTTGATGATATATAACCACATTGACGATTCAGTTGCTATATACCCAGTTGAAAGTCACGGACAGCGGTGCAATCGCCAACCATGTCTCCTATCAGTCCCAAAGAACTCCAAGAGGGAAGCTGTTGGTGAGGAGTAGCACCCAGTAGAAAAGAAGGATACAAAGAGGCAATAACTCCCATCAATGAGTCACTACCTTGAAGTATTGTGCATTTGAGATAATGTCGATCTCAAGGTGACATGGTCACATCCTCGACATCTCCTAAAGGTCATGGAACTTGGATAAACTGCAATAACTCTTCATCAAGTGGAAAGTGTGCAAGGTAATCACCCAACCTGTCATATTGACCACGGCCATCAACGCAGCAGATTCTACTCACTTCTACCTACCCTCTATTAGCCAAAGCACCCATGGGTTATCTAGCCGCCAAATGCAATTGAAATTGCCCATATTGAGATCGAATCAAGCGACTCATCTTTGACATAAATACCTTCTTCAGTTTACCATCTGGTGGGGAGTCTCGCCTCCTACTATAGGTCTCCCCAGTGAATACATCACGACCCTGAGTAGAGGACCCAAAAGTCCCTTTATCAGCCATTTATCACCTGCTAGAAAGAAAAGTCAAAGGGTCAACATGATGAGTATATGAACAATGAAAGACACGGAAGAAACTGAATAAGAAAAATGATAGCAACAGAACACAGGCAATCTCCCAACTGTCAATACCTTCGGAAGATTGCCCGTGGGGGGCATTTGTTGGCATCGGAAAATTGTCAATTCCAATACCCACTATAGAGATTTTTACATAATCATCTATAGAGAATATGAATGCACAATGATATGTTCGACATGACAAAAGAAAGAATAAATGAGCTAATTCCCCAATGGTCTAGATAAGAGATGAGTGTTGATGTGACCTTTACTTAGGTACAAATTTTTGAGCATAAGTTGCCTACCTAACCAAAATAAAACATAATGACAGAAACAAAATGTGAGACATTCAAAGTCACTCAGCTATAAACAGAAAGAGTGACTACAAGGAGCTAAGGAGAGTTGGAAGCCCATCCAAATCAGAGGCACGACAAAAGTGGAAGAAAACACACTCTTACTAATGAAAAAGGTGTTTGTTCGACCAAATTGAGAAGCAGTAAAAGACCCCAAGATGGAAGAATACGAGTTCAACTAGCCTGAGCAACACTCAAAGGAAGAAGGATGTGGCCCCTTCAATATGAGCCTATAGGACAAGGCCCAAAGGAGTCATTAGCAAAACAAAAGAACATGAAAATAAAAATGATAAAAGGTAGGTGATTTTCTTACGTCAAATGCCTCGATGGATATGTGAGGTGGCATAAACCATATCATGTGAAGGTTAGTCACGTACTTAGATCAAACTTTGGCCGAGCTAGTATGCACTACGACTCCTCAAAAGAATCAGAACTCTGGCCACACTAGCCAACAACACACCTAAAGAACGTTTGTCACCAAGATATGAAGATGGGGGTGAAGATGAGAAGTTCACATACCTATAAATTCCAAACTGCAAGACAAGCCATCCCTCTTTCAAAGTCTCCTTCGGTCAATCGATAGATTATAAGAAAATGAAAGAACATAGCAGGGCTTGTAGAACCATCGGCTAGCCAAAAGCAAGCACCAATTAAAGTAGAAGAGATAGTTCTGAAGGTAGCACGGAGGGAGCAGCTACCGTGGAAGTCCAGGACCCAACATGGGCTAGGTCTTCTTACAAAAAGAGGGGGAACTGACAATTCAATGACCTAGAGGACTAGAGGACTAAAATAAACCAACATGACCTGATTAGGACTTCAACGAGCATAAGATCCAAAGGGACAATTTTTAGTAGGAATTGACGAAGGGTTAGGATGAAGAAATCACATATTCAAAGGTCAAGATTGTTCAAGGATTAAGTCAATCAAACAAAGCCCTATCATACCTTTAATAAGGTTAATATCCGACTAGAAGACTCTTATTAGATCCTTGGTAGAATTAATATCCAATAAGAAGGTTGGAAGGCCAGGTCAAATGGAACACTCATCCACTAGATATAATATATACTTAAAGCATGTCCATCAGATGGAAGGCCAAGATTCAATAAGAACTCATGGCCAATGAAGAATATCTTCCAAGATGTTCCCACGTAATTAGGATTGAGATTTCAGGACAAAGGAAATTAAATAAACAAATAAAATCTACGTGCCACCTATTCCCCTCTATTGGGGAGAATATGCTCTCATAGGTGGCTAAAGCCATGCACCACATCCCCCATGACCAGTCATGTGCCCATAACTTTCCCCCACTACTAGACCAGGTGGTCTTCATCGATACCTATAAAAACCCCTCATGTTGGACATGGAAGGAGGGGAAAATAAGAAAAGCAGAAGCTCTGTCGAGGCACACCATCAAGACAGTAAAGGAGAAGCAAAGAGGAGCACATGAAGGAAGGTCTGTCGACTCCGAAAACGGGTTTCGGATCGGCACCTCAAGAGAAGGTGAAAGATAGAATGGGGGAAAGAGGAGTGAATCGGAAAACACTCGGAAAGCGGTAAAAGGTCCTCACCTCGGTCCCACACTCACATTGATCCCCGAACTTTCATCTCGCAGCGTTGCTTGAGCACCGGAGATGGTTTGGGTCATGTGGGAGGAGAGTGAGGAGGAGATGAACTTAGAACATGAATAAAAAGGTGGTCACCAGGAGCCGCGTGCTCCGCTTTATGGAATAAAAGACAAGATTAAGTTGAATTGACCGTGTGTACCTTAGCGCGGGAGATGATATGTGGGTTAAACCTTCTTCCTCGTCGGCCGGCCGATGAGGGAGAGTCCAACCGATGCAGGCTTGATCAACTTGTGCAACTTAGAACAATAAACCAAGTGAAAGAAAAGATTAGAATGATGGGAAGTGTAGAAACTATAAAAGAGGAGATGAAAGAAAGAAGCAATTAGAATCAAACTCACCAGATTGGGGCAAGCCCTAACCCCTTTTTTTGTATTTTTGGTATGTAAAAATGATGCAAACTAAGTAAAATATGTTTTCTAACAATTAAATAAATTGAGTTAAGAGAAACTTATAGAATGAAATGGCTTGAGTTGAAGCCGAAGTGAGTGAAATAAGCCGGTTCGGGTAGCTTTGCACCCTTCTGGCGCAACTTCAGTACAGAGAACTCTACGGATGAACCTAATGTCAGAATCAAGTTCTGTTTGTTTCTATGGATAGATAACTCAGATAAAAATATATCTTCTGTTGATGACTTCTCGGGAATCCATCTATAGAAGCCTGTAAAAAATACGAAAGTGGACGGATATGAAAAACAGAACCTGGATGCGTGCCCTCAGTGTATCAATCACCACGGACAAACGGCAAGTTGGAATTGAGTGCCTCCAGTTGTAAATGAAAGAGGACGAAGAGAGGAACAACTCCTCTGTTGAAGACTTTTGCATCAGGAGCTCCGGATTATCTACAGAAGTTGATGAAGTTTGGTTGCTGCAGAACGCACGGATTGGGCTTCTCCTTCGCTTCGGGATTGATCTCTAGATGTCGGATCGGCTTTGGACGTCGGGACATCCTTGGGAGGGAGCTTGAATGACCTAAAGACAAGCTAGGCATGAGGGATAGACCTTGGATCGTTGAGAATGGCCCTCAATTTATAGGGAATGGAAACTGGTGCAAAATATGGAAACTAGACCGACCGCGCCCCCACATTTCAAAGGAGGTGAGGGCGCGCAGGGCGCGCCCTCATCCTGGGGGCACGGTCTGCGCGACCCCCTGTTTCAAAGAGAGCAGACGTGCGTTACGCGTCTTATTGCTATAAACCGTCGGAACCTTCCGAAAATTGCTAAAATTCGGACTTGATAAGATGAACGCACCCCCGACCCGGGGGAGCGGTCAAAAATAATCGATAATTAACGGTGGAAACCTTCCAAAAATCCGGTTTAGAAGGTGTAAACTGGGGTATTTTCCAATTTTCGGAAACTGACTGCGCTCTCGCGTTTCAAAGGAAGCGGGGGCACGCAGGGCGCGCCCCCAGACTGAGGGCGCGCATGGCGTGTTACACTCTCTCTCTTGCGTGTGCGTTCTATGAGCCGTAACTTGCAAACGGGATGTCCAATTCGGCTC
This sequence comes from Cryptocoryne crispatula var. balansae, assembly GCA_036172225.1. NCBI lineage: Eukaryota > Viridiplantae > Streptophyta > Magnoliopsida > Alismatales > Araceae > Cryptocoryne > Cryptocoryne crispatula. The sequence goes on from CM069934.1 coordinate 9,825,712, forward strand.
CCGTTTGTTGCATTGGAAAGAGGGCCTTCAACCGCACCTCCTCAAGTCAGTAAACCAGCCAGCATGACTCCCGAGACATTTGCACGAGGCTTTCTACCGGTTTACCCTTACACGAAAAGCCAAAAACCGTGGCGAAGATCCGAAAGGGCACGGTTTCGGTCGAGGAATCTCGGGTCAACTCGGAATGACTTAAAATGATGACCGAATAAGTCCGATACAATCAGAAAACCCTAAATCATCGAAAAATCTGAGATTAACCTGGTAAATGTGAATCGAAGCTCGGAAAAGCTGGAAATAATCGAGAAACCCTAAAATTGACCGAAACGGCCGTATGGCCTTGATTGATAAAAATATTCGGCTAGAATCGACCCAGATGACCCGAAAAGATCCGGTGATTGTCGAAAAACACATGGTCCGGGATAGCCATGTTAACACAAATCGAAAAGTCGTAACGAAAAGCCGTTATAGACCAATGCCTACCGAAATGACTTGTCGGAAACCCTGAATGTTACGGAGCACATGCGGGACTCCCGAGACCTTCACGTATGGACCATTCAAGGTCGGTCATTGAGCAGGCTTCGTGTTTTCTCGGTTCACACGGGGCTCTCTCTTGAAGGTTACAACATTATTCCGGAAATCAGCGGTCCATTCCTAACTCACAAGGGACTCCACCAACGTCCTTAGCTCATCTCCATGAGGTAATCTAGATCAGATAATCGGTCAAATAATGGGTATCGTCAATGGAATAGGAGTCTCAGACTCTGAATCAGGCCAATTTGGCGTGTCTACAAGGTCTGGCAATCATGTTCGAAGGGTAACAGGATTAGGTCTTGAAGAGAATAGCGAGAAAGGAAGAAAAGGTAAAGTATCATGGAGATCTCCTCGTCCCTCTCCTCTTATTAGACCCCATGTCTACCTTGGTCTAGAATGCATAGCCTTGCTAATCTCTCCTAAAATATATAAACCTTTGGAGAAGTATGGTCAGTTCATTCTAACCCCATCCAACCTGCTACGGTTCCACAATCGACCATGTCCGTATTCTTTCACCTACATAAAATGGTTCCCCCCTTTACGCTTAATTCATCACATAGATAATGGCTTGCTTGACCACATAGATTTCATATAATCTAGGATTCTGAGGGGTCATCGATTTCATCAATACAAAAACCCAAGTCAAATAAATGATCAAATATAATTGATGATGAGCATGTTTTTAACCTATGGTTATATGATTGAAAACTCACAACAGATATTCGAAACTCTATCTCAGATAAAAATTCAATATAAAAATAATATCCCAAGATAAAATGTTTTTCCGCCTACCTCGTAACTTAGCTTGAAACACAAGCATGTAAGCACTCATGCACACAGGTAAGAAAAAGTGGCATTTGAGTAGGCACAGAGACTAACAATTTCTATTATAACCAATTCATGTTTGCAGGATCAGCCAATCAAATTGGAACAGGGACTAGTGATATTAAGCTCATGGACCTGATAAAAAAGGTCATTCGTACTAGTTGTATCGGGTCCTCTCCCTGAACATTTAGGCCTTGTTTGGTATGGGGATAACATAGGATAGACCTGGTTTATCCCCAATCTCCTGTTTGGTACACACTTAATATTGAGTTTAACCTGGATTAAGTTAATCCAGATTATCCCCAAAATTAGGGATAAGTGTGGGGATAAATCATCCCACTTAATACTTAGGTTAAACTGATCCTGAACTCACATTCGGGGGATACGACGTCTGGGGGGAGGCGCGCGGGGAGGGGGGTCCGGGGGCGAACGCCGCCGGAGGGGAGAGGGGGCCGAACGCCGGGGGGACAGCCGAACGCCGACCCCGGGGGCGGGGGGAGCCGGCGGGGGGACTCCGGCCGGTCCAGCCGGCGTCTACTCGGGGGCACGGGGGGAGGGGGGCCGAACGCCGGGGGAGGGGGGAACGCCGGCCGGGGGGCGGGCCGAACGCGCCGCCGGGGGGCTCCGTCCGGCGTCTCGCGGGCGCGGGGTGAGGGGGGGAGCCGGCCGGGGGGGCTCTGTCGTCCGCAAGGGAGGGGGGAGGGGGCCCGAGCGCCGTTCGGCGGGGAGCCGCCGCGGGGGGTGGGCTCGAGCGCCGTCCGGCGGGGAGCCGCCGCGGGGGGGGGGGCGCTTCCGCGGGAGGGGGAGCTGGCAGCTCCGGGGGGAGAGGGCTGAGCGCCGCCGTCCCGCGAGGAGCCGCCGCGGGGGGAGGGGGCGGAGCCCCGCCGTCCAGCGAGGAGCCGCCGCGGGGGGAGGGGGAGCTGGGAGCTCCGGGGGGAGGGGGCTGAGCGCCGCCGTCCAGCGGGGAGCCGCCGGGGGGGTGTTTGCTGACTGCCCGCCGGGGAGTGCCGTCGGGAAGGGGGGAGCACCGTGCATCTTTTATAAATTTTTTTATTAAGTCGATTTAAACGATTTGGTTTGATTTAAATCGATTTAGAGGTTTTCCAAACCGAACCGAATTGAACGGGTCCCAAACCGAACCAAATCGAACCGAACGCGGTCTGCGGGGGGGGGGGGGGGGCGTCGGTCTGCGGGGGGGCGGGGAGCGTCGGTCCGCCGGGGGGGCTCTGTCCGCCAATGGGGGGGCCGGAGGGGCGGGGAGCGGCTCCGCGGGGAGTACCGTCGGTCCGTCGGGGAGGGGGGCGGGGAGCGGCTCCACGGAGAGCACCGCCGGTCCGTCGGGGGGGTCCGTCCGCCGGGGGGGCGAGGAGGGGAGCATCGTCGGTCCGCCGAAGAGGGGGCGGGGAGTGGCTCCGCGAGACCGCCATCGGTCCGTCGGGGGGGAGGGCTCCGTCCGTCGAGGAGGGGGGTGGGGAGCACCGTCGGTCCGCCGAGGGGGGGGTCCGTCCGGCGGGTGGAGGGGAGGGGGCGCGAGGAACACACTTGCTTCCTGTTAAAATATTTCGCCTAATAAATTATATTATTTATATTTTCAAATTTATATTTTTAAGTTTATTTTTATTTATATATTTAAATAGAATTTTAAATTTATTATATAAATATGTAAGTGGGTTAAGATGTTTATGAATACGTTATGAGTAATAAAATAAGATAATATAAATAAAGTAAAAATATAAAAATATAGAGTTATCCTCGAATTTATTGTTAACCTACCAAACATAGGACAGGGTTACCCCTAAACTTATCCTAAGTTAAACCAAACATGACGAGGATAGGGTTAACCACAAAGATTGGTTTATCCCTATCCCCATTAAATTTATCCTGATACCAAACGACGCCTTAAGTCTCGTTTGGTATCGGGATAACTCGGGATAAACTCGACTTATTTCTTAATCCTCTGTTTGTTATAGATATAAAAATGATTTTAACCCAGATTAAGTTAATCCAGATTATCTCCAAAAGTAGGAATAAATACAGGGCTAAATCATCCCACTTAATATTCAAGTTAATTTGAACCCAAAATAACATTTCAGGGATAAGATCGCTCTCTTCTGTGTGAGCTTCCGCGGTGGCGATCCGGTCCACCCCTCCCTCTCTTTCTTCCTCTTCGGCACCGTCGTCATCGCCTCCGCGCGACGAGATCGCCACCGCGATCGCCGCCCACTGCCCCACCGCCCGCGCTCTCCCTTTCTCTGGTTTCGCCTCCACCCCGCGGGCTTTTCCCTTCCCAAACAGTTCGGCCTATATGTTCGTCCTCTCGGTCTGTGTCGTCGCGAAGAGGAAAGATGGGGTTTTTGAGGAGGGGGGAGAGCTTGGGAGAGCGCAAGACACCATGGGAGGAGGCGCCGAGCTCTTGCACAAGCAGCAGCCAGGGACCGTCGGCATCTTGTCCGGGCGAGTAGCCGCTACGCGGAGGCCGCCAGAGCCCTTGAAGACGACGATCGGGCTTTTAAGCCCGAGGAGGAATAGCGGCCGGCGGGGGCGAGAGGGGTGCTCACAGCGGGCGATGGCACTTCTCTTGGTGAACGAGGGTGAGGGGGGCGATATGGGCAGCACAACAATGCGAAGAGGGAGAAATCAAGAGGCAAAGGTGGCGATGGGTCAACGCGGGGTGCTGCAAGTGCAAGCGGTCTCGCAGCAACGCAACAGAGAAGAGGAGAGAGAGAGAGAGAGAGAGAGACCCAATTTATTTTTTTATAAAAATCATGATATCACAATTTATGGGAGAGAGACCCCCAATTTATTTTTTTATAAAAATCATGATATCACAATTTAATTTAATTTTCATAATAAAATCAAAGTTTAGGAAAACATGTTGCCATGCACGTGCAATAAATTTTTAAAATATATCATACCTAAGTTTTAAAAAAATTAAATTTAAACATAATCATTATTTTTCAAATATAATAATATTTTAAATATAATATAATAATTTGGACATGAAATAAATGCCAACTATCCAACTTAAAGACATTTTTGACATTCGAATATTTGCACAGCGCTGGTTAGATGGAATGGATCGGATGATATAGTTTTTTGTGCAGGTGGATAGCTGATGGAGTGATTTTAGTCAACGGATTGGATATCAAAATTATTTTGTTAATTGGAGTGGGAATTAATTTCCCTTTGTAATGATAAAATATAAAATTTATCATTATTTATATTTTAAATTTTATCTCTATTACGTGTTTAAGTATATTTTAGATTTATTATATAATTATGTAAGTTGACCAAGAAGAAATTTATGAAATTATAAAATAAGTTATTACAAAAGTATAAATATAAAAATATATATTTATCCTCAAATTAATCTTTGACATGCCAAACATAGAATAAGATTATCCTCTAAATCTATTGTAACTCAAATCAAACATAATAAGATAGTCACGAGGGGTGACTTATCTCTATCCTCTTTATTTCTATCCCGATACCAAACGTAATCTTAGGTGCTATTTGGTACGGGGATAATTTGGGTATAAACCTGGATTATCCTTAAAATTTTGAGAATTATTCAAATTTATCCTTAAAATTTTATGGTACCAAACATGCCCTTAGGATAGTGAAGAACAAGGCATCAAGGTAGGGTCGTGGCAGCAATAGCTGCCCCTCCCAGACATCTATCCATTGTGGATCAATCACAAACATTTTTCAATATTTTTTTCATATTTTTAGAAGAAACAATCCAGGTTGCGGCGGTGGTAGTGGCCCCTCCCAGACGCCTATCCATTGTGGATCAATCGGGAACAATTTTCAATATTTTTGTTCATGAGATTGATATGCCAATTATATTTCAAAAATAATATATTAAATCAAATATATATATAGTAGAATTTAACTAAGAGTACACGTAGTAAAAAAGATATGCAATCAACCATGAAAAGAGCAATCTCTCTCATCGTGATCACGATTAGTTTGATCTAGCATGGTTTGCATATTATCATCATTATTATTTAAACTTATTTGCTCTTGCAGCGGGCTAGAAAAGGTATTTGACAAACATTACAAAAATATACTAAAGATTGTTACATACGTGAGAATTTTTAGATATACATTAATAGTTCAAATCGCACAACAGATATTATAACTTGAAACCAGTTACCAACGTAAGATTAGTTAAAATAACAAAAAATCATGATTTTCAATGTTTGTGTAATCGCGTTCAAATCATTACTAAATTTAGATTCTTGTCAGTAGTTAATGATTAATAATTTAAAGTTAGTGTCACTATCTGAGGGCCGTGATAAGTATCCAATAATCTTTAAGAATCTCGTTGTAAAACAATCTCCTCCCAAACTAAACCAACCGGCAAGTTGACTAATAGGACATCTGTCATTAGCTTTTTAACAAATTTTTATCTACAGCCACCACTCTAGCTAGCACCACTATCATAATTTTATAAGAGAAAATATGTAAAAACTGAGGAGTTCTTAAATAGAAGTGGAGGATAGAAAATTTTAAAAGAGTTACAACTAGGTAGTTCTTAAGTAGCCGGGAAGAATGCAGTCATTATGCATTTAAAACTATGTGATTGTGAGCATACAAGTGCAACTTACAAATACAATGCAGAGGCATCTCATGCGGTGGATTGATTTCAGACCTTCCCATTGATTTTGGTTTCTGAGTGGTATGAGTGAAAGTTGAAATCCCAATCAATAGAAACTGGCTTAGCATGACTGTGGGCGGCTATATACAATGCATTCTTTTGTGTAAAAAATAAATAACACCTCTAGCTAATAAATGAAATGGCAAGCTATCAAAGTGACATTGTCTAACTATGTGGATTTTACAAAAAATTCACTTTTCCAACAACAAATTAATCAAAAACCAATGCAACTATTCTCATGTGAGATCCAATTAATCATGAACAAATACATCTCTTCTCATGTATAAGAAAAAAGTACAACAGATAAGGTGACAAGGCTTCTATGCCATGTGGAGTCTAAGGCGTCGTTTGGTATCCGGATAAAATTAATGGGGATAGGGATAAACCAATCCTCGTAATTAACCCTATCCTCATTACATTTGGTTTAACTTAGGATAAATTTAGGGATAACCCTATCCTATGTTTGGTATGTTAACAATAAATTCGAGGATAACCCTATATTTTTATATTTTTACCTTGTTTATATGTTTATATTATCCTATTTTATTACCCATAATATATTCATAAAAATCTTAACCAACTTATATATTTATATAATAAATATAAAATATAATTTAAAATATAAATACAAATATAAATTTAAAAATATAAATAATATGATTTTAAAAATATGACAGTTAAAATCAAATTTGAATTTCATTTTTAAAATTTAATTAAATTAGAAAACATTGCAACTAAATACTCTACAAATCGATCTACATCTGGTACTTCAAATTTAATCCCAATCATATACAATATGTAGCTTGATTAAAATGTTTTCAATTTTTTCAACAAAAAGACAATAGAACATGAAATAATTTAAAATTAACATACACTAGACACTTACATGAAAAAGAAAAATTGTCAGGGGTGAGGAACCTGTCTTATTGAGAAATCGATAGTGGCCTACATGAAAAGGAAAAATTGAGTCACCACATCACAAGATGCGGCAAATTAACATACACCAGATGCCTTGAAGATGCAAAAGGAGATAAAAATCAATATATTATACAAAATATATCGTGCATGTACATATTACTGCAAATACATCATGCAAAAATACACTTAAAAAGGGTTATATTATTGCTGTAAATACCCAAGATTACATAAATGTCAAGTCCCCTTTTCTCTTTTGCTTTGCCGGGTGTATCTCTTTCTTCTTCTTCTTCTTCCTGTCTTTTCATCTCCAGCCGGCTTCTCTTCGTCTTCCTCCCTTTCCTACGAAGTGTTCTGATTTTCCTCTGAAGTACTTATTGATGTTGGTCTTGTTTGATCAAGGAATCGTGCATGTCTACCTCGATTTGATGTCATTGATAATCTCAGTATTCACTTTGCCAGATTCTTGCAATTTCCAACTGAAAATAAGTTGGTTCTGAGTATCCAAAAAAAATGCTTCGTGTTAGTAAAGTAGTGCTTGGCAATAACTTAGCTTGCTCGATCTCTCTCTAAGGCATGCAAATGGGTACGTACACTTACTTAAAGCATCTATATGTGTGTGGGTGTTTTTAATTCCTGTGCTAATGTGATGATAATTCTCAAGTATTGGTAAGAACAATGGGCTGGCATATATTATGATTCAAATAAATGAAAATGAACTGTTTAATCAAATTGTAGTATGGAAATTTTAACACATTTCAGGCACATGTATCATCTTTCTAAACCACAGTAGATTATATATGAGAAACTGAAAGGATGAAACAACTTGTAAAAAGTATACTATACGGTACTTAATATTCACAAAGGCCATGTAAATAAACAAAAAATTGATTTCATCCATGAACTTATAAAACAACCAAGGAGATTTGAATACACATATGGAGTATTTTCTGTACCTTTAGTTTCATTTTGCACAATCTAATGTGAGCAATTCTTATGCCAAGGTCTCACCAACATGTTTATTCCAAGATGAACTAGATACGAATCATGTCCCGACAACCAGGGAGCATTTGTCAAATGTGCAGAATATACATAGGAGCAGATGGTTAATTCATTTCTTCTAGAAGATTGTTATCTTGTTACCTACGAAGTAGTGTCCATTCATCACAAAGCCATTACCACCAAAAATCATAGCCACTAGTAACGTAGGATCACATAAAGGCCTATTTGGTAATGGATGATTTAGGAATATCTGCATCATTTCTTGACTCAAAATGTTCTTACCATATAAAGACCTATATGGTAAGACCAAATAGCTAGATACAGACCTCACCTTTTACAAAAAAAAAAAAAACAATTTACCAATGAAGCCGAGTGCTCCAACCTCCTGCTAAGTCCGCTGGGAACTGGGAAGGAACCTTTCCTTGCTAAGGATCTGCAGCGGGAGATTGGCTACTATATGCCCTAACCCCATTGCTGGGAACAGGGAGACCTGTTTTCATGGAAGCCACCATCTCTTGCACTCCCTAACCCCATTGTTTTGGTTCCTTCCCTCTGCTCTGCTACCTCCCTCTGCATACCAGAACCATGTATCCACCATAGAGTCCAGCACCTCCTGTTCAAACATTTAGTCCATTATATAAAAATTTATATATTCACCTGGTCTTTGCAATGAAGCACTTTCTTTCTTTCTTTCTAAAAAGGTAACAGGGAGATCTGCAGGAAGAGGATCATACGATGAGAATGGAGTCCAGCCCATTAGATGATTCTCGAGGAACATACTACAGAAACAAGCAAACAATTTAATTTGCTGAAAAGAATTGGAGCAATTAAAAGCCTGATAGAAAGAAAAACACCAGTTTTACACACTCCAACTTTGTGGTTTCATAAATAGCAATCTGAGTTTCATGCACAGCCAAGAAATGAATCTGATCCTGGTGAAATTGTACTTTGGTCTCGGAATTGGTACTACGTATTGGTCTACGTAGCTGTTGGATGCCCATTACAAAACGGCAACTGGAAAAAAAAACATGATCAATTTTTTGTTAGAAATAATAAGCTTCTAAGCAAATTAATCCAAGACTTGAATTAGCAAATCCTATCTAAAAATCGGCCAAGACTTGAATTGTTTTATTGTTCTCTTCATTTTTTTTATGAATCAGAGCTTTAATCCATGTAGGCGTGACAAGGGTCAGCCCATCCACCATATCTACCTCAATTAATCACCAAGATTTGAGAAAAACGGCAGCTTGAACAATTCCAAAAGGATTGAGGTGCTTCCCAGTGCCCACATCCCCCACATCCCTCGGCAGCCTTTAGATTTGTATCTGAAGCAGTGGGCTACCTGCTTTCAAGCGGATCCAATCAGGGAGAATGTTTTCCCATCTGCCATCACTTGCACCGGCGGGGGCAGCAGCAGCAGCCCCTCTCCTCTGCTCCCTTCTCCTATCTACCGTCACCTGCAGCAGTAACAACGCGAACGGCAACGACCCGACGGGCGTACACACACCTCAAAATCTTCCGCCGCCCCCATATGCGCCGTCCGCTTTGTCTGTCGCCGATTGGGCACGGCCGTAGGTAAATCTCCCCGAATTTACACCCCCCACCGGTGCCCCCGTGACACGCGTCGACCCTCGCCCGTCCGCCAGCCGGCCGACTCCGCTTCTGCCCCCGGCGATGGCAACCATGCCGGAGGCAACAGCGATGGCAACCACGCCGGAGGGGAAAACGAAGAAGGAGAAGAAGAAGAGGGAGGGGAAAGAGAGGGTCGCGGCGGCGACCTCGCTCCAAGAGGGAAAGAAATAGAGAGAGGGGAGAGTGGCAGGGCGCAGCGGCGACGGCGTGGTGGCGACGGCCGCGGGGCAGGGAAGAAGAAGAAGAAGAAGAGGAGGAGGAAGAGGTGCGGAGGCAACGGCGAGGCGACGATGGACAAGGAGGAGAGAGCGAGTGGGCGACGAGCTCAGGGGCGGATGACGCGCGAGGGGGATGAGAGATTTACCTCGCCAGGAAGCACCGCGAGGTCGTCCGCCGAGAGCTCGATCGTCCGCTGCCGCGAGGCGCTCGATCGTCCGCCGCGAGGTTGTCCGCCACGAGAGGGTCGAGAGCGCGAGACGAGACCTAACCCGCGAGAGCGTGAGACCAGGTCTATCGTATCCCCTCTTATCCCATCGATTACGGGGGATAGTTTAACCTTGACTTTATCCTCTATTTTAGGGATAAACTGGATTAAATTAAACCAGGTTAAGTTATAATTAATTTGTATACCAAACAGGGAATTGGGGATAAACCAGGTCTATCCTAGGTTATCTCCATACCAAACATGACCTAAAAGATTAGACAAGAAAGCCTCCAAACACTGCCCATTTAGTTCCGTTACGTACAGCTTCTTCTCCAGGCAAGTTTCGAGTTTACTTACGGTCACATTTGAGCCCCAACGTCCTTTCAAGGTCAGGTAAGAACTTCCTAAAAATGACATTTATAATTTTTCATCAAGTGCATTTTTGTAAAGCCTACCAGAAAATAAAGTGCATTTCTGTCCGTCAAGTGTGAAGTTTCTTCTACTGTCAGAGGCATGCTACTTGAGTATTAAAAGTGGCCTAAGTATTTAATTGTCTGTTATGACATTATGCAACTGTGTAGCAGATGTGTATCCAAAATGCATCGCCTTATTATAATTTTCTTGGTACTTTGTGAGGAGCTTTTTCTTACTCATTTAATTGAAAAGGGTTCCTTGCATGTTCTACTGCCGACTGGCTAGTTTGGTATTCATGATTTTCTCAGACCTCATAAATCATAAGTGCTGCAGAATAAAGCAACATTTGTACGTCTATGTTGAATATGCCTGCATAATAACTATAGTTGCATGCAACAAATTTTACATACTTTCTTTCAATTTGCTAATAAGTTGTTTTACTATAAAAAATATAACAAATATTCTACATTTTATCTTTTTTAGAAAACTATATATGATACATGGGTTACTACCGCAGCAATGTGCGATTGCATCACCGTTGGAAGGATCAAAATATACATGTATACATGTTGAAACAAAATATGAAGCTTTCATCCATCCTTGATTGGCAAGTAAGCATCGATTGTTTTCTACTATCATAACTTCTGTTCTTTTTTATGTCTTGCCTTATTTCTTAATTCTAAGCATTTTTTAATTAGATTACCTTGTATCCCTTCTCTCTATGTTAGCCTATTAGGTATGTCAGATACATAAAAGAGGTGAAAAGAATAACAATCCCATCCCTCCCTTATTTGATTGAAGCATCATAAACACAACCTTCTAGGGGTTCCTCATCATACAAGATAATGAATCATCCGGTTATGAACAAAAATGTTATCGTAAGGGCTTCAACCAATGGCATCTATCAAGTTTTACCATTAAAGAAATTGCAGGAGGAAATATGAACAATAGGATTCTGTTTGGAGCACAACTTAGTTGAAACATTTAACAATCCTTATATTGTATTAGGATACAAAATAGGATCAACTTCAACTAAAAAGATTGCCAACCAAACAAATAAAGATTGCATAAGAAAACTTCAGGACAAAGAACTTAATGTTTCTTTTCTAAACACCATATTTAGGTCTAGTAAGCTGTATTATAGTGTTTTCATGAAAGGTGTGTCCCAAAAACATAGAACACAGTTCACATCTTCTGTTTTTTTGTAATCTATGTATTGACTGTTTTATCATGTTAAATCTTTTGTTTTGGTCCCCTCTAACCTGAAACTTAGATATTTGCTTATTTTAGATCTCTTATCTAGAAGAGTGGTCTCAAGTGGAGAGTGAGAACTCTGGAGGGGCAACTGAAGCACTCAAAGCTAGCACTCTGTCTTCGTGTCATTGCTGGAGCACAGGTTTGTGCTCAATCCAACACTCTTTGTCTTCCAGTTGTTTACATAATCCACATTTCTTTTTTTATCATATCTCACCAAACATGACAATTTTATGCCTTTAGATAACTTCAATTTTATTTTAATATAATTTTTATCATGGAAGCGTACACAAAATTATTGTGCAACCAAACACCCCATTACCTTCAAAATATGTAGATCAAAGTTCTTAGAATAAACACCGCCACTTGTAACTATAGGTTCACCACATTCTCGATATTAGTTGGCCATGCATATCTACACACATGTATGCATACTTCTCATAATAACAGCCCTGTCAACTAAGATTTATGTAATCATATACCGGCTATGATCACTCTAGTACATATTTTCCCTCTAATATTTTCATTGGCCACAGACGCATAAGTACTGATGGAACTGTGGAATTCTTTTGGATTTTATTGGTTCTTCCAGACCTACGGTATGTCATGAGCTAGCAAATAAGTACTATTTAAAATAATAGAACAATTTATCAGGAGTACATCTAAGTTTTAGATAATTTTGGTAGCTGACTTGCAATTTTATGGGGAATTTGGAATGATAAGGAGATGCAGAGAGCCATGTTTTTTGTTTTAGGCAGGATGAGGTGTGCGCTTTGTAGTGTACTTCATAGGATATAAATGTACGACAACTCATAAATATGATAGCCCATAAAAACAATATAACCAACTATACTTCTGAACTTCAAGCAAACAAAATTAGATTTCTTTTTTTTCTTAGATTTTCATATTTGTACTATTTTTTAGATTTCAGACTTTTCAGTTGTTTAAACTTTTTGTTTCTTAAGTTCTATGAGACTTTTATAATCTGATTAATTGAGTTATTGAAATGTAATACATTTGTTAATCAAATATTTTAATATAAATTTATAATAAAATTTATTTGTACGGTGCATCATAACCAAATGGTGTACAAGGATAAAACAAAAAAACTTCTAAATGAAGTATGAATGAAATTATTGGAGATTAGAAAATCTAGAAAGAAATCAAGAAGAATCAAAGGAAATCAAAAGATTATGTAGAAATTACTTCCCCATAGCCAAGTTTAAAAAATTAGCAAATCCTAAATAGAGTTTAGACACCAATGTAGCCAAGAATTTCATAAATTGAGGTTCATAAAAGGGGATTAATCCATGGATCATAATAAGGCAAAGGATATTCAAGACTCCCAAATCTGAGGAATTAACATCATATATGATAAGCATATCTGGTTCCCATCAGGTTGCAGAATCAGCTCTGAATTTGTCCCGAACTAACTGATTTGGCCTAATTATAGGGTGTTTTTGTGTAAAATTGGGGCTCCTCCCTTGAATCAGATCTCCTAACATTGGAATTAAAAATATAAATTTAAAACCCTAAAAGTATAAAATCCCAACTTACAATACACAAAGTCGAAGTTAATGAAACCAAAGTAAACGCAAAGTATGGCCCTTCAACAATGAACATGCAGTTCAACAAAAAAGATAGTTGACCATATTTCATGCAGGTGGACTTGTCTCATACATGTTCAAGAATAATGAAATCTGGTTTTGCTCATCGTATCCATACATTCATATAGTATAAAATATAAACTCTTACTTGCAATATACATATCTGCCTATCAGCATCAACATCAAATATGGAAACTGCCAGAAGTTGCCCAATTCTTTGCTGAAACCTAACTTGGCCTGTAGCACCCTGATCCATTATGCATAGATATATGATCAATGATGTATTGTCCTCCTTTAGCCATCCTTTCTCAAGAAGCTCATCAACTGAAATACCACTATCTTACATTTTAAGCATTAACATGGCTAGCTTAGATAAGTGTTTCCAAAATATGATTATTTATGGTAAAAGTCTGTACAATGGTTTGGAAGCAACATATAATCGTAAACCAATAATTAGCAAAGTCATATTCATTAGACATTTATTTCCAATTTTTGAACATGTACATGTAATTCCATTACACTTCTTGTTAGATATGAGAATAATAAATTGGTTTTCTCACCCATCTCTCTGTCTTCTTTCTAAAGATGGTGAGGGACAAACAAAAGCATCAAAAGAAGAAAGATAATCAATTATAAATAGACAACATCCGAACAAGCATAAAAGCAAATATTCATAGGTGAATCAGTGGTAGCCAAGATATCCATAGAATTAAAGGAAAACATATTAGACATTCCCTGATTTTTTTCTTATGTTAAAATATTATAAAACAAGCAGGCAAAAAATTTGGCACAAAATGCCTTCTTACAACCCACAGATAAAAGGAACCATTTCACACATTTCCTTGAATATTAATACTTCACTATACACTCTACCAAGGCATATCCACCGACAAATATTGTCGAAAGGTGATCATTTGATTCAGAAAAGTAGCCGAAGAAGGCACAAAGAACCTGATCTCTTAAATGTAAAATCTATCCGTTGTTAGTAAAATATTTTAGGGTATCTTCAACAAAAAAATCCTTCTTTAATTGGAAACTATTATTCCGAGTTTCTTTTAACCAGAGTGCCCTTCAATCTCTGTAGCATATAGTTCCATATGGTGATTGCTCACCTGACGCATAACAATTGCTATGGATCCCTCTCTCTCTTCACTTGTGGATCAATACTAGTTTTCCTCGTGCTTTGTGATGATTTTCGAAGATCTAGTTTTCAGCTTGAGCAATGACAATACTCTGGGATAGGACATGAGAAAACTGAGAAGTCACCATTCTTTGTCATTGAGATGTATTATGGTCATATTATTGAATCAATCATCCTGCTGAAGAGTCTAGCTTCTGAGGCCATAATTTTCTCAACTGCTAGTAAAAATGGAAAATCTAAAGCACATTTTGTGTTGTGCAATTTGAAAACAACTAAAAAATATTTAATTTTAGAATAGTTGTATCATACTTTTTACTTTAGTGTTAATTCACATCATAACTTTTCTATTGTACCTTATGGACATTGTTTATGATACTTCTTTTTAAATAAAATCTTGTAAAATCAACAATAAAATTCTTCATTGGGTTACATTAAAATTCTTTTTTTTCACGATCTTTAGAGTAACAAGATTTCAATTTTTTATATTTTGGGTCTTATTTTTTAAGATTTAAGAATTTCAAACATTAAGGATATTTGGGCTTTCCAAGTTTTCATATTTGGTCAATTCTCATATTTCCAATCTTTTCATATTTTCAAAGCTTTTGAAGTTTTCGTATTTTAAATCCCTTGACTTTAAGAATTTTCACATTTATTAATTTTCAGAGTTATATTTTTTATATTATTTATGTATATTTTATATTTTTTGTATTTATTAAAAAAATTTGATTTCAGAATTTCCAAAGCTTCGGTACCAAATTAACTCACTTGAAAAGAAGCCAAAATAAAGAAATGTTTATGTAATGTATAAGTGCCTATTTAATACCTGCCCTTTTACCATACCTTCACTTGACAAAACTATCCTACCAAGAAGTCTTCCTTATTACCATAGCTTCCCTTCTTGACATACATCCAAAAAATCACATGAATGCCATTCAAAAATGTTGACGATTTCTGATTAGTGCCTAATGTATGCATAAAAAGAAAAGGGCATTGAAAGAATATTCGAACATAAAGAATATAACAACATATATAGAAAAAAGGTAAGAGTACAGGGTTAGTAAACGTTTCAGGCATTATCTTGTAAGAAGAAGCATTATGTTGTGCGAAGACCCCTTCTCTGGGCATAATGCGAACCTAGATGAGCAACCAGATAGGGATAATAGGAAAATATAGTAATGTGCAAATAAAATGGGAACGAAGAAGTGAAGGAAAAAAATATAACGACATTTATAGAGACAAGCACAGGAAAAAACATGATGTGACTAAAGACCCTAAATTGCCAAATGTGTGAAAACCACATCTTCTAGGTAGGTCGATGAACAACGTAGGAAAAAGGGCCATGAAAGAAAAAAGTCAAACATAATGAAAATAACAACATATAGAAAAAGGCAAGGTGCTGCTAGAAGAATTCAGGAATCATAAACAGAGAAGAAGCAATTGAAATTCTTGAAATTTGCAGTAAACGTGGAGTAGAGAAAAAGGAATGACCAAAACCAGTTTCTCACGGAAAATTTCAATCTTGGTGAGCAAAATCCCAACTTTTGGGTCGATTAATTCAGCACCAGATGGTTGTGTTTCTGCGCCCGTTCAGATTAGAGGGAAGCAAAGCAGCCAAGCAAGTGTGCCGATCAGATGGTTGCTCTAGGGGGTGAAGTTTTGGCAGACAAGCGGCGACTTTGACAAGCCCTTGAAGCTGGAAGCTGCTGAACAGGAGGTGCTACGAGGATAAAGCGCGATGGAAAGGAAGAGAAAATTGTCGGATGAAGTGCTTTGCGGTGGAACGCTTCAGATGCTCGCTCGATCGGACGCTACCGGAACAGATGAGGGAAGAAGGTAGCGGCTGCAGGAGGCTCGCAGTGGATGTGAAGCAACGATGCTGAAATCGGGAAGACAACATGGTGGCTGGCAGCATCACGGTGCGACAAAGGAGCGAGGAGGGTGAGAGAGAAGGAGAAGAACCAGGTGATTGGCAGCTGGCAGCATCGCCGATGCGGAGAAGGCATGTTGCGGCGGCAGAGGGCGAAACCGTCGGCGGAGGGGGCGCGAGTTCCATTGCGAGACGGTAGGAGAGATTCTATGGGGGGGGCAGAGCAGCCGCGTTGAGGGGGCAGAGGGAAAGAGTTCCATCGCGCGACGGGAAGCCTGCGCGTGTTGCACAAGGAAAAGGCAAGAGCTGCGGCCTGCGGGGGCGGAGAAAGCGGTGGAGAGTAGGACCAAAGGCTGATTTTCAGGTCGCTCAATCGGACGGTGGTAAAGATAAATCAATGTGATCGGATGCTCGCAAAGACCAGGACAAAAAATGAGTACTCGCACTTCAATATACTAAATAAATATAGATAAGTATAGATATATATATATATTCAGGTCTGTGTGGTTGCACAGAATTAATGTAATACAACGGTAAATTAAAGATAGGTCCATGTCTTCAATATTCTTAATAATATGTGTAATTTTTACGACTTTATACGTATCTATTTTAAATGAGATTCAGGCTGGAGCCCATTTTGGCACTGAAAGTGAATGATGCCCAGCCGGACTCAAACCACAAAAATTTTATTGACGTCCAACTCGAATCGACCCGAATTTTTCTGATTTGGAGATAGACCTGTCAATGGATCTCTTTTGGATCGGATCTTTTAGGATCCGAATCCGGATCCGATTAGATATATCCGAATTCAATAGTAAATCTTATAAATTATGGGATTTCGGATGTTGACCCGTATCCGGATCCGAATTTTTTTTCGGATATGAATCTACCTATTAGGAACTTGTTAGACGGTTGGTGGAAGTCTTGCTACTATTAGCCCCCGCATGCGCGCACTCTCTATCTCTCTCTCCCCCCGTTACTTGGCGAGGAAGTAACCCTTCGCCGCGCCATTTGCCGCAAGGAGGAAGAAGAAGATGTCGAGGTAGAGGGCGACAACGAGGGTGGGTGGGAAACCGAATACGGCGCTCCAGTGGCGATATGGTGGTTGGCGGCGGCGACGAGCACCATCACGCTCCATAACCAGCCGTGAGGCATGCGGCGAAGCTCAAAGCTGTGGCCGCATGGCCGTCCACTACACCTCCTCCCAGCTTCTCCCTGCCCACACGTTGCTCCGTTGCAAGCCCCCTGAACAACTACTTTGTCAGCATCAGCCTTCCGGCATCTCGGTCTTCCTCCCCGCGGGCAGCGCCGCCATCCGGCATTGAGCTGACAATGGGGTTCCACAGATGGGGCGGGCGGTCGAGCCGCATGTACTCAAATCTGAACCCCTCAATCGCTAGGACCCTTGTCCGCTTGCAGCTGTGTGCCGTCGGTGACGCGCATATGGGGAGGAACAATACCTACAACAAGAGGAGGGCCTCTCTACCGCAGGACGAGCTCGACTCAAACTGGTGCCCCTCTTTTGTTATTTGGTTCCTCACCACCCTTGGCATCAACGGCAACTTGCTTATAGGAACCATCCCCAGCTCCATCGCCGGATTGCCCAAACTTTGGTACCTCAATCTGTCGAGGAACGCGATAACAGGGCCCCTCCCAGCGGAGGTTGCCGAGGGTCTCCCTTTGCTTCTCTCTGTAGACCTCTCTTACAACACTCTTCACCTCGAGAGCATTCCGGATTGGCAGATTTGGCTGAATGAGACCCCTCCGGGGCAGCGGCGACAACACGGGGGCAGGCATCGTCGATCGAAGGAGGCCCCGACCGTCACTGGAGGCGGAGCAGACGAGGAGGCAGTAGGGACAATCGGGTCCATCAATCCCCCGATAGGGTTATCAAATATAACCCAATATGTATCATTCGGATTTGTTTCACATCGGGTATACTAGAACCCGAAGCTGTGGGCTGCCAGGGGCACAAACCGAATGCCTAAACCCTCTTTTCAAAATCGGATTCAGGTTGGACAACGGGTTTACCGTATCCATTTATAGGTCTATTTGGAGATATACCAGACTTGAGTTAGTGGAGGACTTATTTTGAAGAAAATCGACAATTTAAAAAGGAAAATGTTGGTTTTGACTTTCACAATTTACCCCCTCCCCCCTCTCATCTATTGTTGACTGAGATGTAACTTTATTTTTGTAGAAGTGACCATTAAATAGTTCAAACTAAAAAATTAAATCGGCTGTTTGATTCGATTCAACTCAATTTGAACTATTTTTGGTTTAATTCAATTTGAAAGTCTTCCAAATCAATTTAAATCAAACTAAATTATGTAAACAGATTTAATCAAAAAAGTATATAAAATTATTATAATGTTAATACAATAAATCTTTTAAAATAAATAACATTTTATTTTAATTTATTTTTAATTTAAAAATTATTTTATATATGTAAAAATTAATTAATTAAATATCTAACTTAATATAAGAAGTGGGAGTACCCCAATTTTCGTCCTTTCATTTTTGACCGTTGGATCTTTGGATGTTTTCTCTGTCACCGTCGATTCCCTGGACGCCATCCGATGGATCCTCTGCGTATTTTCGTCGTTTCATTTCTGACCGTTGGATTTGCCATCCGATGGATCCTCTGCGTGCGAACGGCGCTACCTTCGCGAGTCTTCCGGGTAGCTCGCGAGACAGCCGTCCGGCCTGTCCGCGTCCTTCGCCTCGATGGACATCCGCCGCGACCTCTCCTCCGCATCCGCCGCGACCTCTCCCATTGCTCCGCACTTCGCCGTCTGCTGAAGTCCTCCAGCTCTCGCGCTGAAGTCCTTCCTATCCCACTCCTCCGCATCCGCTGCGACCTCTCCTCTGCATCCGCCGCGAAGATGCAGCCATGAGCCCTCACGCCGCCTCCGACCTCTCCTCTGCATCCGCCGCGACCTCTCCTCCGTATCAGCCGCAAAGATGCAACCATGAGCCCTCACGCCGCCTCCGACCTCTCCTCCGAACTTCTCTACTCATCAATCGACGATGCCCTTGCATCCGACGCTTTCACCGCCCTCCGCCCCTTCTCACCCGATGTATCCGCCGCTCTCGGGCCTCCACCACCCACTCAACCGACGGATTTTCTGCTCTGTTTACTTCTCTACTCGGTCACTACAATGTCTCCTACTCCATCCTGTCTCCTCCTCACCCGACATATTCTACATATCACGTTTCCTCCTCCATCCGGTCTCCTTCTACCACCTTCAACGCACGAAGAATACCTCTCGGACACCTCCTCTGCACCTCACCCATCGACCTCCTTACAACCTCGTCGGATTAAGGCTGCTTGAATACCTGGTCTACATCTCATCGATCGACTTACTTGCAACTCCGTCAGAAGAAGATTGCTCGGATACCTGGAGTTGCACGCCTCCATTGCTTTAAGAAGGTTTGCTCTGTAAGTGCAGTTCGGAACCCTCTTTCAAGTCCTATCTCCTTGCTTGGGCTTTTGAAATCTGTGGATGTAATACCCACGATTTTTAAATAAAATAAAAAAAATAGTTAATAGATATTATTATTTTAATCCCTCCCTTCCCCTATTTATTTACCCTCTTTCCCCCCCCCTCGGTACCTTCCCGTACGCACCCGCGGCTCCCTCCTTTTTCTCCCCCTCCAAACCCTTCTTTTTCCCCCTCCTTTTCCCCTCCTCGGACGTCACCTGCCTGCAACCCTGCCAGCCGCGACCGCCGCCTCGCGGGTGACGCAGCCGCCGCGTGGCCCCGCCACGCCAGCCGCCTCGCCTCCCCGCCTCGGCCCCCGCGATGTCGAACACCCCGCCTCCTCGTACCTCGCCGGGCGCGCCCGCCCGTGCGCCGCGGTCGCCCGCCGACCGCCGCCTCGAGGCCGCAGCCCGCTGCGGTGTCGCCGTCCCCGCCACCTCATACCGCCGTCGCCACGTGCGCCGCCCACCCCAACGCCGTCCCCGCCACCTCATACCCCCCGCGCGCCGCCCACCCCAACGCCGCGTCACCGTTGACCCGGCCGCGCGTTGATGGCACCATGCGCCCGCCTGCGCCATCCCGCCTCCGCGCGGCCACCGCCGCTGTGCGCCGCCGTGCGCCAGCCCGTTCACCCTCCGCGGTATCTCTCTTCCTCTCTCCTATCGCTCTCTCTCCTATCATTTTCTATTAAACTCCCTAGTTCATTATTTTCCTTCTACCAACAGTTTTTGAAAACACCTACCCGGCTCGATTTTTCGTCGCCGACGCAACCGCGACAGTTTCGTCGCCTGATTCAATTTCCTTGGAATTCCGTGCGCCGTTCGCCGTCGCCATCAAGGTAGGCGTCTCGGCTATTCTTAGCACTCTAATATATTTGATTAAACCGTAAGAATCATGCTTAGATCACCAGGATTAGAAAAGTGTGATTAAGGGGCGGGCTGTTTTGGATTTATTAGCATGATTAGATAGAGTTTAGATTAGCCTGTTTAATCATACATGTTTAGATTGTTCTATATTCATGATTATTCATCATGTTAGATAATTATTCAATTATGCATGTTAGCATGTTAGGTATGTCTTTATAGTTGAACCTAGTTAGTTTAGCATTGTTTGCATCGCGGTGAACCTTAAACATATATATCCCGATTTGATAAAAAGCCGATGTAGGGTTTAGGCATAATGATGGTAGAGCTTAGTTTATTTTTCTTTTATGTGATAGGTAGTTCTGTTTAAGCATGTAATTGTTATGTTTAGGTTATAAATTGCATGATCCCATTTATATGCATTAGTTGTGGTAGATTGTGGTGTGGTGTGCAAATATGTGGTGCATAGAACCATGGGTGTTCATCTATGTATTTCATGTTTGATTGCCAATTAAATGTTCATGTTTACTGTCTGAGTTAATTATATGCTTGCATGGTGTGGAATGTGGTTAGTGCAGTGAGCTGCATTGTGATGGATATGTACTTCACCAGACTATAATTCGGTCATGTGGGCAGCAGATGAATTAGAACAATCTGGAGCATCCTTCGATCCCAGATACCGCGGTTTATCCTAAGTACTCCCCTGCCTATGGGGTACTATGGGATTTAGTTATTATATGTTACTTCCTACTATATGGTAAATCTGGTGCTAGTTTTGTGATGTGACTGCATTTATCAGATGGAGCATGGTATTTACTCAGACAGGTGTCTAGTTGTGTGTTTTGGCATAGATGTTAGTGTTCTAGATGTGTCGTTGGTTGTATGTCAGGTTAGGTGTGTTATGAGCATACCTAGAGTAGTCTAATGTGTAGGATATGTTGGTTTTCATGCATATAGAGTCTGGTTATCATATGGGGTAGTAGAATGATCATGTGATCATTTAATGGAAGATATATAATTAGTTTACACCCTATGTATTAAATCTGATTTTTAGGCTTATTATTCAATTATACCATTAGAAATCATTATTATAGTAGGGTAGTTCGGGTGTAAGACCTACTGAGTCTGTTGTGACTCACCCCTTCCGTTGTTAATATTTTCAGGATTGCAGGTTTAGCGCAGCAGAAACGTAGTGGTATTTTGGAATTCGAGGAGCTAGTGGAGTACTCATTCAATGTTGGTATTTAATTTGTTTAGATAGGTGTTTGTTTATGGTGATATTATGTTGTAAAGTATGGAATTATTTAATTGGATTGTGAATTTTGGTATATTTGGCTCCAGACCGATATCCTTTCCCGTTACGTAGCCGGATTATCTTCCGCTGTGCATGTTAAAAATCCGGGTCGTGACAGCGGATAGGTGCACTTGTTCAAATTTCGAATTTATGTAGGGAATCTGGTGAATATTAAATTGTTATCTTGCTCATTCCCTTGTATATAACCTGTGTATCCGTTCCTTTCTTGATATAAAAGCTTATCGTGTGTACTTGTTTTGTTAGAATTTGTTTTTTGTTGATAATTCCTGTTTCCAGACAAAAAATTGCAAACCCCATGATCTAAAAGATTATGAAATTTTGGAAGGTAAATTATGAGAAAATTCTTGTTTCTCATGGTTGCGTTCCTTGAAAATTATGTTATAAACATTCCTATAACAACATATGATCCTTCTTCACTTCGATACATCAAAGCCCTTTATTGCGCAGCATTTTTCCCAGGATTCAAAAAGTTTGAGCAAGAAAATTGGTCACGGTAGGGTTTAGCCATCCATAGATTGAGTGGGCCTTTTATGTTACAAGCACATATATCTTTTTTTGTGAATACCAATATGTTGGAGTTGGATTCTAGAAGATATTCATGTTGTTTATTAATATGATATTCTATTTAAATTTGATAAAACATGTATTATAGCATGTTTTGAGACATTTGAAAGATTATGGTTTGTATGAGAACATGCTGTGCTTGAACTTATATGTATAGTTTATTTGATGATATGTTTTGTTTAAGGTCATTGTACTTGAACTTATTTTAAAGATATTTAGGGTCCTCTTCTAGATGCAGATTTTATTTTCATATCATATATTTTTAATTGTCCAAGTTTTTAAAAAATATTTTTTGCATATTTTTGTAGATATTTAAAAGGATATTTTTACAGAGTTTTTTTTGTAGATATATAAGATCCACTATGTATATTTGGTAAAGTAGATATTATCTATATTCGCTCTGCTCTTAGAAATATCTGATAATTTACTATCTGCTCCCTATTTGGATTGTAATGGGAGAAAATATCTGATATCCAAAATATCTTAAGGTATGGATCCACTCCATTTACATCCCTCGCTGAAGCTGATTTCAAAAAGGCGTAAGAAAGAGTCAATTAGACGTGTCTCTGTAAAGTAATGCATTTGATAGGTGTGGACACTCTTCTTTTTTTTCAATCCGCATTTACGGTAGTTGAGCCCAATCACAAAGATGGTAACCCAATCTAGCCCAATTGCCTCATATTTATACCATGTGAATAATGCTGGACATCATATTTTTTTATTGTTTTTTTTAACACCCGGACCCCTAATTTAAAATTTCATTCTGGATGCTCCTTTCCTCTCTTTGTCTGCATCATTATCTCCAGAAATTTAGGAACCCTCGTCACGGTGTACATTCGTATATCTAAAAAGGGAAGGGAGGGTGGAGAGCCAACAGCAGCCTCCGCGCAGCATGCCTCAACTCCTATTTCTGAAAACACAAGAAAAAGAAAGGAGAGGAGAGATTGCGGCAAGGGCCAGAAGAGTTTCCCGGTTGAGGAGAGACTACGATGGTAAGATAAAAGAGGGGATTAGGAGGTCGCGCGGAGGAGAGGTTTCTGAAGGAGAAGGCAGAAGTCCAAGAGAGCAAAAAAAAAAAAAAGAAGAAGAAGAGGGAGCGGGGAGTCACCATCGGCTGGCAGGAAGAGGACCGCCGGGGCAGAGCAGAGCGCTCCCCGGTGCATGGAAGCTCCTCAACTCCCTCCTCAAGCAGCAGCAGCAGCCGGCCCTGCACCCCAGCGGCCTTCACCCAACACCTAGCGGCTAAAAAAAATAGAGAAGGGGGGGAGATCTGCTCTCTCTCTCTCTGGAACGACTCTCCTCCCAGCGGTGCGGACGGCTCCCTCCAGCAATAGTCGCAGCCTTCCTCCAACATAACCTGCAGCGACGCCAAGTAGGAGGAGGAGACAGCCCCTCCTTCCTCCCTCGCAGCAGCCACCTCCTGACTTGCTGCGTACCTGTCAAGCCGAAGAGAAGAAATCATTCTCACATGTTGGCCACACCTTCTCGTAGATGCCAACACCTGCAGAAGCCCACTTTCTGCTTCTAGCGGCTACGGTAGCAGAGCCCCCCCGACGTGCAGAACTCCCCTCGGCTGAAGCTCCAGCGCGCAGGACCTCTCTCTCTCTCTCTCTCTCTCTCTCTCAATCCTCCGCGGTGGAAAGTCTCGCGAGGGGACATGGGGATTCCACCGGCAGCACTTGTCCCTTTGTCAACTCCCCCGAGAGCTCTCGCGATGGCATCTCCATATCCGTCGACAGCAGGAGATCCCGATCGAAGGGCATGGCGGTTCTGAAGACGCTTCCCCCTCTTCGGGGAAGCCGGCAGAAGCCTGCCGGCCCCGACACCACCTTCCACTCTGTCCTGAAGGCTCCCCTACCGTGCATCATCGGCCTCCCGAGCATGGTCGTGGGAGAGAGTCCATCTATGGCCGACTGCGATGGCGCCGGCGACGACGTGGGGCCGCTGGAGGATCTCCGTGGCAACGGCTATGGCTACAGGAGGGGGTGCGGTGGCCGTTGGCGCGTGCGGCGTCGCTCGGGCGAAACAGGAGTTTTTTTTTTAACTAACACACTTTTTTTTTATTTTTAAATCTAACACGGTAAAACTTTATATTGTAAATCTAACACACTTTGGTCAAAGTCGAGTTTTCAAAACTCGACTTTGACCCTAAACAGAAAACCGTCCCGACTAATGACGGATTAAGTTAATAAAAGTCGAGTTATTAAAACTCGACTTGTAAAAGTCGAGTTTGGTCAACTCGACTTTAAGGCATACCCGCCTCTGAGATGGAATCCGCGCGCAGGTCAATGTTCTGTGGGAAAGTCGAGTTTCTAAAACTCGACTTTGCCCAGACCCGCCTGAGATAAAAACAGCGCCCAAGTGAATGTTCTGTGGCAAAGTCGAGTTTTAGAAACTCGACTTTGCCCAGACCCGCCTGAGAAACTCGACTTTGCCCAGTGAATGTTCTGTGGCAAAGTCGAGTTTCTAAAACTCGACTTTGCCCGAGAGAAATTTTGTTCACAAGTCGAGTTCTAGGAACTCGACTTGTGAACAAATTCTGAATCAAAGTCGAGTTTTAAAAACTCGACTTTGATTCAGAAATCAAAAAAAAAAAGCGATGCTTGCAACCGTTCTTTGTAAAATGAAATTCAACCTACAAAGTGGGTTTCAAAACCCCATTTCATATACATCAAACTTACAAATATCATGTGTATGAATCCAACAAACCATATATAAAGCTATGGAGTGAATATGCTAAAATCCACATTAGTAAAAATCCACACAACTCATTCAATTTCATACCACTCATTCCATTCCATACAATAAGGAGCCATACACATACTCATTCCATTCCATTCCATTCCATACAATACATACCATATACAAAACTATGGAGCCATACATATGGAGCCATTCCATTCCATACAACACATAATACATATGGAACCATACACATGCACATATTGATTCAACACAAAGCTATCAAGCCATTCCATTCCATACAACACAAACCATATACAAAGCTATGGAGCCAAGTTTGACTAGAAAGAAGACATTAATAAAAGTGCTAGAACACATTCCATATATGCTAAAAACATAAGAAAACACATGTTTAAAAGTTTTACATGCCCAAATGAGACTAAAAGAAAAATACATATCCTATCCTCTCCTTCCTCTCCTTGGACGAGGCTTTCTCCTAACGAGTCTCTGTTCCTCCTCCTCCTCCTCCTCCTCAAAAATGGTGGGTCCAATCTCTCGTGGTTCAACATGGGCCGCTATATTTTCGCCATGTCGACTCGGGCGAACCGGTGCCGATGGGGTGATAGCAATGGATTGTTGAGATCCTTGTACTTCCATCGGAGTCCTCATCGAGGGTTCACGTGGTCGCCTCCGCCTATATGTCGATGGTCCCGCACCCGAATGGCCCGCTGCATGAGAAGAAGGACCGGCTTCATACGTAGATGGTCCGGCTCCATACGAAGATGGGCCGGCCATATCCATAGAGGGTCCGGCTCCAGTGGCTTCAAAAGTCGGCATTGAAATACGTAATCTCTCGTGCATTTGACGTTGAATATCTAAAATGTCATGCCGTGTTTGTTCAAAAGATGAGCCATGGCTGGAAAGTAGCTTTCGTTGAATTTCATGGTGCGTGCGGAGCTGTAATAAAAAAAATATGGATTGTCAGAAATAAATTAATGTGGATACATACAAAATATGATTTCATAAAAAGCAGCAGGACTCTTACCATATCTCGTTCAACTGGACCCCTAGGATAATATTGTGATGGAGCTTCTTGAGATTCCTGAACAAGATATGGAATTGTGTGTTCCATATACCATTGATCATACTGTTGGCTTTGCTCCTCAATAACATGTTGCTGCCGGGGAACATATGTATATTCGGCCCGCTGACTCCACCAATAAATGTAGTAGGAGTATGCATGTGTCCAATCAGTCCCCCACCGACCACGTCCATCTTGACGTTGGTATTGTTTTCTATCACGGGGTTTGACTTGGACAAGACCGAATTGCCTGAGTACTCGTTCTGGTGCATGGATCTCCATGACCGAACAACAAAGGAGAGGCACAGAAGCTAGCCAGAGCGCGGTATTCTCAACCGACAACTCGGGTACCGATTCCAAAATATCCGGTGTGTACGGTTGCCATGTAATCTACAAGGAACATTAACTTTTCTAAGTAATTAACTTGTATCAAGTTTTTATCGTCTTAAACAGAACAGAAATAATTTACACGACTAGCTTCCTCCGTGTCTAGTTCATTCCTATAAAATAGTAGTGTGAGCTTATGCTGCGGTCGACCGGGTTGTGGGTTCCACCTGTTCAAGAAAAAGTATATTAATTGTAGTCTACGAACAATTAAGTTAACATGGCTCAATGTAACAAACAAATTACCGGTATCCAAGCGGCCGTCGTTCTCCACCAATTACAACCGGTATAGGCAATTGTGGTCGACCGACATGAATATGTTCCCACGACCATAACTATGTTAATTAGAAAGTACATGTCAATACATAAATTAGGAAAAAATGCTTTAAAAAAAAGATGTATGAAACAGATACATACTTGCAATAAATGTAAGCATCCACCAATCCGGTTGCGTTTGGCCGCCGTAGCTGCACATAACTGGCGGTATAGGAATGCAAGTACCGCCCCGCCCCATGACAATCGACCACAATCGTCTATATCGTCCATAAAAAAAAGATACTGCATATGGACCTCCGTCCCGGAAGTATCCGGCATTAGAAGAGTGCCGATATACATAAGCATGAGAGCCCGTGTATGATATAGACCTACTAATCGGGACTCATCATCATCGTCCGTAGGTAAGTCCTCCGTCCTCTGGCCAAATGTATGAAATAGCCAAGCCAACCTCAAGGTAGCAGGACTTTGACCGTACGGTGCAATCTCATCTTCCTCATCCGGCCGGATACCTAAGAATCGTTCACATACATCTGGCCACGTGTGAAAGTCCCCAGAAGGAACACGGGGAGATGCAATAACCGGGGGCCCATCTATCCTAAGACCCATAAGTATAGACACATCCTGGAGGGTTACTGTCATCTCCCCCCGAGGAAAATGAAAGGTCGACGTCTCTGGATGCCATCGTTCCGCAAGAGCGATGATCAATTGCCTATCTAAAATGATGGCATGCAAATGCCGCAAATGAACAAAACCTGCTCGATCCAAATAACCTAATACAATGTGATTGTCAATTGTCCACGAGGACATTTGACGAAAATGCGAGCACAAGTAAAGTGTAGAACCATCCTGAAAAGTTTACAAATTAAATGTAAAACGAATTAGACTTTAACAATGTACATTGAAGTAATGATACATAATAACACTTGAAGCACAATACATAATGTAATGAAAGTAAAGTTAATACCTCGGGATTGGCGGACCGATGCTGATGCTGCTCACGTAGCAGCGATGCATCACGAGGGCCTCGTCGATCCATGCCTACACATCATGAATTAACAATGTACATTTAGTTAACAAAATAATAATTTTAACAAAAGTAAATACTACTATAAAATGAAATGAGTTAACAGATATAGCACCTAGGGTTGTAAGAACAACTACAAATTACGCACCGTGGGTTTCTACGGCAAGTTGACCGGTTGTGTCCTCGTTCTTTGCAAATGCTGCATGCATTTTGTTGTCTGTTCGGGTCACGATCCATCACCATTGGGTAACGTTTAGTTTGTGGTCTGCCAGTCTTCCGGATATTAGAAGGTGGCAACAAAGGAATTATGTTTCTTTCTGCGTTAAATGATGGCCAATAACGAGCATCCATAACGGTGTGAAATTCATTTTCGTAACTCTGACGATAATAATCACTGGTGTACCACTGTGATGCATACACATATGGATCCCAGTTAACCGAACCAAGAGCAGTTAAAACATGCTTACAGGGAAAGTGTCTAAGCATCGGCTCACAGCAAGTGCATGTCATTGAGTTACGGCTAATATCAACTCGAAATACACGACCATTTGCATCGTTCAAATCCCACTCACCCATATTGACTCGGGCTTGAATGATGATCTCGCGACTTCTTTCTTTCAAGTCAAGCAATTTCTTCTCAAATTTAGTGGTTAGCTGTGTTTCCATGTTCAAGCCACATGCACGACGTTGAAAAAACATAAGCCTAAGCCGATGATAAGTCATGTGTATTAAAGCATGAATAGGCAGACCTCTTGCAATCTTCAATACGCTATTAAAACATTCCGAATAGTTTGTTGTCATTATTCCAAATCTTTTACCATCAGTATCAAATGCCAGAGCCCATTGTTCTGGATTCACTTGTATCAACCAGTCGTATGCATCAGGACACCTCAACTGTATGTCCTCCATTCGCTTATTGAACTCTAAACTGTTAGAAGCCATGCCTGCAGCGTACATCCTTCTAAAAAGATCTTTTCCAGTGAAGTGTTTTTGAAAATTTTGTCGATAGTGCCGAAGACAATAACGGTGGGCTGCTAAAGGAAACCATCTCTCGATTGCATTCTTGATGCTCACATGCCTATCTGAAATGATACATACTTCATGCCTTCGTTCAGTTATTGACGGAATATAAGACAACATCTGTTGAAAAAACCATGAACATGATCGATCATTTTCACTGTTCACAATTGCAAATGCAATTGGAAACAACCCCTGATCGGCATCCACACCGCACGCAACTAGAAGTGTACCACGATATTTCCCGTGAAGGAATGTACCGTCCACACTTATAACCGGGCGGCAAGATCGCCAACCTTCAATACATGGCGCGA
This sequence comes from Cryptocoryne crispatula var. balansae, assembly GCA_036172225.1. Taxonomy (NCBI): domain Eukaryota; kingdom Viridiplantae; phylum Streptophyta; class Magnoliopsida; order Alismatales; family Araceae; genus Cryptocoryne; species Cryptocoryne crispatula. The sequence continues at coordinate 9,854,992 of CM069934.1, forward strand.
AGCTCCAGAAGAAGAACAATAATTTTTGGCTATCACTATCACACAAGTAAGTATATATCGTCCCTGGCATAGTCAACTTAACCGCTTCTATGTATCTTAGCAAGTGTGTGTAAGAACTCTCCCAATCCCCAAACAACTTCTTGAAGGCTTTTCTTCTCGCATTCCAAGCCTTGTGATAAGAAGGTCTTATGGAATACTTGACTTGAACCATATCCATGATGTCCCTTGGTCGGATATCTAAGCGAGATCGAACAATAGGCATAATTAAATGACATATTGCAGTACATGTCAATTGCCTATGAGCCATGTTGCAAATAGGAGTGGAACATGTATGATTATTTTCTAAACTCATAATTTTCCATAACCCACCGACCCGAGTACTGACAGATGCATGCAGCCTCCACTTACACCCCTCTGCTCTTGAGGGACAAATTAAAGTGAGTTTGGATTTTGTTGATCTATCTGTTCGGTGTTGGACGTTCCGCTTCAATGCCCAGGCAGCTATTGCTTGTACGACATCTTCCTTACATCTAAAGACTTCTCCAACTGAAAGGTCATCAGCATTATCTCCTTCTCCTCTTGGTACAATTGCTTCTTCTCCTCCGGCATCCTCGTCATCACTCTCTATGAAAACGTTGCTTGCGACAGCATTATTGATCCAGGTGATATCTTCGCCGCCATGATAAGCATCGACTGCCATAATACTATTCACCATCTCATTTTGTAGTTCTTCGTTGTCACTTTCAGACTCATGACTATCACACTGTTCATCTTGCTCATCTTCTACATCGTACTGCTCATTCAATGTACTTTCACTACTCTGTGGACCTACCACATTCCATGGATTAACATTGCTTTCCACTTGAGACAACAATTGACCCATTGATGGTTGATTATATGTCTCCTGATTCCAAGTACTACATCCAGCCTGATTGGAGGTTTCTTGACCATCTTTTACGATGTACGGTATAATATCGGGAACTTCAAGGCATCTCGTCAACAATGTTTGTTTGAGTGGTACTGTCATCAAGAACCTCGTTCACACCATCAAAATAATTATAAACTAATCTTAGATTCACTGTCTCCGGGTTACAACCAATTGCATCAAATATAAAGGTCATCAAGTCTTCGTGATTACATCCTTGCAATAACTTCATATTCCGTTCGTATCCACCATAGTAAGAGATGTACTCATTACTCATGGAAATCATTCCATCAAACATGATACGGACGTTGACAACCCTCGATGCCATATTTTTAATTATTTCACACTAACCTGAAAATAATGTAAGTATTAGAATTTATACCCCTAACTCGAATGCAAACGATTGTTGCCCTTAATCGAATTTATACCCTTAATTCTTCACCCCTCCCCATCCCATAATTGCTATCGATCCCAAAAATATGAATCAAGTCCGTTTACGAACCAATTCAACCCTCCCCATCCCAAATGAACTCTAAATTGTAATTACTTTGTATGTATATAATGAATTATTATATGGAAAAAGTAATCCTCTAACATAATTTAACTCAATTAGTGGCTTCCATTCTAATTTAAGAATGAACCGATCAGAATTAAGATCGGCCAATTGTACATACTTTGACACCAAACATAGGTATTAAGAATTCAAATTGGCTAATTTTATCAATGATCGAATGATCAAGATTAAAATTGGGATTGGTCTCTATCGGGTTGGGCCTAATTGCATAACTTGGGTCAATTTTTGGACTCGATCTTGACCCAGAGAACTCGACCTGATATTTATCTTTACTTTATTTTTTATTATTTTTATACGACCCTGACTGACCCTAGTCTCTCTACTCTGGCGGATACGATCTATTTTTTGAGTCCATCGAACCAGTACTCATGACCGCTCAACCTATCGATCTTAGTCATTTGGTCAAAAGCAAGAGCAGTGTACTACTGCCGTCTTTGGGTATGCATAGTCAACAACGTATCATCTCATAGTCAACACACATATATACATGTAATGACTAAGCGGCGATATCATATATTATATGCACACATATATGCCTCGGTGAATTTTGGGCCTCGATCACACTGTATACAATTTAGTTTGAGATATACCTAAATCTAGTTTGAGATAGTACCTCAATCTATGAAGATCCGCCGCCGCCGCCGCCGCCGCCGCCGCCCACAAGATCCGCCCAGCAGATCTGCCGCCCAGGAGCTCCTCCGCCGCCGCCGCCGCCCACATGATCCGCCCAGCAGATCTGCCGCCCAGGAGCTCCTCCGCCGCCGCCGCCCAGGAGATCCACCCACGATATCCGCCGCCGCGGCCGCCCTGGAGATCCGCCGCCGGCCGCCGCCGCCGCCGAGGAGAGCCGCCCGCCGCCGCCAAGGAGCCGCCGCCAAGGAGAGCCGGGTGAAGGTGAGCGCCGCGGTGAGAACGCGTAGGGTAGAATCGGGGGGGTGAAAGGGGGGGTAAAAACTAACGAAAGTCGAGTTCTTAGAACTCGACTTTCAAGTCGAATTCTAAGAACTCGACTTTAAACAAAACGTTGTTTAAAGTCGAGTTGTAAAAACTCGACTTTAAACTAATCCCGTTTCGCCGTCATTAGTCGGGACGGTTTTCTGTTTAGGGTCAAAGTCGAGTTTTGAAAACTCGACTTTGACCAAAGTGTGTTAGATTTACAATATAAAGTTTTACCGTGTTAGATTTAAAAATAAAAAAAAGTGTGTTAGTTAAAAAAAAAACTCGGCGAAACAGCGCCCGAGCTCCCCTTCAACCATGCTAGCCCAACGCCCGCAGCCGTGGAATGGTCCAAAGATCATTGTGCCCACGGCGGGGCCCACAGAAGACATGCGCACAAAAACAAAAGGCGGCCGCGACCACGCGCACGTGCGCACGGCTGCTGCAACCGGCCGACGGGTCCATTGGACTTGATCTTCGTTTGCCGCAAGAAGCCCATCGGGCCAACAGGAGTTGTCGGATCGCCGGAGGGCCGTCTCGACTCGGCCGAGTCGATTCGCAGCAGGCCTAGAAGGCCTTGAAAACTAAAAAATAAATAAATAAAAATTGAAATGCGAAATGCTATATTAAATAAGGGGTGAGCTCAAAATTTGAGCGCCCTAGGACGGCTATTCCGACTACGTCTCGGGTAGGCGCTCCTGGACGTGGGCGCGGGCATGTTCCCGTTGCAAACGGTTCCATTCTCCCCGGTGCGACAAGTCAAAAGACTTCGTCGTATTGGAGGTGAGCCCACTCGATCGAGGATCGGCAGGCATACTGCCGAAATGCCGATTTTTCCTCCGATCTTGTGAGAAGCGCACCGGGGAAAAGAAATTTCAAACCTTGGACTTCGGCACCGACTCGATGTAACCCGGCATGATTTGAAATGAAATAAAGATGGTTCAAGTGTCGACGCGAATGTTCAAAAATGGGCACCGATTGTTAGCCCGACAGGTCGGATGGGATGCGAACTCAAATCAAATAAATAAGATAGAAAATAATAAAAACATTCATCAAATTTGAAAACATAAAACTAGACTTTTAAGCAACCCAAAAATCAAATTAAAGTATGCGTAACGCATGGGACTAAATTTCTTAATTAATTTGTAATTAAATAACACCAAAGAGAATTAAATAAATAATCTCTAATGTATAAAAAAACATATCAAAACGTGAACAGCAAAAATCAGATTTTAAAATAAACCGCAAAGAAAAAAAAATCAAAAAACATATTTAAACAACATAATCAAAATCTTAAATTAATTAAAATACTTGGAACATATTTAAATCAACGTCACACCAAAAACAACGTATGAAATTAAATAATACTAATCAATGTGTTAACCATTAAATCTCAAATCCTAAGGTGTTTAACTCATTTAATCAAACTTTAAATCTAAAACAAAATCATAATCAAAATTGAGATTCAACAAGACAAATAAATCAAACTCAACCCATTAAATCAAAACATTAATGGAAGGAACAAAATTAAAAAATAAACAACTTGAAAATTCAAATTTAAATCAATTGGAAAAATCACGTCTTAATCAAATAAAATCAACGTCAACCAAACGTAACGCAACGTGTTCGCATCTCATCGGGCCCGCAAGTCTTACGGCCTTCTAGTTTATTGTTTTGTATGGATGTGCACTCTCTACCAAACCGATTGCTATGGCGGTTAATCAAGGGCGTTCGAGTACTTGCTCGATGTAAGTTAACGCCGGGTATTCGCACCATCCGGCGGAGAGGGGTTAAAAATCAAATTTTTCAAAGAACCCGAACCTCGGTTCTAATAATTTTAAATGTATCGTCGGACTATTTAATACATTTTTAGGTTAATACCTATTTTCCTAAGTAGTCCAAAGGAGATGCAAAAATGATTTTGAAAAATTAAAATAAAATGTAAAAACGAGGTTCTCACAATAGGCTTCTGCCAGACTTGGATCAGATGGACATAAATGGTAGCTTGTTTGAATACTTCAGCAATTTTAGGGTCTTAAACAAGGTGACCCTACCTCACCTCTCCTTTTATTGTTTGTGATAATTGGATAGATTTTCAGTTCAATGTGGGAGAAGACTATGGATGAGAACTTCATTGAAGAAATCAAGATTGGTTAGGGTGATTCAGTCCACATTTCCCATCTTAAGTTTGTTGATGACACTATTTTGTTTTTGGTAGTGTATACAGAAAAATGTTTCTTTCTGTCTACCATTCTTCATCTGTTTGAAGCAATCTCATGGCTGAAAATTAATAAAAGCAAGTGTGAACGGCCTAATGTTTCTTGTGATCAGAGACAACTGAAGTGATGGGACTTAAGAGACTCCGATATTTGTTTTCAGCTGAAAAATGAAAATGGTTCATATTTCCAAGATGTTGATAATTTGTCATAAGGAGCTGGAGTATTGAAAGTGCTTCTATAAACCAGAATGGGTTGCTGTGCAGTTTAAGTTTTATAGCACATCCTGAGAATAACTGAAGAACAGGAGGTTTACTGGTGTTTTGCAAGGTAGAGTATGAAGTTAAGACGTGATAATGTTCTTCAATTAGAGATCTGATGGTACATTTTTAGGTATCATCTTGGTCAATGTGAACATCAGATGGCAGGTTCTACCGAAATTTTTGCAGGTTCCTGGTTTCTTCAGTTTAACAAATTTGGATTCCTCAGATGAGCCCTTGGGCCTATTTGATAATGGCATTTTCATACTCTATCAATCAGTGGTTTTAGATTATAATCCAACTTTTAATGCTTCAGACTTTTAATCCAACTTTCTTATGTTTTTTTGTTCATATTTTATTATGTTTAAATTTAAATTGTTGTTGTCTGCTTAGCATGAATACAGCTATGAAAGATGTGCTAATGGCTAACAGTCCAGAATTTCTACCGTTTGTCTATTTCTTAATGTATTTTCTTCTTAAGATTTTTTTGCTCTCAAATATATGGTGTTTGTCTGATTTGTAGATTATAATCAGTGGTTTTAGATTATAATCTACTGCATTTTCCAAAAGTAAAGTTATCTTAATAGTTTCATATTAATATCATTTCTATTGGAAAACAGGACTTGAGAGTGGAAATATTTCTTGAAGATCTTCCCATTTTACATTGGCTTCTTCACTTGGTGTTGGAGGTTTGTGACAAGGTATGTACTTCTCATCCTTAGTATCCACATTTAATTTGCTTTTTATACTAGATAGAGGAGGTATGTAATAACGTAAAACTCTAAAAAGTATTTTGATGCCAATAAGACTCTTCTTTGAGTGGTGTTTATGTTGAACTTTTAGACTTTTAGATTTGGACATTTTTGGGTCTGACATTCCAATTTTAGATTAAAAATTTACTTTGAATGTTCAGAGTGAACACTGTCCAAGAGTTTCAAATTAAGTAGAACTAAGACTGAATACCTGATCAAGGAAAAAAGATTTTGAGATGACTATGATTTCTTTTATTTTCTTTCTATTTCTTTCTGTCCACATTGCTGACAAGGTAGCTTGATTGCATAACCAATTAACAAGCTGCTGCACAGAATAAGCTGTACTGCGAGATTAAAGCCGTGAGCTGCTACTGTGTACAACAAAATCAAAAGAAAAGGAGCACAGGCAGAAAATAATCAGGTTTTAATAAGCATGCTGGTGAACTCCAATGCCCTATTCGGCTATTTGTCTCAGTTGGACAGTTGTCGGATAACCTTGAGTTTATTCACCACTGGATTGTTATCTGTTCTCAATTTTTTGTAGAGCACTCCATTACTTTCTTCTTTTCCACACCTTGAGAGGGACTCTGTATTTACCGTTTTAAGTTTTAATTATGTTGCTCTGTCCTTTTCAATATGTTAACATTCTTAATTGAAGGCTGGGATTTGTTTCATTTGCACCAAACCACTTCCATTTTGCAAGTTCACTCACTTTTTAGCTGAAAAACATAGTACTTGAACAAATGAAACAGTTGAATGAAGGACAATCAAGTAGAACTCGGACAATTGAACAACTATTAAAATCAAGGACTGATGATGAACTCATTGGTAAGTACTTTACTCTACGTTACTCAACTTAATAGATTCTAATATACGTAAATCTTTCGTTTTTGCAGATTTGCTATGCGTAGTCATTAGCACAGACAATACAATTGTTGTATCTCGTCAGTCAGATGGGAAGAATATTGAACGACAAACATTAGCATTGACGGATGACATGTATTACCTTATTCATTGTTATAATTTACATCAATATTCATATTCTTCTGTATTAAGTTTTTCCCATCCTTAGGACGTCAATCCCAATAATGCTTACTTTGTGAGAAAATTTCGTCAAACACGATGGTGAAAAGATTCGCCGAATCATTCATGAAAAACCGATTATACTTGCTACATCCTTGAGAACACATTCTTTCAGAGGTATGTTCATCACATATTTTTTTGATTAAAAGAATCCAACCTATAATCATTATTCTACAAATGTCAGGAAATTTTGGACTTAAATCTACCTTCAACACAAAGATCGTCATTCATTCAACTATGCCGAAAGCTTCACTGTTACAGACCTGGTATCTTAATACACACTTTTTTTATTGTTCTCATTGAAATATTTCACTGTTGTATCTGGTTATATTTTTAATTTATTTTTTTAGGATGCATAACAATGAGCATGCATTGTCAGAACGGGTCATCGGTGGGGTTTCCGAAGATATTGTTACATTAAAATCCGAGAATATCAATTTAAAGGAATTGATTCATATCGTGCATACCTCTTCTTTACAGGTATTTTCTTCATTTCAATTTTTAACACTACGTTCGTCATTTTTATAAAATGATACATTACAAGTAATCATATGATATTGAACAATATTTCGCAAATTAACCAGCATATGTTTATCAGGTTTTCTCCTACACCGTTCAAGTATCGATACAAGATGTTATAACGAGTAGAGAACCATGGTACTTGGCTTGTTTGTATTGTGTGAAACTTGTCAGACAAGAAAATAATAATCACTTTTGTTCCAAATGTTCCAAAGTAGTTACTCAGCCAATCGAAAGGTAAATCATCTCATAATAATTCGATTTTTACATTCTAATCTAATATATATATATATCAATATGGATGTCAATAAGTTATTATTTCGCATAAATTAAACATTTAAATTTTATATTTATTTTATAGATATTCGTTGAGAGTAAATATTGTAGATGGCACATCTGATTTATGGATTACATTCTTCGATCGTCAAGCAGAAGAAATGATTGGAATATCTGCTCACTTGTTGAAAGAGAATCAGGTATAATTACTTATTCTCATTCTGTGTTTACATCTTTATTATCAATATGAATGGTTTTATTTTTTTTGCAGAAAAAAGATTTGTCATCGTATATGAATATCATGGAGGATGAGAATGTTAGTTATACTTGTACCAAGATCGTCAAAATCTCCGAAGACAGTGATAACTGCAGTTCCGAGCAGGATGACGAGGAAAAGATCGAGCATGTTCCAAAGAAATCAAGAATTGTTTAGAAGTTTTGACTTTACGAGAATTGGATTTTTTTTCCTGACTAGACTTGTGATCTTTTAATATAGTTTGGTTTTTAGTTTTTGGAGAAATCTAAATGGCTTGTTTAATATATGTTATTTGTTCAGGTGGGTTCTTGAATGTTTCTCGTTCCGACTAACGCGATGACTTGACGATGATTGGATCTTTATTATCTATTATTTTACTATTGTTTAGTGTTTAGCATTTGAAAAAATTTAAACGACTTGTTTAATACATACTATGCGCTCGGGTGGATTTTTGATTGTTTATACGATTTCATAATAATTATGATTCAATATTTACATGGATCATAATTCATTTTCGAATTATTTTTATGTACTGATAATAGAGAAATGTGATAAGAATTTGAAATAGAAGAAAAATAAATATTTTAATAACTTAAATATATTATGTTTTGTTCGCACACGTGCGAAGCTAGAGGTGTAAACAGACCGGATCCGGGTTGGATCCAGTGAGATCCAAAACCAGATCTGATAAAGTATACCCAGATCCGATAACAAACCCGATAACAGATCCTTTTCGGATTCGGATTGAAATCCAAATCCAAAATTACACGTTGGATCTGGATATGCTCGTTAGCCCGATATGTGAACATGACGTCATGACACTGTAGCCACTATCAGGACAATGTACGCCATACAAGTCATCCAAAAATATTCGCTAGGATAAAAAATATCAATTTTTCGAAATTTGCATCCAAAAATGTTTGCAGCCAACCATTAATCATTAAAATATATCAATTTTTTAAAATAAAAATTATAAAACAAATTATATGAAGATTTGAAACGGATCACATTATGTAACTAAAATAGAAATACAAAAAAAATCTTAAAATCTTAAAATTCTCATCTCAATACCTAAGTCCACTTCTATTATTAGAATCCAAAGAAATATTAAAAAGACAAAAATTATACATTCATTTTGCACAATTAGAACCGAAACAACATCATCTGATCATAAAAAAACAGTGGAAAACCAAGATCCGAATATTGAAATGCATCAACCATTTTCTGATTCTAGGAGTCCAAAAATAAAAGATTGCCCCAAACAACATCATCTGATCATAAACTTTGCCTGGATATCTTCTACAGATCTAATACTCACACCAACCTTCCTTTATAATTTGACAAGACAATTAAGAACTACAAAAAGTAAAAAATTTCTTACATCTAAGTTTACTAAAATAGAAACATTACAAGTAAAGTTTCCAAGCATCATATCCTAACATCTCCTCACTTGCAAATCTCATTGGAAGTAATTGAAGGGTGATCACCGCATCGAGATCCTACCCATGGGTTTTGAAACCTGTCAATAAGAAGTGATAATAAATTGGGTCCTTCGCAAAGAATCGTTTGCTTTGAGCCTTTGACCAATTGATCCACCTGATCATAAAAAAAACGTAAAGTGGTAAATATTCAAAAATATATGGGCGATAAGAAATAGATGCAGAATAATATGTGTATATAACAAAAATATTCTTTTCTGCTCTCATTATTAAAATGAGTATACATATATCAATGGGAGCCCTTTCTAGGCATCGCTTAGGTTCCAGATTAGCTTCCAATCCATCTACACAACCGGCAGCTGCCACCCTCCCCCCAACTGTGGTATGTGAAAATAACATCATGTTTGGATTTTCTGTTCGAGCTGTAGAGGCATTGGCACTAACAGAGGCGCCAGATATGGCTTTAAAAGTTACACCAAAAGCAAAGCAAAACATATATATTCTTTTGGTGTAACTTATATACTGTTGGAATTGGAATGAGCGACAGATGCGGTTCCATCCTTGGGAGTTATAGAGTTGGTGGCAGATCCTGAAAAGCAAATAATGCTGAATAGATGTGCCAATAAGTAAGCAATTAAATGGCTGGCATGCCACCAGCAACCGAAACAAAATAGAACTAAGCAAAACAGCACGATGGATGGATAATGCATGCTAGAAGAGTTATCAACTTGGTAAGCCTTTCAACCTCTCTGTCACAATTTAACGTTACATGAATGCATGCATTTTCATTGAGAGAAAAAAATGCAAATTTAGAATGAAGAAGTTGGGGATGAAAAGCCAGATGTATGAAGCAACCTTTGTCCGACCTTATAGAATTCAGTCGTACGTAAAAGGACAGGACCCATGACACCTACCAATTGATGCATAAATGGCTAAAACAAAAATCTCCATAAGCATCAAAATATCTGCAGGACCTCAAAATAAGTAAAAAAAGAATTTCTCTTAAGAAATGGTTCTAGATCTTTACAGGACCTGCTGATTCCTGATCCTTTTACCATGTTTTTGCAATTACGAATCTCTCTCTGTGTGATTTTGTGTGAGGTCCCTACTCATAACCATGCAGCTTCTGTAACTTGGAGAACTTAGTCATTTTGTGTGAGGTTCCCACTCATAACCATGCATCATTCAGAAGTGATTACCGGAGAACTGAAATTGGATTGTTTTACTTTTTGTTAATAAGATGGGGCTATTTCCATGAAGTTTTACCTGCCAGGTGTTTTCCTCTTCTAGGTACCCTGCATTGCATGCGTTTATCTTTGACAGATTGAAGATTGCTACAGAAATGCTTACAGATGGGCTCTCAGAATCGTCTGAATCAAATATCACAAGGGCAATTCACCCAAGTTTATGTCCCATTCTTATTCTGTTATCCAGGTTGAAGCCTTCTATTATCGGCGGTGATGTAAATGATGCATTGGATCCTTTTTTGTTTATGCCTTTCATAAAGAAATGTGCAACACAAAGTAATCTTCAAGTGCGTACTCTTGCATCAAAGGCCCTAACAGTGGCTGGTATCAAATGAAAAACTCGCCTACCGTTATCGGGGGTGTTGCCGAGGGGTTACCTTTTGGAAGCCGTCTCCACTTTAAAACATATATAGCTAAATGAAGGTTGTGTACCATAGTACTTTTGAAGGTGATCTACATCAAGGGCGAAGGGAGCTGTCCATCAGCAAGTTACGGAGCCCGAGTGCCAACAAAATGATGACCTTTCTGGTACTCAATTTGAAAAGGAAGAACCTCCTGAGCAATATAATAATTTCTATGAGACTCATAGTCAATCCATAAAATATTTTAATTGAAGAAGACAAGTTAAATGAAACTACATGATAAAAATTAACTTACCTAATTAGAAGATGAAGATGCCGCAAATGAATCATCAACATGCACTATCTCTGGTATCAGTTCCTCATTCTCTTCATTTATCTTGCTACTTGCAAAGATAGTAGCAAGTGAATCTTCTTCCGTTACATCAAGATTACATGTGTCATCACGTAGCCAACTCTCCGTGAATATCAATGCTTGAACAGTTGTTGAATCTAATGAGCTTCTATACTTATTTAGCACTCTGCCTCCAATGCTAAAAGCAGATTCTGATGCCACAGTAGACATTGGGATAGCTAATACATCACGTGCCATGCATGAAAGAACTGGATACTTTGAAGAGTTAACTTTCCACCAACTTAATATATCTAAATCACCTTCTTGAATTGGGGGTTCCTCGAGATATGTTTGCAAATCATTTTTTTCAGATTGAAGCATAGAAGATTCTTGAAGAAAACTATCAAATTCCATGTATAAGGTAGCTAATGTGCTTTGTGAAGATGCCCCCACCTTTCTTTTTGACCCAGCAGCCAAGGTAATTAAACTAGATCTTCTGTTTTTGGATGTCAACAAATCAGACTTATTGCAAGTATCTACACTGGAAGTTGCGTATGTTTCATACAAATTTTGTAATCCAATTCTCACATCTTCTATCTTCTCTTGAGCTTGGTCATCATATAATTTTCCAAAAAAATATTTGACCATAATTAATTTGAACCTTGGATCTAAAATAGCTCCAATTGCAAGCAAAGTATTTGTCTTTTTCCAATATTTTTCAAATTTTATAAGCATCTTTGAAGCCATCAAAGAAATAATTGATAATGAATTAGAACACCAATGCTTTAAAGTCAAATGAATGATACAAATATCTCCAAAACAAAGATTTGCTGTTGTAAATTTACTTCCTGACAGTCTCTCAGTAACTTCATAAAATACAACTAGACACTCCAAAATATGCTTGACATTTTCCAAGTCATCATCAGATGGTGTATACACATAAGAAGTATCATATAAGTGTAGAACAGAGAAAACATCTTTAAACTCTATTGCTGTTTCTAACATCAAATATGTGGAATTCCATCTAGTAGGCACATCAAGGAGTAAAGACTTTTTAGGACCATTTTCTCTTCTAACTACTTTTTTGAAAGTCTCTTTCCTTAGCTGAGAAGATTTGACATGTTTTATACTTTCCCGTAACACCATCAATCTCTTTTAGACCACTTTGGACAATCAAGTTCAGAATGTGAGCACCGCAACGAACATGAAAGAAAGACCCATCAAGAACTAACAATTTCCTAAATGTTGTATCACTTATCAATTCTTTCACCGCCTTATCGTTAGCACTTGCATTATCCAACACAATTGAGAACAATTTTCTTTGTATATTCCATTCAAACAACTTGTCAAGTAACACATCTCTAATTTCTCTATGACCATGTGGTGCTTCAACATGCTCAAAATTGATTATCTTTTTTCTCAATTTCCATTCATCATCAATATAATGGGAGGTCAAACATAAATAACCCACATTACCAATTGATGTCCACATGTCTGAGGTGAGACTCACTCTACAATCAAGATTTTTGAACAATAATAAGATTTTGTCTTTTTTTTCATGTATAATTTCATGCAATCAGATTTAACTGTGTTACGAGACAACAATGTAATTTCTGGATGGACATTTTTCATGTATTGCCTAAAAAATGCATGTTCACTTATGGAGAATGGATAGTGATGAACAATGACCATCTTGGCAAAATCTTCTCTACTTTTCTCATTGTCAAAAACAAAAGTATTATTTCCATCATTTGTTGCATTATCCATAAGTTCTACTTCTCTTGCTTGTATTATTCTTTGAGCATTGGCACATTTTGCGGTATGATTTGCTAAATGCTTGGTACCACTTGTACTACCCCCAACTAAACGTTTCTCACAATATTTACATATTGCTGACATACTACCATCATCATTAGTCACTCTCTCAAAATCCAACCAAACCTTAGATCTGAGCTTTCTTCCTCTATGTGTTTGTGTAGCACTTGTTTCTGGATTATCCATATGATGATCTGTGCTATCCGAAACACTAGCCATGGATCTAGTTAATGATAAGAATGTCACAAAATTGTTCACCTAAAAAAAGTAGAAAAATAGTGTAAAGAAATCCATTAGAACAAATGCAATAAACAGCCCCCAAAAAGTTTGCATCAATATCAAGTACATTATTAATAGAAAATATCTATTAACTTGCATTGTTTATAGAAGAAGCCCATAAGAATTGCGACAGTATGCATAACAAACATTGGGATAACTGGACAAGCATATAGAAAAATTTTAACAAAATGGATAAGCATATTGAAAAGAGTCGGCCTGATCAACTAAGCTCACAGAGACAGCAGTTCGATCAGCACTATCAGCAGTTCGATCAGCAGGTCGGCCCTCCTTCGCGCCATCGCTGCCTTTCTCCTCACACTGGACTAAGTACACAAAATTAAGCCAGAACCTGTTACTTCTATACGTGGCTACAACAATGACATTGTTAAGGCAGAACCTGTTACTTCTATATGTGGCAATTTAGTTACGCAGCCAAACCAAGCAGATGATAAACGTTGCAAGGAAAAGCACCTAGAACTAGGCAAGGACACAGCAGAAAACCAGCCAAGCAAATGCAATGTAGAACCTAAAGGGGAGAAGAAGAAGAAATCCAAGAAAGTGTTGGGTGAAACTAATGAATCTGCTGGTAATGAAGTCCCACATAACGTAATTAAAGAAAAATCAAAGGAGATAGTTGCACTTCATAATGTAGGTGATGTCAAATGAATACAAAATAAAAAAAGTACCAAGCAAAAGAAATTCTGTTGCTATCACACGGGTAACTAACCTACTGGGTATTTCCTAATGTGATGCTCCTAACATCGCTAAATTTAGCATGGAAAACAAGTGGCTCACCACAAATTGAGAATAAAAGAAGAGCAGAATATTTGCATACTCTATAGTAAATGTATAATGTGTCAAAAAAATGTAAAACAAGTGGCTCACCCATCGTCCTGATTTTCACCTTTCTCGTCAGTAAATTTCAAAATATTAGCTGTATTTTTTTTAATAATAAGCCAAGAAAATCAGCCTAAAAATTGACGGATCTGTTTCTAATTTCCACCAAAAAGCATCCATTTTATCTCCTTTCCAGCCGGTGTGTCTCGATCTGCCTCTCTCTCCTCGAGGCGAGCAGAGCCCCCTCCCTGCCCCGCTCTCCCTCCCTGCCCCGATCTCCCACCGGCAGCCCTCTCTTGCCACCCCAACCCGACGAGCATGAAGAAACCGGCCGCCGTGTCCGGATGAATGTCACCGCCGTCGAAGTCCGCAGCGCCGGAAGCCGTCCCACCCGAAGACTCTGATTCCCCAGACATGACCAAGGCCCGCAGCAGCCCGAAGGACGCCACCGCCCAGGATGACAAAAAGAAGGTAATAGCCGCGACCACCTAGCAAACAAGAAATCTTTCGGAATCTCATAAATCTTCTACGGAATACCATTACCCAGGCGGAGCCACGCCACCGGACTTCGATGTCAGCGTCCAATCGGGCACTATCGGGAGATCGCTCGTCGCCTTCTCGACTCGAACTCTCGACGACGCCGAGGATGCCAAATCCGCAAATCCTTCTCCCCTTTCCTTCCTCAACTACAGACGCCGAGGAGCCTTGCGCGGGTTCGCCGAAGAGGTGAAATAGAAATGATCAGCAGGGCTTCTTGACCTTCAGCGCCATGGGAGGGGTGGAGAAGGCGCCGCCGCCGCGGGAGCTGAGAAGTCGGGCCGCAGAGTAAGGCGGGGAGGAAACCATCGCCATCGGGTTCGGCCGCCCCGATAGGGTTTTCGCATCCACCCCCGAAAAGCTCGCTTCGGGTCTCCACCAAGTCAGGCGTGTCCTGAATCCGAAATGGCATAGACGCCGAACCATGGACCAGTATTGATAGGCCAATTAGATTTTCGGATTCAGGCTTCGTATTGGATACTATGTATCCATTTACAGGTCTATGCGAAGCACGTAGCTTGACTAGTATTTATATATTTGTGAGTTAAATCAAACTAAATTGATATCAATTTAATTTGATTCAATTTAAAGAGTTGAATTGTTTTGATTTGGTTTGAAAAAAAGATTCGAATCGAATTAAATAGAACTGTGCTCACTCTTACTACTTTGCAAGTGTTGATGTTGACGAAGAAATAGAATTTGAAGTTCAAGACTTTGGTAATCCCCCCCCCCTCTCTCTTACGTCTTGGTTTTCAAATTACTTATTTTTTAAAGCGAAATAAAGTTAGCATAAACTGTTATAATACGTACATTATCCACTTTTTTAAAATTAAACTAAATCTCTGTGCACAAATTGTTGAACAGTTTAGAAATAATATAATTTAAAGATATGTGACCAAAAAAAAGCACAACGCTGTAATCACCGATCTTATCTGAATGCCCTCAATGGACCTTGTTTAGACCCTTCGGCCTCGGGCAAGACCGGTAACCCCTCGAGATTTTTTTTTTAAATAGCATCCTTTAAAAATATATCATCAAAATAACACCGTTCCAAACACTTTTTTTTTACATCATGATCTAATGGCCTCGATCGTCACATTTCGCAATATGGCAGTGTTGGATGGAACCGGGGATCACGGTTCCACTTTTTTTTTTAGTAAAACCGTGAAAGTGCACGGTGATTTCATTTCTTTAAATTTTTTTTTGAATTGAAACCATCAAATCACATTAAATTTTCTTAAAATTGAAAACCACGAATTCATAACTGTTTTTTTATTTTTTTCATTGAGATCATGAAACAACATGATCCTTAGTTGGAAAATATATAAAAAATTGTTCAAAAATAGAAAATAAAATTTTATTGAAAATTAACAAAGAAAACTGGGTCCATGTTTATACCAAAAAAATTAATAAAAAAGAAGGTTTCGTAGAAAAAATAAAAAAAAGAAAACTGTGTAGTTGGAAAAAAAACAGTTTTGCTCCAAAAAAGGAAAAAGGAACAGAAAGTGAAGTCTTGAACACACTTCATGATTTCTGGAACCGTGCCACAAAATATTTTTCTAACTGTGTTATTTTAATAAAAAAATTTAAAGAGTGTTATTTAAAAAAAATGTATTTTCTGGACGGAATTTTTATCATTCTTTTTCTTAATTTTTTAATCACACGGTTTTCTTTTCTATTTCTTCATTGAAGTCGTGATCGTTATTTTTTATTAAATTTTCAAAAAGGATGTGGTCCCGATTTTTTTATTTTTAATGAAATTGTCTTCCTCTATTTTTTGAACTAAGACCATGTTTGATTAAGCTCAATGGGCCTCTAACCTCATATTCGGTAAGTGATTAGACTTATGTGCTTGTTTGGTAAAACATCATAACTAAACAAGGCTCTTATGGGGTGTTTGGTTGCATGATAATAAAGGTTTTTGTTTTAATTTTTTAAAATTGTAAGAAAACTTGTTAAAAGAGGTGTTTGGTAACCATGACAATTTTATGTTTTAAAAGTGATTTTCTTCTTAAACAAAAAAAGAGGGTCTCACCTCTCTTTTTTTCTTGTGGTCCCCCACTTTGTTTGGTCATGTGTGGTGGTTACTCTTTTTTGTAATCACATCCCTCCAAACATGATAATTTTATGTCATGAGTTGGTTCACTTTTTATTTTAATACAATTTTTTATCATGAAAGTGTACAAAAAATTATCATGCAACCAAACACCCCATTAAAAACCTCTTGGATCACATCCTGATTTTAACTTTTTTGTTTTCGGACTTTCATGCTCCATCTTCTCCCGGCGACTACCATCAGCATTGCGGCACATGTGCTTTGAAAGGAATGAATATGATTTTATTTGTATAAAAAATAAGATATAAAATTTCATCATATTATTTAATAAATTTTTAATATTATGCTTACATTTTAAATTTTGTGTTTTTGTATTTGACTATTTGTGCAAATTATTACATAACACTAATCATTTGTAAAAATTGTATCGTCACTTAAAATAGTTTGAAAAAAGCTTATTTTCTCTATACATTTAAATTTATTTACCATAATATTTTATAGAAATATGTGTATATTAATTTTTATTCCAAGTACTATGGGTCTAGGTCATACTCAATTCTATGTTTATGGATGTTAATTATATTTTATGTGATAAAGATCTGATGTGAGATTATTATAATTAGAAGTTGTTTTAGATATTTTATCAAACAAAATTTATTATTTATATCTTAATCAAATTAATCACTTTTTTTACCACCAACTAATAGGTTAGAGGTGAAATTAAGAGTTAAAATTTTTAGATTAAGTCAAAATAAGCGTCACCTAAGTTTTTTTTACTTTTTCCATTAAGATCAGACAACCATGTGGTTTCTTGATTTTATTATAAAAAATGTTTTTTTAAAAAATA
The DNA here is from genome assembly GCA_036172225.1 of Cryptocoryne crispatula var. balansae. NCBI lineage: Eukaryota > Viridiplantae > Streptophyta > Magnoliopsida > Alismatales > Araceae > Cryptocoryne > Cryptocoryne crispatula. The sequence continues at coordinate 9,872,539 of CM069934.1, forward strand.
AAGTTTGATTTGATTTTAAGGTCACGAAATTTGATGTGATTTTTTTTAAAATAGCATGTTATATTAATACGTTTGAAACAGTTTTATTTTAATAATATATTTTTTAAAAGCCGCTATTTCTCAAAAAAAAAAAAAACCCGCCCCTCTGCGGAGGACGGCGGTGTATACAACGATCATCCGCCTCGGGAGGCCGCTCCGTCCGGCGCCGCGGGAGCACGCGGAGCACTCGAAGCCTCGTCGGACGCCTGACTGCTTCGGCGGAACTCCGGTGTCAACCCGCTAGGCGTCGAAAGGGTTTGACGTTCCTTGCGACCGAGAAAGGTTCGGCCTTCCTCTGGTTCATCCGCTCGTTCTCCTGCACGTCCCCTGACCTTCGCCGTTGTTCATATTCTGCTTCTTTATCTTGCTCTTCCGTCCTTGCTCCTTTTTTTCATGGAAAATGCGAGGTTCCTTCCGCTTTGTCCTAGTTCGTTGCGCTTGAGGTTACTCTTCCTGAAATTAGGGTTTTGTTTGATACTTGCGCAGGGTGGAGTTATCCCCCTTATTTCAGCTGTTCTTATGGGGTGCAATGTCTCGATTAGGTTTGAGGTTTTTGTTTGATAACGGACTGCTTCTTTATTCTCCTCTCAAAATCGAAGTTTGGGTGAAATGAACAGGCTGTGACCTCCTTTGTGGTCTTCTTGATCTTGCATGATGGCCGCGGCGGGGAGATGCCTGTCTCCCTTTCAGCAGCCATATGCTTCTCCCACCGTTGTAAATAACTTGGACGAGGACGATGATGAACATAGGCAAAACCCTTACTTACAATTGCCCCATCGTGGAGGCGACCGGAGCCATCCGATCACGGTGGAAAACTATGCAGACGACGTCCTCGTTCAGCAGGGTGTAGATGTCTCCGTTGCTTTGTCCACAAACAACGTGATCGACTTAGAAAGCGTGGAGGACGACGATGTTGAAGTCGTGGAAGACTGGAAGGGGAAGCGCCTTAAGTGTTACTCCAGGAGGTCCTTACATCGGCCTTTCTCAGGACCCTCCATCAAAGAATCTGGGGAATCGTCAAACAATTATAGCTTCTTTCGTACCCCTCCAAAGGTTTCCCCATCTCCTCGGTTTAAGTGTTACTCCAGGAGGTCCTTGCAACGGCCTTTCACAAGATCCCACGTTAAAGAGTTGGGGGAGTCGTCTTCTCCGATTCTGGCTACCATCTCGTGTGGCATTTGCATGGAGGACAAGCTGCCATCAAAGTTCTTCAGCATGAAGGGTTGCACCCATTTGTTTTGCTCCGATTGCATTTGTCAGTATATTCAGGCAAAGTTGCAGGACAACGTGACGGCCATCGGCTGCCCTGAGCCAGATTGTGGTGTTGGCACACTGGAACCAGAAATGTGTCACCCGATCTTGTCAACTGAAGTGTTTGACCGATGGTGCACTGCACTCTGTGAAGGGCTTTATGTGGGGAAGATCAGATTTTACTGCCCTTTCAAGGATTGCTCTGCCCTGCTGATAAATGAGACATCTTCCGGGGATGGTGTTGATGACAAGTGCATCATCACATCCTCGGAGTGCCCTCACTGTCATCGGTTGTTCTGTGCACAGTGCAAGGTGCCATGGCACTCAGGCTTGACTTGCAGTTCGTTCCAGAAGCTTGGAGAGAATGAAAGGGGGGTGGAGGACATGAAGTTGGTGGAACTGGCGACCAGGAACCAGTGGCAGAGATGCCCTGAGTGCAGATTCTTTGTAGAGAGGACAGCAGGATGTATGTTCATGCAATGCAGGTAATCCTAATACCTCATAGAAACTTATTTTTCTTGCATCAAAACATTTACTTTAAATTTTTTTGGACATTTAGAGTAATTAACTGTAAGATAATTGCGAGGATATAGTCTTGTAGAAGTTGAACTGGTGAGCATGGCTGCTATCAGAGGCGATCGCCTCGGGCACCAAGGCATTGAGGCGAGGCAAGGCAAGGCCTCAACGCCTCGCCTAGCCTGCGACTGCCTCAGGCGGTCGCCTTTCTGCCGCCTAGACCGCCTCAAATGCATATACTTTTTTATTTTTTATTTTTAAATTTATTTTTTTGGTTTGTTGTTTAGTTCAACTTAAAACCATATCTTATATGTTGTATTTTATTTCCTTTTAAATCAATAAAATAGTGATCTTGTGTCACATTCGAAAAAAAATAAGATAAAAAAAACAAAGATTTGAGAATTATTGCTCAATTATTGTTACTTCTATGATATTTTAGAATTATCAATATACTTCCATGCATGTTTTAGAATTGTTGTTCAATTGTTGTCACTTGACATATTAATGTACTTTAATTGTTGTTTCAAATTATAGTAACATAAAAAGGTACATCTTTTCTACATTTTTGATGTATTTTCTACATTTTTGATATATTTCTTATTTTCTTAGATATTTTTTTACATTTTTAAATATATTTGTTATTTTTTTAAATGTACCTCTTGTATTTTATACAAATTTTTATTTTTTTAAAAAGTATTTCGTGTTTTTTACATGTATTTTCAGTCTTTTAGAGGTATGTCTTGCTTTTTTTATTTTCAAATATTGTATAAAGCATAAAAATATATAATAATAAAAAACAATGTCGTCTTAGATGCCCACCTCAAGTGCCTGAGGCAAGGTGAGGCCTCCCTCGTCTCGGTCGCCTCGCATCTCTGACTACATAGGAACATGGTGACCAAGATCATTAACACAGTAGCATCTATGTGAGGGAAATGAAACAGGGAACAAAGGTGATCAATAAAATCTAAAGTTTGAAATCTCAAAAGATTAATCTAGACAATTAGTGAGACATGAGAAGTATGAGAAAATAAGCTAAAATGAAGGGATTGGGTATTTCCCCTACAACTATATTCTATAGTTGTCAAGGAACGGCAGCATGACACTTTCAAGGGGCGCCATGCCAAGTTACCTTATGGGGGGCCAAGAAAGCACCAAAGGTGCCTGCCTAGGTGTCCAAGGCAACCAAGGCATCCGCCTTGGCACCCCAGGTAGGGGTGTTCATGTAAAACCGGTAAACCGGTAAACCGAACCGAACCGAACCGAACCGTTCGGTTCGGTTCGGTTTGATAGTCTATGCATTCGGTTTTTTGAACCGAACCGAACCGATAATTTCTTATCGGTTCGGTTCGGTTCGGCACCTCCCCAAACCGAACCGAACCGGTAAACCGGTTGACCCGGTTTGATAAAGTTTGACCCACTTTATTTATATATTATATTACATTTTAATACATATTATATCAATTTTAAATATATATTAGTATAAATTTAAGTTAATTAGTATAAAGATAAAATTATATATTATAAATAAAGTATTAATCTTTATATTAATCTTAAATAATTAATATAATGCATATTTATTTTATTTCTATTTTTATTTATTTAAATATACATTAAACCGATGAACCGAACCGAACCGAACCGAACCACAATCGGTTCAGGGCTCACATAATCGGTTCGGTTCGGTTCGGTTTGCCTTATCGGTTCGGTTTCGGTTTGGAAAAAAATGGGCCAAACCGAACCGAACCGAACCGTTTACACCCCTAACCCCAGGTCTCATTTTGATGAAAAAAACTTCTTTTGGGGGGCTTTGTCCTTTGGTACCTTTCACAAGGGACGTTGTCTCCTTGACCTTCATGACTTGACCGCATTGGTCAATCTGCGATTCACCCATTTAATGATATTATAAATATATTTCACTATTACTTACTATTATATATAGTTAAGATTTGTGATTACAAGTATATGTTATATATTTAAAACTTATAAAGTTCTCTCTTAATTTTTTTTCTTCTCTCACTAGAGATTATTTCTCATAAAATGTAGGCCAATACATGCATAATCACAAAAATAAAGTCATATTTAAATGTATGCATAAAAAAAACACATACTCAATTATAACATACAGATATAATTGGATTTATGTATATACATTTGTATGTATACATAGATATATAGAGTATTAACATCTAATTATATATCTATCTATATGCGCACATATGTATATATAAACATCTAATGCTATTGTCTTGATAACTTAGGCAATGCTAAATGGATGTTTTGTCGCCTAATGGGGTGTTTGGTTGCATGATAATTGAGGTTTTTATTTTAATTTTTAAAAATTGTAAAAAAACTTGTTAAAAGAGGTGTTTGACAACGATGACAATTTTATGTTTTGAAAGTGATTTTCTTCTTAAACAAAAAAAGAGGGTCTCACCTCTTTCTTTTTTCTTGTGGTCCCCCACTTTATTTGGTCATGTGCGGTGGTTACTCTTTTTTGTAATCACATCCCTCCAAACATGATAATTTTATGTCATGAGTTGGTTCACTTTTTATTTTAATACAATTTTTTATCATGGAAGTGTACAAAAAATTATCATGCAACCAAACACCCCATAAGTTGATTCAGCACCCTTTAATGTCTTGGGTGTCTTGTCGTCTTGATAGCTATGCTATATTCACAAGTATACATTGGATATTGTTTATGTCAATGGAATGCCATGGCAGCCATGTCAAAATGATGGTTGAAGAATCATCAATACTTTTATATTCTGTCAAGTTTACTGTTGCTCAAAACTTTGGTCTGCTTTGACTTGTGTCTTCAAATGAAGTGTATAGCCTCTAAAAGCTCATTTTGAGAAGCTTCTGGAGATAAAATTGAAATTATGTCTTTTATATTGTGATTTGTGAGTTAGAAAACTGCACACGAGGTGGATTAATGTGCTTGTTTTTGAGATGTCATAAACGTTGTTTCTTTTCTCTCTCTGAGTCTCTACAAGTATGTTTAGGCGTTCTTTGGGTCTATCTGGATGGAATTAGGAACACAATGAAAGCGCTCTTTTTTGACCCTTCTTGCTTCTCGCTGTACTTTTGAATGGGCTACGCTCCTTTTTTCTCTGCCACCTCTCTTTTGTCGTTACTCTTCACCTATATTGTATTAACGTCTTTCCTGTCTTTTAACATTTTTTCGGGTTGCATTTCTATCATTATCTTCATGTCATATCTTCAAATGTATTTTTGGTTACACAGATGTGGGTTTCGTTTTTGCTACGGCTGTGCATCCCCGATGGTTGACCACTACTGCTCCACCTGTCGGCGTTAAAACTTCATGTTACCGCTGAGAGATGGGCTTCCCACAAGCACGTCATTCTGCCACTCCTAAGCTTCTGTTCTCCATTTTGGGTTAATTTTCTCCTCTCCGGTGTAAGTATTATCTACTTGCCATGGTAAAATCCTACTCCCGTGCAACAAAGACAGGCGGTTTATGTTTTTTTTTTAGTTTATCTCCCTGACACTCTTTTCCTACCGCGTAGGTCTTCATGCAAGTCTTGGGACATATTTTTAATTAAATTCGTTGTGGGTGACCGAAATTAAGAAACTACTGTTTATTATTCATATTCTATAGCTCTCTTCACCCTGGTCTTATGCATTTATAACTTTATGATTAAACATGGTGTTTGGAAAGTGGATACCGAATGATGCAGTCTCACTAACGAAGGGAAAAAAAACAAAAAAACAAAACCCTTATAGAAACAAAAAGAACTCAGCTGACCCCACCACAAGATATTCAAGGACCTCTTAAAAATCTCAGAAATTTCACAGAGGGGGTAACCCGCTTGTAATTTTTTCCCCAAGAGGGTAAATCTTAAAGTGGCCAATACATACCCATTGTCATTGAACTTGGATGGGGCCAAGTTAGATCAGACAAACCTGGTCTGCCTCGGCCAGGCTGAGTCGGTCCAGCCAAGTCGGTCCGGGATGGTCCAAGTCCAACATTCAGCTAAAAACTCTGGTGCTGGTCAAGGAAGTCTGGGTTTCCAAGATTCAGCTAAAAACTCTAGTGCTGGTTCAGGAAGCCTGGTTTTAATCTATCTGGATCAGCTAATGTGATTAGGATTTGGCCAGGGGGATCTAATCTAATGCAATTCCCGTAAGGGTGGAGTGGGGTTGAGTTGGCTCAGGCAGACTCGCTTGGTTAAACTCGGCATGAATCGGTCAAAGTCGGCACGAGCTTAGAATATGTTGGAAGCGGCTTGGCTGCACTGGTCCGATGGTAATATTGTTCGAGCATATCTTTTATTTGGGTGTTTGGTTGTATGATATGGTAAGTTTTCCTACGAAAAGATATTATTTATGTGACAAATTCGTCAAGACGTTGTTTGACAACCATGTCAAAATTATGATTTTATGAAATTGTCTTCCTGGATGGGAAAGAGACGGGACTTCTTTTTTTTCTCTTTTGTTGTGGTCTCACTTTGTTGTTGTTCAAAGTCTCCATTTTCTAACTATGTTACTTTTATATTTTTACGCATCATAGTTTTTACTTTATCATGAAATATATAAAAAATTATAACCGAATGTAACACCTCAAAGTTTATGTATACGTTACGCCAATCTTCGATTGTAATCGAAATGAACCAGCAAGGCTACTTGGGTTGAAACAATTTATAAATCAATTGCTTTGTTGTCGAAGAGGGGAGGCATTTGATAGGATCAAGGCATTTTAATCCTGAACCAAGAAGAACTTTATTGGAGTTATCAAAACTTGTGGACGTTTGCAATTTCGAGTACTTCATGAGATTATATTATTATTATTATAATTTTGATAGTCAAAATCATAGTTAAATGTGTCGAGTATTGTACGGTGAAAATATGTTCATGTATAATTAAGTTAAAAAATTTTAGAAGATAGTTAAATATTTAAACATTTTTAAATTTTGATATACTATACGAATTATAATACAGTTATATTTGAATGATACGGGACATACAATTTTTTAAATAAAATTTAAAAATCATATCCTTACCATTATAACAGTCATAACAATATATGATACTTAAAAATACATGGTAAACATTATTTAAACAACATAAAGTTCATAATACGAAAAAAGATTACATGATCTAAAAAAGAGTAGATATTAAGTAACTTAAGTTTATCTAAAATAAGTAACACAATTCTTTCGTAATTAAATAAATAAGTCAAGAAAATAATGTCTTTAGCCTCTCATCAAAAGGAATTATTTCGAATGATAAGAGTTGCATGTATTTCGACTGGAGATATAGTGTAATTTACATCTCTCCATTCAAAAGATGCTATAAGAATTTGCAAATGATTTTTCACATCAATGATTGATTGTAACATCAAAAAATTTGTAGTAAGTCTTGTCTTGCAAGGACTTTTTAATTCTTTTTGCTCTGTGTATTTTCTCATCATCTGTAAAATAAGAGTATGCTTATACATAAAGTCAACAACTTTTTTCCCAATATCAAAACATTCTTAACCTAAAAAAATTCTTGTTAAATATCCTTCAAAAATAAGTTAATCCTATGTGCTGCACAACGAATCTTCTAAAGTGAGAATACTTTCTCATCAATATACCACTAACAAACTCATAATTTGATGTATTATCTTTAACAAGTTGCATAATATGATGTGGACCGATTTCATCAATAATACATGATAATATATTTGAAAGATACTCACCTGTCAATCTTTCTTCAGAACATTCAAAAGATTTTATAAACATTACGTCTAAAAAAGAATATGCAATGACATTAACCCAAAATCTTTTTCTTATTTCATGAATCAAGTATTATTGTACACCTTGTTGATGTTCATGATTTTTTTCACATTAAGAACATATTCTTCAACATCTTTTCTTGATTTTGGAATTAGTCTAATACACAAAGTTGAATAACTTGGCATTATGAAACCAGTTCCATAATCATCCTAAGCTTTCATCATTTCGATAAATGATCTTGACTAAATTACATTAAATGTAATATTATTCATGATAAATAAATTTACAATCTTCTTCTCTAAGTTTGCCTTATCCTTTTTATGATTCAACTGTGGAATTGTACATTGATTTTAGGTACCGTTTGGAGCTCTCAATAAAGAAGCAGACTCCGCTATACTTTCATGAGTATTTGATGAAGATGCTGAACTTTTACTTTTCTTATTACTTCTATCAATAGTTAGAAAAGTTTCAGCTTGAATTTCTTCCGGCACCTTTGAACATATTTGAATATCATGACCTATTATGCCGGCTAAATGAGATTTTACGTGAACAATCCCTCTGAAAAACTCTTTTTCACAAAATTTGTATTTAAAATGGTTGTCAAGATCTTCAGCATATTCCCAAAATTTTTGTTTTGATCTCATCATCTTCTTATGATAAATAAAATAGGGGCATCACATAAAAATTTTAATCTTTAACATATTAATTAAGGATTGATATAGTAATGTCAAATATAAAAACAAAAACAAAATACATGAACCGATTTGAAAGAATTAGACAGTTGATATGCTTTTAAGAATTCAACTTTTTTGATCTTGAAGAATAAGCTGAAAAGAAAATAATTTCTCTCAAATTTTTTTCTAGATATGAAAACAACCATTTACTTATAAAAGCAATGACACCAATCTAAAAAAACAATCACAAAAAGACAAAAGAAGAATTGTAAACGTATCTTTCTTGATCTTAATTTTGTGTTGGCGCTAGCAACCAATGTAACGAATATGTTGGCACTTGTGGCCTATGTGGACGATAGAGTATTGGCACAACAGTGTTGTCCAACCGCTGGACAGCTACGCATGCAAAAGCTAATGCCCTGTTTGGTAACACTATTAGGTATCTCTATCACTATCAATTTTAAAATTGATATTGATAGGAACCATTAAAAGGTGTTTGGTTAGTTATATCAATTTTAAAATTTGTAGTGTAAACAAAGCATATTATGTAATACAAGTGTCCACTTGTATTACTTTTGATATTGATACTCTGACGTTTGAAAATATTAATACCAATATTGATATAGTACCAAAAATTAATTAAGGCTTCAACCAAATTGACTATTGGGCCTAGTGGGTCACACACATTAGATATGGTCAATAAGATGAGGGCATGGACGCAATTTTATAGAAGTTTTGAGTTTTTGTGAAAAATTCCATCTTCTATATATAAATAGCTTATGAAGTCAAACTCTAACAAGCCATAGGGCTGGAGCACATCCCAAGCATCCTCTCTTCCTCCTCTCTCCTCTAGAAGGTGATCTCCCATGGTCAAGTTTGGATCTGGAAGGTTTCTGGAGGCCCGAAGGAAGAGAGAACTCGTCTATTGAAGCAGATCGTGTGGATACCGGTAGAGACCGGACACTTGAACGATTTTCAGCAAGGAGGAATGTCCTCTCTTCATCCATGGTGAGGGATTTTAGAAATCCCATGAGGTACTCTCATTCTACTTCATATTCGGTTCCCGGTTTTACTCGTTCGGCATCGATCAAGGCAAAGATCATGGTTTTATGGAATCAAAATTTTTCCGCTATCATGTATTGATTCCTTACAGTCTCGGTAGTAAGTTCTTAAAGGCTCGGTAGTAAGTTAACACAGGCTCGGTAGCAGGATTTTGGGAAGTTGAAAAAACGTCACGTTGTTTTTAAAGTGTACTGTCGCTTCATCTTTCATGCACCACGTGTCGTCACTTCGTTGGGAACTATAAGAGCTCCTTCCACCCGAGGATCGAGGTGATCCGAACTCTCTCGACGGGAAGATGGCGTTGCATGAAGGCGCTCCACAAAGCTTTGTGATTTCGTTTAGGCTCCGAAGCTTTGGGATCGGTACGACAGAAACGGTAAAAGAGAGGTCGTGTATTAGGGTAGTTTTTAGTTGAATAAAATAATTAGAAATCAGAATCAAAGATTGCGTATGCGTTTAAAACTGTTCTCCGTTCGCTATCATTCGTGTATATGACCGCATGTTTGTGTGTGAGACAGAAACGGTCCCGAACTAGAGATTGTGACTATGACAAAGATGCGAAAAGACAACGAGACAAGACTCGATCCTAACACAACACAAAAAGATAGAAGAAAACAAAACAAACACAAACATAGATAGACCGTGCTCCAAAATTCTAGTGCACAAGCAGGAAGCAAAATGCCTAAATACAGAATTAGGCTGAGCACGAGAATAAGAGCAATACTACGACAACTAAACATAAGGGAGGGAGGATGAACCTCCCAAATCAAAAACGACCTCAAAATGACAACCGAAGGTACCCTGTGTGGTGTGCTTCGCCGGAGAGGTGAAGAGGCCAACTGGGTTTAACTGAAGGCGGAAGGTTTAAACGTCGAGAAGATCTGCCGGAGGGGCAATGGGCTCCCCAAGGGGTGAGGTATTCAGCCGGAAGGGACGGGGGATGCGCCGAGGGCACCCGTGAGATGAGGGGCAGTCAACCGGGGGGGGAGTCGAAGCGGGGAGGGGGCTAGGGGGCTTCAGAGAGGGATTGAGGAGGGGGTGGTGGGAGGGGAGTTGCTGAGAGTTGGTTGGGGGTTGGGGAGGTCGCAAGGGAGAAGGGAGGCGCCAGAGAAGGCTTGAGGAGAGGGAGTTCTGCCGGAGAGGGGTTCTGCTGAAGAGGGCTTGCGATGGAGAGGGGTTCAGTCGGAAGGGATGTTGGAGGGGCTTGAGGAGAGGGGGAGGGGGCTAGGGGCATCGGAGAGGGCTTGAGAAGAAGGGGAGAGGTCTACCGGAGGGGAGCTGCAGAAGATGAGTGGGGGATGGGGGCGTAGAGGTCTGGAGGGAGAGGGAAGGCAGCGAAAAAGGCTAGAGGAGACGGAGACAAATCGAAAGGGGGGACCAAGGGGCAGCTGGAGGGTTTACCGGGAGAAGAAACCGCCGGAGGAGAGTCCGAACGAGGGGTTCCGCCGGGATCGACGAGGGTTCCGCTCGGAGGAGACTCCGGGCGAGGGTTCCACCGCAGCGTCGCTCTCTCCTAGTTCAAGGTCGAACACAAACAAGCTAGATCGGTCGATTTGTGGCTTTGTCTAAGTTTGTTAGATAAGATGTCTTCCAACAGAATTCCACCGGTCTTTATTGTTATGTTGTGTTTGTTTGTTTTTAGTTGTGTCTATGTTATATTGAGTCTATACTCTCTTATGTTATGAATGGATGTTTCATTTGACCAAAAAAAAACAGACACGGAGGTTCGCGTGTCAAACGCATACAATATGGGTATTCATTAACCATGAACTAGCTTGTGAATGCTTAAACGTGACTTTCCAGATCGTGTGGTATCATGTTTAGAATGACTAGAATGTTATGACAAGGTTTGTCAGAACACGAAGAAAGATTTAGAAGGATTCAAAGGTAAATATTTGAAGAATAGAAAAAAAGAAACATTTCCATTCATAATTTTTAATGGATAAAAAATAAATATATTTAATAATGAAATATTACATGTGTATACCTTCTAAGCCACTTAAGTTTTTTTTTTATTTTACCGTATGTTCTTCCGTCTGGAACGTTTGTTTTTTTCGTTTTTGCAAGATTCTGGTCTCTAAAGTTTTTTTTTTTCTTTTGCAAAGGACTTCAAAATGGTGTCTAGGTGTGCATTTATTGGTTCAAACGGGCACTTCGATTACATATTTTTTGAGTAAAAAATATGTAATGAAATGCATTATACATCATTATATTATTAATAATTATATAAATTGTATAATTAAAAAATAATTATTAGTAACTAAAATCAGTATATGTGTATCAAGATAATTATTTTGATTATTTAATTAAATTTTAAATTCAAATTAATACAATTGAATTTGATTTTATTGAATCGATCGCGGTCCATTTATTTGAGTGGTCGGTTCAATTTTGAAAAAAAAAAAGGAGAAAATTGATTCCAACAAAATCACTTTGATCACAATTCTGTTGACCAAATTCAATCCATAGCCCGCTGAGAAGTCCAAAAACATATAATTAATTTTAAAATCACTTGATTGTCCCTCAAACATTGTGAGCTTTCTTATTTGTTACCGTCACTAACCGTGTAAGCGTGCGAGGGTCATAATTATTTCAAGCAGTTGATAAATATTAATTCATTATTAAATTTAAAACAAACATATTGTATTAAAATTATCTTAAAATTAAAATATAATATAAAATATTTAAATATTAATTTATTGTTATGCCGAATCAATTATAGTCAAAATATTTTTATGTTTAAGATGAAACTATAAATATATTTATTAATTACATTTTATTTATGACAAAAAATAGTAATTTATTAATAAAAATATTAAATTCAGTACACATCAAGTTTTAATGTATTACAAAATATAAAAATATTAATCTGATTTATATCTTATTTATGACTACGTGCAAGTAGTAGGATGGCCCATCATAAAAATAACAAATTTCATGGCTACTGTGGTGTTAAAAATATTAATTTACACATTGTGTCAGACTATTATTGTATTTGAATAAAAAGTGATACACCCAATTTATATAAATTTAAATTTTAATAAAAATTATTAATGGTAATATATTTATTATATTATGTTAATACTGCAGATTATTATTATTGTACCTGGAATAAAAAGTATTATTATAATAAAATATTATATTATGTTTATTATATTTTATTTATGATTACATAATATTAATGTATTTAGAGTAAAAGTTTATTATCTTTAACTTATATCCATATTTAAATATAATATGAATAATAATAAGTCATAATTAATTTTTGATATTCTTAAATAATTGACTGAATATTTAATTCTGATTTAACCATGTATTCGATTATATCGTAATAATCAATCTTAACGCTATTAAATCTTTCAATACACTATCTATTCTTTTTAATCTATTTTTACTTTATTTCTATTTAATTATTTGATTATATTTTAATGAATGGATTGTGCACATTTTGTCGCCCTATAGACAATTTCTTAAAGAGGTTTTAAAGTATGCGAGGGCAAAAAGGATATTTTATCTAATCAACGTATCTCTCTTGCTTAGACAAAATGTAAATACTCGGGGGAATCTCAGACTCATTCTTAGAGGGGGCGGTGTCAGAAAACATACTAGGGAAGACGCCCTATCAAATAAGCATAGGAAAAGTTGTCATGACCTAGATTTAAACTTGCACAATCAACTATAATCCGACGATGTAATCAAAGAAATAATTCTTTAAATACATCGATTTAGAACAAGATAAGACTAATATCAAAATTTCAAGTAAATTAAATACTAAAGTTGAATAAGTAATCGACTAACTCATCGAATTCCACACCACCACTATGTTTTTACTACGCTAAACTTGTAAACCTGAAAAATATTAAAGATTGGAAGGGGTGAGTCACACTTGACTCAGTAGGATTTACAATCTTTCTCTACCTTACAATACCTTATTCCTAGATAATATTAAGATGTATCAAAATCAACAATTCAGATTATATACAATATAAATAAAGCTAATTTTAAAAATACTATTTTCTTTCCATGAAAAAATTTGAATCCACGATAAAATAGGAAAGAATTGCCGCCGGCCCTAGAGCTTCACCTCGTCGGAAGAACACTCAATCAACCTTTGGCGGTGCCGTTCGAAGCCAAAGAACAATGGGAAGCTCTTGGTAATCATATTACCTATCTTCTAAGCCATCTATTAGACATCAAATGCCTCTATGGAAGAAGATCTCAAGAAATCCCCAAATCGAACTAGTGAATTCCTTAAAACGAAATCGCCATCTTTCAGACCCTCTACCGAACTCTCCAGTGGTCCAAAATTCAAACGGTTTGTGACGTTGAAAAGCCCTTTGTCACGAGATTCATTCAGAAGCAACCAATCTCCAAACCATATCCCATACAGTTTATGGTTGCTGCGTCAAAATGGACATTTGTACAGATTTGGGAAAACAAAAAATATATGAAACGACGTCGAATTCGAACGAGACTTCATCCTGACTCTGATACCACTTTGTGAATCAATCCAATCAGATTGGCGCAGCGAAAAATTATCGATTTCTCGTATATCATAGTCTTGGTCTCGATCAAAATCGAACGACGTTGCCAAAATTGGTATTCGAAACGATTTCGAGCACTTACCTTTGCAGGATTCAAATAATCCCTAAAGACTGGAGAATATTGAGCGTTATGACGCTCTCCAAGCCGCTCAAGTGTGCGGCGTCTAGTCGTATCCACACGAGCCGCCTCCATAGTCGGGTTCTCCTTCGCGTCGGACTTTCCGACTCGCCCCGGATGATGTCCCATCGACTCTCGACGACCTCCAGCATGGGAAAAGTGAAGGAGAGAGGTAGGGATGAATTTTTCAGCCTTGGCTTGTTGGGCTCATGCTCAATTTGCTATTATATAAAGAATTTGGAGTTTTTTCACAAAAACCCCTCATTTCTCTATATTTACACCCTTGCCCCCAAACTTATGGATTAACCCTTATGTGTGTGACCTACTAGGCCCAATAGCCCATTTGGTTGAGGCCTAATTAAAAGAACAACTTCTTTTAAATTAAATCTATTATCTCATAATAGATTTAACGGCCTACCGATCATGAAGGGTACAAGTCACATCCTATGATCTCAAACGGCTTCGGTGATAAACTCCTCTCCAAGGAGCATTTCCATCATCGGTTATCACACAGATATAAATCTTTGTCCATCCAATGTCCCAGTCGGATAGGAGTACGGCATTGACTGTCAACTCCTAAATATACTGACACTATGGAATCTTGTACTCGTTATTATCTCAATTAGGAAACCCTTTTCCAATTATCCTATCTACCTTGGCCAAAGATTTAAAGTACTATCCATAGGACATTCTCTCTCTCTTACCGAGAGTGAACCTCCATCGGGTTTCCCATATACCCAATCTATTAACTATACATGACCACAATACTAAGTGATCCATAAGTCAATAGTCAATGTACATGGTACGCCCGACAAGACATCTTTGGCAACTCAGGTCAAAGATCCAACCGTGCAACCGTGATGATAGAATACCCTGATCGACAATTCGGTAAGATACCATTCAAGGATTCTATACTGGTCAGTTCAGTGAACTCATTCCTCTAATGAGCATCTGTATATGTATCTCAGTGTCCCCATACTGATGACCAATGAGAACGGCCATTCTCATCATATGAGAAGATATCATATACACTAGTCTTATCGGATCCTTGATGTCATGTCTCGAGAATTCTACGACTAGGAACATTTAGAGTACATACTTCTAGATGATTGATCTCATTATCATGATCTCATCATGATTCAATCATCGTTGCATGCAACCTAAGACTTCATTATGATAGACGCATCTAGATAGTGCAAGTAATGAAGATTATGCCATTTATACTGAGCAAGATATTACAAGAAATGTAAAATCATATCACATATGATTGGCTTGTAGGGTATACATTTCTATCAGATAGTACTCTAAATCCCTGGCCAAAGTAGATAGGATGATTAGAAAAGGAGTTTTCCGATTAATTCAATTCCGAGTACAAAATCCTATAGAGTCGTTACATTAAGGAGTTGACAGTCGATGCCGTACTCCTTTCCGACCGGGATATTAGTTGGACGAGGGTTTATATCTATGCGGTAACTGATGATGGAAAGGCTCAATGGAGATGAGATTATCCCCATAGCCATTTGGGATCATGGGATGTGGATTGTACCCTTCATTATCGATAGGCCAATTAATTTGTTATCGAATAACAGATTTAATTAGATTAAATAGAATTGTTATATTTTATTTAGGCCTCAACCAAATAGGCTACTAGGTCAAGTGGATCACACACAAAAGGACGTATCCACAAGTATAGGGGCAAGGGCGTAATTTATGGAGATTTTGTGTTTTTTTTAAAAATCCAAAATTCTCTATAAATATTAATGGTTTCAGCCAAACCCTATCAAGCCAAGGGTGTAAACCACGTTCTCAACCTCCTCCCTACCTTCTTCTCTCTCTAGAAGGCGTCCATGGGCAATGGAGCTTTGTTCGAGAAGAGTTCTCGAGGCTGGCGTGAAGGGAGAACCTGTTGTGGATGAAGTTTGTGTGGATACTGCTGGAGACAGGACACTTGAATAGTTTGAAGAGCTTGAGAAGCTCATCTCCTTCCTCTCCATATGATTATATGAATTCTTATCAGGTATATTCGAACCTGATTTGATCAATTTTTGGTTTTCGTTGTTCGGTTCTGATTGAGACAGATTTTAAAGGAACCCATAGGAATCGTCACTTTCGTTGCACCAAATTTTTATAGACGATTCCTTACATGTGTGGTAGCGAGGCACATGGGCAGGCAACGACATTCATGTGTGGGAAGCTTCTGGGCCGCTGATGCCCGCATGTACGCGGGAGAGAGAGAGAGAGAGAGGGGTGGTGCTGGGTGGTGGTAGTGCGACGAAAAGAAATAGGGAGAGGGGGGAAGCACACGTCGGGGGGGTTATGGATGATGGAGAGAGTTACGGTAGGGGGGTTATGATAGATGGGGGAGAGTTACGTAAAGGGAGAGAGAGAGGGAGAGAGAGTTACGGTAGGGGGATATACGTAAAGAGAGAGACGGGTCACGGGGAGGTAGAAAAAAGGTATATATATTTTTAATTTATTAAATATTTTTTGAGTTATTTCAAAAGTTCCATTAAAGATTATCTTTTCCAAGAAACATTGGCATAGTCATAAATCAACTAGCACATATAAGTGCATAAATAGTCTAACAACAAAGTTAAGACCTCCATCAAAAGAGTTTGACGACTATCACGAAACCGGATGATCACACCAAAAAAGTGTGAATATCGCCCAAACTAATAGTCTCGAAGATGAAGTTAGCTTCTATGAAGCTAACGAGAAAAATCAACATAAAAAAACTTGACTATACGACAACTGATACAAAGAAAGATAAAAATATACGAAATAAAAGTAGATAAGTCGAACTCTTCCATTCTAACATGATAAATGAGACAATAAAAATCTAAACTACATTTAGGTAAAATGTTGGAAAGGGAGCATGGGAGGGAGGACCCTCCCTCCCTGATTGAAAACGACCACAAAATAGCAAAAGGAAACTCCCTTCGTAAAGACTTCCAAGCGACGACTAGGGGAGGAGGTTGAAGACGGTTAGGGGGTGAAGGGTCTGCGGGGGTGAGGGGGACTCGTGCAGAGGATGGGGTCTATCAGAGGAGGGGGCAAAAAGGGGGCAATGAAGGGAGAGGGGGCCAAGGGAAAGTTGAGGAGAGGGAGAGAAGTTGGGGGACTGGGGGATATCCCTCACCCTCCTAGCAGACTCCCTCACCATTCTCGGTAGAGCCCTCACCATTCCCGGTGGAGACCTCGCCCCAGTGGACCACCTTGCCCCGATTGTCCCTCTCACATATCTCGCAGAGCCCTCGTTCCAATTGACCCCCTCGCAACTCCCATGGAGCCCTCGCCTTCTACACCTCGATTGACCCTCTCGCCTCTCTTATGGAAGCCAAGCTGTAACGTTGATGATAATTATTATATTAAATAATATTTATTATATGGTTATTAAAAAATTAATAATATTTTTTATGATTTCTATCGCCCCCCTCCTATTATCCATCCTTCCTGTTTTTCTTTTCCGGATCTCCCTAATAATCCTTTTAAACCGCCGCCTCCTCCTTCTATGATTTCTTTCACATCTACCGTTTTTATTCCCTCTCTGCATCCGCCGCCATCAGCCATTTTCTCCCTTCTTCAGTCACCCTCATTGCCGGCGCCCGAGCCTTCGATTGTCGCCCTCCTCGGTCTCTCTCTCTCTGATGTCTTGGCTCTCGCAGTCGCACTGCCACCAACCGCGTGGCCACCTCCCTGATCGCGCCGCCACCCTCGGTTGTCAACGCCCGCGCGAGCCCGTAGCCTCACCGCGTTGATGCCGCACCCCGTTGACACCACCGTCAGCGTTGACCGCCCCGCCGCTCACCATCCCACGAAGCAGGATCGCGCCCATGGTCTCCATCCCGCGCTGCCACCCATGGCTGCGGCAGTGCCGCCCCTGGCGCATCCCCCCCCGTTGACCTGCGCCGCCTCGCCATTCCCATGCCCTCCCACGCGTGGCCGCCTGCTACCTCCCTGACTCGCCAGCTGCCAATGCCTGTGCGCCTCGCCCACCTCCGCGCCAACCTGGCCTGCCGGCTGTTGACTCTGCTGCCGCCTGCCGCCCTCGCGCTCAGCCGCCCACCTCCCTCCGCGCAAGTGCACACACGGCAGCCACCGCCGCCTTCCGCCACTCGCTGCGTCTGCGCGACGCCTGGCGGCCACCCTCGCGCCGTCCCGCCGTGCACCTGTACGCGAGCGCGCACCCGTGTCGTGCCACCGCCTCGTCTGTGCCGCTGACCGCCGCCGCCCCCACTTGACCGCGGTATACCCCCTTTCCTCTCTCATATCATCCTCTCTCATATTGCTCTCTCTATTCTTCTTTATTTATTCTATTTTCTTTTCTTTTCGGCAATTTGCTAAGAGATCTTTCGGTTCCATTTTTCATCACCGTCATGACCACGTCATATTCGTCACCCAGATCCATCCCTTTGCAATTTCATGCGCCGATCGTCATCGTCGTTAAGGTAGGCGTCTCGACTATTTTTAGCACTCATATATATATATATGATTAAACCGTAAAATATGTTAGATCACCATGATCAATAGAATATAACTATTAGGTTATTTTTTTGATTTATTAGTATGCTTAGATCGAGTTATATTAGCTTGTTACATTTAACCTTGCATGTTTAGATTGATTCAATTATCTGTGTATGTTAATTAGTATGTTAAGTTTTCCTATGATTGAGTCTAGTTAGATTAGCATGTTTGCATGCAGTGATCTTTTATATATATATATATTCTGATTTGTTAAAAAGCCGATGTGAGGAGTTAAGTATTGTGTTCATATTATTTAGTTTTGTATCATATAGATTGTGGATAGTAGAGACTATCAATACATGCACTTGATATGTTAGTTTGTAAACTTGCATGATTCTACATTAGATGCATCATATGGTTAGATTGTTCTAATTGTATTAAATTGTTATGTGGTATGCATATTTGTGGTGCATTGATCTATGGTTGTCCATAGATATAATTGATGGTTAGATTATCATTTGGCATGCTAGTTAAATGGTTGAATGTCTGAGTTAATTATGTGCTTTCATTTTGAGAGATCTAGTATGTAGAGGGCTGCATTGTAATGAAATTTTACTTTACCAGACTATAATTCGTGACCTGTGGACAGCAGATGAATTAGAACAATCCGGAGCATCCGTCGATCCCGGATATCGCGGTTTATCCTAAGTACTCCCCTATCTAGGGGTACTATGGGATTTAGCTTACTATATGTTACTTCTATATATGGTAGATCTGGTGTTAGTTTTGTGACATTAACTACAATGTCTAAGTGGAGCATATAACTTACTCAGACAAATAGTTTATTTATGTATTTTTGGCATGTATGATAGTGTTTAGACGAGTCATTTTTATTATGATAGGTCCACATGGTGTACGCATACCTAGTTTAGTTAATTTGTGCAGGTTATGTCGGTTTTAGTGCATATAGAACCATGTTAAGCATATGGGATAGTAGAAAAGTATTGTAATCACTCTTATTGAAGATATATAATTAGTTTAAACTCTATGTATTATAATCTGAATTTTTAGGTTATCTATCATTAATATCAATAGAGAATCACTAATATAGTGGGTAGTTCGGGTGTAAGTTCTACTAAGTCTGTGGTGACTCACCCTTTCCGTTGTTAATATTTTCAAGATTGCAGGTTTAGTGCAGCAGAAACGTAGTGGTATTTTGAGAATTCGAGGAGCTAGTGATTATTTGTTCAATGTTAGTATTTAATTTGTTTAGAGAGATACTTGTTTGTTGTGTTAATAGGTTGTAATATTTGGAATTGTGATTCTGGATTGTGGATTTTAGTCTTATTTGGTTTCAAACCGATATTCTTCTCCGTTACGTCGTCGGATTATCTTTCGCTGTGCATGTTAAAAATCCAGGTTGTAACACAAGCCATCCCGGTGAAGTGCCCTCCTCCCCCCTCCTACGGATACATCCTATGCTTTGAGGCAGCCTTGCTCCTCCGTCCCCCTCACCTTCAGGAGAGCCCCCTAGCCTTGAAACCCCTCGCCCTATGTCAAACCCGATCTGGATGTTTATCCCAAAAATAAGTGTATACATCAACTTTTCCTGAAATTATATTTTCATCTTTCATTTATCTTTCATTTATCTTTCATTTGTTTGTACGTAAATTTAAGAGTCAACTTAAAAACATCCACCTAGACTCTCCCAATTCTTGATTTTGGCATCGAGTAAGATTTGTCGGGTGCCATTTTTAATCCAAAGTTGGTAAGATGTATTTTATTTTAATAAATAAATATAATATTTTTGATTCATAATAGAATATAAAATTTTATTTTATTAAATGGATACTCGTAGGTAAACATTAATATTTTAACTTTGAATAAAAATTTGAAAAAAATTTACGATTAACATATTTTTTGAAATATTTTTAAAATTTTATTTAGATACATAAAATAATCGATCACTCTAAGAAAATTAAAAATTTATTCGCAGCATGTTTGTACTTTCACGCACTAAAAGTTTGTAAGTTAAAATCAAAACTTGATTACTCTATACTAATACAAGTATTAATAATGATATTAAAAAATTTATAACCAAATAAATAATTAAAAACATTAAAAAAATTATATTTAGGTGTATTAAATTAAAATTATGTATTTAAAAAAATTTAAATTATTTTATGTAATTTTTTACAACAAACCAAATTTAGTATTTAAATAAATCATATATTATATACTAAAATAACTAAATAAATAAATATTTTTAATATAATTTTATTTTTTATTTAGTCAATTTATTTGTTTTTTATATTTAATAAATTTATTTGATGCTTTTTATTTCTGAAAAAGTAATATTTATTAAATTAGTACAGTTAATAAAATAAATTTTTTTATATTTATATGTATTAAAATTCTAAATTGGAATGACTATATGCTACATGATTTTTTAAAGTTAATAACCAAAAAGAAAAATTGAATAACAATACAACTGAAAACATTTTCTAATAAATCAAACAAAGTATTTGTATTTACTTTCCTTGAAAAAGTTAGTCTCTTCTGAAACATTTTCAACGTTTCTTATTTTACGACCCTTAATTTTGACAAATTTCGATTGCTTTTTTGTGAAGGGCAAAAAAGTCAATTCCTCTAGAAAATCGAAGTGGATATTAGAAGGGAGTTAATTTAGCCAAAAGGAATGTGTAAGTTTTTTCAACCTCCCTCTTTGATAGAATAATTATTTTCCCTTAATTTAGATGGTATATTCAACGAAGGTGGGGTTGGGGTGGCCCAGGGTTGGTCGGCCTCAAATCTGACCCGATCAGATAGGGTCACAATCTCTGGGTTAGATCGAGTCAAAAAATTTTATTTTTAAAATATTTAAAAAATAAAAAATTACATAAAAAAATATAAAAATAATTTTTTATTATATACTTATATATACATAAAATATATACATAAATATAATTATATTTTATATTATTTTTGAATGGCTATATATATATAAGTAAATATGATTTTTTTGTGATCATGTTCTATTAATATATATTGACAAAGGAGTTAATCTTAAGTGAGAGAATAAAAATGATTAAAAATAGTTTTTTAAATTTTAAATATGTATCATATATTTATAATCACAAATCTTAACTACGTATAATAATATAAAGACGATGAAATATTATTATACTATCAATAAATGAGGCACTAAAAAATCGTGGATCAACTTGTGAGGTCAGGATGTGGTTGTCAGGAGGACAACATCTCTTGTGAGAGGTATCAAGAGAGCAAAGTCTCCCAAAAGAAAAAAAAATAAAGTTATAAGACTTATGGGGTGTTTGGTTGCATGATAATTTTTTGTACACTTTCATGATAAAAAATTGTATTAAAATAAAAAGTAAACCAACTCATGACATAAAATTATCATGTTTGGAGGGATGTGATTACAAAAAAAGAGTAACCACCGCACATGACCAAATAAAGTGGGGGACCACAAGAAAAAGAAAGAGGTGAGACCCTCTTTTTTTGTTTAAGAAGAAAATCACTTTCAAAACATAAAATTGTCATGGTTGTCAAACACCTCTTTTAACAAGTTTTCTTACAATTTTTAAAAATTAAAATAAAAACCTCAGTTATCGTGCAACCAAACACCTCATTAGTGACCGGTGGTGATAGGTCAACAAACAAAAATACAGTTACGAGACCTAGTGACCTAGGTAATTGATCGGGTAGCCGGGTCACCTGACCAGATACTAGGTGCATGACCTGATGTCGGGGTTGGACAAGGTCAAATGACTCAATCTGACCGAGTTGCTGCAGGACCGATCAGCCTAAAAAGTAACCGAGTCCGCCAACCCAATCCAACCTTGGTCCGACCTAACGAACCATGAACATAATTACTATACACTTGCTAGTTTCGCCCTATGGGCGACATTGCCAATCAGCCTTTGTAGTAATTAATAAATTAAATAATTATTAAAATTATAGGAAATGTTGTTTTTTATAGATTTTTTGGATTAATTTTAAGTATTAATCAAATGCCGGATCAAGTTATCTGGATCGAGTCACGTTAATAAAACCGACCCATGGCAGTCGTCTGGGTTGAACCGAACCGCAATTCGTGTCCGGTCACGTGCTGGTAAACGTAAGCTGTGGCGTCTGATATCTGAGTTCGGTCCTGCTGTTCCGCCCGGCGTGGTAGAAGGCTCCGTCTACAAGCGCCGAGAGCAATGGCCAATGCTCTGCAACGACGAGTGCTGTCTCCGCCTCTGCTGTTTCGTCTCGCTTCTTCTCTAGCCTCGCGGTCTAGATCTTTCTCGAGCGATGCCTTGATGGAGCTCCAGCCAGGCGAGATCGGGATGGTCTCGGGGATTCCGCAGGAACACCTCCGCAGGAAGGTACATCCGGTCCTAGTTCTGGTTAGACTGGCGGATCGCAGTATGTCTCTAATTAGGTTTTTGAAGTTTTGCGCATCGTGTACGGCTCAGATTTCCAGTGCCGCAGGCCTGGAGTTTCATTATTTACTTTTCCTGAATGCAAGTAGCAATATGAAATTGATTTTGCGCACAATTTCATATGTTTATCTTATTAGAAGGTGATGAAAGATTACATATGTCTTTTAAATCTTTTACTGTCATCTTCCTTTCCTTTTGATGCTTAGTTTGTAGCTCTCAATAGGCTTTTCTGCCTTGTAACATTCCGAGTTGAAAACTGAAACTTGGCATCCACAGACTCCGTACTAGATGCCATCTTCGTGCAATTTTCTTCTTGCCACCATAGCTTGTGTTTTTTGTGGCAAATAATGAAGAAACCTCGGATCATCTTTTCATTCATTGCGGAATCATCAACTGTCTGTGGAGGACAATGTTTAAGTGTTGGAAGATCCATTAGTCGGACCCTTTAACACGATGTCTCTTATACTTCATTGGGACTGGAAGAACGCTTGGCTTTCGCAACTTATTGTGTTGAAGCTCACCCTACTCGCTATGCTTTGGTCTTTCTGGTGCACAAGGAGTAGAAGAATATTTGAAGATCATTTTGAGAACCCCGGAGAGTTATTATTTACATCATGTCTTCTTTGGTGAAAGATTGGCTGAAGGTTTTCTCCAAGTATCCTTTGAGGGGCCCTCCTCAGGAGAAATTCTTGTCGCTTAACTCTTTCTTCTTGTAGCTGGTTGAGCACAACTACCACCCTGGTAGATGTGCCCAACTTGTTTTCTCCCCTAACCATACTCCATCTTTTGTACTATTTCTTGACTTAAGAGAATTTTGGTCTCCTGATCATGCTAAAAAAATATTCCAAGGTGAAAATGTATAATTATTTGAAGTTTCTGATTGTTGGGAACGATATTTGTTCTCTGTGGCCTGATGTTGATCTCCCGCCATCTTTTGTTTCTATTGGGCAATATTGTTGGTTGGCTTCAAGTTATTTTTATGATCACCATGTTCTCCAACTTGCAGGCTTTAATTCCAATCCACCAAATAATAAAGCATCGAGACATATATTCGTGTAGTTTTTAAAGATGTCAGGAACTATAGCAGCTTCAAGACATTTATCTTGTATTGACCAGGTAATCATTTATTCACCTACTCGAACTGCAACTCAGCAAGGTTCTGGGAAGGTTGGCAGGTGGAAGATCAACTTTATGTCCACGCAGAAGTAAGTTTTTTTTGTGGTATAGTGATAATTGATATCCTCTTAGGCAACTAGAATTTAGTTCAAGCATGTATATGCACATAATTGTCTCCAAACTGTTGATTGTAGAAGGCACACCTCTTTGTATGTCTTTCAGCAGTAACTTAGAGTTCAACAACCTGTTTCTTTCTACAAGCAGGGGGCATTTCAGTCATATGAGTTCTGAAGTGTCCCACAGTCATCTTAATGTTGATAAGCTTGGGACTAGTAATTGTTGTAACTTCAATATACATCTTATGCAGACTACTAAATAGTTGTTAGAAAATTCTTCTGATTTATATCTTCACTATAAATTCCCATACTATTATTTTGCGACTTTAGAGGGTTACTTCTATTTGGTGTTATTTTTTACTAGAGATTCAAAATGCTATTATAGTTTTGTCAGATAAGTCTCTAGAACCAACAAGAATAAAAGCTGTCTTATTCTCCGAATTACTTATTATTTTGAAGTTGTCAATATTGGAACTCATTGGGTAAAGGAGAGAATTCACAGGTAAGAGAAAGAAAAGAACAGCCCAGGCACACAAGAGTGGACCAAACACCTCGGCTCCTTGTGAATGGGGGAATGTGTCAATAATGATCACATAAAGACAAAAACTAAGATTTGATGTTCCGATAAATGAGAGCAATTATTCTGTCATTTTTAAAGAAAGGCTAAGAGACTTTAATTACTATTAATACTGGAAAGAGATAAAAAATCAAAGCAAATACGAATGAAAAATACAGGCAGAGGAAGCAGGAGAGAGACACAAAAGAGAATGGAAGGACAACTTCCGAGATAGTAGATGGACACAGAGTTACATACAAAAGTTCTGAAAAGGAAAAAACAAATCTTCAAAGATAACTCTATACAGAAATATGCTTGAGTGCACAAAAAAAATCTAACAACAGTAAACATTCAAAAAAGGGTCTGCATCGGATTCTTATAATGATTTTCGAAGATCCTTCTGTTCTTCGTATGCCAAATAGCCCACAGCATGGTTGGTAAGACAAAATCTCACAGGTTGGCTTTAGCAAACCAAAGATTGAAATGACACCTGATAGGTAATCTTTGTTTACCAATTTTCTATAGAAACAATTTTATTTTGATAAACTAGGTTGGCCTCTACATAGCACAGAACTACAGAACTTCCTCGCCTCCATTGTCAATCTCCTGGTAGCAGATTTAATCGTGAAGACAACCTTGCCACCATGCAGCCATATGAGTTTATCCTTCTGATTAGCATTACCTCTATAATTTTCAAGAAGTAAACATCAAATTAGAAAAGTCTTCAATTTCTAGCTCTTAAAGGTTTCTTATGAAGGTAATACACCTTTTTGATTGTTCATTTCAAAAACCATCAACCTGTGCTGATGGATCATTGAATATTCTGAAAAGAGTAGGAAAAGAAAGCCAAATTGTCATGCCTGTACCATCTGTCCGATGTTCTGCTGCCAGTCCCTGGAGCAATAGAAGTGGATGAGTAAACCTCATGTCTCTTTCCCTGAAATCGATAATCCAAGTCCCATTTTCCCTTACACCATATTTAGAGTAGACAATTTTAACCCAGAGAGCATCTTTGTTGTGGTTCAACCTCCACAACTACTTTGATAGTAGTGCAATGTTAATGGATTCCATTGGGGCAAAACCTGTGCCACCGTCTCTGGTAGATTTATGGACATGGTTTCACTTTATGAGATGGAAACTTCTACTGTTGTTTATGCATTTCTAAACAACCTTTCCATAATGCTTTCTGGCTTGCTACATATGTCCTTGGGAACTTTGAGAATATAAAAGAAGAACAAGTGATGAGAACTGAGTTGGATTGGATCTGATGGATGAGAAAATTAGTGGCATGTTCGTTCAAGGTTTGAGACAAGGGCATATTTGTAATTAGAAGGGTCTAGTTTTTATTTTTTCAAATTTTTATGTTTTTCCTTTAATACTCGGGTTAATTGGTGATTAAATCATCAATAAAGTCTTTTAGGTAATATGTCAAGGAAGCTTCTATGTAAACTTACTACAACTAAATGATGATGACGATGAATATGATGAAATAAAGAAATGGTTCTGGGTTCCTGCTCTCTCTCTCTCTCACTGTTCATCCCCAACGTTGACAACAACTGGAGGGTCTAGTAGTGGTCAGGGTCCCACCGCCACTACTTTGGTCCAGCCCCGAGGTAGCCTGACTTCTCCCCTCACTCCTCCTCGCGGAGCTCTTTGTCTCCTTTACACTTCCGGAGACAATCCGGTCCCTAGTCATCTCCTTCTTGGCATGAAGCCTTAGTCACCACCCCAGATTAGATATAGTTCTTGTTTCTCTCCACTGATAGATTAAACCCCTTTCAACGAGGAGACTTCCTTTTCAAAAAATCACACGTCGGAAGCTCACACCTCCCGCCGTTGCCGGAACCAATGGGGATGCCGTGGCCGTTAAAGGCACATTGTTGGAGCCTTCATCTTCTTCTAGATCATCTCCACTGCCCCATTCTCTCTAGTCCCTTCTAGATCTCCCTTCCCTACAAGACCATCTGCCATCAATGCTGACCTACTCCCTGACCTTCGGAAGGTGAGAGAAGAAGACGATGACAAATGGAGAATTTGATGGAGCTAGCACTGAGGGTCACCGTGGGCATTCCCACCCCATTCGACACCTCCTCTCTGTCGTGCCTTGTGAGGATGTTGACCACGCTGCCTCCATTTGGATCACCGACTCCACCCTACCGTTGGACAACAAAGCGGATCCGACGAGATGAAGAAGCCCTCCCGACTGTTTTGTCAGGTTCCAGGATGATGTTGGGTACCCTCTGGAGCTGCCACAACCCCATGCTGGTTGGACGGCTCGGACGCAACCACGATCCCCCAAATGAGAGTTAGCTGCAGTCAACTTGCATAGGCGCTGGTTCAGCCAGTAGAAAGAACATACCTGTTCAATGCTCCCAAGCCTAGTTCAAGCTGGTTCAGGACAATTTAGGCTTGGTTCAGTGTATTTTCAGCTTGGTCTACTAGATTTCAGCCTAGTTCAAGCTCAATTTGTCTCTATTTCGGTTTGGTTAGGTATATGACAACTATTTGATGACTTGTTTGGGCTGGTTTTCACATATATAGATGGTGTTTTTACTTCTGTCCTGCATCAATTCGGTATTAGAGCTGGTGTCAGCTCGTTTTGACAAGTTGGGATTCTTATGTTGTGTGTGTTACATCCACATTTTGATTACGACGTCACATTGCCACTTGAGGTACCCGCCACATTACTTTTGTGTAGCTATTCAGGTAGTCATGTCTCGCGGTCTCATTTTGAAATGATTGACTAGACTATCAGGCGATTGAGAACATCTTGTCATATATTCAGTTTGCTCGCATTGTCAAAGTTAATCTGGACATAGTTGCTTGAGGGCTTACCTTGCTACCCAAGGAGTACATATTATTGAGAGAGTTGATATACTTAGGCAACACTTGTTCCCAGTAACCGATTATCAAGGATTGAAACTAACACGTTTATCAAGGTGATTTATGATGACAATCTATAACTTGTTGCAAAGTATGAGTCTTAACATGTCATAAAGGCATAGTTGTCAAGGCGTCCAAGGTGTTGAAGGGTACCGATTCCACTTAGGCGACAAGGTGGCCGTTTAGGCGTCGCCTAGGCGGTCAAGACGGTATTCAAGGAAGGCTAGGTCGGAGGTTGTGATACATAAAAATATGCATAAATATAATTATATTTTTACGTTATAATTGAATATGATTGTTTTATCTATATATAAGTAAATATGATGTGTATGTGAAAGAGAAAAGAGTTAAATAGATTTTTATAAAATTTAAGTATATAACACATTTATGATTATAAAATTTATATATATGTGATAGTATAAGTGATAGTGAAATATTGTTATAATATTATTAAATGGGAGGTCTTTGAGTAGTCGCGGCTAAAGGAGTTAATCTTGATAAATTAAGAGAGACAAAGAGAGGAGAAGAAAGAGTGAAAGAGAACTTAATTAAGTATATAATATATGTTTATAATCATAAATCTTAAATATGTATGATATTATAAGTGATAGTGAAATATATTAATATGTTCAAACCATCATTAAATAGGTGTCCCTTGTGAGGGGTATTAAGGGGGCAAAACTTCTCAAAATTATTTTTTTTAATCATGTAAAAATATCCAGGGCGCCTTGGGCGCCTTTTTGGCCCCAGACAAGGCGCCCTGGCAAGGTGCTGTTGGAAAAGCGCCTTGCCACCTAGGCGGGTGCCTTGACAACTATGCATAAAGGACAAGGTTGTTAAAGCAACTTACTTAAGTGTTGATTAAACTTACTACTGCCGCATGTTATAAAATTTGAGATTGAGCTATTGTGACCAAGTTGACTAGACATATTATTGAGTTGTTGTTGGAGTTGACCATTGCGCAACTTTCTTTTGAGGGCCCCTTTTTGAAGATACCAGCTCTAAAGCTCCTACCTAGAGATATATTTGTAGAGCTCACAGGTTTGGTACTTAGTGATTGTTATGACACCATCTGGGTTACCTTCTACAGTTTCTTTTGGATTTGCATGCTATGTGTCGCCATTATCCATGTTGTTCGTTTACCGTCATTTGTTTTAGTAATGGCTGTATTGTTCATACAACATTACAAAACTTGACGACTAGTTTTTCGCGATCAAGGGAAAATGACAAGGATTGAGTCGGATCTGACGGACGAGAAAATTAGTGACGTGGCCATTCAAAGTTTTAGATGATAATGTATTTGTAATTAGTAGGGTCTAGATTTTATTTTTGCAAATTTTCATGTTTTTTCTTTTATGATTAGGAGTTAATTGATGATAAAATCATCAATAGGTTTTTTGGGTAATATGTCAATGAAACCTCTATATAAGGCTTACTATAGCCAAATGATGATGATGTTGAATCCGATGAAATAAAGAAATGTTTCCTGGTTTATGTTCTCTCGGTTGGTTGATTTTCTCTCTTTTTTTCTCCCACATTGTTCATTCCCAATGTCGATGACAATTGGAAGGTCTGGTAGTGGCCGACACCTCACCCTCACTCTTCGAGTCAATAAACCTCACCCTTGGGTAGCCTAGCTTCTCCCCTCACCGCTCCATGTGGAGGTCTTCGTCTCCTCTACATCTTCGGAGACAATTTGGTCCATTGTCATCTCCTTCCCGACGCGAAGCCTTAGCCAACCTCGAATTACATCTATTCTTAATTTTCTCCATTGATAGATCCGAAACCCTTTATGGCGACGAGACTCCCTTCTCAAAAAGCCATATGCCAGAACCCTACACTTCTCGTTGTTTCCCTAACTGACAGGGACCTTGCACTTGTTGGAAGCACATCACCAGAGCCTTTGTATTCTTTCGGATTATCTCCACTGCCCCACGCTCTTGGACTCCTTCTGTATATCCCTTTCTTGCAAGACCATCCACTATCAATACTGACAGCCCATGTTCTCCCTTGCTCCTTGATCTCCGGAAGGTGATAGAAGAAGAAGACGATGATGAATAGAGAAGTTGACAGAGCTGGTGTTGAGGGTCACCATAGGCCTCTCCGCCTCATCTAACACCTCCTCTATGTTGTGCTGTGTGAGGACGTTGACCACACAACTTACTTCATGAGTTTTGGCCTACCATCCAACAATGAAATGGATTTGTTGAGAGTAAGCCCTTTCAATTGTTTTGTCGGGTACCGAGATGACATTGACTCCCTCTGGAGGTGCCATGACCCCACCCTGGCTAGACGACTTAAATACGACCACGATTCCCCCGAGAAAGGAGAGTCAGCTGTGGCCAGCTCGCACAGGCACCAGTTCAACATAGGAACAAATCAATTTAGGTAGGTTTAGGACGGTTTAGGCCTAGTTCAACATATTTTCAACTTGGTTAAGTGGATTTTAGCATGGTTCAAGTTTATTTGTTTCTATTTCGGTGCGGCATAGTTGTGTAGGCACCAAGGCACTTTTGCCATGGTGTCTTGCAAAGGGCGCCTTTTGGATCCTTAAAAGGCATCCAAGGCGTCCAACATTGCCTAGGTATCCAAGGTGCGCCATGTCTTTATACATGAATAAAAATATATTCTTTTGTGAGCTTTTCTCTCATGATACCTTTCATAAAGGATGTCTATTTAATGATAGTGTGAACTTTTTTGTCTATTGTTACGAGGGCACAATTTTCTTGAAGCTTATTAATGCATCGGGACAAATAAAGAATGCAAAGTATATCTTTTCACTAATGGATGCCATTGTAGATGGGATTGGGAGGAGAATTTTGTCTAATTTGTGACATAACAAGCCCTTCTACAATGCAACAAGAAATAAATTGATGGAGAGGATATCACATTTATTCTGGGTTGCATTTGTAGTACAGTCTATTCATCTCATGTCGAAAGATATTGTCAAGGAGGGTTCCGTTTCTACACTTGTCAGCCAGACACAACTTATCACATCGGTCATATATTTTCAACTACGATTGCTCCACACCATGAGAGAACATATTGAAGAATGTTGGCGTCAGATTTTTTTCGAAAAAAAAGAAGCACAGCAAAAAAAAACAGAAAACAAAAGAATAGGACCGGATCAAGCTCCAGCTTTCCAGTCCCCTAATTGGACTAAATCGGGTCCTGAAATGGCTGAACCGGGCCAAATCCTAGTTGGGCTGACCCCCAATTTGGCCAAGACAAACAATAGGATAGCCCATTGGCAAGAACCAGCTGGCTCAATGCCCATTTATCTTGAAACAATTATTTCCCAGCTCCCTAGCCCACCTGCGCACAAGCCCATAAGAAGGAGAAGAATGTGGGCCGTGGCCATTGAAAACAGGCCCAATCCAGGCCATGTCAGCAGGCCAGCTCAGTCGGCCAAGTCAGCAGCCCCCACTGCCCAGTCCACCTCAGCTGACACCTCAGCTTTGACTCATTTATGGTGTGGAGAAGGCCAAAGGACAGCTCAACACTTAATGCCATGGGAGAACTCAAAAGTCTAGTCAAGGTCATTTAAACTACCTTGGAGATGGGAAGAGACATCTGACAATTAATCCAACCATGCCTCTTCATCTCTTCCCATTTTCTATAAAAGAAGAAGGGCGCCCCACCTCTTGGACCAGCCATCAGGCTGCCCCTCTGCCTGCTGCTGCCCCTCTGCCGTACGTCTGCACATCTTCCAGTCTTGCCAACAGCCAAGAGAAGAAGAGAAGAAGAAGAAGAAGAAGAAGAAGAGAGCTGCTCCCCCTCTTGCGCACCTGTACCTGCCAACAGCCAAAAGAGGAAGAAGAAGAAAAGAAGAGAAGAAGGGGAGGAGATCCTTTTGGCGCCACTTCCTCTTGGAGGAGGGGTACCTGTGGCTTGCTCCTTCATCCCCCATCACATCCGACATCAAAAAGCAAGATAGGGAGAAGCTTATACATACTAATTATGTAGCCCTCTAAGGGCCCTCCTTCCACTTCCAGCCGCCTCTTCTCGACCCCAGCCGTGGCGTAAACCGGCCTCAAGCAAAATCCCTTCGAACAGGTCCCCTTTCAGGACCCCAGAACAGACCTTGGCCAGCCCACCCTGCTCGGTCCCATAAACAGGTCCTAAGTTGGCCCATTTTCAGGCCCCTGAACTGGCCCTCTTTTGGCTCGTCTGGTCCCCAACTGGCCCCCTTGCGGCCAGGTTCCAGCCCACCTGCAGGCACCCCAAAACAGGCTCCTAACACAGGTCCATAGCCAGCCCATTTTCTGGTCCCTGTCCAGGCCCATAATCGGCCCCCCTATCCAGCCTATGTCCAGGCTCCTTTCGGCCCATTCAGAAGACCCCTGCTTGGTGCCTGTGAAACCTCGAGATTTTACATATAAAAATATATGTGAATATGTGTGTATGGCATAGTATGGTTTGAAAATTCATTTGACTTCCGTTTATTTGGGAAATGAACTTTCGTCATCTTACCTTTGGCTACTATGAAAATATATGATATTTCATAGAAAATATTTGCCAAAATATGTGATATGCATAAGATATGTATATCGAGGTTAGGGTTCATAAAGTTTGTCTTTGGACCTCTCTCCATCGGAAGTTGCGAATTTCCGATGTTAATTACATCGAGATTCTCGAACACCCTTGATTAACCGTCGTAGCAACTCGTATAAAAGGAAACAGTCATCCACAAAACATAATCACATCGTCATGCGGGGAGGCTTCAACATAGCCATAATTCCATCATACCATGTCATTTCATACATCTTATTTGAGAATATCCCGTCTTATGTAGACATGGACTTTCCACTTAAACCATAGAGTTTTGGTCTATAATTGACCTCATGGTATGCCGGGTCGCGACCCGGGTCGCGACCCGGCCCCGACCCGGTCGGGTTTAGGCCCGACCGGCTCGGTCGCGACCCGGTCGGGGCGACTCCCCCGGCCGGGTCGCGGAGTCGTGGCCGGGTCGCGCGAGTCGCGCTACCCGGCCGACCGGGTCGCGCTACCCGGCCGGGTCGCGCGACCCGGTCCGGCAGCGGTCGTGTGACCGTTGCCGGACCGTTGGCAACGGTCTCGCACCGTTGCCAACGGTCTTGGGGGCGCGGCCCCCCCGTTCAGCCACTGGGGGCTATTTAAAGCCCCGAGGGCTCTCCTTACTCCCCCCCCCCACTCTCACTCTCGACCTCTCATTTGTGCTCTCGTTGCTCTCGTTGCTCAATTTATTTTTCTCGTTACTTAATTATTTCATCAAGCATTTTATTAGTTCATTTAGTATATTTATTTAATATTAGTTCCATTGATTAGTGGGTTAAGTAGTTTATTCTTTTTAATACTTATTTGCTTACTTGCATAGTTAGTTAGCTAGAAGATTAGTTAGATATTTAGTTTAGTAGTTACTTAACACATCATTAGTAGTAAGGAATATTAATTACTTACTTAATCTTATATTTAGTTAATCATTCAATTTATATAAATAAAAATATACTTACATTAGTAGTCACTAATTAAGGTTATTAGCTATTTAAATAATTAATTACTTAATTAATTATTTACTTAAAAAATGTCTTCTCCAAGCCAAACAACCCAAACGACCGGGCTATTATCGCTTGCAACAAGATGTATGATTACAGAATGCGGAGTTATCACTTTGGAACGAGCAGAGTTGAACGAGCTGTGATGATACTAAGTCCGGGTACGTAGAAATGTTTTTCATCACTTAATTAATTAAAGCTTACTTAGATAATAATGCACGACATTCAATTTATGCAGCTGGTTGGTGGATGGACCGTAGTAAAGTACCGGGGTACGAGGACTTGGCGGACGTAGCCATCGGGGTCCTAAGTCGAACCACATCGGCTTCGGTGCGAGCGAAATTGGTCTACATTCGGCTTGATTCGCACAAAGCGAGAGAAATAGGTTGACATCGAGGAGGCTTGAAGACCTCGTGTATTGTCGCTACAACGTGAGGTTAAAGTTGAGGAATTTGGATAGAATGAAGCGAGGAACCGAGATGGAACAAAAGAGTTGGATAGCACGAGCGGCGGGACGTTCGGTGGACGAGCCGCCAATTGAAGAGGAGGATATCGATTTGGATCGAAATATTCTACGAGAAGAACTCCTTAGAAGCTTGGGTAAACGACCGAGAAGGGTTGGGAGAACCGAGTTCAACCCCCAAGACCGACAATGGGCCGAAGGAGTGCTCGACGATGTCCCTTGGCCGAAGAATTCCGGATCCCTCCCTCACTAGCAAGCGCCGGAGGACCGGAGAAGGAACTAGCCAAGGTACGCAAAGTAGGCGAAAAGGTAAACAAGTTATGATCGATCCTTTTGATATTGCGGATGCGATACGGTCGAAGACGATCGAGAAGATACGCCGGAGCCGAACATCCGAGTGCGGTACCGGACGTCCGAGGATTCGTCGTCAAAGAGTAGCGGCGATGATGGTGCTCGATACGGGGGCACGGACACTTTACAAGTACGAGGACCTCGGATCCTCCCATATCTCCTACCACGTCGCTACGTTTTACCGGCGAGGAGCAATATACTCGTGCGACCCAAGATACCGATCATGGTAGAAGGCCGCCACAAGGTAGAGGAGGTCATCGTAGCCGTGGAGTTGGAGCGAATACCACGATGCCCCCGACTATGTGTATGATTCATCCCAAGGCTCTTGGTTCCCTATATACGATCGAAATCTTGTGGAATGAATTACGTGGAGTCATCGGATACTTCGATCCAATCGACCTATAGTTATGGTGACTCGTTTGGATCAAGTCTTAGGATAGTTTCCCGAGGGACGGACGAATATGATCGTCGTGTGTACGTGTATCGAAGCTTTGTACTCAACCCAAATGACGTGGGAGAGTACATCAACTACCTACAAAGTGTACAACACATCATGTTGGAATAAAATTGATGCATTATTCATTTAAATCATGTCATTTAATTTATCCAATTTTTCTGTATTTTTTCAGATTTTTTTTCGCATTTTTCTTATTTTTTTGAATTTTTCAAAAAAAAAATATTTAAAAAATAGGGTCGCGACCCGGGTCGCGACCCGGTCGCGACCGGGTCGGCCTGGGGGTCTCGCGACCCGGTCGCGACCCCCGACCCTACCCTCCTTGATTGACCTCACTCTAGATGAAGTGGGAATTTCCCTAATGGATTGAGTATACGTACTCTTTCCACTTTGGGATGGATCGATGACACCGAGTGCATATTCGGAGCCCCGTCCGGAACAAACAATTCGGGACATACCCAATA
This sequence comes from Cryptocoryne crispatula var. balansae, assembly GCA_036172225.1. Classification (NCBI taxonomy): domain Eukaryota; kingdom Viridiplantae; phylum Streptophyta; class Magnoliopsida; order Alismatales; family Araceae; genus Cryptocoryne; species Cryptocoryne crispatula. Next base: position 9,907,336 of record CM069934.1, read on the forward strand.
ATATTCGTTCGAGTGTCATGAATATTGCCTAAGTATAGGCTCATATTATGCATCTTAAATATTTTTTATGTATCAAAATATTTAAGATATATGATTTTTATGTCATTTGGGCCACATTTGGCCTTGTCATCATGTCATCGTCATATCTTGGTCCGGGTGACCAAGTCTTCGTCATCTTCTATGCCCAGTTGGCCATGTCTTCATATGCTTCATATCTTCAACTTCATGGTATCTTGGTTTCATTGAGGCTACTTGGGATGGCCCTTAGTCCATCGTATAGGTTCTAAGGGGCCGGATATCGCCTCGTCCCTTGGCTGCAGTCCATCTTCATTCTCCATGTAGATGACAACATCGGGAGTCGTTTCGCGACCAGTGGGGATTTATAAAGGGTTTGAAGAGAACTGTTATGGGGTTCGTATAGGTTGGATATGTGACCTGTTATGGGGTCAATATAAGCTAGATATATGACCAGCTATGGGGTTGATATATAGCTCGAAAAATGACCTGTATATAGGTCGATAGGGACTGAATATGTATTTGGTTATAAGGTTAATATATGGCTGAAAGTGACCTGTATATGGGTCGAACAGGGGGTTGGTATATGGTTCGTATATGGGGTGATGAGGGGGCAGGTATATGACTTGTGTATGGGGGTTGAATAGAGGACTGGATATGCAACCTGTTATGGGGTCGATAGATGGCTGAAAAGATGACCTGTATGTGGGTCGATATGGAGTGAATATGTGACCGATTATGGGGTCTTGAGGGGGCAGATAGGTGACCTGCATATGAGTCAGTTAGAGGAACTGTTTGGCATGGGTATATGGTTATCGAATGTGAGTATGCAAAGAGGTAAACGTCCCGCTCGTATATGGCTGAATAGGGAACTGCTTGTGAGATAAAACGGTCATTGACCAAGGCTATGTGAATGCTTGGAGATGTGACCGGTTATGGGGTCTATAGATGGTGAAAAGGTGACACGTATGTGGGTCGATATATGGCCTAATATGTGACCTCGTATATGGGTCGGGTAGAGGGACTGATATATGGATTGTTATAGGCACGAGTATGAGCTGAACATGGGGCGGTATGGAGGTTGAAATGATGACACTGTATATAGGTCAATGAGAGGACAACGACAGTACACGTATATAGGTCAATATAGGGCTATTTTTGTGTGCCCAAACATAAGCCACTGTCATGCCCCTGAATTCAGTCATTCATAGGCTCTCTTGACCTCCATATTTCATGATCTTCAAACTGGTATGAATCAGTCCTCTGCATATTGAGCATTTCTGTGTTCAGCTGTCGTGACACCTTCAAGGCCCAGTTGGCCATCTTCTTTTCATACTTTTTGCTTCATTAAGGCTACCCGGGGGATCTTTGGTCTATCATGTGGGTTCCAAAGAGGCTGGGTATAACCTCACTTCCATGCTTTGCTCATGTTCCTTTTTAGTAAACTGAGCTTATGTGCTCCCTCCATTGTGGAATAGGCTAAGAACTGGGCATATGGCTCCAGTTTCTGTATAGGGCTATGCCCAAAACATGCTATTATCATGCCCCGGAATAGGCATCAGTTTCCACATAGGCTCTCCCGGCCTTGATCTTCAAGTTGACATGGGGCAATGGTCAGCTCCTCTGCATGTTAAGTATGCTTTTATGCTCAGCAATCATAAAGTCTTCAAGGCCCTGCTGGCCATCTTCTCCTCATATTCTTTGTTTTATAAAGGCTACCCGGGGGATCTTTGGTCCATCATGTGGGTTCCAAAGAGGCCGGGTATAACCTCACTTCCATTGCCACCTTGAGGAACATATGGTGCTTCACATCAGGGGCCGTTTCATGACCAGTCGGGATTAATATGTAGTTGAAAAGTGACCTATTATGGGGTCAATATGGGGGGCTGATAGATGACCTGTACATAGGTTGGATATGACCTGTTTATAGGCAGATAGAAAGGCTATATGTGGCCTCATATGTGGTTGGTAGGGAGACTGGTATATGACGGCCTTCTATGGGGTCGGGTAGGCCATATACATGGACCAAGAGGGGACTGTTTACATGGGTATATGGTCATCAGATGTAGGTATGCAAAGAGGTATACGCTCTGCACATGGGCTGATATAGATGTATATAGCTGAATAGGGTCAGATTGAGGGGCAATGTGTAACATGATATGGCGTCGATAGGGAGATTGGTGGATGACCTATATGGAGGCCAAACATGGGGCCGACAGGTGACCTATTATGGGATCTGTATGGGCTAAAAAAGTGACATGTATGGGCAGTGTTTTCATGACCTGTATGGGGTCAGACGGGGGATGAAAATTTGACCCGTTATGGGGTCAACAAGGGCTGAAAATAGATTTTTAATGATGAGTGAGGAGAGGACTCTGTATGGATCTTGAACGCTCCTGCCAGTCTCCCCATCGGTCCACTTCACCGCCACCTTGGACAGGTGGTGACAGCGGAGGCAACATCTCCATCTCCCATTGACAACATTGCTTCCAGTGTCTTCTGTCTTCATTTGCTGATGCATCATTTGAGGCATCGACTAGCTTTGGCAAATAGCAGGGGAAAGAGGAGATAACGACGGGTAAGAAAGTAGCATCGGTTTCTGTTTGACCTCCTAGTTGATGTGCAGCAACATGGGCTGCAGAAATGACGACCTGATGCGGTCTGCAGTGGCCTCAGATGGCAGCAAAGGGGAGACTTCTTGTGCCTCCTATTCTTCTCCTTCCTGGTGGGCAGGTCCTCCTTCAGTAGCAGCAGGAAGGGCATGGCGCAACAGCAGGAGGAAGAGAAGGCTCCATCGGCTATGGCATCATCTAGTAGGTGTATACGTATAGTATCTCTTCCTTCTCCTTCCTCTAGGCACAGGCAACAGGATGGGCATCAGCTGGAGACGTAACTCCATCCACTTTAACCCATAGAATTTTGGTCTATCCTCGACCTTACTCTATGTGAGATGATGATTTTTTTTTTAGTGAGTTGAGTTTATAAACTCCTCCACTTGTGGAAAGGATCAAAGACACCGGGATTCATGCCCGGAGCCCTTGTCCAGAACAGGTGCATTGGGACATGCCCAAAATTGTCTATGAATCACTGACACGCCTCAGCATAGGCATTTGTCTTCATATAGATTTCTTTACTCTTTCACATTTCATGATCTTCAAGCTGACTGAGGCAATAAGCAGCTCCTCTATATGATATTTGTTTGTACTCAGCCGATATGAAGTCTTCAAGGCCCTGCTGGCCATCATTTCATGCACTTTAAGCTTCTTTTCCTTTGCTTTATAGGGGCTACCCGGGGGAGTCTTTGGTTCATCATGTGGGTTCCAAAGCTGCCGGGTATAGCCTTGCTTTTTCCTGATTCCATGTGACATCAATGGAGATCTCCCAGGATTGTGAGCTTCTGGGGGCTTGAATTTCAGGATCCCAAGAAGGGGGGGAATCTGAGGAGAAATTGGCAGAAGAGATGGATTTGTCCACGGGGTCTTCTAGGAACAAGTTTATGTATATATGAAAAGACTATCCTGGCAACCAACGCAGTATGCCTACATGGTACTTAAATGCTGTCCCTACACTTATCAGATCCAGAAAACCTACATGCATATATCTTATAAAGTCTGTAGGATAAGACCATGATATTGGAAACAAGGGGATAGGCCATGGACATAATATAGTCTTCTGTTTTGGCTGCAGTTTACATGGCTTGGACGAGACCTCTCTTTTTTTTTGAAACTATGAGTGAAATATAATTGACTATGGAATTGCCATGCTACAGCAACCTACTGGACGTATGAGAAGGTCTATTCCAAATGCTGGCATGACTATTCGAAGGACAGCAATATTATGGAACTTGGGCCGACAGTGCATACCGGAGTTGATAAGAGAAGAATGGGGAGTTCTCCATGATATCTTACCTCCTTTTCCAAGCCCTGATCCTATAGGTCTCCTAACCGGGGGTTAGATCTTTCTTTGCTTTTCCTTTGCTGCCTCGGTGATCTCTCTCCACAGGGCTTCAACCATCCTCTCCTTCTATTGCTCCGGTGATATGCTTTGACAGAGCTTCCGCCGCCCCCCCCTCCCTCCGTCACAGACTATCAAGAAGCCTTCTTATAGAGACTTCTGAACAGGAGACCACCTGCAGGTGTGGGGAGTGGCTGTACGTGGAGAGAATGGGGAGGTGGGGACGTGGGCAGTTGGGCGTACGTGGGTGGAATGGGCTTGTACATGCAGCTTCATGCATGACTGGACGTGGGACCATTTCCTTGAACGTGGGAGAGTGGAGAGAGTGGGGAGGTAGGGACGTGGGAAGTTGGCATACGTGGGAGAAAAATGGGAGGTACGGCTGATTTCTGCAGGTTCTAGAAAATGGGCCAAGGTTGACATCAACATGGGCCATCTTTTGACATGTTAATAGGCCCATATATGATTTAAGAGATGGCCCATTAATATATCATAAAATAGGTCACGAAAATTATATAAAATGAGCCCATTTATGAATTAAAAGACAGCCCATTAAATAAGCCCCAAGTGAGCTGCGAAAATAAGCTATCACGTGGGCTTACTTGCTCGAAAAAATTTTTCTGATTAATATATCCGACATCTGACTTCAATTCTGGCTCATCTGGATTATTTTTTTGATCACTTGGACCATTTTGCCTTTGACCTGGTGGGTTGGCGAGAAGCACAAATTTTGAATTTTCTTCCATAACTTTCCGAATATGGGTCGTATTTCTGATCTGAATCAGTTTTCCGCATGTACTAACTTTCCTGCATCATATGAGCCCACAAATTTGTTAATGGGCCGAGTCCGGGTCTTCCGAACCGAATGTGGCCGAGAAGGGGCATTTTGGTCATTTGGACCCGTCTCAAGTGTTTTGGCCCATAACTTGCCAAATATTAGTCGGATTTTCAATCTGACTTCAACATTGCTCAATATGGAGTTGGGCAGACCCAATGATGTGTCCATGTGTTATCGGATCTGTCCCGAAGTGTCCAAACCTACCAAGGGCGAAAGAGGCCATTTTACCGTTTGAGGTCCGTCCGACATCGGATTCTGACAATCAAGGTATCATTGCGAAGCCCTCGACAAATATAGTCTCATGGACCCACTTGTTTTGTCTTTCGGACCTGATATGCCCATGATAAGGCCATCCGAAAATTGATTTTCGGTGTTTTCTGCATAACTTTCCAAATATGCATTGGATTTTCGATCTGATTCTGGCATTGCTCAACATTGAGCTAGGCGGACCTGATGGTGGTGCCTGATCGTCACTAGGCTGACATTTGGTTGCCCCGGCCGAATAGGGGCAAAACGGTCATTCTGCCACCCAGAGCCGAATTTTGACATTCAAGACACTATTGCAGAGGTCTTGACCAACACAGTATTGTGGACCCACTTATTTTGTTCTTTGGGTCCATTAAGCCTACCAAAGGCTAGTCGGAAATCCGTTTTCACTGTTTTGCTCGTAACTTGTCAAATACGCGTCAGATTTCCAATCCGACTCTGGCATTACTCAAGTTTGAGCTGGGCAAACCAGGTAGTGGTATCTGATCATTATCGGCCAATTATCGGGTCGATCATGCCCAATAAGACTTATCAGGTCCGTTCGGCTCGTTGGTCCCAAATGTGGTATAATGTGGGTCACATCTATCTGTTCATTTTTCCCATATACTTTTGCCCAAAACTTGACATATTTAGGTACTTATGAATTTTTTGGTGCCAACGGTGCCTCAACCAGTCCCCTTTGCCCTTGCGGCCAAATTCCAGCCCCTTTGTGGCTCAACTGAATGACCCTTTCACGGGTCCAGTTAGTTCTAAAAAATGGCCCCTTGACTGCCCCCTTGCGGCCTTGCAGAAAAAAAATGAAAAGAAGGTGCAGCAGCCCCTTGTGGCTCGAACCGGCAAAGAAGGAAGCAAACTCCATGGCCCTTTCACGGTCCGATTCTACCTCCAAAGTAGCAAGAAAAAGAAGCAAACTTCATGGCCCTTTCACAGGTCCGATTCTACCTCGAAAATAGCAAGAAAAAGAAGTGAGCTCCAATGGCCCTTTCACGAGTTCGGTTTTGGTTCCAAGAAATCAAAGAGAAGAGAGCTCCAATGGCCCTTTCACGGGTCCGGTTTTTCCTTCAACATATCACGAGAGAAACAAGCTTCAATGGCCCTTTCACGGGTTCGACTTTGCCTTCAACATATCAGGAAAGAAGCGAGCTCCATTGGCCCTTTCACGGGTCTAGTTTTACCTTCGAGGGTCTACCCGACTCGAAAAATTGAAGACCGACTTTGAACGCCGATACTCGAACCGGCCTAGAACGGCTTTGAAAAAAACAACGAATAAGAAAATCAGAACGTGAAAGCCAAATTAAATTAAGGAGTTTCACCCCCACGGGTACTCCACCTTGGACGACTCTCCTGGGCACGCTCCTGCAATGTCGAACCGGACGGTGGCACGGGCATGCTCCCGTAGCCGGCGATCCTTTTCCCAATATTGCTAAGTTAAGGCTGTCTATTTTGGATGGGTAAAACTTCACTAAGTTGGAAAATGACCAGCATGTCATCGTAATGCCGAAATTTTCCTAAACTGATGAAGAGTCTATGTTGGGGGAAGGAATGCCTATCTTTCTACTTCATTGTACTTCTCATTATCATGAATGAAATGACCATGATGCCGACTTAATGCATGAAGTCGGGCACCGAATGGTAGCCTACAAGGGCTAGATGTGATGCAAACAGCCAAAAAAAAAACAACATAAACAAATATGAAAAATCTAAAAGAAATCGAAGAAATCAGAATTGAAACAAATCTGAAACTTAATCCAAAACATCTAAATTCAATAAATGAAACCGAACCGCAACAAAGAAAACATTAAAATAAAACAATCTTAAACAAAAAAAATCAAATTTTGTCAATCCAAAACTGATGGGGGACAGACTCAGACCTAACTAGCAAGACGTTAAAGGATAGGAATCGACTCCCTAAATCGTGCTCTGTGGTTTCAATTTTAGAGTTATCCAGCCAAGAAATTGTTACCTAGAGTTGCTTTCTCTTTTACTGAATCAGAAGGGGGGGTGAGAAAGAGGGAGAACGCCGTTTTGAAAATCTGATTTAGATTTTGAAATCGGTCCTACAACTAACGAAACAGATTTTAGTTTATCTGGAGGGGTGGTTTTCTCAAATGTATCTCGCCAAGACCAACAGCAATAAAGAAATAAGCTAGGACCTATTACGCACTTGGCATGGCGTCACGACGAGATAATAACTGAACAGGAATTTAAACCATGCAAGGAGGAGTTTCAGAGGGTACCTCCACAACTGGGTGTGGGGAAGACTGTCTTCGGCTGAGAGATAGGTATCCCCTTTAATTACAACCATTTACCACATAAGTACAGAACCATAAAGATGACCCACACCTCGCAGGGTGGTAAATGGTCTACACTATTAATGAGGGGACGCCTATCTTCAGGTTGACCAAGATAAAATGTAGCAACCGTCCTTATCAACAATATCTGAAATATGTTCAAATCCTGGAACAGAGGAAGATTCTTCCCAACTTGAGGAATCAGGGACTCTCTGTATCAATACCCTTAGGGTTCTGCTGACTGCAAACACCGGCAACCCGGAGGCTACCAAGGTGAGCGCCGAGTGGAGGTCCTTATCATTTTTCGGTCATCAACTGTAGGCAGACCGAACTGTGGGCTGCCAGTTTCTGTAGGCTCCGACCAGAATAGTATAACCACAACGAACAGTAACCCTCTGGTGTCAAACCGAACTAACTCAGACTGGAGTGTGGACGGACCAGTCTTGTACCTCCGAGACAACAATAGTGACGCATAACTCAGACCAGAAATCCAGAAGAAACTGATTAACAATCGTATTTGACTGGATTAAGACCAGTATTCAGCAACAGTAAAGGTTCTCGGCAGAAATGAGTCAAGGGGAAAACCAGGAGGAAACAGATGTCATCTCCTTGAGCCGGCTGGAAGAGGACCAGCCTCAGAACTCCAAGAACACCCACGAACCAGAGCCGGATCCGGAAGATGAGAGTATAATGAGTAGATAGCAAACGAGCGGGACTGGATTAGGACCAGTCTATCACCAGGACCCCAGAAGAATAGCAAGATAAAAGGACTACACCGATCAATGCATATCAAGACCCTACTGCATATCGATCATCCCAGCAGAGCCCTTATCGAACAGAACCAGGAGAAACTCGGAAACAGGCCAATCACAGCCACAAAGACCATTCCATACGGACACAAAGCGTTGAGGTCGAAGCCATAAGGAATCGAACCAAAGTCTGGAGTATCCGTCCAGATCACTTGAGCAGAGAGGAGGATCCGCGGACGGAGACCTCAACCGAGTGAGAGAGTTCGAAATACCTCGTCCTCGGAATGGAGGTAGTCTTCAGTTACCAGAGGGTGCATACGGTAGACGCCGAAGAGGGTCCAAGTCCGGCAACAACGAGAAGAAGAAGGGGAGGACGGCTCCTTCTTCTCGGCTACCTAGGACGGCTCCGCTCAGCCTCCACATACACGCACCTTGGAACGGGCAGAGAAGGGAACGCGTCCGTCGGGAGGAGGATACGGCGCTGGAAGAGAAGGATCGTGGAGATGGCACCGTCGGGAGGGGGAGACGGCGCTGGGAGAGAGGAAGCGGGGGAATGGCGCCGTCGGGACTGTCTTCGGGAGGAAGACCAAAGCCGCTGTCGCCTGGGAGATCGCCGTCTAGAGAGAAGGAGCCGGTGCTGAGAAGGGGACCCGCGCTAGCCGCAGCAGGGGGGGAACACCACCGCGGGGAGGAGACTGGCGTCGGAGGCGGAGCTCACCGCTGCGGGGAGGAGAGGAGAGACCACGGCCGATAGGGTTTCGACCCGACCAGGGGAGAGAGAGTGAGTGCGCCCCTCATCTGTCGCCGTGATGACCTGAAAAAAGGGGGGAAAAACCTCGGGAGCCGGGAAAACTCGGGATAGGGAAAGGGACCAACGGGAAAAAAATCTCCTTACTTTTCATTCATCCATCATATTGCAAAAAAGGAGGACTCGGATCCTCTTTATAGGACCGAGACCCACATATTTACATGTATACCCAAAAAAGAGCAAAATGTGCAGGAAGACCCTAGGACGCCTAAAATTCTAAGGACATCCTAGTAAAATCCCAAAAAATGTAAATGACTCAAATAATAAATCAAAGAAATCAAACAATCATGCTCCCTGACGAATGGGGCCCAATGATTTTCTTCGACGTCCATAAACCTGCCTGAATCGGGGCCTGTGAAACCTCGAGATTTATACAAAAATATAAGAATATATGTGTATGCAGTATTGGTGTGGCATAGTATGGTTTGAAAATTCATTTGACTTCCATTTATTTCAGAAATGAACTTTCATTATCTTATCTTTGGCTACTATGAAAATATATGATATTTCATAGAAAATATTAGCCAAAATATATGATATGCATAAAATATGTATATCGAGGTTAGGGTTCATAAAGTTTGTCTTTGGACCTCTCTCCATCGGAAGTTGCGAATTTCCGATGTTAATTACATCGAGATTCTCGAACACCCTTGATTAACCGTCGTAGCAACTCGTACATAAAAGGAAACAATCATCCACAAAACATAATCACATCATCATATGGGGAGGCTTAAACATAGCCATAATCCCATCATACCATATCATTTCATACATCTTATTTGAGAATATCCCGTCTTATGTAGACATGGACTTTCCATTTAAATCATAGAGCTTTGGTCTATAATTGACCTCACTCTAGATGAAGTGGGAATTTCCCTAATGGATTGAGTGTATGTACTCTTCCCACTTTGGGATGGATCGATGACATCGAGTACATGCTCGGAGCCCCGTCCGGACCAAACATTTCGGGACGTACCCGATAATACTTGTTCCAGTATCATGAATATTGCCAAGTATAGGCTCATGTTATGCATCTTAAATATTTTGTGTCAAAATATTTAAGATTTATGATTTTTATGTCATTTGGGCCACATTTGGTCTTGTCATCATGTCATCATCATATCTTGGTCCGGGTGACCAAGTCTTCATCATCTTCTATGCCCAGTTGGCCATGTTTTCATATGCTTCATATCTTCAACTTCATGGTATCTTGGCTTCATTGAGGCTACCCGGGGTGGCCCTTAGTCCATCGTATGAGTTCTAAGGGGGCCGGATATCGCCTTATCTCTTGGCTGCAGCCCATCTTCCTTCTCCATGTAGATGACAACATCGGGAGCTGTTTCATGACCAGCTGGGGATTTATAGAGGGTTTGAAGAGAACCTGTTATGGGGTTCATATGGGTTCTGGATATGTGACCTGTTATGGGGTCAATATAGGCTAGATATATGACCAGCTATGGGGTTGATATATAGCTAAAAAAGTGACCTGTATATAGGTCGATAGGGACTGAATATGTGACCGGTTATAAGGTCAATATATGGCTGAAAGTGACCTGTATATGGGTCGAACAGGGGTTGGTATATGGTTTGTATATGGGGTGATGAGGGGGCAGGTATATGACCTATTTATGGGGGTTGAACAGGGGCTGATATATGGACTGTGTATGAGGTGACAGGGGACTGGTATATGACCTGTGTGTGGAGTTGATAGGGGCTGGATATGCGACCTGTTATGGGGTCGATAGATGGTTGAAAAGGTGACCTGTATATGGGTCGATATGTGGGCTAATAGGTGACCTGTATATGGGTCGGATAGAGGGGTGGATAAGTGACATGTATATGGGATAAAGGGAGGTCAAAAGTCCGACCTATTTATGGGATCTCGTAAGCATGTATGGAGATTGAAATGATGACCTGTATATAGGTCAATGAGAGGACAACGACAGACCTGTATATGGGTCAGTATAGGGCTATTTTTATGTGCCTTCGGTCATTGTATATGGGCATAAGCACACCGTCCATGGAAGCATTACATGGTTATGGAGGGAGGGTCAAGTATGCTCTGTATAGTCTTTATGATGAGGGCTGAATGGTGAGCATACGAGGGGCTGTTATATGACTTCAAGATGAGGTCGAGCAAGGCCATGTATATGAATATAATGTGGCATTCGGATGGACAAGACATGCATCGATTTGATTCATATGCGGTCATATTTGCATAGGCTTCAGATCCTCCTCTTTATGAAATCTTCTTTGCTTCATTAAGGCCACTCGGGAAGCTCTTAGTCCATCATGTGGTTCCAAAGATGCCGGGTATAACCCCGTCTCCCTCCTGATTGCATATGACATTGGCGGAGCTCGTCCGGAATTGTGAGGTTCTGGGGGTGTCTTTATTCGGATCCTCTTGGCCTTTCTGGTTTCATAATCTCCATGCCGACATGGGGCAGTAAACAGCTCCTCTATATGATACCTTTTATGCTCAGCCGATATGAAATCCTCAAGGCCCTGCTGGCCATCATTTCATGCTTCTTTTCTTTTGCTTTATCGGGGCTACCCGGGAGAGTCTTTGGTCCATCATGTGGGTTCCAAAGCTGCCGGGTATAATCTTATCTTTATTGCCTTCCACCTGCATCATGGGTTCTCCTCCTACTCCTATTGTCGTGGTAGCAAGGAAGGGTTGTTCCCCTCAGCTTCTCCTCTTTAGACAGAGTTCATAAGAGCAGCAGCCTACTCTTTCCCATGTCACCTGCGTATAAATAGATCCATGGAGAGGGCTTTGACCCCTCCTGTTCTCCTTCACGTTCTTGCCTTGTCATGAGCTGCGGCAGATGGCATCAGCCTCTATTGGTTGGTTGGTGCGGGGGCAGCAGCAGCAGCCGTAGCTTCTTCTTCCTTCTCCATCTTCATCTATCGATGACAACAATGGGTGCTGCAGTGGCATCAAGGGGCAGTAACGACAGGGGTTCAGCCCTTCTTCATCTCTATAAGCCAACAGCAGGCGATGGGGGGGGAAAGGATGCATTTGGCTGGTACAACCGATGGTATCATCTCCAGAAGGAGCAACAGGAGCATGCAGCATGTTCCTTCCCCTCCCTCTCCCAATATCGTGGCAGCAAGGAGAGCTTCCATCTTCATCTTCTATTGCAACAGCAAGGAGGTGGCGACAGCATCTTCTCTTTCTATTGGTGCATGGTAGCAGCAGGGAAGAAAGGGGAGATAGGGCAGCGGCTGGGGAATCACCCGATGGTCTCCCCCTTTGAGCAGCATGAGGCTCCTTCCTATGTGCGGCCCTTCCAAATTCAATGGGTAGTCCAGAACCCAGATGTTCAGGTCCTGAAATCAGGTTTACAATGTGCCTGCATGCTTTTCTTGCCCTCTTATGTTCGGACTTAACCTCTCAATCATCTTCTGGTAGTTTAAAGTCTGCATTACACATAGTTCTTATAAATTGTATATATATATATATACAATGGTCCTTGATCATCAACATATGAGTATCAACATATATGCCTCATTCATGCCATATGGTGTATAACATATCTTTGTACGGTGGAGTTTAAATATGACCACAACTTCATCGTGTCGAGGTCATCTCATCTATTTTGTCAACACAGATTTCTATAGATGAGATTATCACTCAAATCATTGAGCTCATTTGCTTTCTCTCTATTATGAGATGAACCAAGGAACTGAATGTATATCTTCAGTTCTGTCCGGAATATGTGGACGAGCTACGCCCCGAAAATATGCCCGGATATAGGCATAAATCTGTTCATAGGCTTTCTCGGCCTGCTGATTCCATGGTCGGTAGACAGCTCATTCACATATCGTGCATATTTTCAGGCTCTCGCCTATCATGAAGTCTTCAAGGCCCGGCCGGCCATTCTCTCTTCATATTCTTTGCTCTTTCGGGGCTACCTGTGGGATCTTTGGTCCATCATGTGGGTTCCAAAGAGGCCGGGTATAACCCTTCTCCATTGCCGCCTTGAGGAGCCTATGGTGCTTCACATCAGGGGCTGTACATGAGTTGGATAGAGAGACTGTGTGACTTGTATATGGGTCAATATAGGTTGGATATGACCTGTTTATAGGCGGATAGAAAGGCTATATGTGGCCTGATATGTGGTCGATAGGGGGACTGGTATATGATGGCCTTCTATGGGGTCGGGTAGGCCATATACATGGACCAAGAGGGGACTGTTTACATGGGTATATGGTCATCAGATGTAGGTATGCAAAGAGGTATATGCCCTGCACATGGGCTGATATAGGATCATGTATATGGCTGAATAGGGGACTGTTTACGTGAGAAAAAACAGTCATCAAACATGGGCATATGATGGGCCGCCAGCATGAGGGTAAAGGTCATGCTCAAGACATGGTATGGGCCAAGTATGGGGCTGGGCATATTATCTGATATAGGGCTGAACAGGGGGCTGATATATGGCCTATGTATGGTCGGATAGAAGGGGGGGGGGGGCTATAATCTCTCACCTTGTAGCCTTCAAACTCTGCCCTTAACCTTCTGCAAAACAAGGGGCGCAGGCCCTTCAATTGCTTCCCCTTTTGATGCTCCGGAGATGCACTTGGATTCCCTGCCGAGATGGCTCGACAGAATCTCCCCTCTTCTCTTCCTGCCCTCCCCTTCCGACCAGCCTCTCACGTGCGGAGACCGCCCCTTTTATAGCCTGCCGGATGGGTGCCGTTCACTCCGAGAGAGGGACCGGGTCGTGTAGTGCATGCATGGAGAAAGTGGGGCCACGTTCTCCCTGAACGTGGGGAAGGTGGAGCTTGACTAAGTTAGGGCTGGGAGGAGATGCATCGTAGGGTGTAGATTAGCTTTGATTTTCTCCTTGGACTATTTTCTGATTATCCAAAGGATCCCGACCACTGATTGGCCTCAGGTATGGGCATCTTTTCCATTGATCCAATGAGCTCTCTTGATGGGCTTATCACATAGTAAGTATACATCTCAGCCCTTGATTAGATGTCCCTTGATCTTCAGTCGATGGCTCAATCTGTGCCTCTGTTAATCAAAATGTTGCCATGCTTTGCAGTCTACATGAAGGCAATTAAATCCATCTTATCAAATACCCAATAAGACTAGATCCAGTGGGTATTATCCTACTAAGGATCCAATCAGGCCATCTTGTTATACCGTTGGGGATCCATGAGGATTAGGATCCCAATTAGCTTATTCGACAGCTAATCTTGGCCTTTGAATACATATCTTTCCATCCTGGCCCTCCATTTGATGGATTGTCTTGAGTATGTGGTTCATCCGATTGATGGATGTTCCATTTAATCCAAACCATCCATCCTCTTATTGGATATTAATCCTATTAAGGATCCGAGAAGGCCTTGTCATCTGGTAATTAGCCTTGCCCATGGATTATCTATCGGATATCCCATCATGCTGGATCCATTGGATATTAACTCATTATGGATCCAATAAGGCCATCTTAATGCACCGTTGAGGATCCATGGATATTAGGATCCAATTGACTTATTAATTAGCCAATCCTGGCCATTGGATGTCCTCGGCCTCCCCCTTGGATTTCTTTTTGAATTCCTCAGCCTGTTTCCCCCGCGAATCATCCTCTCTCCCTCTTTCTTTGCAGGTTCTGTTGAGTCTCCCATCGGGAGACAGATTCTTTCCACCGTGAGCCCCCTTTTAGCTGGCCCTTCCTCCTCCTCCTGTCGCACCTTTTCTTCTTAATAGGTTTTGTTGCAGCTTGCTCTTGCCAAGGGGAATCACCGGACCTGCTGTTTGGAGATCTTGGGTGCCCTTGTCTTCTTCTTGGTGTTGATCCGTGGAGGTGGACAACAGCTTAGTCATATCCGGGTGAGCGTACTTGGTAGATTTCCTTCTTCAGCTTTGTGCATTGATAATTTTCTCTTTTTCTCTCCACCGGACATTGTGGTGCTATGCTTCCTCTTCTATTTTCTGTCGGCAGCACCTCAATTGTCCCATATCATGCCTTCCCTCTTTGTAAGTATCCATGTAGCTGGCTGTATTGGGATGTCCTAATTTAAAAGGACATACTTATCGTATGCAGGGGGCCTGGCTCCTTCATATGCCACTCTTGGTCGGGGTCTTTATCAATTTCCCCTCTGTTTTTTGTTAAACAGGATATGTCTTACAAGCATATGTATATATGAATGTATTTGAGGACCCGACTTCTTCATGTGCTCGGTTGGGTCTTCTTCCAACTTTCTGTTTTCCGGAGGGGTCTCTCTCTTTTTTTGAACAGGAGCCTATCAGCTCCTAGATATATAAACCTCTTGAATCTATGCAAGGGTTCAAAAGTGTAAGATATATGCCATTCTCGGCCTTCTTCTTCTCATACATGTGTGTATATATATATCTTTCACAAAGTTTAGGTGCTAACAGGGCCATTGCCTAGTGTCCCCACTAAAAACACATTTAAAAAAATCAGATTTAAAAATCTGGGAAGTAAATAAAAACCGGCAAAATCAAATTCTAACCGGTTTGTAGAAAAAAACAGGTTCTAAACCTGACAAATCTGAAAATTCGTTTAAAAGGTACCGAACCTCACCTAAATGAACGACAAATGGTCAATTTTAAAAGAGATTAAATGTGCAACATCTTCAACACTCAAACTATACCAAAGCCAACAGAAAAACAGAAAAAATCAGATTGATAATTAAATCTGAAACTTTAAAATCAAATCAACCAAACCAAATTCAACAATGTCTAAAACACTTCGAACTCATCAAAATTGAAATTGAAATAACTTGAACTGATCAAACCCAACTTAAAGCATACCAAAACCAAATCGAAACCAAATAAAGAACAAATCAAACAATTTCACTTAAATTTGAAACTTATAAAACCAATTCCAAACCAACTAAAATCAACCAACAAACACAAATAAAACAAATAAAATCAACCCTAAACAAACCAGTTTGCATTTCATCGGGTCTAAAAGGCCGTTGTCTTTTTGAGTTCATTACTTTTCTGTGAATGAGCACGCTCTCTGAAAACAAGTTGCTACAATAGTTAATCAAGGGCATTCGAGCCATTACTCGATGTAAGTTAACACAGGATATTCGCACCATACGGCAGAGAAAGGTCAAATTATCAAATTTTCAAAAAACCTGAACCTCGGTTTTAATATTTTTAAATTACCGTTGGACTATCTAATATTTTTAGGATATCACATATTTTTCTAGATACGCCCAAGTCATCTATAAAATAGCTTTTTTCTCGAAAAAACGAAAAATTGAGGTTCACACAATTGGCACACCCGGTGGGACTTTTCTTTCTCTTCATCTCTCCGTCATAGCAACCTGGAGATATGCACATCCACCATTTTCAATAAAAAAAAGAAAAAAATCTCTGCATTTGATCGAACCAGTCTTGTTGTCTACAGGACTTATGGAGCTCAACAACGGGGTCACCCATCCCGAGACATATATCGAATGACGCAACATCGGTGCAATCACTACCGGCATCGCCTTTGGCAACTTTCCGAGAGTCGTACTGCTCCCCAACCGATTGAGGGCAATGTTGGAAACTCCAATTGCCACCGAGGAGAAGAGATATCCTTTTCTACTGCTCCGGGCTACTTTAGGGCACCTCGCCTCAAGGATCGAGGGATTGGGATCGGATCTTGGATCGGTAGGGTCCGATCCAGGCCGATCCGCCGGGAGCTAGATCGATCCAGAATCGGTCTGGATCGGTTTTTTTTTTTACTTTCTGTAAAAATATGTAAAAATTAAAAAAACATAAATAAAATACATAGAACTTAGAAAAAATGTGAAAAAAATGTAGGGAAGAAGAACATTAAGAGATTGTTCAACCTTGGACATTTCAACTTTAAAGACAACTTACATTTAACATTGTTAAAAGAGATACATCATACATCAAATAAAACACATATTTGTATCATACAATCAATCATACCCAATCACACAATAATACAATACATGTTCTTCATAACACTCATATTACATTGCGTTGAATAAATAAACAAATACATATGCCATCACCACCAACTATGGTAATGTCCTAAGTAGGATGGATCTGGATCTCTGTCCTGGTCATCTTGATTGTTTTGAAATCTCCATTGATTTGGTTAGTCATAATTGGCCCGTATCCATAGGAAAATAAAGACTGGGCCATGTCGCTAAACTCGTAAGCTCCATGATCAATCGGAGGTGGAGCTGGAAAAGATGGTGGATAGCAAGGCTCAATGTCTGAGGCAGGCTCTGGATAGGAAGATGCGAACTTGTCAAAAACATTCATCCTCGTCCAACGTCCGCTACCCCTGCCACTCGAACATGAGTGTCTTTTGTCACTCAAATTATCTGGATCTGCTCCACTCGTGCGTGCACTACTAATAGAGCCACCCTCACCTGAGGCGCCGCCTCCACCTATACTGCCACCCCCACCTCCACCTCCACCTCCACCTCCACCTCCACCCCCTGTACGCTGTTGTTGTGTGGGTGGGACAAATTTTTCTTCATCCTCATCTGATGAAGGTGGCTGAGTGGTCTCGGTGTCAAGGAGATGATGCCGCCATTTGATACATGTCTTCTTCCTCTTCAATGTAGGATCTCCTTGACTACTTTGCTGTGAAGGTAAGCAAACTTTCTTTACTCGGATGTCTTCTGCCTATCTTTGATATTTTTGATCCTCAGCCTTATATTGTAATGGTAATAGACAAGCTTTTCTAGTCTTTCTATCTTCAACCTATTTCTCCTCTTCGTGTGAATAAGGTTGAAGGTGCTCCAATTTCTCTCGCATTAGGATGAGAAAGTGCTTTGACTTAGCATCCGAATTGCAACAGATGCGAGTGGATTCCATCTAGTTCTGTTGGTCACCATAATCCACCACTCAGTTGTAATTGTAAAGAAGACAAGAAATACATGCATCAATAACTGATTTAAAAATTTTAGGTAAGCAAAAAGACTTTAATTCGGGTAAGCAAATTACTAGGTGGGACTCTATCATGTGGGTACTGCAAATCAGGATCCCCGTACACCCCAATATTGTACCTGTATGAAGTCATCTGAAAATCCAAAATAAATCAGTTAACTTCTCTTCTTGAGATAAAGTTCTAAGTTTAATAGATATTAAACGTATTACTTACTTCCACCTCAGCGCAGGTTCTGTCTTTCTGGGTCTTACAGAGCCGCTTAATTACAGATATTGTGCCTAATAATACCTCACCATCATTGCATACTTGGCCACTATACTGTATCCTCGGGTTCAGGAAGTACCCTGTAACGGCATTAATACTCCATTAGTATAAAGACAATGAGGGTAATACACAGAATATAAGTTGTAATACAAACAAATTACACTACTAAAGTATACCTGCAGTATGAATGTCATGGTGTAGGGTTTTGTCTCATCTGTTGTCAATCACTTTCCACCACTTTTTATAACCCTTGGGATGCTTCTCTTTAATCTTCAACTTAGCTTTATCCATAGCATCATACAGGTACCCCATCTGATTTTTATCATTTGAATCCACCAACCTAAGTACCTGTACCAAAGGCTCTATGACTAACAAGTAGTATTGCACCTTCTCCTACCACCTGTTGTCTTCGATCAGCTGCTCCATCTTTAGCAGTACCTCATATTGATCCAAGGAGCTCCTGTATGTATCCATGTACTCCTGATAAGCAGTGGAGAGGATGAACCTTTTCAAACTAGCTTTGTACCCATAAAGGCTCTCTAAAACAATAAAATGGGTGGCAAATCTGGTGGGACCCGGTCTGATCAAATCATGACCATCGGTGTGCTGCCTCATGATATGTAAAAGTCGTGGATGGCCATAGATAAATGAGGTGATCAGCTGTCCTTGGTTGATCGAGGATTTGACATTAGGATCCCTACCAATGTCTTCCAACATCAAGTTAATGGAATGTGCCGCACAGGGCACCCAAAACAAGTGAGGTCGAGCTTTCATGAGCTTCTTTCCTGCAGCCTTATATGATGCCTCATTGTCTGTGACAAACTGCACAATGTTGGCTTCCCTTATCTCATCCACCACAGTGTTCATCAACTCAAATAGGTAGTCCTTATTCTTCACCTGACCTGATGTATCAACAGACTTCAGGAATACGGTACCCTCAGAACAATACACAAGGAAGTTTATAAGTAACCTTTTTGTGATTCCAGTCCACCCATCGCACATTACAGTGCACCCCCTTTCATTCCAGATGGTTTTGAATTCATCTATCCATGAGGTCAACTCATCGACCTTCTCATCCAAGCTTGTCTCATATATATACTTTAATGTGGGGGCTTTCAACCCCGGCCCAGCCTCACCAATCGCATCAACTATAGTTTGAAAATATGGACTCGTGGCTGCATGTGCTGGGACACCTACACATTCAAAAACAAGAGAAGAAGTGATCCTTGTTAATAGAAATGTATAACAACAACTTCATATCAACAATCAAATGCTAACCACAACTTCATCAAAGATTTACCTGCATGTAGAAAGAACTTAACCATATACTTTAAGGCTTTCTTCGCAGCCCCAATCGAGGCCTTCACCCCTTTAAACGCTTGGTTTATACCCCTCTGACCTCTGCCACTCTCCCTCTACATGGCGATGTCTCCCGTCGGCCGAACAGAATGTGTCCTCTGGAATTCAGGCTCTCAAACAGGGTGTGTGCCCGCCCCCACATCAGAACGTCTGAGCCGAACCTCCTGCTCCTCGTCTTCGTTTCGCATCCTCACGAGCCTGAGCTCTACTCTCGTGTACAACTCTCCTGACCTGAGCTTCTTTCTCATCTGATGAAGATGAAGAATCAACTTGGACCCTTTCATGTGCTGGTCCTTTCCCTTTCTTACTCTTTCCGGTTATAAGATCGGCATCTCTCCGACCTAGCAACTCGTCATGTAGGTCTTGTCTCTGACCAATTCTCACCTCCCTCTGTGATGCCCTTCCAGTTAAATAACCTCTAATCTCCTCCCTAAGCTCAGCCGGTACTTTATCACACTTCTTTACATTGCCACCCATCCCGGCTATATGTTGCTTTAGCCGATACACACCTCCATTCATATCTTTTTGGCACCACTTGTATCTAACTCTCTTCTTCTCTGAATTAAGGAGATGGCCATGTTGCCATCCAATGTCACGAAATTCCGCGGGGCCGATGCCATGCTCCTCGTCCGACATCTTATCTACACCACATAAAATCATACACATTATTAGGCCAATGAAATCCACCCCCCACTGAAGGGGGGTGAAATACACATAATGAAATTCACCCTCAGCCCCCAGGCCCAGGGCTAGCCAGCCAGACCCCCAGTGGGGGAATTAAACCCCCCCTAAGGGGGGGTTTGTTCACTTGAACAGTCACCCCCGAAGGGGTGCTAATCGGGGGTGCAATTCAACCCCCATTGGGGGGTGAAATAATCCCCCTAGTAGGGGAATTAAACCCCCCCTATCCAAGGAGGGGAGTCTGTTCACTTGACTGTTCAACACCCTCGAAGGGGTGGTGCAATTCAACCCCCATTGGGGGGTGAAATAATCCTTTCAATGGGGGAATTAAACGCCCCCCCTGCCCAAGGGGGGGTGACTGTTCAACACCCCCGAAGGGGTGGTTAGCACCCCTTCGGGGGTGCAATTCAACCCCCATTGGGGGGGTGAAATAATCCCCCATTCACCCCCCAATGGGGGAATTAAAACCCTGCATTACAGGGCTGCAGTGCTGGGCCGGGGGAGGGGGAAGGGGAAGGAGGGCCTGGAGGCACCCCTGCAGCCTGTAGGGGTGCCGAGGAGTGGGAAGGGGCAGGGGGAAGGGGGGATCGGAGGTCCCCCCCTTTACAAACCTGTTGTAGGGGTGGATCGGCCCTCACAGCCCTAGATCGCCCCTCACAGCCTTGGATCGCCGGTGATCCTTGCCCTAGATCTCCCAAGGGGACTTAGGGGAAGGGGAGGAAGCAAGAAGAGGGCATATAGGGGATGGATCGGTCCAATCTCCCCTAATTTGGGGGAGATCGGACCTTAAAATGGTCTGGAATTGATTCAGGAATCGGATCGATTCCGGGTCTTCCGATTTTTCGAAGAATCGGTCTGGATCGACCGATTCTCGGATCGATCTAGGTGGATTGGTCTGGGATCGACCGATCCGGACGATTTCAACCCGATCTAGCCGGGACTCCCGACTGGATCGGTTGTTTGGTCCAGAATCGGCCGATCCCGATCCGAATTGGCCGATTTTGCGAACCATGCCCCGCCTACCCACGAAGACATTGCAACCGGGGGCATTTTAACTGACTCCCCCGTAGGAGTCCCTTCCGGTGGACTAAGCCATCGACAACTCTGGGCCCACGCCCACACTACAATCATGGATCATTAGGAAGCTCAGGCTCGAGCACAGTTCCCGCCGACCCTCAAAGTCAGGAACATCTAATGCCCAGGGGATGAGGCGCACCCTCCAACCTTTGATGAAACATCTACTGTGTTCGTGAAAGACAAACACTGCCAACCACTGCTCAACGCCTTACCATTGCACAATCGATTCTCCATTCTAGATTGGTTGAAAGGGATCGACAGGTTATAATTAAACCCACGGTGGTCGTTGCACTACCGCCGTGGGCGAGACAAGTTCTTCACTCACTTCAAGAAGACTGGCCGAGCTGCGGCTGACGAAGCAAGGGAAAGGGGGCAGCCTTTTATATGAAGAACCAATGCTCAAGCCGACCATCAACTCAATAGAAAATGCTGTGAGGGCAAGGGACCAGCCCTTGGCCCTTGTTCCGTAGACGGACTGGCCAGCGGTCCAAATCAAGGAAAACTGATAGGGGCAGTCGCTTGCCATCTAGAAAACTCCATTAAACGGTCGGTCCGCCGGCCAATCTTATCAGCACCTCATATTGCCAAATGGGGGCAAACTCCCCACCAAATCTTTGTGTCGAGCCGATGACTCGGCAGGTACTTTGTCAACTGTGGGCAAGTTTCCCAACAAGTTCACTCCACAACGGGCTGATAGATTAGAAATTGCTAGTGCTGACTGGGTTTAGGGTTTAGAGTTTAAGATTTAGGGTCAAACAAGTATGGCTTCCAAAAGTCGATGTTCCTCCAGCAGGACCACTCCCTTCGAAGTCAAGTTGCCTGCAATGCTTGGACGTGGGCCCTTTTAAGTCAAAATCCCGAATTCACTCCCAACCCAAGGCCAATCTAACTCAGCCAAAGGGGACAAGGGGCAAGATGCAGGTCTTCACCTGCTACACCACTTCTGAAACCAGCTGTCCGGACAATATCTTAAAAGCTTCAAAGACCGAAGTCCATCTTGAACCAATGACATACAGTCAAGATGGTCGACCACCAGCTACTGTCAAAATAACACAACACGAAGACACTAAAGAGGCCGCTCGACACGATGGACACGAGGACATACCACCCAACTTGACAATGGCAGACCTCTGGTGGGAGAATCAACAGTTGAAGGCTCTTCTAGCCAATACGGGCCTACTTCAAGCATAGTTGACATAAAATTTAGTTGCCGCTAAATTTTTTAATGAGCCTCACGTTGCTCTAAATGGGCCACCCCTTGTAGTGCCATCTTAGCCTGTCATCTATCAACAGCCGGCTCCAAGGTTACCATCAAACGATGAGGTGTTTGTGGTACCCCAATATCCGCCACCTCCTCTTCTACCTCAATAATATATGGAGCCCTACCATATGGCCATGATCGAGCAGCTAATTGACATAAAGCTGGCTCAACATGAAGAAAGATGCAACATGGTAGCGCCCTATCTAGTCACCTACCCTCATGGATTCCGGAATCAGAATCGGAATCGGAATCGGCCGATTCTCGGGAAGGGAATCGATTCCGGAATCGGTGGAATCAATTTTTTTTTTGAATTTTTTTCTTCGTCAAAAAATTCAGAAAATTCAGAAAAATTCTAAAAAATAGGAAATGAGTTAGAAAATTTTTTAGAAATAAGATTAGCATTCATCCACAGGACCACATCGAATAATTACTAATGAACTCCACTTGAAGTTAAGTACATATTCCATTGATTCAAAAATCAAAGAGTTGATACATCATGAAAATAAAAAAAAATACATTTACATCGTATCTACTACCAATATTTAGGATATAGATATTGTTCTTCCTCCTCTCCCTGCTGCTGTCGATGCTTCTCACTTGTGCTCAGTCTTGTATACTGTCCGGGACCATATCCATATGAAAATAATGCCGATGCCATGCTATCAAGGTCGTATGGATCGGACTGCGGGACGACCGGGACGTAAGCAGAGGATGGTGGAGCTAGTTGTGTAATCCACTGTTGGTCAGCCTGGCCAAATGCTGTATACTGTGGCTCCCATTGATTGCAGAATCGGCGGAATCGGTCCGATTCCGACCGATTCCGGAATCCGATTCCCGGCGGAAGGACCGATTCCGGGAAGAATCCCGCGGAATC
This sequence comes from Cryptocoryne crispatula var. balansae, assembly GCA_036172225.1. Lineage (NCBI taxonomy): Eukaryota > Viridiplantae > Streptophyta > Magnoliopsida > Alismatales > Araceae > Cryptocoryne > Cryptocoryne crispatula. The sequence goes on from CM069934.1 coordinate 9,930,680, forward strand.
GGTCTGAATCGCCTGGAATCGGTCGATCCGACCGATTCTTCGGAAGGCCGGGTTGACCCGACCCCGGTTCGATTCCTGGTTCACTCTGGACCGGGAATCGAACCGATTCCGGCCCTTTTAGGGCCGGAATCGATCCGCAGAGCTGGCCTCGGTCGATCCCGCGGCGGAAGGAGGAAGCGCAGGCGATTCCGGCGCGATTCCGGCGATTCCGGCGTCGATTCCGTCGATCCACCGTCGATTCCGGCCGATTCCACCGATTCAGGGTCGATTCCGGCCCGATTCCACCGATTCCGGCGATTCCAGGGGCGATTCAGGCGATTCCAAGGTCGTTCTTCAAAGGATTCCGCCGATTCTGCTCGGATCGGCATCGAATCAACCTCGCCTTCGATCTTTGTAAGGTTTTGGTAAGATTTCTTCGCCAAAACTTCGTACGTCCATTCTTACGCGTTTCCGACGATTTTGAGTCACCTTAAACTTTACGATTTCGTCCGAACAAGTTCGTTTAAGTTTTGAACTATCCGGATATGTCCATTTTGCACGGGAAAAATTCCGGATATCCCGTACGCCTATTTTTACACGTTTCCGACGACTCCGAGTAGAGTTAAACTCGGTGATTTGTGATCGAATAACTCCGCTCAAGTTGTTTGAACATCGATTGGATGTTCTTTGTACGGGAAAAATTTCGGATACCCCGTACGTTGATTTCCTAAGTACGTAACCCTTTAAACATACCGAATGGTGTGTTTCTTGGGTTGTCTGCTACCCGAACAACGTCTAAAACAATTTGTATGTTATCTAATCATTTTTAGTGCATTGTTTACAATTTTTGCAGATTTAAGCAATGGCCGATCAAGGTGACGCGGACCAAAGACGCGTGCTTCCGACGTGGGTTGGGAACACGGGCATATGGTAGACCTAGTCGGGAAGAGGGTACGGTGCGAAGTGGTGCGGGAAGGAGATGAACGGGGGGTGTTCCGCCGAAACAACATATCGTCGAACAGTGGGAATGTAAAGAAATGTGACAAGGTGCCCGGGGAGAAGAGTGAGGAGACGAGAGGATACACGACGTGTAGAGCCTCTCAACGGGCTGTTCGGATCGAGCGAGAGGGAGGAGTTGCGGGACGAGCTACTCGAGAGGAGGAGGGACCGCGATTCGCCTACCTCCAAAGGGAAAGGCGAGGGGAAGGCAGGCTCGGTGGAGCCGAGAGCGAGGACGAGTCCACGGACTTCGAGCCGAGACGTGCTAGGCACGGCCCAGCAAGCGTGCATTGGCTGAGGAGGAGGACAGGAGGAGGGGAGCAGGAGGGTCTGGATCCATAGTTGACCCAGCTTTGGGCCGATCAACATCGGCTCGCCCTACTCGGGACCGAGAGCCTGACCCCAGGAGACAAGAGCCCTACCGCCGTTCCACTTCCACCAGCACTCGATTTACACCGAGTGACGAGTATTTATTTAGGAAACGAGAAGCAGTCTTTGGGCAGATGGGGATAAAGCAGGCAATGAAAGGGGTAAAGGCTACAGGAACGGCTGCAAAGAGAGCCGTTCGCCACATTGTCAAATGGTTTTTACATGTAGGTATCACTTTTTAAATTAAATTTGACATTATGCCTGTTTTATTTACTAAAACTTAATTTTACCCTGATCCCATTTTTTTTAACTTGATGTAGGCATCCCGGACACGCACCACCGGCCCCTACTTCCGGACGATGGTGGATGCCGTGGGTGAGGCCGGACTCGGCTTGCGAAGCCCCGGCGCAGACACATATACGGCGCCGGCCTGGATGAGGAGGTCCAGGAGTTGAGGGAGTGGATGGATGGGTTCAAGTTGGTGTGGAAGGAGAGGGTTGCACAATCATGTGCGATGGGTGGACAGGTATCACCAAGAGGAGTATGATAAACTTCTTGGTGTACTGTTCTGAGGGGACTACATTCTTGAAGTCGGTAGATGCTTCTGGGAAGATAAAAAATGCCGACTTCATTTTTTCTCTGATGGATGGAGTGGTGGAGGAGATGGGGGAGGAGAATGTGGTTCAGGTTGTCACTGACAACGAACCATCATATAAGGCGGATGGGAGGAAGTTGATGGAGAAGAGGAAGCACATCTTCTCGGGTGCCCCGTGCAAAGACATTCCATAGATCTCATATTAGAGGATATAACGAGGAGGAGGGTGTATCTACACTTGTCGGGCGGCGCGGACGATCACATCTTTTATTTATTCGCATCCCCGCCTCCTACATATCACGAGATCTCACGCGCGGGAGGGCACGATCTTGTCGGGGCCCGGTCCGACACGATTTTGCCACGAAATTCATTGCGGCGGAGAGTTTACACCGGCACAGCATGCATTGGTTCGGTTCACACAAATCCGAGGAGTATTACAACTATATGGTGGACAACCCGTACGACAAAAAAAGAGCAAGGAGATTCTTGTCGAGTCTAAGAAGCGGATCACCGACAAGAGGTTTTGGGAGAGGATTGCCTACTACTTGGCAATCATCGAGCCACCCGTAGTTGTCTTGAGGTTGGTAGACTCGGATGACGGGGACCGGATGGGCACACCGTATGATCTTATGGACCGGCAAAGCCGAAAATTAAAGAAAAAAATCCCGCAGGTTACAAAAAGTGGTGGAAGATCATTGATGACCGATGGGACAAGACCTCGCACCACGATGTCCACGTCGCAGTAACTTGGTTAAAAAATTTATTCTTGCTGTATAATTGTCTTATATGCAGTGTTAACTAATAAAATCTTGCAGGATATTTTTTGAACCCCCGCATCCAATATGGAGGACAGGTGGTGAACGACAACGAGGTGATGCGGGGTACACTTGCTATCCGGCCGTGCCGATCTCGACAGACGATGTAGGCTGAGATAGAAGTAAGTTAGAGTTCATTAAATACATTGGACTAGCATTACCAGGCAACTAATTTTTTTTTTTAAATGTTTCAGATGCAGAAGTACAAGATGAGGGTCGGTGTATACTCAGATGCTGACCTGAAATATTCAGTTGACAAAGTGTCACCTGGTATAGTAATAGTTTGATGAGGAATTTCTTTTCTTTTCATATAAGTTATGGTGATGATGGGCTAATTGTTTTCCTTTTCTCTTCTTGTGTTTTTCTTGCAGCTGAGTGGTGGGTTCGGTGAACACTAGAGTGGATGGAATCCACTTGCGGCCATTGGTATCGTGATGCGAGCCGAGCACCGCTCCTCCCATCGCGAGAGGAACCTGAGTACGTTCAACCTCGATACATACCAAAAGGAGGAACGAGGTTGACCTCGGACCGGCCGAGAAGCCGGTCTTCTCGTCATTATAAATACGAGGCCGCGCATAAAGAACATCGAGGATCGGCGAGAAGATCGGCCGAGGAGCGATTTGCACGGTTCGCGAGGTGGCCCGTACGAGCCGAGGCATTCCTCCGCCACACCACCACCCGAGGAGGTGGACACGTGGACCGATTTTCCGGGAGGAGCACGCACTTGCCTCCCGGATAGAGGAGAGGGAAGCCGGGGATCGTACGGTGAGTTTGATCCCGATGACCGCGTGCGTAGGCGAAGAGTTGGATGGTGTTGAGCGAGAGGATGCTCCAGCTCCACCTCCATCTACTTCTCGTGCTCGGGCGTGGACGCCTTCTTCGCCGCCCAGCCATGGAGCGACCACTGCGGCTTTAGCCCAGCTCCGCTCAGCTCCGTCCGGCTCGCTACCCGGCCCGTTCGCGGTCCGGGAGAACGAAAACAAAGGTGACCGCACGGAAAATGGGAGGATTTGCAAAGTTGAAAAAAACTTTGGGTTCCGGACTTTCTCGGTAGTTCGAGAGATGGTCGAAGAGGTAAAGAGAAGGAAGTTAGAGGTCGGGCGTCTGTCGGCCCGGATGACGACGCGAGGCTCCTTCTCACTCCTCGTGTGATGATGACGAGGAGTGTATACCGACGACGCACCATCGGCGGCGGTGAGTCACCCGATTCGCGGTTTCGAAGCCGTATTACACGCCGGATGAGCGGACACCGCAGCCTTATATTATGGAGCCACGGTATCCGGCGTTTGGCCGGTTGACCAGCGGTGGATTACACCACCAGCTCCACCATCCTCTCGCTTACGTCCCGGTCGTCCCCGCGTCCGATCCATACGACCTCGATGGCATGGCATCGGCATTATTTTCATATGGATATGGTCCCGGACAAGATACAAGACCGAGCACGATGGAGGAGCGTCACGAGCAAATAGGGAGAGGAGGACGACCCACATCTTTATCCTAGATATTGGTAGTAGATTGATATGATGTAATTTTTTTTTTGATGATGTATCAACTCTTTGATATTTGAATAAATGGAATTGGAATATGTACTTAACTTCAAGTCTTCAATTGGTGTTCATTAGTATTTGTATGATGTGGTCTTGTGGATATCATGCATTGGTTATTTTTTAAAATGTTTCTAACTCATTTCCTATTTTTTTAGAATTTTTTCTGAATTTTTTGAATTTTTTTGACGAAAAAAAAATCAAAAAAAAAAAAAAAACGATTCCGGACCGATCCGGAATCGATTCCCTTCCCAGGAATCGGCCGATTCCTGAAATCGGAATCGGAATCGGTTTCCGATTCCGATTCCGATTCCGGAATCCTTGGTGGCTCCAGAATATAAGAATGCGGTGTCTGCTCATTCAGCGTGTAATACGGCTTTGTATGTCGTGAATCAGGAGACTCGGCTGCTGCTGATGGCTGCGTCGCTGGTATGCACTCCTCATCATCAACTGAGGAGTGAGAAGGAGCCAGTGTGCTGTCATCTGGGTTGACAGGACGCCTGACCTCTAACTTCCTTCTCTTTACCTCTTCAGCCATCTCTGAAGTACCAGAACCCAAAGATTTTTTAAACTTTGCAAATCCTCCCATTTTTCGTGCAGTCACTTTTGTTTTTGTTTTCCCCGGACTACGAATGGGCTGGGTAGCGGCGGCTAGACCCAGCCGGAGGCTGCCAGCAGTGGCTTCTCCATAGTTGCTAGTGGCGGAAGAAGGCCTTGCTCGAGCTCGAGAAGTAGGTGGAGGTGGAGCCGAGCATCCTCCTCGGCTTCAACACCATCCAACTCTCCTTCAGCCCATGCACGGTCATCGGGATCAAACTCAGCTGCATGATCCCTGGCTGCCATCTCCTCTATCCAGGAGGCAAGTGCATACTCCTCCTGGAATATCTGATCCATGTCCACCTCCTCAGGTGGTGGTGTGGCGGAGGAATGCCTATGCTTGTATGGACCACCTGCGAATCGTGCAAATCGCTCCTCACTGATCTTCTGTCGATTCTTGATATTCTTGATGCGCAGCCTCATCTTGTAATGATAGAAGACCAGCTTCTCCAGCCGGTCTGAGGTCAACCTGTTCCTCCTTTTCGTATGTATCAGGTTGAATGTACTCCAGTTCCTCTCACAATGGGAGGAACTGGTGCTCTGGCTAAGTATCCTGATACCGATGGCAGCAAGTGGATTCCATCCACTCCTGGTGTTCACCTAAACCCACCACTCAGCTGCAAGAAAAAAAGAAGAGAAAATGTAAACAATTAGCCCATCATCTTCCATAACTTATATGAAAATAAAATAAAATCTTCATCAAGCTATTACTATACCAGGTGACACTTTGTCAACTGAATATTTCAGATCAGCATTTGAGTATACGCCGACCCTCATCTTATACTTCTGCTTCTAAAAAAATTATAAAAAAACATTAGTTGCCTGGTAAGGCTACTCCAAAGTATTGAATAAACTCTAGCTTACTTCTATCTCAGCCTCTATCCTGTCCTGCTGAGATCGGCAGAGACGCTGAATAACAACAAGTGTACCTTGCATCACCTTGTTGTTCACCACCTGTCCTCCTTATTGGATGTGGGGGTTCAAAAAATATCCTGCAAGAATTTATTAGTTAACATTATGAATAAGGCAATTATTCAACAAAAATATTTTTTTAACCAACTAACCTGCAGCATGGACATCTTGGTGCAAGGTCTTGTCCCATCGGTTATCTATGATTTTCCACCACTTTTTGTAACTTCTGGGATTTTTTTCTTTTATTTTCAATTTTGCGCGGTCCATGGCATTGTACAACGTGCCCATCTGGTCCCTGTCATCTGAGTCTACCAACCTCAAGACAACTACCAGTGGCTCAATGATTGCCAAGTAGTAGGCAATCCTCTCCCAAAACCTCTTGTCAGTGATCTGCTTCTCAAACCTTACAAGAATTTCCAGTTGATCTTTCTTGTCATGCAGGTTGTCCACCATATAGTTATAATACTCCTCGAACTGTGTGAACCTAACCAATGTATGCCTGTGCCGGTATAGACTCTCCAATGTAATGAAATTCGTAGCAAAACGAGTCGGACCAGGCCTAACAAGATCATGCCCTCCCCGCGTGATCTCATAATATGTAGTAGACGGTGATGCGAATAAATAAATGATGTGATCGTCTGCACTTGCCTGACAAGGGTGGATACACTCTCCTCCTTGCCTATATCCTCTAATATGAGATCAACAGAATGTGCCGCTTAGGGCACCTAGAACATGTACTTCCTCTTCTCTATCAACTTTTTCCCAGCCGCCTTATATGAAGGTTCGTTGTTAGTGACAATCTGAACCACATTGTCCTCCCTGATCTCCTCCACCACCACATTCATCAGAGAAAAAAGGAAGTCGGCATTTTTTATCTTCCTAGAAGCATCTATCGACTTCAAGAATGTTGTCCCCTCAGAACAAGATACCAAGAAGTTTATCATACTTCTCTTGGTGATACCTGTCCACCCGTCGCACATAATTGTGCAACCCCTCTCCTTCCACACCAATTTAAAACCATCCATCCACTCCTTAAACTCTTGAATCTCCTCATCTAGGCCAGTGCCGTATATATATGTCTACTGCCCGGGGCTTGCAAACCCGGTCCAGCCTCACCCACAACATCCACCATCGTCTGGAAGTAGGGGCTGGTGACTGCATGTGCTGTGATGTGTACATTAAGTGAAAAAAAATGGGATCAGGCTAAAATTAAGTTTAAGTAAATAAAACACACATAAATGCCAATTTAAAAGTGATACCTGCATGCAAAAATCACTTCACAATATGGCGAACGGCTCTCTTTGCAGCCGTTCCTGTTGCCTTCACCCCTTTCATTGCTTGTTTAATCCCCATCTGCCCAAAGACTCGTTTCTAAATAAATACTCATCACTCGGTGTAAATCGAGTACCGGTAGAAATGAAACGGGGGTATGGCTCTGTCTCTGGGGTCGGTCTCTCGGTCCGGGTAGGGCGAGCCGATGTCGATCGGCCCAAAGCCGGGTCAACTCGGGACCTGAACCCTCCCGCTCCCCTCCTCCTCGTCCTCCTCCTCCTCAAGAATGCACGTTTCGCTAGCGTGCCTAGCACATCTAAGCTTGAGTCTACGGACTCGTCCTCGCTCTACGGCTCCGCTCCGGCTCACGGTGGTGCCTTCCCTTGCCTTTCCCTTTCGAGGTAGGCAAATCGCGGTCCCTCCTCCTCTGGAGTAGCTCGTCGTGCAACTCCTCCCTCTGCTCAATCCTAACAGCCCGTTGAGAGGCTCTACTTGTCATGTAGCCTCTCATCTCCTCACTCTTTTTCCTTGGCACCTTGTCACATTTCTATACATTTCCACTTGTTCCGACAATATGTTGTTTCAGCCGGAACACCCCCGTTCATCTCCTTCCCACACCATTTACATTGTACCCTCTTTGTGACTGGGTCTACCATGTGCCCGTGTTCCCAACCTACGTCGGAAGCCCGTGCTGGTGTTACATCACCTTGATTGGCCATTGCTTATATCTGCAAAAAATGTAAACAATGCACTAAAAATGATTAGATAACATAAAAATTGCTTTAGGCGCTGTTCGGGAAGCAGACAGCCCAAGTAACACACCATTCGGTATGTTTAAAGGGTTACGTATTTGCCGAAAATGGTCGTAAATCAACGTACGGGGTATACGAAATTTTTCCCGTATAAAGAGCATCCAATCGATGTTCAAACAACTTGAGCGGAGTTGTTCGATCAAAAATCACCGAGTTTAACCATGCTCGGAGTCATCGGAAACGTGTAAAAATAGACATACGGGATATCCAGAATTTTTCCCGTGCAAACAACATCCAATCGAATAGTTCAAAACTTAAACGGACTTGTCCGGTCGGAAATCACAACGTTTAACGACGCTCGGACTCGTCGGAAACACGTAAAAATGGACGTACGAAGTTTTCGGCGAAGAAATCTTACCAATAACCTTCTAAAGATCGAAGAAGAGGTTGAATGAAGGCCGATCGGAGCTTGGATCGGCGGAATCCCTTGAAGATGTAGCTTGGAATCGCCGGAATCGCTGCCGGAATCGCCAGAATCGGTGTTGGCAGAGCTGGAATCGCCGCGGAATCAGTGCTGGCAGCTGGGATCGACGATGGAATCGCCGGAATCGTCGATTCCAAGCAAGGATCGCGCTGGAAATCGTCGGAATCGAAGGTAGCCCGCCGCGGGATCGCCGGAATCGACCGCGGCGGTCTATTCCGGCCTTAAAAGGGCCGGAATCGGTTCGATTCCCGGTCCAGAATTCAACCGGGAATCGAACTGATCGAAAGCTTCCGGTCTTCCGACGAATCGGTCGGGATCGACCGATTCCACGAGGAATCGCCGGAATCGGATCGATTCTGACCGATTCTGACCGATTCCGCGGAATTCATGCCGGAATCGGTCCTTCCGTAACCGATCCGATTCCGGAATCGGTCGGAATCGGTCCGATTCCACCGATTCTGTAAACAATGCCTACCCTCAATCTGCTCTTCGCTACCAGTGGCAACATCCCTATGTCAATAGCCCACCGATGATAGCATCTAAATCAAAGTCGGTCAAGGATAAGCAACCAGCAGCCTCAGGTGTCAACCCGATCGACATCCCTTCTTCTTCAAGGGATAACAGGGGGCAAGAATGCCACTATGGCTTCCTTTCACAAGAGATTTGCTAATTCTGTGTCAAGGCCAACTTGGGAAGAGCGTGCAATGAAATCGTACTCCTTCCCACGGGAATTCACGCTAAAATTGTTCAACGCTTGCATGAAAAATAGGCTAATTTACCTATCAAAAAGTAGACATCCAGATGACGCCGCCAAAAGTTGGGAGTTAAACTTTTGTCCATACCACAGGCTGGTAGGGCACGAAATCAAGGATTGTTATCAGTTCAAAGATTTGGCTGAAGTTCTAATCCTTGACAGGGTCCTTGTATTGGGAGAACATCAAGTATACCCACCACATGTTCACTACAAGCCTTGACGGCAAACAAACTTCGTTGTCAACATGGTATCGGCCCCGAACTGGCCTGTTGTCCTAGAGTATACACCCAAAAAACAAGTGACACATAGGGCAGAAGACAAGGTACATATTTTTGTTTGCTATGTTACTTCACAAGCAACCGTCATGACGACGCCTCTGAAATCTCTAAGACCACGACCTGACCGGGACCCACAACACGCAGCCAATCGGCACAACAGTCGGTTGCAGTTGCTGAGCCCTCTCAGCACAATGATAATAATAAGGTTGCACCGAACGAGGTGCAGGAGGTCGCACCCTCCATTATCACGCTAGAGGATTTGCAGAGAGAAAACCAGCAGTTGAAGGCTCTTATTGCCAGTGCTGATTTACTCTGACTTCAGTCGGCTCAAGATTTATGGGCAGACGAAATTGCTGACGACCTCTACGTTGCCCAGGTCAAGCCACGACCTCCTCTGCCACAGCCTCAGGTTCACCAACCACCAACACCAAGGCCACCCGTGGATGACAACATACTGGTAATGCACCATTACCAACTCCACCTCCTCTGCAGAAGTTTATGGAGCCTGCTCAACGAGATATGATTAAACGACTTATTGCCACTAGGCTGGCACAACATGATGAAGGCTATAACATGATGGGCCTGTATTAGGTTCCCTATCCACTGCACCACCAATGCATAAGGCTGCCCCAAGATGTTTCTAAACTTTCGAAATGTTCCAAATTTAACGGACACGGATCCCCAAGCGAACACCTGACTCTTTATTTCACTCATATGGGAGAGCTAGCATATAACGAGTCATATCTGCTCAAATACTTTGCCACCACTCTTATTGGCACTGCCTTTGAATGGTACTCGAAGTTGAAATAAAATTCGGTAGTCGACTAGGTAGACATGCAACGAAAGTACATCGAGAGATTCAACTTCTCAAAATGGCCACACACTCTGGTCGAATTAACCACCATGTTCCAGAGACGAAATGAAACAGCGGTCGATTACATATGTTGTTGGAGGGATGTTTGCATGAAATGTGTCAATCCGCCATTAAATGAAGAGGCAGTGGCACTCTGCTAAAGGGGCCTACAGGCCGAAACCCAAAAGAAGGTTTTGGGAACTAGAATCCAGACCTTCGATGACCTAAACATCACGGTGGCCGAAATTGCACTTCTACTTCAAATAACCCACCAACGACAATGGCCAGGTCAAATCTTATGAGGGACAAACAGTCGACAGATGTCAATACAGTCGATGTTCTCTCCTCAAGAAAAAAGAATAACAATGGGGGTAAGAAAGACGCCACGACATCTCCTATGATGGAAACTCCTTACAACGCAACGACAAGAATCTTGCTAGAGAAACGATGGTCCAAACCGTACTCATTTTGACAAGAGTACAGAAGAATGTTGTTCGATACCTGCATGGAGAACAACTTAATCAACCTTCCATAAATTGAATACCCTAAAGTGGCTGTAAGGATTGGGGATTCCAATTTCTGTTCCTACCTAAGGATTGGGGATTCCAATTTCTGTTCCTACCACAGAATGTTAAGACACACAATTGAAGATTGCTTCTGTTTCAAGGACCAAGTCGAAGTTATGATCCGTGACAAGGTCATCAACATAAGGGGGCAGTTGGTATACCCTCCTCAGGTTCACCTAAAACTGGGCAACCAAGCAACTACACCGTGAACACAGCACATCATAGATGTCTACGGGCTAGTCAACGGGTTACTTCATCTAGCCACCATGCCCTCACGAAATAGGGCCGGCCAATTCATTATAGGTTGTTTTGTCACATCAAGAAATGGAATGCAAAGGGGGCACTAAATCGAAGGCAATTCACAAAGTTGTGTCTTTAAAAAAAACAAAAAACAAAAAACAAAAACAAACAAAAACTGATAGACTTGGTTAGCTAGGCATAAATAGCTAACTGAGGGCAAAAGTGTCGAAAAAAAATAAGAAAGAAAAAATCCAGCCGAGGCAAAAGCCTGCGAAGGTGTCTCGGGCAAGGATTACCCCGCTGTGTGAAAACCCCGTAAAGAGTCGCACATGCAAAATACAAAAAGGGGTCGACTTGGGTGAAAACTTCACAAAGGAACAGTGATGTCAATAAAAAAACAAAAAAACAAATTAAAAAAACATCAACTAGGGTAAGCTCTTCAACTTAACAGGATGGATGGATTCTTCTCCTTAATTTTATTAGGGGGGAGGTCTGAGTTACCTATGACGACACGGCTCACACAAAGCCCATCTACCTTGTAGTAGAAATATGCTGGGGAGACCATACCTGAGGCGACGAGAAAGACCACCTCCTGCCTATAAAATTGGGAACGGTTCCCGCATGCCGTCTTGAACGGAACAAAGGGCAAATCCAACTCCCCTCTTCATGAACACTCACACCTTTGGTCCTCCCGACCTCAGTAATTGTGAAGTCATCTTGTTCGAACTTTCATGCCAAGTTGCCTTTCGCACCAAGAGTGGTTCAGCCCCTTTGAAACGCCCGCCAGCTTGACCATTCCAGTCCTGGCGGTCTACAAAAATTCTCACTATCCTGACTATTCCAGTCTTGATGGTCCATCAAAAATTTTCATCATAAACATTCTCCGAAGGACCGAGCGAACACATAGATCCACTCACATATTCCTTAAGACTTTTCAAACAAAAGATCTCACTATCCTGACTATTCCAGTCTTGATGGTCCATAAAAAATTTTCATCATAAACATTCTCCGAAGAACCGGGCGGACACATAGATTCACTCACTTGTTCTTTAGGACCTTTTCAATTAACATTTTCCAACCATCCTGACTATTCTAGTCTTGATGGTCTACCAAAATTTCCGTCATCCTGATCCTGACTACTCCAGTCTTGATGGTTTACTAAAAAATTTCACACTATCTTGACCCTTCAGGTCTCGGCGGTCATTAAACCCTTCTCCGAAGGACCGAGTGGACACATAGCCCCACTCATAAGTTCCTTAGGACCTAAAACATTTTTTCCGGAAGACCGAGTAGACACATAGCCCTGCTTACATGTTTCTTAGGATTCAAACCTCCTCCGAAAGACTAAGTGGACACATAACCCCGCTCATATGCTCTTTAGGATTTTTTTTTTTTGAAGGACCGAGTAGACACATAGCCCTGCTCACATGTTCCTTAGGATTCAAATCTCCTCCGAAAGATCGAGTGGACACAAAGCCCCGTTCATATGCTCTTTAGGATTCAAAAAAAACTTTTTCTGAAGGACTGAGTAGACACATAGCCCTGTTTACATGTTTCTTAAGATTCAAACTTTCTCTGAAAGACCGAGTGAACACAAAGCCCCGCTCATATGCTCTTTATGATTCAAATTTTTTTTCAAAGGACCGAGTAGACACAGCCTTGCTCACATGTTCTTTAGGATTCAAACCTCCTCTGAAAGACCGAGTGGACACATAGCCCCGCTCATATACTTAGGATTCAAAAAAACTTCCCCCGAAGGACCGAGTAGACAGAACCATGTTCACATATTTCTTAGGATCAAAACATCAAATATCCTCCGAAGGACCGAGTGGACATATAGCCTCACTCACATGTTCCCTAGGACTAGAAAATTTTTCGAAGGACCGAGTGGTCACAGAGCCCCGCTCACATGTTCCCTAGGACCAAAACTTCAAACTTTTTCAAAGGACCGAGTGCACACATATTCCCCACTCACATGTTCTTTAGGATCTTCTGGCTCTTGCTTCACGAGGTGAAATCCAGACTTGACAAGGGATCCCCATAATCCATAGGTCAGGTTGAAATCCACACTTGACCAAGACCTTTTTTGAAGGATCGAGTGGACACATAGCCCCACTCACATATTCCCTAATATTAGACCTACTTCATAGGACTGAGTGGACCCATAACTCAACTCATATGCTCCTCAGAAACCAAGCACCCATCCAATGGACATCCATGCTCCTTGATACCTAAACATTTCCTTTGAGCCTTAATGCTCTTTAGGACTTCAAACCCGCATCCACAATTGATCCTCAGTCAAGTCGAGAACTCGTTCCCGACTTGATTTATCCAAACTCTTCACATATGGCTTTAGGGAAGCCTTAATTCCTTGAAAGAAAAGAGAGAAAAAAAGGAGAAAAGAAAAAGAAAAAATGAAATGAGAAAAAAACAAACAAAAGGAAAAAAAAAGAAGAAAAATGATGAAAAAAAGTGAAAGAAAAAATGAAAAGAAAAAGAAAAAGGAAAACAACTTCATACCATCTTAACCATTCCGGTAATGATGGTTCACAAACTTTATACCATCTTGACCATCCCGGTCTTGGTGGTGCCACAAGAACTTCATATCGTTTTGATTCCTCCAATCTTGACGATTCACAAAAAAAACCCTTGCCATCGAAATTTCTTCACTCTTGATGGCATTCAAAGTCCCCAACGACCCGACCTTTTCGGTCTCTACAGTTCTCAAGTCTTACCGTGATGGCCGCTCCAGCCCGCCGCGGTCTACAAAAGCCTTCAAGCCACTTGTCGTATCGAACAAGCCTTGTTTTTCTACAAGTCGGGTCTTCTCGACAAGTTGAACTCACAAGTCCATCTGATGGATCTAGTGGACACAGTCTTTCTCGTGAGGTCCTTAAAATGTAAAGCTCTCATGTCGTTGACTAAGTCAAAATCCATACTTGATCAAACCCACAACGAAACTTTCTTACCTTCGGGTTGAAATCCATACCTCCACAAAAAATTCATACATAATGATTTCTGTTTTCGAGTTGAAATCCATACTCGGCAGGTTTTTTGAATCATACTTGGTCAATTTCACCACAAAACCTCATGTCCTCGTGTTGAAATTCGTACCTTATGGAAAACCCACACTTCATACTAATTATGTTGAAATTCTTACTTAGTCAAACCTAGCGATGCATGCGGCTGGAAGGAAATCTTGATTCCCTACCAAAAAAAAAGAAAAAGAAGAACAAAAAAGGGGCTGAAAAGAAAGGTGCCCGAAGGGCTTGACCGATTGCCCAAATAACGATTGGTCAAAAGTAAAAATGCCAAAATAAAAAAGAAGCCTTGTTAGAGTGAAAAGTTGAAAATGTACTCTAGACAAAATCAAGCAACCTCGCTACATGAAAACCTTTTCGAAGACATGTAGACAAATATCAAGGGGGCTGACCCGGGTGAAAATCTAAAAAATAGGTAGTCAGGCGAGTAAAACAAATACAAAAAAAATAAACTAAAGGAAAGAAGAAAATTTCAAACAAAGACTGGACAAAAGGAATGTGGCAACGAATCTACATCAATCCCATACAGCTCCTTTGAAGTCCAGCTCCATTGAAGAACTCCAAGTCGTGTGGGATTTCTCCCAGAAATTGTTGTCAATACAACAAGTCGGAGAGATTTGAGGAACTCCCGTAAGTCAGGGGAAGTCAAAGGCCGAGCTCAACACGATGAAGAATGGCCACCTTTAAGGGCCCAAGCCCTTCTCGGTTCAAAGAAATTTTAAATACGACAAGCCAACCATCAAGGAGAAGAAACTCAACCACTAACTACACGGATGATTCCTTATCGACTTCCGTCTCCGAGAAACCGTCTGTGGGGGACATTTGCTGGCATCAGATTTTTTTAGAAAAAAAGCAGCACAAAAAAAACAGAAAACAGAGGAATAGGACCGGATCAAGCTCCAACTGTCCAGTCCACCAATTGGACCAAATCGGGTCCTGAATTGGCTGAACCGGGCCAAATCCTAGTTGGGCCGACCCCCAATTGGGCCAAGACAAATCATAGGATGACCCATTGGCATAAGAACCAGCTGGTTCAACCCCCATTTATTTTGAAACAATTATTTCCCAGCTCCCTAGCCCACCTGCGCACGAGCCCATAAGAAGGAGAAGAATGTGGGATGGGGCCATTGAAAACAGGCCCAATCCAGGCCATGTCAGCAGGCCAGCTCAGCCGGCCACATCAGCAGCCCCCACCACCCAGTCCACCTCAGCTGACACCTCAGCTTTGACTCATTTATGGTGTGGGGAAGGCCAAGGGGCAGCTCAACACTTAATGCCATGGGAGAACTCAAAAGTCTAGTCAAGGTCATCTAAACTACCTTGAAGATGGGAAGAGACATCGTACAATTAATCCAACCAAGTCTCTTCATTTCCCCCATTTTCTATAAAAGAAGAAGGGCACTCCACCTCTTGGACCAGCTGCTGAAGACGCCGTCAGGCTGCCCCTTTGCCTGCTGCTACCCCTCTGATGTACGTCTGCACATCTTCAAGTCTTGCCAGCAGCCAAGAGAAGAAGAAGAAGAGAGCTGCTGCCCCTCCTGCACACCTACACCTGCTAGCAGCCAAAAGAGGAAGAAGAAGAGAAGAAGAAAAGAAGAGAAGAAGAAGCAGGGGAGATCTTCTTGGCGCCACTTCCTCTTGGAGGAGGGGTACCTGTGGCTTGCTCCTTCATCCCCCATCACATCCGACATCAAAAAGCAAGATAGGGAGAAGCTTATACATACTAATTATGTAGCCCTCTAAGGGCCCTCCTCCTTCCTCTTCCAGCCGCCTCTTCTCGACCCCAGCCGTGGCGTAAACCGGCCTCAAGCAAAATCCCTTCGAACAGGTCCCCTTTCAGGACCCCAGAACAGACCTTGGCCAGCCCACCCTGCTCGGTCCCATAAACAGGTCCTAAGTTGGCCCATTTTCAGGCCCCTGAACTGACCCTCTTTCGGCCCGTCTTGTCCCCAACTGGTCCCCTTGCGGCCAGGTTCCAGCCCACCTGCAGGCACCCCAAAACAGGCTCCTAAACAGGTCCATAGCCGGCCCATTTTCTGGTCCCTGTCCAGGCCCATAATCGGCCCCCCTATCCAGCCTATGTCCGGGCTCCTTTCGGCCCATTCAGAAGACCCCTGCCTGGTGCCTCAACCAGTCCCCCTTGCGGCCAAATTCCAGCCGCTTTGTGGCTCAACCGAATGACCATTTCACGGGTCCAGCCAGTTCTAAAAAATGCCCCCTTGACAGCCCCCTTGCGGCCTTGCGGAAAAAAATGAAAAGAAGGTGCAGCAGTCCCTTGTGGTTCGAACCGACAAAGAAGGAAGCAAACTCCATGGTCCTTTCATGGGTCCAGTTCTACCTCCAAAGTAGCAAGAAAAAGAAGCAAACTTCATGGCCCTTTCACGGGTCCGGTTCTACCTCCAAAATAGCAAGAAAAAGAAGCGAGCTCCAATGGCCCTTTCATGGGTTCGGTTTTGCTTCCAAGAAATCAAAAAGAAGAGAGTTTCAATGGCCCTTTCATGGGTTCGGTTTTGCTTCCAAGAAATCAAAAAGAAAAGAGCTTCAATGGCTATCACGGGTCCGGTTTTACCTTCAACATATCCAGAGAGAAACAAGCTCCAATGGCCTTTTCATGGGTTCGACTTTGCCTTCAACATAGCAAGAAAGAAGCGAGCTCCATTGGCCTTTTCACGGGTCTAGTTTTGCCTTCAAGGGTCTACCCGACTCAAGAAAAATTGAAGACCGACTTTGAACGCCGATGAAACTCAAACTGTCTTAGAACGACCTTCAAAAAAAATAACAAATAATAAAATCAGAACGCAAAAGCCAAATTAAATTAAGGAGCTTCACCCCCACGGGTACTCCACCTTGGACAACTCCCCTGGGCACGCTCCCGGAATGTCGATCCGGACGGTGGCGCGGGCATGATTCCGTAGCCGGCGATCCTTCCCCCAATATGGCTAAGTTAAGGCTAACTATTTTGGATGGGTAAAACTTCACTAAGTTGGAAATGACCGGCATGTTGCCGTAATGCCGAAATTTTCTTAAATTGGTGAAGTGCCTATGTTGGGGGAAGGAATGCCGATCTTTCTACTTCATTGTACTTCTCATTTTCATGAATGAAATGACTTTAATGCCGATTCAATGCATGAAGTTGGGCACCGAACTGTAGCCTGTAAGGGCCAGATTTAATGCAAATTGCCAAAACAAAAAAGCAACATAAACAAATATGAAAAATCTAATAAAAACAGAAAAAATCAGAATTGAAACAAATTTGAAACTTAATCCAAAACATCTCAATTCAATAAAATAAACCGAACCGCAACAAAGAAAACATTAAAAGAAAACAATCTTAAACAAAAAAATCAGATTTTGTCAATCCGAAACACATATAAAAAAATCAGATTTAAAAATCTGGGAAGTAAATAAAAACCGACAAAATCAGATCCTAACCGATTTGTAGAAAAAAACAGGTTCTAAAACTGACAAATCTGAAAATTCGTTTAAAAGGCACTGAACCTCACCTAAATGAACGACAAATGGTCAATTTTAAAAGAGATTAAATGAGCAACATCTTGAACACTCAAAATATACCAAAACCAACACAAAAACAGAAAAATTCAGATTGATAATTAAATATGAAACTTCAAAATCAAATCAACAAAACCAAATTCAACAATGTCTAAAACACTTCAAACTCATCAAAATTGAAATCGAAACAACTTGAACCGATCAAACCCAACTTAAAGCAAACCAAAACAAAGCCGAAACCAAATAAAGAACAAATCAAACAATTTCACTTAAATATGAAACTCATAAAATCAATTTCAAACCAACTAAAATCAACCAACAAACACAAACAAAACAAATAAAATCAACCTCAAACAAACCGGTTTGCATTTCATCGGGACCAAAAGGTCGCTGCCTTTTTGAGTTCATTACTTTTCTATGGATGAGCACACTCTCCGAAAACAAAGTTGCTACGATGGTTAATCAAGGGCATTCGAGCTGTTGCTCGATGTAAGTTAATGCCGAAAATTCGCATCATCCGGTGGAGAAGGGTCAAAATATCAAATTTTCAAAGAACTCGAAGCTCGGTTTAATATTTTAAAATTACCGTTGGACTATGAATCTGAACATCGGTTTTAATATTTTAAATTATCACTGGACTATCTAATATTTTTAGGATATCACATATTTTCTTATATAAGTCCAGGTCATCCATATAAAACTTTTTTTCGAAACAAAAAAATGAGGTTCACCCAAAGAACATGACCTTATCAGGTCTGAACCAACCAAATTTGCTATTCACTTAATTACATTGGAGAGCTTGCACTGACACACACACACACACTTGTCCGGTTCACTAGTTCAGCTGAGTACATTATGTATATGGTTGTTTTGCATAACATGATAGATCAATTGAAAATTCTTGCACAAATGGAATGTCTGATCATAGACAAAATTACTTATGGACAAGTGTTACGTGGATCGATATATAAGGTATTCGTATGACAAGGTTGCTCTACAAGATTGCTCTAGGTATGTGTAAATTGGCTCTGATTGTATCATGAATATTATTGAGGTTTGTTATCAATAATATACTTTTCTTTTATTCCTTTTTGTATTTGTGTGGTGGGTTCATATGAACATAAGAAGTGTATGTAATTCACTTATTGTAATTGTTGTTCACATACTGAGTTAAAGCACAAGTTCTTCCCCTTGCGAGTGGAATCTGAGTACATTCAACTTAATTCATACAAAGAGAAGAAATATGTTAACAACTGATAGATTGGAGAAGTTTGTGTTCAGGCACTACAACATGCATATAAGAATCAAGAATATCAAACAGCGTTAAATAATTGCTGAAGAGAGATTCTCCAAAGTTGTATGTGGAGCATACTAAGAACGAGTTGAAGCAACTTGTGTTGCATGTCTAGGAGCCAGTGAAGAGATTAATGTGGACTATCGTTTTCAAGAGTAGCATTAATTTACTGTATGAGTGGAGGAGAAAGTAGACAAACCATCTTTGAGGATTGTACATGGTCCAAAGAGGAACTAGATGACATACAACTTGATGATGAACACATTCAAGATCAAGTACCTGCTACCTTAGTGCTAGCTTCAGCTCCAACCCTAGCTTTAGCTCTCGATCCAACTCCATCACAAAAAGTTCTTAGAGGACTAAGATTGTTGCAAGCAACGTTTGACGTTTCAAACAATTAGAGAAGGTCTACCAGCATTGCATTTAGACCTGTAAGTGGATCTACTGATCCGAAAATTTCACCCGAATCCGAAAAAAACTATCGGGTTTGGACTTTTAACGGCAAGCCCATGTTTGCTCCGCTTCAAATGTAAATTTCTCTTTCACCAAAGTAAATCTGAACATGATTCGAGAGAACTTTATTTTGGAGTACCTGAAAACCCGCTAGCGAGACTGTCGGGAACCAGCCCCTCCGAGCATCGACGGCCATCTTGCCGTGCTTGCTAGGATCCACATCAGGTTGTTGCTTCTGCCGCAGGGGGTGTCGTGCTTGCTGGGATCCATGGCATTGGGGGCAGCCCCGTCTACCACATCGCTGACCGAATCAGCGCGCTGCAGTCGGCAACCCCCTAGGAACTCATGGATGGCCTCCCGCGCGACGCCGTCACATTGTCGAGGGCGGTCACCTGGTTGACCTCGCCGTCGATCACCGCCCTCTACCGGGATATCATGGACCTTGCCAAGGCAAGATCCTGACTGCTGATCGTGCCGGGCCGGCACCTCCGGCACTACCGTGAAGCTCAGCGTCGGCTCCTTCCTCTGCCAAGGCCTCCTTTCTCCGTTGGTGGAGAAGATCCGGAGGACTCCTTCGATCTGCCCCGTCTACGGCGGTTCCCACGTGCTGCTGGCCTGGTTCGTGGGGAAGGAGGCCATGGAGATGGAGCCCCTCGACGCCGAGGAGGTCATCCGCGGAGTCCAGGCGACGATTGAGGGCTTCTCCATCGGGACTGGGGAGGTAGAACCGGAATGGCACTTGCAAGCTTTGCCACTCGCCCTCCCCTGCCCTAGCCCCGGCGAGCTCTGGGACACCGCCGTAGAGGTTTCGGTTAAATTCGAAACCCGGAAAATAGTTTGGTTGCAGGGTGGCGACACAATCTGAGAACTCGATTACATTTGATTTTGGATTCGGATTCAGGTAAGATTTATCAGGTTTGGATTGGGATCTTAATAGATCCGATCCAAATCCAACCCGTTTACAGGTGTAATTGCATTAGGGTTTTTTTTCTTAAGTAGAAGCACTCTCCTCAGATGACAAAGAGGAAGAGTTTATTCCACCAACTTAACATCATGTACAAAATCGGGACTTGGATTGGTTGGTTTCGATTCGAGCCAATCATTTGAGAGAGATCGATCCAGAATCGGTTTGGATTGGTTTTTCAAAAATCATAAAAAATAAAATAATATATTTGGTTTAGATCGGATTCCTATTTTACCTAGGCCCTTTTGGGTAGAAATCGTCTCCAAGAGGTGTTGTAAAAGGCCTCCGCAAGACGACCTTATTGGGTTCGACATATCAGCATCTGGTATTGTTAAAACATTATTGGATGCCATAGGGACCTCGATATGGTGGATCTGATGACTCGTGGCCTTACCAGGTCTGATGAACCTAATGACTCTTGGTAGGGTAGGGAAGAGTGTCGTGACGGTATATGGGGCCAATTCCGGTGAATCCTCACCTAACTTGGTCCAGAATGGGTCGATTTTGGTTTTAATTCTACCAAAATTGGATCAAAATAGGGCCGAGTTCTAGGGAATCGACTGATTCTTAATCCAATCTTGCCAAGATCGGCCAATATGTGGCCGATCTAGCCAATTTGGGCTGATTCCGCTGGGAGTTGGTTGAAATAGGATCGGCAGGGGTTGATCCATTTTGAGAATTGGCCGATCCTCATCGGGATCGGCCAATTTTGTGAATTGTAGATGGAGGTGGAAGTGGAGGTGGAGGTGTAATATTTGATACAATTACAAGTGTATGTACTAGTGAGGCAATTGTTGATGATTTGTGCTAACGTTAACATTCAAATGGACGAAGTCAACGACTCAACGTTGAATACAAATGAGTTTTTTTATGAGTGTTCGACACAATCTTATCTTGAACCCCCAGAAACAAAATATATATAGCCATATATTCCATATACCCACCCAACAGGGTCATCATTAGATGGCCTGTATGATTTTAGCGAGATGATATAGTCATTATTTGGATATGGATGCGAGCTAATCATGACTTCTCAACAACAATGATTTTCATAGAGGATAGATAACAATGGATCTCATGACCAATAATAGATATTTGTAACATATGGTATGATTTGTATTAAACATCATTTGTACATGTGTTTATGTGATCGAATGTTAGGCAACCATTTTTCTAGGCGTCTTCTGATTTTTTATGATTTATTCCGATTTTACCTTATTTTTTATGTTTTCTGCATTTCTTTTGAATTAAAAAATTTGTCAATGCGTACCAGTCAGAATCGGTTTTCTTCACAAAAATTGACTGGATCGACGGATCCGATCCTAATCCCGATCAGATTGGTAGGTTTCGATTCCAATCCCTGCTTGTAGCTAACTTTATCAGAAAGCTTCTTCCAAACCCAACAACTGCAAGTAAAGACGGTGTAAATGCTGTTGTTGGCGGAAACATAGTTTTTAATCCCATCTCAGTCCTTGTTCCATTTTCCTACTTGTAAGTAAAGTCTCGGTTGTCAGATAATTCATGCACTCCATTTTGGTTTCTTATAGTAATTAAAAAATGTAAAGAACATATATGCATAACAAAAATTAACGTAAAATCAGCATGTCACATGAAAATGGGCAACACTAATGCATTCTAAATTTCTCCTTGGTTGGAAATTTAAATGACACCTTTTTTTTTGAGAAAATGCCCCCATCTGGCCACAATTATATTGGTTCCCTGATCTGACTGGGATGTACGTTCCCAGCAAGAATAATCCAGGATGAAATTTGTGGAATGACCTGACCTGGACTGGATGGTCGAACACCAATCCATCTCGTCTTTGACTGTGACCAAGGATCGCGGGATCGGAATCGGCCACCGGATCGGTGGGTACCGATCCGATCCGGATTGGATCGGATCGGTCCGATTCTAAGCGATCCGCCGGAAGAAACAACGATCCGGAATCGTTCCGGATCGGTCCTTCAAACAGTGGTAAAACCTAAAAAAAATACAAAAATAACACTCTATGCAGGATTCCGATCCATCCTAGAGCATTTTGGGGGCGAAATCGGCCTGAAATTGCCCCCAAAATGGTGCCGCGGCCCTGCGGCCGCCGCGGCCGCTGCGGTTGTCTTCCCCGCCCTATCGGGCGGGGAAGACGGGGCTACCGGGTCCATCGGGACCCGGTAGCCCGGATCCCGTGACTTAGTCACCGGACCGGTCGGACCGGTCCGGTCCAGTCGATCCGGTGACTTAAGTCACCGGATCCTGGGCTACCGGGTCCCGATGGACCCGGTAGCCCCGTCTTCCCCGCCCGATAGGGCGGGGAAGACGACCGCCGCGGCGGGGTGGCCGCCGCGGCGGTCTGTGGGTCGATTCCGGCGAGGGAATCGCCGGAATCGATCCAGAATCGACCATTTCGGTCGATTCCGGCCCCTATTCTACCTACAAACATCGATCCGGACCGATGTTCGGTCCGGATCGATAATTCCGCCGGGAATCGGATCGGAGGGGTCCGATCCGATCCAAGAATCGGCCGATTCCGATCCGGATCGGCCGATTCTGCAATCAATGACTGTGACAGGGCAAATTGGCCTGTCCCTGGCTGGGGTGGGATGTAATTTGCAGCTATGGGAAGGAAATTTTCATGCCTACTTCCTTGAGAAACCATCATTTTCAATTGGACGTAGTCCAAGCATGGCCTTTTGTTTGAGTGATTAAGAGGCAAATGTGGCAGCAATGATGTTGAAAAGAAAGGTCCACCATTAACAATGCTGCCAGTTTTTTCATGTTGAGACTTGAGGGCAAAGGCCAAGCCTGACCATGGTAAGGATGTCACCATAATTTCTATTAAGTACGATTTGTGATGTAGGTCATGATGACAGTAAGGATGGGGTCCAAGGAGGCACCCTGATTTGGCTGGCATCGCATACAGCTGGCTGTACATCAGACAGCCAGAGGCAACCAGCAAGTGAGAGAGTGGGTGAGTGGGTGAGGGAGCAGAGTGAGAGGTGTGTCTCAGAGGGAAAGTGAGTTCGAGAGAATGATAAAGGTAGTGAGCAAGAGCAGGAAAAAGAGATGGAGCGAGTTGTGAGTGAGGGAAATTTGACTATGGAATTGCTTCTTAACATTGTTGTGAGAGTGTGGAAAGTATATAATTTTTTGTTTTACTTGATTTTTTAAAGTTTTTTTTTACTTCTCACTGGAGCAGAAGTAAAAAGTGACACTGCTACTAGAATGTGTAAAGAAAGAAATGGACGGTAAAATGCAATGCCTATTCTGCTGCTTCTGATGCCAAAATGTCGCCCCTGGTTGCCAAGTGGTTGCCTTAAATGCCAAGATACCCCAGTTATCAAAACTGCCTTGGGTGCCCAGCATGCTGATTCATGGTTATTTACTCTGAACATTGATATTCTAGCTCGTAATGGATTCCTCTATGTATATGCTAGATCTATGTTCATGATCATTGATATTGTTATGGTACTGAGTGCTTGAGCAGAACTTTACTATAAAAGGAGACATTTTCATGAAGGATTGCCTAGATTCAAAAATGACAAAAAGGTTACTTAGAAGCATCAAACTCTTTATGTAGTTGACAATTGTAGGCATGGAATTTGAGCCTAACCTTTGTCTAGCTCAAAAAGCCATTTTGCATGTATGGGTGATATAGAATTGCACAAATCTTTTAGGTTGTTCAGGACTCGCTAGCTCCTTGCTTATCAATATGTTTGTTCTTCTTTACTAGACCCTTACAGCTTTTGTATGAAAATTTGTGATGTGTTTGTTTGGCTGCTAAGGCCTTCGAGACATCTGTTTCTGTTATAGATGGGAGAATCCATTGATGGGATGGACATCCACTGGAGACCCATATGCCAATGTAGGTGATGCGGGGTTTGATTTTGATAGTGCTGAAGCAGCTGCAGCATTTGCTGAGAAGCATGGGTGGGACTATGCGGTATGTCTTTCTTATTTTTTATTTTTTATTTAGGAATCTACTGGCCTGCATATCTATGGACCGTGCTATGTTGGATGCTGCCAAGACTGACTCTGTATTGGTTTGAATGAATAAAATTGTTTTAACTGAGTTCTCTGTGGGGACATCAACTACTGCATGAACATGCAGATGATTGAACATTAGCTTGTCCTGATGTGTAGAACCTCTTCATTTTTCTTTTTGCATTCAAAATGGGCCAAACACAGCGTGGTTCATTTGATCACCTGCCTCAAACTTGTAACTAGATGATCCCCTAATTGTAATGTGCAAGATTTTAGCAAGTTTAAGGTTCTCGTTGCTTTTAGAAATATAAAAATTAGACCAGTTTGCTTGCAAAGGATCTTGTCATGGTGGTACAATATGAAATTTTCTATGCTTTTTGTTGGCATCGCAAATAAGGGGAAAAAAACTAGAGCTCCCGATAGGTGCTATATGATAAGCACATTTATGTAACATAAGCGGATTGCCATTTGTTTATGGCTTTTGAGGAGTTTTTCAGACTTATGTAAATGCTCTGATTTTTTTGTTGCACTTGAGATCCATCTGATTTTTGTAAATTGAATCAATCTGGTCCTGCTAGATCTCTGTTTTTCTTCTTGTTCTTAAAATTTATTTATTGGATTAATTCTAGATGCCACTTACTGTTTGGTACTTCTTTGCAGGTTAAGAAGCGGCACACACCACTTTTGGTGGTTAGTATTTGCTTTTGTGCTATTTCTTATTTTGCAAAGATTTTTCACATTAGAATATGTTAAGAAAAAGGCCACGTATTATTAGCATCGTGTTTAAAACCCTTACTCAGTTGCAATTAGAAGTTCCTCGCAATGACAACTTGTGTTTTTGCTGTATTAACCCATGTTTAATGTAGGTTGTTAAGTGCTCTTCACCATCTTTTTCTGGCTTGATGGACTGTCATTGACCAATTGGAATTGAGGATTGTTATTGAGCCACAATGACTTGTTTGAACCCAAAGATGGATTGGAATTAAAGACTATTATAGACAGAACCAGCTTGGACAATGGTTCTGAATCGAGGGCAGGATCGACTAGTGCTAATCCTGATCCAATCTAGATCAGATCAAGTGATTTAGGCCAATCCAAGATAAGAAATTTTGATTTAGAATCGGCATGGTCAGCTCTTCTAAAAAATAAAAACTCAACTCAGCTCAACTCAAGCCTTAATCTCAAATTAATTGGAGTCTACCATATGAATTCTCTTTCTCAATTCATGGTGATTTTGAGTTATTTAGAGATATATAACTTGTCCAAATCTTATTAAATTATCTTTTTAAGTTAACTTGGATCTCCAGATTCTCCACGTTGTGGGAACCTCGATTTTAATTTTGGGAATTTTTTGTTCTAAACTACTTACAAAAATAGGTGATATCCCATTATACTAACTAGTTCAAGTGATATGTGTAAAAATATAGAACTGAGGTTATCGGGTTCTTTGAAATTTTGATTCTTTTGACCTTTCTTCATCGGATGGTGCAAATATCTAATGTTAATTACATTGAGCAATAACTCGAAGACCCTTGATTAACCATCATAACAACCTGTTGGTAGAAGATGCACATCCACATAAAATAAATACACAATGGACGATAGCCCCATGGGCTCAATGAGATGCAATTACGTTGATTTAAGATGTGGTTGAAGTTGATTTTAATTTAGTTTGGATTTATTTCCAAATTTGATGCCGATTGTATTTGAGTCTATTTTTATGTTTGAGTTTATGTTTGGTTTGTGTTCAATTTGGATTTTTGATTTGATTGGAAATATTATATCTCACTTTTGGGATTTAATGAGTAGTTCAAAATTAAATTGATTTAAATGTTTCAGATTTTTGTTATTATCATCCTCATGATATATATTGATTTTGGTATGTTTCGATTTTAATTTTGATTTGATTTGTTTTAAGTTTTGGTTGTTTTTTTATTTTCAGATTTAATGAAGCCATCTTTTAGATTGATTTTATCTTACTTATTTTAATTTTGGTTTCGCATCCCATCTCGTCCGTCGAGATAGCATCGGTTGTCTGATTTCAAACATCCACATCGACACTTGAATTGTTCATTTTATTTCATCCCATGTCGGAGTACATCAAGTCGGCGCTGTGAGCCGAAATATGAAAATGGCGGTTTCCTTTCTTTTGAGGTGTATTTCCATAAGATCAAATGAAAATCAGCATTACAACGGCAAGCTGACCCATCCTTGATCGAATGGAATTTACTTTTAATATAGCTAAATCTTTTGGCTTGCCACACCGGGGGAAGGATCCATCGACAACGGGAGCCGGCCCGCGCTTATGTCTAGAGTGTGACATGCTGGGTGGGGCCCGGGTTAGCCATCCAAGGTGGAGTGTCCAGTGATGGACTAACTCTCCTTATTTAATTTGGCTTTGGCATTTCAGATTTTATTTAAATTCATTTTTTTGGGTCCAAGGCCCATTGGACTGATTTCATGTCATTCACGACCTGGCTGGTTGGCTTCCTGTCCTTGTGGGCTCGGCTGATCCAGCTTGCATTTCCTTGGGTCTGTTTGGCCTATTTGCATCTTGAATTTCACCTTGTGCTTCCTGTTTTAGGTAGGAAATTGAGGGCCCGCCCAAGTAGTCCCGGCCCGTCCAGCAGATTCCGAGAATCTCAAAGCATCAACCCTCGCCTTAAACTCTAAAGGAATGGAGGAAAGAGAGACTTGGGTCTGTTTTAAGGACCAGATCTGGGGCTGTTTAAGGAGACCGGGACCTGACTGTTTGGCCTGAAACTGGGTCTGTTTGACCTGCAATCAGGGTGACCTGCAGAGGTAAGACAGGGTCTGAATGGTGGTCGGTGTGGGACCTGTTTAGGGGGTACTGTGAGGGCTGGTTTATGACCTGTTCAAGGGTCAATTAACCAGTAAGAATGCATGCCATTTGGGGCTGTTTTGGGGGTAGTGTGGGGGTCAGATGAGGGTCTGATTGAAGGACTGTCTGAACCTGATTTCAGAACATGTTTGAGGTTGCATTTAGAGGTCTGGTCAAGAGTCTGGCAGGTTTAAACAAATGGGCCAATTGGGGACCGAATAAGGTCAGACAGAGGGTCAAATGAAGGACCAACTAGGGGCTGGTTTAGGGGTCTGGTCTGGGCCGAATAGGGCCTGATTTGGTGTTCATCTCAGATGGCTCAGCAGAGGGACCTGTGTAAGGGGATTGTGGGCCATGAGGGACCTGTTTTAAAGGGTCAGACAGCTGCTGGCTTGTGGTCGACTTGGGCTTGAAAGGGGACCAACATGGGGTCACATTGGGATTGATGAAGGGATGAACAGGTGGACCAGAATTTGGCTGGGAAATTGAAGAGATTTTGAAGGAGATATGAAGGAGAATAGAAGAAGGGGAGGTGCAATCAAGGAAGCCTTTCCCTTACCTTTTTCTTTCTTTTCTTCTCTCTCTTTTTTTTTTCTTCTTGATGCAGCAGCTGGACAGACATTGAAACTCCTGGGCTTCCTCTTTGTCTTCTTCTTCTCTCCTTGGATGGCCATGGCAGGTATGCAGCAGGATGGAGGCCTTGGCAGCCTACTTTTCTTCTCTTGTTCTGCTCTTTCTCTCTCCTCTTCTGTTGACCGTGGCTGGCTTGACCTCCTGTACGTACGTGAGCATTTTCCCTGCTTTGGCAGTCCTTTTATAGGAATGGGGATGAATACTCAGCATCGTGGGATGCATCTTGGGTCAAGGGTTATCTCCATTGGGAGATAATATCACTTGGAGAATGAATAGCAGTGATTTCCTATTTTCCCAATATTTTCAGCGCGAATTTCCTTTTTTTTTGGTGGTGGATCCCACCCCAACAACATCCAGCGTAAAGAGATAGGTGTGGGAAGCTTATGGATATTCCCTGATTTTTTTGGATTATCTCCGAATTTCTGAAGTTTATCCATCAATTTTCTGGACTATCCAATAGAAAATACCCAAAAAGGCAGAAAAATGTACTTTCAAGCTCAAAAGATGCAGGAATATCAGAAAATTTTTTCAGGTCTTCAAAGAATAATATTGGGCATGGAAAAGTATTTTTGACCAAATATTGAATTTTTCTGGAGAGAGAAAATGGCTTTCTGGAATGTTTGGAAGAAAATTCTGAAAAATATGGAAATCTAGAAAACTGACTTTGGATGTTTTCTATGAATTTTCAATGAATTTTAGATGAATTCTATTTTTCCGAAGAGAAAATTGATTTTCTGAAATTTTTGGAAGAAAATTCTGAAAAATGTGGAGTTTCCAGAAGATTGGTTTTTGGTCTTTTCTGTAAATTTTTGATGAATTTTGGGTGGTAAATTGAATTTTTCTTGAATTTTTGAATATTTATCTCTATTTTCAGAATAAAATAGGATAAATCTTATTTTTTTGGAAAAGTGAGCGCAATGGCCAAGATGTTCAAATTGGGCCTGAATTGCAGGGAATTGGAAATTTACCAACGAAAAGTTATTGAACAATTGAATTTCAATTGACTTTGGATATTTAATTGAGATGGAAGGAATATCTTAATTAAATAAAATAGGCTATTCTTTTTTTTCCTTGTGAAAAATTTGGCGCCAACACACGTCATTTTATTATTTCAACCTGTGTCATCAAAGGCGATTGCCTTGCTCACTAGGTGACGAGGTGAAGCGAGGTGAGTGCAAAATGTCTTGCTCTAGCCCAAATCTCCAGGGCGACCCCCCTTTCATTGCCGCCCATGGTATTTGTCCGCAGTCCACCGGAGGGCTGTTCTCCACCCATTATCGTGTGGAGAAGATGGATATATCAGTCTGTTGAAACCTCAAATTTTCTCATCCTCTCTTTTTAAAGAGAAAAATAAATTTTTAGTAGGGATTAGAATTCCTTTTTGAAATTCTTTTCCTTCTTTTGAACTAGTATTGACTACTATGAAAATATATGGTATTCATAGAAGTATTAGCTAATTTGATGTGATATTATTTTATAGGAACACCGATGGTTCCACAGATTTGCTAAGTGTCGACATGGGTATCACCCACCACTTAGATGATCTGAGCCACAACTTAATTTATGAGGTTTTATGAGTTCTTTTAAAATAAAATTTGATCTCTCTCCACCGGACTTGCGATATTCCGGTGTTAATTACATCGAGCAAACACTCGAAAACCCTTGATTGACCATCACAGCAACATATTGATCGGAAGTCATTCATCCACATAAACACAAAGCTGGAAGACATATCCCCATGGCCTTATGAGATGGAATTTGGTTGAACTTAATTCAAACTTTCAAGTTTGGGTTCATTGATTTTCTTCTTCTTTTATTTAAGATTTGAGTTGATTTGTTTTGTTTATGTCTTTGATCATTTGTTGACTTAGACAATTTTGAGTTGATCTCCTTTTTTATTTGTTTGTTGGAATTGATTTGCATTTTTTGGGTGTGTTTGTTAGCATTTTTTGCTTGATTTAAGTGAATTTCTTATTATTATTAAGATTTGTTCTTAATAATATTGGTCACTTTAATTTTTTTATGGTTGATTTTAATCTAACCTAACTTGTTTTTGTAGTCATTGGTTGACATTTTTATGCATTATTTAATGACATAATTTTGGTTGGATTATGTTAACATTTTATTAACGTTTTGATCATTTATTTGATTTGGATTTTGTTATGCATACTTATTTAATTAAGTAGCATTATCCATTTGTTTTGATTTAATTTTTTCATAGTTAAGTTGGATTCAAACTTAACATGTTTTGTAACCGTTTGTGGTTATTTTTTTATGTATGATTTTATGACATGGATTTAATTTGATTATGATGGCATTTTTATTAATAAATAAGTCATTATTTAATTTTTATTTAATGAAATTTGATTATTTGATCAAGTTTAGAAATTATTATTTCAATGACTTATTTAATTTTTATCCACCTCTCAAAGTCCATGGGATTATATGTCATCCTTGTAATGGCACATCAGGTCAATCGAACTTGAATTTATTTCTTGTTGATTTGAGTACATGGAAGTACAATAAACGAGGGGGCATTCAAGTCTTTGTTCCTCAATACATGTCAAAGTTCGTTCGATTTGGCTAGCACTTCGGCTTTACCGATTTGGGTTTTGGCTTTGCCGGTATTCCAGTTTTACCGAACCAAATTTTCTTCATATATCCAAGAATATCTTAATTGCATTTGATATGTAGCATTTCTGGAGCTTCTTCAGTTTTGCTGACATTTCAGCTTTACCGATCTGGGTTTCGGCCTTTCCATGATTTCGGCTTTTTACCGGACCATATTTTCTTCATATATCCAAGAATGGCTTGATTGCATTTGATATGCGGCATTTCTGGAGCTTGTTCAATTTTGTCGGCATTTCGGTTTTTACCGATCTGGGTTATGGCCTTTCCGGTATTTTGGCTTTACCGAACCAGATTGTCTTCATGTCTCCGGCAATGGCTTGATTGCATTTGATATGCGGCATTTCTGGAGCTTGTTCGGTTTGACCGGCATTTTGGCTTTACCGATTTGGGTTTTCATCTTGATTTCCCGTTCGGTTTGACCGGCATTTCGGCTTTACCGACTTGGGTTTTCACCTTGATTTCCCGTTCGGTTTGACTGGCATTTCGGCTTTGCCGACTTGGGTTTTCACATTGATTTCCCGTTCGGTTTGACCGGCATTTCGGCTTTGCCGACTTGGGTTTTCACCTTGATTTCCCGTTCGGTTTGACCGGCATTTCGGCTTTGCCGACTTGGGTTTTCACCTTGATTTCCCGTTCGGTTTGACCGGCATTTTGGCTTTACCGACTTGGCCACTTGGGTTTTCACCCTGACTTTCCGTTCGGTTTGACCGGCATTTCGGCTTTACCGACTTGGGTTTTCACCTTGATTTCCCGTTCGGTTTGACCGGCATTTCGGCTTTACCGACTTGGGTTTTCACCTTGATTTTTCGTTCGGTTTGACCGACATTTCGGTTTAACCGATTTGGGTTTTCTATTTGAATTCTTGTTCGGTTTGACCGGCATTTTAGCTTTATCGATTTGGGTTTTCATCGTGATTTCCCATTCGGTTTGACCGGCATTTCGGCTTTACCGATTTGGGTTTCCATCTTGATTTTCTGTTTGGTTCGACCGGCATTTCGGCTTTACCGATTTGGGTTTTCATCTTGATTTCCCGTTCGGTTTGACCGGCATTTCGGCTTTACCTACTTGGATTTTCACCTTGATTTTTCGATCGATTTGACGGGCATTTCGGTTTTACCGATTTGGGTTTCCTATTTGAATTTCTGTTCAGTTTGACCGGCATTTCGGCTTTACCGATTTGGGTTTTCATCTTGATTTCCCATTCGGTTTGACCGGCATTTCGGCTTTGCCGATTTGGGTTTCCATCTTGATTTCCCGTTTGGTTTGACCGGCATTTCGGCATTATCGACCTGGGTTTTCACTTTGATTTTTCGTTCGGTTTGACCGACATTTCGGTTTTACCGATTTGGGTTTTCTATTTGAATTCCTGTTCGGTTTGACCGGCATTTCGGCTCTACCGATTTGGGTTTTCATCTTGATTTTCCGTTCGGTTTGACCGGCATTTCGGCTTTGCCGACTTGGGTTTTCACCTTGATTTCCCGTTCAGTTTGACCGGTATTTCGGCTTTACCGATTTGGATTTTCACCTTGATTTCCCATTCGGTTTGACCGGCATTTCGGCTTTACCGACTTGGGTTTTCACCCTGATTTCCCGTTCGGTTTGACCGACATTTCGGCTTTACCGATTTGGGTTTTCATCTTGATTTCCCGTTCGGTTTGACCGGCATTTCGGCTTTATCGATTTGAGTTTTCTATTTGATCCCGTGTAGCTTAAGTTCGCATTTTTTAAATGCGGGCTACTCGATCCCTCTCGCGAAACGAGATAGGAATTTGATCGATTGGACTTTGGAGGTTGGGTGAAACCCTTACTCCCTTCTCGAATGGCCAAAAGCCAACTCGAGGCGATTGGAACTTTCTTTGGAGGTCGGGCAAAACCCTTCATTCTTTTTCGAACGGCCTAAAGCCAATTCGAAGAAAATCGGAACTTGCTTTGAAGAATAGACTTCCTCTCTCTTGGGAAATCTCTCTCCTCCCAATCTTCTCACCTTCCAACCACTCTCCAACCCCTCCCCACGTATGGCCATGTGGGGGTATTTATAGAGATTTTTGGAGGGGTAAAAGGGTCATTTGGAAGACCCCCACTAAACCCATTTTCGAGTTAGTGGGGGGGTGACCTGATTCAGGGTGAGTTTAACCACTTTTCCCCTTCTTTAAGATTTCTGTTTGACCGGTGGTCAAACTCGGTGGTAACTCCACCAAGGTGACCGGATCCAGGGAGGTGGGCGCACCTTCCTGCCTTGTGGGCATCGTCGGGATCACGCAGGGGGGCCGGTTGATCGGGTCTCCCCTCCTTTTTGCATTTTTTTATTTTTTGTTTGACTGGGCAAACCCAGTTGACCGGGGGTGCCCGGGTTGACCCGGGTGAGCAGCGTGCACACGCGCGCGACCGCCGCGCGGAGGCCCATGGGCCATTTTTTTTTGTGAGATAATCCCCCGGTTTGACCGGGGGAGTCGGTTTGACCGGGGAGGGGGGCGCGCGGTTGCGCCCGACGTCGCACGCGCACCCGCACGGCCATTTTTTTTTATTTTTCTTTTTTGATCACTGTTCACCCGACGCATTTTTGTCACCGTTGACCGGGAGTTGACCCCGGGCACTGTTCACCCGAGGTCTTTTCTCCCTCGCGGCTCTCTCTCTCTCGCGACGGAAGCGCGAGGTCCCACGGCAGTTTCTCCTAGTCCCGGCGGGCTCGACGGAGGCGGCGAGGCAGCTTGACGGCGGTGCGGTGCGGTGATGGCAACAACAGCAGACCTGGCGGTGGTGAGCTCGGCGGTTCCTTTCTCCCGAACGGTCTCCCTTTGCGACAGAAGTGTATGGGCTTGCGGCAGGCTCTCCTCCTTCCAGCGGCCTTGGAGGCAGTGGAGGAGTGGTCCAATGACTCTCTTTCGACAAGCTTGGCTCGACGAGGGCGGAGATGGTGGCTTGGACTCCCTCGAGGGTGGCTTGCGGGGAATTTTTTTTGGCTGATCTTCTCATTTCTCCCTTCTGGCCTCTCTTCGTTTCTCCTTTCTAGCCCTTTCTTTTTTTCTCCGTTAGCATGGATTTCCCCCAGCGGCTCTCCCCTGTGGAGACAGCGGCAAAAGGGGAGGTCAGCCATGTCGGTTTAAACCGACGATGGTGACGGCAGGAACTTTTGGGCTTGTTTAATGGTGGCGTCGACGTCGCAAAACAACGTCTACAATGGTGACGGTGGGAGATCTTCGGTCCTCTTTTTGATGATGCTGATCCGTGGTAACGCTTCCGCCCTTTTTCTTTCCGACAATCGATTTTCTCGACCGTCATTCCGATTGGATTGATTCAACCATTTAGGAGACCGTGTTTGCCTCTTTTGGACCGGTTAATTTAGTAAGCCATTGAGAATTTAATCGGTTGGGGTTCGTCTCTTTCCGGCTTCGGTTTCGACGTACCGATATCGATTTTTGTCGATCGACATGCGTATGTGTTTGGCCCTTTTTAGGGATCGGGATTTTTTCAGTTTCAACACAGTCCCATTTAGACGGGATCTGGTCACTTGAAGTAAACCAGCCCTGAAGTGCTGTACCACCTTGGTCTGACTAGTGGTTCAGCCTTGTTATTTCCCCAGTCCACTTTAAGTTGTGAATTGGGCGAAACAGGCTCACAGGTCGGATTTTAGATATTGCAGACTCTTCTACCCCCGCGGCCCGCCGCTTCCTAACCAAGGGATCACGCGGCTTCTCCACTTTGCTTTACCCACCGGTATTCTCCTCCCTCCTCCCATAAATTCCCCTTTACGTATTTTGTGCCTCAAACACTTGAAATGGGTGCCTGAGGCAAAGTGATGGGAATCAAATCGAAAATCAATAATCGTTTCTTGCATCCCAATTCATGATGGGAATCAAATCGAGGGTCAATAATCGATTCATGTTAATAATTGAATTGGGATGCAAGAAACGATTATTGATTTTCAAATATCATGTAATTTTGATTTTTAGGTCAATAATGGGTCCATTTAGGTATTTTCCTAATTTTTAGGATTTTTAGTTGATTTGTTTGAGCATTTTTTCAATTTCTTAACATTTTCGAATTTTTTTCTGAATTTTTTACCCTATCAATAGGGGCCCATGTATACGATACAGGAGATGAGATGCAATACATGAAATTTGAATCCCGTTGAAATCGTTTCCCATTATGCCCTTGAGTTCCCCGTTCTCTTAAACCCTCGCGAGAGGGTCTTCCTCTCTCTCGAATTTCATTTGGCAAGCGGCTGGCCCGCGACTCTCCTCCGGCGGCTGGCCGGCGACTCTTTCCCGGCGGCGGACGGCGGTCTTCACGCGGGAGTTTTCTTCCACCGGAGAACCCTAGCGCTGGAGTACTTCTTCCGGAATCTTCTTCCTCTTCCGCGAGCAGCTGGCCCGCGATTTCTCCCGGCGGCGAACCCTAGCGCGATATTCGTTCTCCTTCGGATCTCCTTCCTCCGATGGAGAAAACAAAGAGCACCTTTGGGAAAGTCGTTTCTCCTCTCTTGGATCTGCTGGTTTGTCTTGAACCTCATCTCCGTTGGATCGATCTTCCGATCTCTACGGTAGTTTCTTCCTCCCCTACGCATTGAGGACAACTCGTCTCCTTTCTTCTTCGTTCTCTTCTTCCTTTTTGAAGATAGTCATCTTCTATCCCTTCTGCTGAACTTGGCTCTTGCGACTCCTTCTCTGTTTCGAATGGATCTATTTTTTTTTGGACCTGTCGTATGTGGTCTGTGATCAACATTATCGGTAGCCGAAGTTCATCTCCCTTGCGGGTGATAGAATGTTCGTTGTTGCCTCTTGTTGGTTAAGGAGGACTGCTCTATGTCTGCGGAATGTTGAATCCTGTTCAACTGGTCATCTCGACTTCTTCTACTTGGTACTGTTGGGCGGACCTGTGAAGTCAATATTTACTGGTAGCCGAAGTGCTCTTCTCCCAAGCGAATTACCGAGTCTTCGTTGTTGCTGTTTATGCTGGCTGAACATAGCTCGAGCTCCATCTTTGGAGATGTTGAATATTTCCATTCTGAGGCTTGGCCTATGACGACGGGATCTACGTTTTGACCTCGGTTTGATTCTTTCGATCTCTTACTACGCTGGTTGATAGAATACTCCTATTACTTGAGTCGTCCTCCCTCTTCTCTATGAATCGGAAGTTCTGCGCTATTGGAAAGAAATGCTAAGAACAGATTCGGCTTGATCTTTGGAACAAATGGAAGTCATTGGTAGTCTGGCAGATCCGATTTAACTATACATAGTTATTTCCGATCTTGAGACGTAGCTATACTGTTGCTCAGAAGTCGTGTTCCCGTTTCAATGTTAATCTTCAATTCGAACTTGACATAGTGTTCTGAGTCTTCAGTGTTCCGTCTGGATTTATTCATGTTTCCCTCACATAGCTGGCTCGCAGATGTTCAGTTTGACTACTTGAAATGCTGTGGGATTTAAGTCCTGAAAGAACAGATTCCTACTATTGGTCCTGTTTACATACCATCAATTGGTCTGCTAAAATTGGTTCTCAATTGGTCTGCTGATTGGTTTGTTTAACCCTATGGATATTGCTGAAATTTGTTGGATTTCGGTTGGTTATAGTTTTCTGAAAAAAAATGTACTGTGCTGATCAAATCCGGTTGTAGATGACGGAGTAAGATCCGTAACTCCCGGATCAGCATATCAATAAACTCGATCAGGGATGAGTTCATATATGAGGTCGAGTTAGGGCTATGATGATTTATACTATGTATTTCTGAGCCCTTGTCCCTCCCAAAGGATACCATATTGCTGCTGCGACTATTTCATTTGTTGAGCTGCATAATTTCTCCTGAGTTTCAGCAATTTGGGTTTATTGTGGACATATACTACTGATGCCTGTTAGTTTTAACACCTATTGGTATTTTGGAATTATCGCTGGAAGTCTGCTCTTGTTTTGGCAAATTATCTGCTGGTTATATCTGGATTATTATTTCTGAGCTTATTACTGTTGGAAATTTGTTCATATCTGGTCTGTTACTTGTTGGTTCATTTTCAGTCTGCTGGTTACTTTTCTGTTTGGCATTTTATCTGCTGGGTGATATTTTCTGGATTCTTTTGAAATCATGGGACCCCCGGTCCCGTCCCGCATCACAAAGGCAAGGCAAGGCTCTCCTTCCATAGCTGCCTTGCACCTTCGATAACATAGGTTTTAACTTTCAATTAGTCTGATAATTTTTACTTTTTTAATTGAACTTTCTTAGGTCTACGTTTAATACGTGCAAAGTATCTCAATTTCTTTTCTTTCAATTTGTCTACAATGGCCCCTGCTGTCATATTTTTTAATATATTCATTATATATTTTAATCTAGTACGGCACCACATCCACCTTAACATTATTATTTCAATAACACTTAATTTGGAAGCATATTTTTTATCTATTGTTCAATATTCACTACCTTACAACATTGCAAGTTCTTGCAAGTTCTATAGTTGTATGATGAAATTTTCTTTTCAACTTTAGTAGAATCTTATGATTACATAGAATTCTTGTAGTCTATCTCCACTTCATCTCTTGTTTCAATCCTATGGTTAATGTCCTTATCACAATCACCATCTGTCTGAATAGTCGAATACTTTGATTTAATATTACTCCATCCAAACTAATTCCTTTCTCTTCTTTCCTTTGATTTTCATTAAATTTGCAATGCATATATTTTGTCTTAGTTTTACTTATTTTGAAATCTTTAGACTTAAGTTGTTTCACCCGAGTTCTAACTTTCTATTAATTTCTTGTATCTCATCTATTATTACTGCATCTTCTGCAAATATCGTACAACATGATATGTGTTGGCATCAAATTTTTTCGCTTAGCTTGCTTGATACAAATTTCAGCAATGCCGAAGCCGGTGTAGAAAATCTGACCCAGATTCGGAAAATTGAAGAATAGATGATGCAAACAGGCTCTGAAAATGCCTTGTCTTGGCTTTACGTATTACAAATGGCTAATATAATGTGCTCATTGCATAGCCCCGGTCGAGAGCTTCGCAACGGTACCCAAAACATGGAAAACGGACACCGGAAGGCCGAAATGACCATTTTGCCCCCGACACTTTGGCACAAGTTGGGACTCTAACATGGAATTTTAACTTTACCACATTGTCAAGGTTAGATAGAGCTAAGCAACGCTCGAAACGGATCGAAAATCCGACCCCCGGATGAAGAGATATGCAAGAAATATCAAATATAGACGGAAAGCCGTATGTCGTTGCACCAGGGGCATAATGGTCCGATCAGCTCCCGGATCGACCCATGGGTTGAAATTTTCAATTTTCATGGCTCAAAACATTGATCTCATGAATATTGGTGCATGAAAAATAAATTTGGCCAATGGGAGTAGGTAATTGCATTCAATTACAGTTTCCGGCATTATCGACGACCGAGATTGCACCGATCAGAGAAATCGGTAAAATTAGAGATCCTGGACAATTTGGGAGATCTCAGTCACACATTTGGATTGATCATAAGATCAATGGTCATCAATGATTGTCCCATTTTTTTCTGATTTAATTTTGGCTGTGTTTAATCAATTTCCGACCGAAATTAATGATAGCCGTCGGATCGGGAGTCTTTTAGATGAACGGTCTAGATTGGATCACTCTCTCTCTCCTCCCTCCACTTGGCTGGCCGAACTCCTCCCCATCTGCCATGCGCACAATCCCCTGCAAGTTATGGAGCTGGCCGAACTCCCCATCTGATGGCATGGCTAGCAACTTTGGCTTATCTCCCTCAACCACCTCAACAAGCTCAACAACCCCCATGGTTTATCCTTATCACTCTCAACAACCCATGGCTTATTCCTATCTGATGGCTAGCTAAACCAACCTTCTCACTCCCTTGTGCGTTCAATCCTCTAGAATATAGGGGCTAGCCGAACCAGCCTTCCCACTCCCTTGTGCGTTCAATCTCCTAGAAGATAGGGGCTGGCTGAACCAGCCTTCCCACTCCCTTGTGCGTTCAATCTCCTAGAAGATATGGGCTGGCTGAACACCCTTCTCTCCCTCTCTTTCTAATTGGCGCACAACCTCGACAACCTCAACCATCTTGCCTTACTCCACTCAACAACCTCAACCATCTTGCCTTAATCCACTCAACAACCTCAACAGCCCTAGCCTTATCCCCTTTTACAGATGGCGCCCTCAGCCCCTATAAAAGCCCCCCTCAGCTGGCCATGTGGAGGACAAGCTGATCACCCTGCGGAAGCGTTGCCTCTCCTTCCCCTCACCATCTTTGGTCGAACCAGGCCTTCCTCATCTTGCTTGGACGTCTTCAGCATCAAGTCAGCAAGCTCTCCTACCCATTTTGGGTGTGCCAAGTGAAGAAGAAGAAGAAGAAAAAGGCTTCCTCCAGCAGGCGCGCCAGCAGTAAGTGCAACCAGCCCACCTGATTGGTGTGCCAACTTCAGCAAGTGCAGCAAGCTCTCTTCATCCCTTTGCTTCATCCATCAACATCAGCAAGGAGAAGACTCCCTTTTCTCATCCAACAGTAAGAGAATAAGGGTTTGGTGGCACCTTCAGCCCATCATCTTCAACACCACCTGCAGTGCAAGAGAGAAGAAAAAACCGGTGAGTAGGAGAAGCGTGCTCCAATGTAGTCATTTAATTCTACTCTTCCTCTTCTCTTTTTTACCCATCTCCATGGTGGCATACCCTATGAGTAATGCCCATTCAGCCCCTTTGAGTGCCCTCCACGTTGGTCTACAGAAAGCCATCCTTTAGCCTCAAGGGTACCCTCTATTTGGCCATCACAAAAACAGCCCCTTGCTGTCCCTTAAAACAGGCCTCTAAACCAGCCCCTTTGTGCACCCTTTTGGCTCTCCATTTCGGCCCCTAAACCTTCCACTATCATGCCTTGTTCGTCCTCACTTATGGTCACTTGAACATGCACCTCCTACCTCCCCCAATCAGGCCCCGAATGGCATCCCAAACAGGCCCCCTTGCTGGCCCAAGTTCTGCCCCCCTTGTGAGTACCCATGTCAGGCCCCTTTGATGGTCACCTAGTTTGCCCTATGTGCAACACACCCAATACAGCTCTTACAGCACCCCTAAACAAACCAAACATCCTCTTTGATGTGTGGAAGGAGGGGTGACAGCCCGGGTCTCTTGGTATCCGCCGGACGGGCCAAGAGTTAAGCCGGGTGGCCCTGATTTCTACATATCAAAATGTCCTTGTGCTACCCCTAAATCAAACCCCATGTGTCTTGTTCTTCTTTCCCTTAGAGTATAGGTTGAAGGTCGACACTTTGAGACTCTCGAAATCCGCCGAACGGGCCGAGACTACTCGGGTGGGCCTTCAATTCTCATGCCCTTTGTGCATCCCGAAACCAGGCCTAGTTTACACTTAAACCTGCCCTTTGTTCAGTCCTACCAAAAGCCCACTTAAACAACACCTTAGCCAACCCATTCCAACTCCTCTGAGGTTCACCTACCCCGTTGCTACAGCAGGATGTCAAGGTGCAAAAATGGAGTGCAAATCAGGTCAACCGGGCCATGGAGGTGCAAAGCAGGCCCATTGGGTCATGAAGCTCAAAGCAGGCCACCAGGGCCCTTTGTGTTCATTATACGTTGTGCATGTGCACGCTCTCGTCAAACAAGATCGTTATGGCAGTTAATCAAGGGTGTTCGAGTGTTTGCTCGTTGTAAATGAACATCGGATATTCGCACCATCCGATGGAGAGAGGTCAAAAATATTTTCACAGAACCCGAACCTCAGTTGTATACTCTTTTAATATCACCCGGACTATCTAGTATTTTTATGGTCTATCACCTACTTTACTAGAAAATTCGGATGTCGATATTTCAAAACATACAAAAACAAAAAATCTTTTCGAAGAATCAAAAAGATTCCCGAGGTTCCCACAATATGTCAATGTCATATTGTATATTCTTTGTTAATTTGTCTATAAATAATGCAAAATGATAAGAAGTTTTTGTAGACCTTTAATATAAGCCTAAAAAATAGGGACTTTTTTATACAAGACACATGACGAAAGCTCAAGGTTGGTTCAGCTCCATAATAGGCTGCAGAGGTGGAAGCTGCAACTCCCCTGCATCTTCTCCACCCTTAAGTGACCATATCTAGACCCGATATGAGTGATAACGTGGGGAAGACGTAGGGGACCTGATACGAGTGATAAGGTGGGGAAGATGCAGGGTGGTGGCTGTGCCGCCCCTGCCTCCCATTCCGGCACTAGATCAATTAATTCAGGTGGATCCAGGACTGATCTATAAGCTGATTCCAGCCATTCGGCAGGATATCTGATCTTGTTAGAAATTGGGTTGGCATAGGCCAATATTGATCCAGAATTGGCTGATTCCACTTCCATGGACTTGGGCAAGGATATGCTGATTAACATCATTACATATTTAACTGAAATTTCTCTGTGAACATAAGAAAAATTTTGGGTGTTTGACAGATGGTTAAGTTAGTGGGGGACAGGATGGGATTGGTCCCTGTTAATTAAAAAGTATTCTACTAGTCATGAGATGGCAGAGGTGGATGCTATATGAAACAGATAGTAGCTTGTGCCCAAGGTTGATCATATATTCTCTCTTGGAAATGACATGGGCATGGCTGGTGACAGGGTGGTGGTGGTTGGTAGAACTCCGCCTTTGTGAAGTTGCAGCCGTTCTTGCAGATGAGGGACCTCCTGATTCAACTGTGTGAGAGAGAGAGAGTATTGCTGACTGACAAGAGAACTGCCTATACTTCCTGCTGCCATCCCCTCCTTGTCCAGAAGCAACAACACCAGTGCTGAGTTCACACTCCTCCCTGTACACACCCGCCACCCGCCCATTGGCTGCCACACGTGATCCAAAGATGAGAGAATCAAGTTTTTCTTTCCTTCTTTTCAGTCTTAATTCTTAAAAAGCAGAGACGATGTGCTTTTGTACTCCATTTGCTAGTGGTTTAGATGTAAATTTTCAGTTGGGAGTACAAATTTCTCCTCCTAGTGGAAGCCAGTTGCTTTTTATGATGGCCAGGAGGTCAAAATTTCGTTTTAACACGTAACAGAATACAACATAGGAAAATGAAAACAACAAAGAAGAAGAGAACCATCATGATGCATCCACCGAGGTGGTAGAAGCCAATAGGGATGACATAAAGAAGTCTCTAAAAGGTAAAAGTTTCTTCCTGAATGTCATCCCTTCCATGTGTTTTCCGGTGCAAGCAAATGTACAATCTTTGACTAAAGTAGTCATCAATAAAAGAATTGATCTCAGGTGCTCAAAATGTTCATCGAAAATCCTTCTGTTTCTTGTCCTCCATATAGCCAAAGCATTGCAGGCCGGATAAGTTCCCTTTGTTTTGTTTCCAATTCCAGGGGTTTAAACTTGGCCAAGTAAAGAGGAGGATAGAAGTGACATCATCTTGTTCCATCCATTGGAACATCTGTCCTTTAAACAGAGCAGACCAATATGAACAAATGACCCCATCCCATACTTAATAAAGAGGTGATCAACAGTCATCCTGCATGCCGCACAAAACACATCTCGTGAGCATATCAGGGAATAATTTATTAAGTTGACTTCTTGTTGGTAGTCTCCCTTTGCATATCTTCTATAAGAAAAGCTGAATTTTGATGGGATATGATGATCTCTATACCACTGGGTGTCACATGACCTCCACTCCTCCCATAATGAGTCTATTCATGGTGGATTTGACTGTGAAAGTAGTACCGTTACTAGGCCACCAGACAAACTTGCCATCCTTGCTATCAATACATTTATAACCATTTAGAAAAGCCAATAGGTTTGTAAGATCGCAAATTTTTTCCTCTTTCAGCGCCATTCTGAAGGGTATGCACCATTGTGCTCTGGAGTCCCGATTGCAACTTACCTTAGTTTGATGGTTACAGCATAACCTGCTGCTAAGAAACATAAAAGCAAGAGTAGAATACCCATACCAATGATTCTTCCAAAAGAAAGTCTCTTGTCGCCATTACCCACCTTAATGGAGCATATAGAGTTAAAGAGGTCCCTATTATCAAGGATACCTTTCCATATGCTCGAAACTCTGTTTCTTTCCCTGAAATCTTTGGCCCACACTTCATTCTCTCATGCACCATATTTGGAAGTTTTAATTCTAGCCTATATAAAGTGTCTATTATTCTTGAGTTTTCATATTCATTTGGAAAGAAGGGCATATTTTATAGTTTCAAGAGGTACCAGACTTACACCTCCTTAGTTGATT
Organism: Cryptocoryne crispatula var. balansae; assembly: GCA_036172225.1. NCBI lineage: Eukaryota > Viridiplantae > Streptophyta > Magnoliopsida > Alismatales > Araceae > Cryptocoryne > Cryptocoryne crispatula. Next base: position 9,973,235 of record CM069934.1, read on the forward strand.
TGCATACATGATTCCATTTGATAAGTTGTAGGTCTTTTTTTATCAATAGTTCATTTCCAGAAAAATCTAGCTCTAATGCTCTTCATTTTAGCACATATGCTTTTAGGCACTTTGAGAATAGAGAAGTAGTAAAGCGGAATATTTTGCAACACTACTTCGGAAAGCAACCACCTTCCCCTGCAGATAACATCATGCATTTCCAGCATTGAAGTTTATGCATTTTGTGAACCACTCATTGCCGAACATTGCTCTTAGTACCTTTGTCTGATAGAGGAAGCTCAAGGTATTTAATAGGTAAGGAAGTCCAAGGCATATTGAAAATACTCTGAATTCAAACTCTCTGCGTGTCAAGAAAGTTAATTCCCACAAATTCACATTTATCCATGTTAATATTTGGCCCTGTCTTTGCTTGCAGTAAGGATAACTTGACTCTAAGGTGAAGACATTTGTCAGTGTCCCCAAACTCCACCTCTTGTAATCTTTCTTCAACCTATTCCATTTTATTATTTGGTCATCAGTAATTTGGTCACTGGCATTCAAACTCTCATAGTGATCAGTCTTTGAGACACATGCCTTCTTGACAATTGAAGAAGTATTGAAGTTGGATATTGCCCATTGCTGCTAGCATCTCTTAATACCCTTGAGTTTGTTTACAAAATTTAATGTAGCTGAAGTCGGGTTGGGATTCTATTCATTCACCAGCCTTGTACCATGTCCTTGAGCTTAGGTTCTCTGCACGAAGCTAACTTAAAATGAAATTTGTTAACACAATTGGAAAGAAGTTACTACACTTGATCTCAACTGCACAGTGATCGAAGACCACCTTGGGTAGGTGAAAGCCCTCAGCAAAATCATGCATCTGAGACAACAAGGAGACAAAGAATTGTTCAGTTTTGATTTAGATCTTGACTCTTGAGTTAGACCAAGTGAACTTGAGTCCAAAGCTTGAAATATCGATCAGTACACAATCATTCACAAACTCCTTGAAGAGCACCATCTCTCGGGTCCAAACCTCCTGACCCAGTCTCTTGCCAGATTTGAGGGCCGCATTGAAATCTCTAGTCACACACCATGCTTTGTTAATGAAGTTTTCTATCCCATTCTTGAGGGTGGAGTAAAAAGTAGGCATTTCATTGGAATCCGCAAGTCCATATACATTACCAAGCTATCAGACATTGTTGTTCCCTGTATACTCAAGGATTAATTAATATATGCCTCTTTGATATTTCTCCACTTGGAATCTGTTGTCATTTCACAACACTGCTAGACCCCCACTTCTACCAGTGGTAGACAGTAGACACAAAGATGAACCCGTTAAATTCTTGTGCTTCACTACATTTGCGAAGTTGTTATCATCAAAACTTGATGTTGACACCAACATTTTACACGAAGGAGCCAAAGAGTTCGATTTCACTTCAAACAAAATTCCAAACCCGAAAAAAGGAAACAGTTAACTGCAGATTTGCTGAAATTTTGCTAAGTCAATAATCAGAGGGGAATGTGTGCCAAAAATAATACTTTTGAGGGCTCACTACGACCTACTTTGAAAGCCAAATCCGAGAGAATTTTCGAAGCTTAATTTAAGTTAATTGTAAGGCATTTATAAGCTGTAAATCAGTAAAATTTATAACATTCTCATGAGTTTGCCATTGGGCCACTTAAAGGGCACAAAATAAGCCCAATATGGGTCTTTAAGGAGGTCATGTTACAACCCATCAAGAAAGTTGCGAAATTTGAATCAAGTATCTTGCTTTGGCAGGTAAGATAATAAAAAGTATTTGATTTTCTAAATTAGGTTCTCAAGATAGCTATTCAATCAAATCTAATTAATACTTATTTATTGAGAAATCTTCCCGTATTCTTTAAAGCAATATATCTTTATCAGATATGAAGATCCTTGTGCACCATCAACCCTTGGATCTGGCTTTGCCAGCTTTTTTAAACCCTAGCCGCTAGTCCTTATATTTGAGGAATTTTTTTACCAATTCACAGTCATCAGATCTTGCCCCATAATTCACAGCCCTTGGATCTGGTGCCCGCCTCTCAGCCCTCAGCCCTCTCTATTAAAAGACCTCAAGGCCTGCTGCATCCTCTCTCTAGAGATCAGCTGCCTGCCTCTCCAGCAGCCTCCCTTCCAACCAATACGTGGGAATCAACTCTCTCCAGCCATAGCTGCCAGATCACCCTCTGTTCTCTGCTCTTTGTTCTCTTCCAGCCTTGGAGAAGACCCAGCCGCCATCTTCTTCCAAACCTGCTGCCAACGTGAGAAGACTGCAACCATGAGAAACCATCAGCCAGACAACTCTTTCCCTCCACTTTTCAAGTTTGAATCTGCTCTTCTGTTTCTCCCTTCCTGCCAGTACGTGAGATGCCATCCTCTCTTTCTCCAGCTGCCAGGAAGCCACCTGGTGTGCCCCCTCTTACTACTTGTTGCCAATTGCTGCACCAGAAAAAAGGAGAAGGAGCAGGAAACCACCTGCTGCTGTTGTCTGTACTAGGCATAGCACCTGTTGCTGGTGCTGATGGTGTTACCCGGCGCCAGGAAGTAGAGGAGGAGAAGCAGGCTGCGCCCATACTTGCTTGCTGCTGTGCCCAAGGAAGATGAAGAAAAACCAAGAGCTAAGGCATCCAAAGCTCCGATCTGTTGGTGTTGTGCTCAAAGAAGAAGACCTTGAGGTAATATTCAACCTCTACATCTGAAGAAAAGAAGAGAGATGTAGAAATGGGAGACTTCTCAGTCACAAAAATCTGACATGGTCAGCTGTGGGAGATAGCTCCAATGACAAAGCAATCAAAGGGGGCCTTGATCAGCTACCCCATGGACCAAACAAATCATCAAATGCTCAACTAGGTCTGCGTGCGGGAATGACTCTATGTTAGGCCTTTTGTCCTAATTAGTGCTAAAAAATTAAAAGGTCAATAATAAATCTTGCTCAGGCTGTGTAGGAATAGTTATATGCTAAGCCCTTTTGTCTTAGGTAGAAATGAACAATGAATCCCAACTAAGGCTGTGTGTGGGAATAGCCTTGTGCTATGTCTTTTTGTCTTAGTTAAACTTAAAATAAAAAAATATACAAAATAATCAAACAATTAAGGTTACACATTTCCACTCCTAACTATATACACATTTCCACTCCTATTTATTTATGTCGTTTTTGCTTTTTCTAGCGGAGTCAAATTTATCTTCATTAGGATATCAACAAACTCTTGATTCATCTCAAAAGATGTTGGGATGGATGACTTTTTATACTCATTTGTTGTCTTCAACATTGTTTTAACCGAAGTTGTATCTTTTTTGTCTTTTTTCTTTTAACTTATCCTCAAAAGTTATTGAAACTCTTTTTTATCCTTTCTTGACTTTGTTGCTAACTTGAACTCTGGATTGGAGGTAGAACTACCATCTTTGGTCAGGTCCACATCATGTTCATGTTTAGGTGTATTATATGAATAATTAAATATTAAACTTTATTGTGGAGGAAGAGTATTCTGAGCTCGACTTCCAGAAACCTTGCCACCTACGATACATATTACATGTCAGAATATGTTAACACTTAAGATTTATTAGGAACAATATATATTGAAGTCTATTATCTTCAAAAATTTCATACCACTCATTGTACAATAGAATAGTAACTCCCCTCCATGCTTTAGCTTCTGGATATTTCTATAACATGTTTAGTAACATAAGACGTTGTATCATAGTTAAAGACATAATTACAATCAATTATATTTTTAATTTACCTAAATATAAGCATCCTAAACTTTATCGATTGCCGTGAATGTATTCAAATGTGGATTGAATCCAAATCCATTCTAATTGAATAAGATCCTCACAATAACATAATCAGACTTTATGACTTGAACATGTGTTTTGAGCTGTTTACTTATAACATTAGTTCCAAATCGTTTACTAAACTTTAATCTCATAGCTTCTCACGCTTTCGATTTATAACTTGTAGATACTCTTTCTTTTTTTCATTTTGATAGTGTTCTACCAATATTTTAGTCAACAATGTCGAGCGTGTTTGATCTCACGTTATCATGTCATTATTTTCACTCGCGGAAGAAATTTGTGTTTTGTCCATCTATCACATTACAGATACGCAGACATATACATATACACTACATTAATATTATCTGACATTTACGTATATGTGGACACCCAATTTCATTTAAAAAATATAGAGAGAGATAATATTCTAATTCAATCCGTTAATATCATTTTTGTTTAAAGATGTCATGCCTTCACCAAGCCCCAGTTGGGAAGATCGTAACCCATTTAAATCCATTCTCTCCAAATGCCTATTTATTCTATAGCTATTCCATGAATAAAAAAGGGGAAAAAATAGCCAGCCGTAGCCAGCTCCCCGTGCGCCAGTCTAGCGTGTAAGCCCATTTTTCATGGCAACTTGGATCCTTGCAATCTAAGAGGAAGTCACGGAGTGGAGGAGGGGTCGTCCGGACCTCATCTTCTATTTTTTGCAGCTGAAAAGAAGGAAGGGAGATGAATGCGGCAAGCGCTGGATGGAAGGCCAGCCGCGACTTCTAGTTTGGAGAAGCCGCAATGACAGGATAAAAAGATGAAGAAAGAGGCTTCTTTTAGTTCGGTCAATCAAAACAGCACTCGGAGAGGGATCCGCAAGAAAGAGAGGAAGAGAGGGATCGGAGAGAGGGGCAGACGACGTAGAAGCCATCTTCAACTAAGAAGGAAGAAGAAGAAAAAGAAAAGGGGTAAGTCACCGTGCGCTCTTCAACTCCTCCCCTCTTGGTCGACCTCTTCCTCTATCGACGCCTATCACGGCCTCGACGATGACTCCAACAACCCCCGCAAGACCTGGCACATGTGGCCCACCCTTTTTTTGGTGATCCCCTTGAGCTGAACTGGCTGGACGGCGGCACCGGCAAGTGCGTATGACGGAGAAGGACATCTTGTTTCTTCCCTCAGCTGCAATGCCTTGTTTGCTAGCCTCAAGATTCCGATGGCGTCTCCAAGCTCCACCGGCGGGAGGAGGGACCTGTGGAGGGGGTTCAGTCTTGGCTGGCCTTGGCAGCCTCTTTCAGACATGGCGACAACCACCTCCAACAGCTGCTTCCCCTCCCTTGGCGATCTCTGTGAGCTCGGATGTGCCGGATAGCAGCACCAACGGGTGCATAAGGTAGGGGAGAGGCGTCCCGGTCCTTCCTTCGGCCGCGACGACACCTTAGTTCCCCCCCCTGGGGCAATGGCCTCCATGGCGACTTTGGTCACCCCAGGGCGCTCCCACTGCACCGTCAACTGCGTTGGGTGATGCAACCACTTCTGGCGACAGCAGATGACCTCCATAGTGGCTCTAGTCGATCTGCACTACGGTCTTGGCGGCTCCAAACAGAGCTGTTGACAATGCCAACCACCCCCGTGGCCCCACCGGTAGCATCCCCAAGTCCTGATAGTGCCTCCATGCTCCTTCGGTGACAGAAGGTCCTGTGAAGGGACTTGGCAGGGATGGCGATCTCTCCATGGCAGCAACAACAAGCCTCGTTTGGGGCTTCCGTGATTCATCCGATGGCAGAGAAGGCCGCCACTCCTCATAGTCCATCTAGCGGCGAAAGCTCCCGCAAGGGGAGCTAGTCGCGACGGTAGCCTTGGTAGGTGCTTGATTGACAAGGCTCCGACGGCCATGGTAGGCTCACCCATGAATCACCGCGGTGGTGTTGGTGCAACTTATCGGGGAAGGCATTGCTGGGGGAATGGAGGCCGCGACCGAGAACTCTCTACCTGGGGTTGCTCACGACCGCCTGAACTGCGGTCATCCGCGGCTAGAAGGAGGCCAAACGCACAAGGAGGCGCTACCCGATCGTACACGTGTTGGACAATGGTCTAGGGACCATTGCGCACGTGGTGGGGCCCACAGGCAGCCATGGTGTCAAAGAAAAAGAAGTACGACCGTGCGCGCAGCCGCGATCGGAAGTTGCTACCGGGCCCATTGGGCTTGGTTTCCATTTGGCGCAAGCGGATTCACCGGGCCAACAGGGGCTGCCGGACTACCGGAGGCCATCTCGACACGGCCGACTTGACTTGCAGCATGCCTAAAAGGCTTTGACAAACCAAATCAAGTTAAATAAAAAATTGAAAATGCCAAATGTCAAATTAAATATGGGGTGAGCTCAAAATTTGAGCGCCCTATTGGACGGCGAACTCGGGTACATCCTAGTTAGTCGCTCCTGTACGTAAGCACGGGTTAACCCCGTTGCAGACGGTTCTTTCCCTTGGTGCGACAAGTCAAAAGACTTAGTCACATTGGACGCGATCTCATTTGATCGAGGATTGGCCGGCATGCTGTCAAATGCCGATTTTTCCTCTGATCTTGTGAGAACGCGCGTCGGGGGGAGGACAAACTCTCAAACCTTTGACGTCGGCACAACATGATGTAATCCGGCTTGAAATGAAATGAGGATGGTTCAAGCGTTGACATGTGATGTTCAAACTGGGCACCAAACGTTAGCCCGATGGACCGAATGGGGTGCGGACTCAAATTAAGTGAATAAATAAATAAACAATAAACATATACATTCATCAAATATGAAAGTATAAAATTCAGATTTTTAAGCAACCCAAAAAATAATCTAAAATATACTTAATGTGTGGAACTAAATTCTTTAATTAAATTACAATTAAATAACATCAAATAGAATTAAATAAATATTCTTCAATGTTCAATGCATTAAAATTTCACCAAACTAGTTCATAAACACCAAAGTTAGATCATAAAATTAAATGAAGGAACAAAAATTAAAAACATATTTAAATAACTTAATCAAAGTTGCAAGTTAATTATAATGCATGGAACATACTTAAATCAACATCACAACCTAAGCAAAAGAATTTAAATAATCTTAATCAATGTTTTAATCATAAATCTCAAATCCTAAGATGTTTAATTCATTTAATCAAATCTTAAACTTAAGATAAAATCATAATCAAATTGGAATTCGACAAAACAAATAAATCAAATTCAACCCATTAAATCAAAACATTAATGGAAAGATCAAATTAAAAAATAAACAAGTTGAAAAATCAAATCTAAACCAATTAGTAAAATTCACATCTTAATCATGTAAAATCAACGTTAACCAAACATAACGCAATGTGTTCGTATCTCAATCTCATCGGACCCGCAAGGCTACAACCCTTTAGTTTATTTGTCTTGTATGGACGTGCACTCTTTACCAAATAGATTACTATGGCGGTTAATCAAGGGCGTTCGAGTAGTTGCTCGATGTAAGTTAACGCCGAATATTCGCACCATCCGGCGGAGAGGGGTCAAAATTAAATTTTCAAAGAACTCAAATCTCGGTTCTAATAATTTTAAATATATCATTGGACTAGTCAGTATTTTTAATGATTTATCACCTTTTTTTAAGTAATCCAAAAGAGATAAAAAAACTTTGTAAAATTAAGAAAATATGAGGTTCTCACGGTATACACAACTAAAAAAACGACAATAATATAAGAAGACGGTCATATATGTTGATTCATTTTGTGGGACGTTCTAAATTCAATGTTTTGCGATCAAATCTTGCCCCCACACCCCTCTATTTTGTCGCACACCCCCGGCCCACAACCCCTCTGTGTTGCCCACACACACCTCGATGTATAGAATTTTTGTAGCCCACACCTGCTCCTTCTGAAGACCCCTCTCTGTTCTGCTGCAACAACCCCCACCTCTCTTTTGCCACGCAGCCCCCCACCCCTCTCTTTTTCCGTGCCAACCCCCTCTCTTTTGCCACGTAGGGAAGTTCTCCTACCGGTGGTGATGGACGCTGCCAGCTGCCAGCCACCCCCCTTAGAGCTTAAGCATTGCCATGGCTGCCATGGACTTACCAGCACACTGCCACAAAGGGGCCGCCATCGGATGCTACTCTACAGCCCAACAATCCACCATGGACTATAGCGCCCAGCCGCCAGAGAAGGCCAATGGAGCGACTAAGGCATGGATTGCAGAATCGGCCGATACGGATCCGGATCGGCCGATTCTTGGATCGGATCGATACCGCCGATTTGATTCTGGTCGGAACTACCAATCTGGTCCCGACTTCTGGCCAGATCGGTCAGAATCACTAGAATTAGTTGATCCTCGACCGATCCAATTGGATCGATCCTGGAATCGGTCGATCCTCTTAGATTCCATAAAGGTACGAATCGGATTGATTTAAGACCCGATTCTGGACTATTTTTTGGTCCAACCCCCCCAATGAGGGAGAGATCGGACCGATTCTTCCTTCCCACCCTTCATTCTCACTTCCCATCCCCCTCCCCTTCATCGTCTAGGGCTCCCCCTGCCCTCTAGACCCCTCCCCCCAACGATCTACCTTGAGCAGTGGCCATGGATTGCAGAATCGCCGGAATTGGATCGGAATCGACCGATTCCATGCAGAAGAACCGATTCCAGCAGAAATTCCGTGGAATCGGTCCGAATCGGACCGAATCGATCCGATTCTGGCGATTCCGTCTGGAATCAGTTGATCCTGACCGATTCCATGAAAGACCGGTCTGGCCGGTCCGGTTTGATTCCTGGTTCGATTCTGGACCAGGAATCGAACCGATTCCGGCGATCCAGGACGGCGGCGAGCGATCCAGCGGCGATTCCAGGGCGATCTCAACCTTGAAATCGAGGATTCCGGCGATTCCGGCGTCGATCCCAGCTCTATGCGCCGATTCCGGTGCGATTCCAGCAGCGATTCCGGCGATTCCAAGCTAATTCTTCAAGGGATTCTGCCGATCCAAGCTCCTCTTCTTCGATCCTTAGAAGGTTATTGGTAAGATTTCTTTGCCAAAAACTTCGTACATCCATTCTTACGCGTTTCCGACGAGTCCGAGCGTCATTAAACTCAGTGATTTCCGACCGAACAAGTCCGTTTAAGTTCTAAAATATTTGATTGGATGTTCGTTGCACGGAAAAAATTCCGGATATCCCGTACGCCTATTTTTACGCGTTTCCGATGACTCCGAGCATGGTTAAACTCGGTGATTTTTGATCGAACAACTCTGTTCAAGTTGTAAGAACATCGATTGGATATTCTTTGTACGGGAAAAATTCCGGATACCCTGTACGTTGATTTACGACCATTTTCGGCAAATACGTAACCCTTTAAACATACCGAATAGTGTGTTTGATGGGTTGTCTGCTTTCTGAACAGCGCCTAAAGCAATTTTTATGTTGCCTAATAATTTTTTATGCATTCTTTACAATTTTTTCAGGTCTAAGCAATGGCCGATCAAAGGTGATGCAGCTCCAGCACGTCCTTTTGATGTGGGTTGGGAACACGGGCATATGGTAGACCCGGTCAGAAAGAGAGTGCAATGCAAATGGTGTTGGAAAGAAATGAACGGGGGAGTGTTCCGACTGAAACAACATATTGCCGGAACAGGTGGAAATGTAAAAAAAAATGTGATAAGGTGCAAAGGGAGAAGAGTGAGGAGATGAGAGGCTACGTGACAGGAAGAGCATCTCAATGGGCTGTTAGGATTGAGCAGAGGGAGGAGTTGCACGACGAGCTACTCCAGAGGAGGAGGGACCGAGATTTGCCTACCTGGAAAGGGAAAGGCAAGGGGAAGGCACCAGCCGAGCCGGAGCCAGAGAGCGAGGAGGAGTCCACAGACTCCGAGCTTAGACATGCTAGGCACGCTAGCAAGCGTGCATTTGCCGAGGACGAGGACAGGAGGAGAGGAGTAGGAGGGTCAGGGTCCAGAGCTGACCCAACTCTTGGCCGATCAGCATCAGCTCGCCCTACTCGGGAGACGGAGGGATGGAGACAGGAGCCACACCGTCATTCTGCCAGTACTCGGTTTACGCCGAGTGATGAGTACTTATTTAGGAAACGAGTCTTTGGGCAGATGGGGATTAAACAAGCTATGAAATGGGTGAAGGCAACAGGAACGGCTGCAAAGAGAGCTGTTCACTACATTGTGAAGTGGTTTTTGCATGCAGGTATCACTTTTAAAATGGCATTTATGTGTGTTTTATTTACTTAAGCTTAATTTTTGCCTGATCTAAATTTTTTTTTAACTTGATGTAGGCATCTCAGCACATGCAGCCACCAGCCCCTACTTCCAGACGATGGTGGATGCCGTGAGTGAGGGCCGGACCGGTTTGAAGCCCCGAGCGATGGCATATATACGGCGCCGGGCCGGATGAGGAGGTCCAGGAGTTGAAGGAGTGGATGAATGGATTTAAATTGGTGTGGAAGGAGAGGGGTTGCACAATTATGTGCGACGGGTGGACAGGTATCACCAAGAGGAGTATGATAAACTTCTTGGTGTATTGTTCTGAAAGGATCACGTTCTTGAAGTCGGCAGACGCTTCTGGGAAGATTAAAAATGCCGACTTCATTTTTTATTTGATGGATGCGGTGGTGGAGGAGATCGGGGAGGATAATGTGGTTCAGGTTGTCACTGACAACGAACCTTCATATAAGGCGGCTGGGAAAAAACTGATGGAGAAGAGGAAGCACATGTTCTGGGTGCCCTGTGCGGCACATTCTATTGATCTCATATTAGAGGATATAGGCAAGGAGGAGAGTGTATCCACCCTTGTCAGGCAGGCGCAGACGATCATGTCATTTATTTATTCGCATCCCCGTCTGCTACATATTATGAGATCACACACAGGAGGGCATGATCTGGTTAGGCCTGGTCTGACTCATTTCGCCACGAATTTCATTGCATTGGAGAGTTTACACCAGCACATACATGCATTGGTTAGGTTCACGCAGTCCGAGGAGCATTATAACTATATGGTGGACCACCTGCACGACAAGAAAGATCAGCTGGAAATTCTTGTCAGGTCTGAGAAGCAGATCACTGACAAGAGATTTTAGGAGAGGATTGCCTACTACTTGGCAATCATTGAGCCACTAGTAGTTGTTGAGGTTGGTTGACTCAGATGATAGGAACCAGATGGGCACGCTCTACGATGCCATGGACCGGGCAAAGTTGAAAATAAAATAGAAAAATCCCAGAGGTTATAAGAATTGGTAGAAGATTATAGATGACCGATGGGACAAGACTTTGCACCACGATGTGCATGCTGCAGGTTAGTTGGTTAAAAAAATACTTTAAGTTTATTCAATGATTGTCTTATTCATAATGTTAGCTATTAAATTTTTGCAGGATATTTTTTGAACCCCCGCATCTAATATGGAGGACAGGTGGTGAACGACAACGAGGTGATGTGGGGTACACTAACTGTTATTCAGTGTCTCTGCCGATCTCAGCAAGACAGGATAGAGGCTGAGATAGAAGTAAGTTGGAGTTTATTCAATACTTAGGAGTAGCTAATTATTAGACAACTAATGATTGTTTTTTAAAAATTTTTCAGATGCAGAAATATAAGATGAGGGTCGGCGTATACTCAGATGCTGATCTGAGATATTCGTGCGACAAAGTGTCACCTTGTATATTAATTTATGATGAAGATTTTATTTTATTTTCATATAAGTTATTAAAGATGATGGGCTAATTGTTTACCTTTTCTTTTCTTTTTTTTGCAGCTGAGTGGTGGATTCAGGTGAATACCAGAAGTGGATGGAATCCACTTGCAGCCATCGGTATCAGGATACTCAGTCAGAGCACCAGTTCCTCTCATCGTGAGAGGAACTGGAGTACATTTAACCTGATACATACAAAAAGGAGGAACAGGTTGACCTCAGACCGGCTGGAGAAGCTGGTCTTCTGTTATTACAATATGAGGCTGCTGTGTGAACCTCTTTTTTCTGCATCTGTTCTTTTAGAAAGAAAGACATCTCCGGACTTTTCTAGGAAAATAGGTGATATCCTAAAAATATTAGGTAGTCCGGTGATAGTTTAAAATATTAGAACCGAGGTTCGGGTTCTTTGTAAATTTCATTTTTTGACCCTTCTCCGCCGGATGGTGCGAGTATCCGGCGTTAACTTACATCGAGCAACGGCTCGAACGCTTTTGATTAACCGTCGCGGCAACCTATTTTTTTGGAGACGTGCACATCCACAAAATAAAGTAAAGAACTCAAAAGGGCAGCGGCCTTTTGGGTCCGATCAGATGCAAACCGATTTGTTCGGATTTGTTTTATTTGTTTGTTGGTTGACTTGAAAGTCGATTTTGAGGGTTTGAGTTTGAATCAATTGCTTTGATTGATTTGGTTTTGTTGTTGATTTGGTTTTGGTTTGACCAGTTTGGATTGTTTTGAACCTGTTTTTGATTTTGATTTTGATGTACTTAAAGTGTTTTAAGCATGTTTGGTATTTGTTGTTTGATTGGTTTGTTGAATTTCAGATTCTGGATTTTTCAGATTTCTGGATTTTTTTATTTTTGAGTTGGTTTTTGATCTATTTTGAGTGTTTGGAGTTGTTTATTTGATTTCTTTTGGGAGGAGTTTAGTAGGTTTTAAATGGATTTTCAGATTGCCAAAAAATCAGATTTTTGAAGTCAGTTAGAATTTATTTTAGTAGATTGTTCAAATCTGAATTTTTTTTTGTTGCAGATTTAATTGAAACCTGGTTTTTTGTGATTGACAGATTTTTATTGAAAACCTGATTTTTGATGTTCAGTACGGTTCAGAATCTGATTTTTTGATGGTTGACAGTTTTGATTTGATAAAAATCTGATTTGATTTGATGTGTTTCAAAACCGGTTCAATCTTGTTGAAGATCGGTTTGTTTGTTGAACCGGAATAAGTTTGAATTTCAGATTTTTGTTTGGTTCTGATTTTTTTATGACTTTCAGATTTGATTTTCTGTTTGAATTTCCTGTTTAAATTTTCAGATTGACTTTGAAATGGTTTTAATTTAGTTTGGCGGTTTGCATCGCCTCCGACTCATCGGGTCACTTTGAATGCCCGGTTTCATGCATCAATATGAACATCAAAGTTTCATTTCATTGAAAGATGGGGTGAAGTACATCAGTGTACAATGTGATTGATCCTTCCCCCAACATAGGTTTCTTTTCACTACTTTGGAAAAATTTTGGCATTACGATGGCATGTCGGCTATTTTTCCAACTTAGTGAAAATTTACCCATCCAAAATAGCCAGCCTTAGCTTAGCCATATTGGGGGAAGGATCGCCGGCTACGGGATTCATGCCCGTGCCTCCGTCCGGGTCACCGGCTACGGGATGCATGCCCGCGCCTCCGCCCAAGGTGGAGTTCCCCGCTAGGGGTGAATCTCCTTAATTTAATGTTGCTTTCGCATTTCTGATTTTTTTATTTTTTGATTTTCTGAAGGCCACTTCGGGCCGGTCCATTCCTTCGGCGTTCAAAGCCGGGCTTCAATTTTCATAGGCTCAACGGGCCTGCTTGAAATTCTGCTGCTTTGCTGGAACTTCTTGATGGAACCGGCTTGGAAGGCCACCCGGCTATGCCCTTGGCCCGTCGTGCGGTTTCCAAGGGGTGCCGGGCTGTCACCTTCAAGCCGGTCTGCTGCCCTGCTGGAGTATGGCTTCTGCAGAACCTGGTTTGGAGCACTTCCCTTTTTGCTGTGTCGGCAGAACCAGGGGCCAAGGAGGGGCTGAGAAAGGCCTGCTTTAAGGAGCCCGTTTGGGGCTGTACAAAGGACAGCTTGGTGGCCTGACTTTGGGCTGCGCAAAGGGGCTATTGGATGGCCTGGTTTTGGGCCTATTCAGGGGTTGTTCAGAGGGGATAAGAACAAGGGGCTTGAGGATCCGCCCGGAGTAGACTTGGGCCGTCGTGCGGTCTCCAAGAATCCCCGGGTCATCCACCCTCACCTAGGGCTCTAATAGGTTCCACAAAGGGACTGTTTTAGGACCTGGTTTTGGGGCCAGTTTGATGAGCCACAAAGGGGCTGATCAGGTGGCCTTAATTGGGCCGAGAATGGCCTGCACAAGGGGGGCATATCTAGGCCTAGTTTGGGACCTGCTTGGTGGGCTAAAACAGGCCTGCACAAAGGGCAATGTGGCCAGACCTGGGTCTGATTTTTGGAGACTGATCAGGGGGCTGTGTGGGGTCTCTTTAATGGGCCGCAAGGAGGGCCTGATTATGGACTGGTTGTGGGCCGGTGATGGGCCTGGGTAGAGATCAAAAAAATGGGCCGGTTATGGACCTGAACAGGGGTCAGGTTGTGGGCCTGCAATGGGGGGTTTTCTCCTGCTGTGGGGGAGTGTTCGGCTGGGCCAAGTGAGGGCTGAGAATGGGTCTGCTAAATGGGCTACAGAGGGGCCTGATTGGCAGACTGTGTTGGGGCCGGATTTGGGCCTGTTCTGGGGTTTCGGTTGGACCGAAATAGGCCTGCACAGGGGGGCTTTTAGGGACCTGGTTTGGGTCCGAACATAGGCTGTACAAGAGGATTTTTCTGAAGACAGACCAGGGGTTGGAGATGGGCCCAGGAACAGGTAGAAAAGAAGGCCCTTTGAAAGGCTACATGGACACACCAACTATCCCTGTTTACCTTGTCTTCTTCTCCTCTTCTTCTCCTTCCTTCTCCTGGCGGCAGGTGGCAGATGCAGCAGCAAATGGCAGCAGGTCAGCAGCAGGTGAGGTAGCAGACCGGCAGCCTGTCGGCGCTTCCAACTCCCCCCCCCCTTTGGCTGGTGCGCCCCTCCTCCTTTTATAGAGAGTGGGGGGGCAGATGAACAGCCAGCAGGTGTATGTACGCTGGTGTCCCTTGGCCTCCCCCATGGGAGTTACTCCATTTAATCCTATTGATTGAGTGGCTGTCCCTTCATCTTCCCCCTCCTTCAACTGACTGTTGGGAGGCTGAGGTGGCAGGTGGGTGCGCACAAAGATGCTGAGGTGGCAGGTGGGTGCGGCTGGGCCTGTTCACATTGGAATTGAAGTGGGCCTGGCCCAACTTGTGTCTGGTTTCTGGGCCAGCAGGAGGCTGCAGCCCAAGCCCTTCTATGGGCTGCGCACAAGGCCTGAATTTGGCCAAAATATGTCAATTATGGGCTAGGTAAATGGGGCTCCTGCTGGGGTGCCCAATTGGGCCCAATTGTGGCTGATCTTATGGGTTGTTGGCCCAGCTTCTAAGCCAGCCCATCTGCTCTCCTCTTTTCTCTTTTTTTTTTTTTGAAAAAAATGTATGCCAACAGCTGCGCATCAAGAATATCAAGGATCGACAGAAGATCAGTGAGCAGTGATTTGCACGGTTCGCAGATGGTCCATACGAGCAGAGGCATACCTCCGCCACACCACCACCTGAGGAGGTGGACATGGATCAGATATTCCAGGAGGAGCATGCACTTGTCTCTTGGATAAAGGAGAGGGCAGCCAGGGATCATCCAGCTGAGTTTGATCCCGATGACCGTGCATGGGCTGAAGGAGAGTTGGATGGTGTTGAAGCCGAGGAGGATGCTCCAGCTCCAGCTCCACTTACTTCTCAGGCTCAGGCAGGGCCTTCTTCTGCCCCAGCAACTATGGAGTAGCCACCTGCAGCTTTAGCCCCAGCTCCAGTCCCAGCCGCCGCTACCCAGCCCATTCGTAGTCCAGGGAAAACAAAAACAAAAGTGACTGCACGAAAAATGGGCAGATTTGCAAAGCTAAAAAAATCTTTGGGTTCTGGTACTTCAGAGATGGTTGAAGAGGTGAAGAGAAGGAAACTAGAGGTCAGGCGTCCTGTGAGCCCAGATGATAGCACGCAGGCTCCTTCTCACTCCTTAGTAGATGATGACGAGGAGTGCATACCAACGACGCAGCCATTAGCAGTAGCCCAGTCACCTGATTCACGGCATCCAAAGCCGTATTACACGCTGGATGAGCAGGCATCACAGCATCATTTTATAGAGCCACAATATCCAGCATTTGGCGAGACTCACCAGCAGTGGATTCCTCCACCACCACCACTAGCTCCACCAGAGTCTGCTTACATCCCGGTCGTCCCGCAGTCCGATCCCTATGACCTTGATAGCATGGCATCGGCATTATTTTCATACGGATATGGTACCAGACAATATACAAGACTGAGCACAACTCAGGAGCGTCGACAACAATAGGAAGAGGAGGAAGACCAATATTCATATCGTAGATATTGGTATTAGATTGATATCATGTAAATTCCTATTTTTACATTTTCATGATGTATCAATTAATTGGTTTTTGAATAAATGGAATATGTACTTAACTTCATTTCATGTTCATTAGTAATTATTCGATGTGGTCCTGTGGATGAATGCTAATCTTATTTTTAGAATTTTTTCTAACTCATTTCCTATTTTTAAGAATTTTTTTGAATTTTTTTAATTAAAAAAAATAAAAAAACATGATCCAGGCCGATTCCTGGATCGATTCTCTTCTTAGGAATTGGCCTATTCCGGCCTAACTGATTTCGATTCCAATTTCGGAATCCTTGGCAGTGGCCTATCCCTCCCTAAACAGGTAAATTGGGGGGACCTCCGATCCTTTCTTCCCCCTTCCCTTTACCACCATAAAATAAAAATTCTTTCGGAGGGGTGTTGCCCCCCGATACCCCTAACAAGGGGCACTTCCCCCTTAATCCCCGCGACTTGACCGCGCAGGTCGATTCGCGACTACTCTACACCCTGCTTATGATAGCATAAACATATTAATATATTTCAATATCACTTATACTTTCACATATATAGAAGATTCATAATCATAAATATATGTTATATACTTAAATTTTATAAAGATCTATTTTAATTATCTTCTCTCTCTTATATGATAGTTTCTTGAAAGGAACTTACTTGTGTGGTATTGTTTGATAGAATGTCTTGCACGTTGTTTTTTATTTTTTCAAAAAAATTTTTATTCTTATATTTTTTGATTTTTTGAGAATTTTTATGATTTAAAAAAATAAAAATTTTACCTGATTCAAGAACGCCCTTTTTTCTGGAGGATCGGCTGATCTGGACCGATCTGATCCGGATCGGATCAATGGTCACCGATCCCGATCTCAATCTCAATCCCGTGATCCTTGGTCTAAGGTGGTGTTCTCTCCCAAGGAAGGAATAGTCGGGGGTCGGCCCCGGGTCGGTCGGCCCCAAAACCGACCCGGGTCGGTTGGGGTCGCGACCCGGGTCGGGTCGGAGTCGGGAAAAAAATAATAAACAATTCATTTTAAAATAATAACTGGGTCGGGGGGTC
Organism: Cryptocoryne crispatula var. balansae; assembly: GCA_036172225.1. NCBI lineage: Eukaryota > Viridiplantae > Streptophyta > Magnoliopsida > Alismatales > Araceae > Cryptocoryne > Cryptocoryne crispatula. Next base: position 9,990,306 of record CM069934.1, read on the forward strand.
GGGGCCGGGTCGGGGTCGGTCGGCCCAAAAAGCGACCGGGTCGGGCGACCCGGCCGACTGGGTCGCCGACCCGGCGAACCATGTTCTCTCCCGCTTCACCGGCCTTGCGCCGTCAACGGGGTGCCGCTGAGGACGGCTGGTTTCAACCAAGTGCCGCTGTCGGGCAACGTGATTCTGCAAACCCCAACACAGCCCCTCAGCCCTTGGAACCGGAAAAGAACGGGCGCACTCCTGGGCTGCCACCAGAGCCATCAGACACTGTCAAGCCAATCTCCTAACATCTATAGGCCACCAGCCTTCTATCGCGCTGCCCCCCTTCCCACCCTGTGTTCTGCTGCACACCTCCCCCCACCCTACATTCTATCGCACAGGCCTCCCACCCGGCCATCTCCAGCGTCCTCGTGAGGACAACACCCAGAGGACTCGAAGACAGAGTGAAGATGGAGGACGAAGGGTTAGGTACCTGCTCCGCCGTTTGTCTGCTGCTATGGAGAGATGTCGTCCGCTGCATGAGCACGAGCGAAATCGCGGTCGTCCACCAAACGTCTGCCGCGAGAGGGAGATGGTGCAAGACAAGAGGGCAACAGAGAGATGGCAAGTCTGAGAGAGAGAGAGAGAGAGAGAGAGAGAGAGAGAAGTGCAGGGCGTCCAGAGAGAGATGCCAGATCTCTCTCGTAAACAAAACAACTCTTTCTTTGTTTTGTTTTCGAGAGAGAAACTATCAACAGAATTTCTTGTTTCCAAAAAAGGAACACTATAAAAAATAAACCAAACACCTTACCTATTTTATTTTTAAAATTTAGGTTAAAAAGAAGTAAACAAATACATCCAAACACCCTATAAGAAAGCTGTCGTATATAATCTCTAAAGAGAGGCCATCTTGGCATTCTTGTCGTCCTACGGTCTCGTGCAGTTCACAAATTGTAAGATTGGACTACAGCAATGAGTCTTCAGAGAGAGTGGTTAGCAAGTGAACGAAGATGCAAGTTTCGTAATATTGAAATGCAGTTGAGTTATACTATGAAAATATTAACAATCCTCGTCCATTGCTCACGGATTGGATGGAAGCAAGCATCTTCCATCACATGTTCAATCTCTCTCTCTCTCTCTCTCTCTCTCTCTCACACACACACACACACACGCGCGCGCACACACATCTTTAATACTTTAAAAATCAAGTGTCCTGCACATAAAGGCAACAATGCTCAGTCCAAGAGAGTGATCACAGGGGAAGGCTATTGGCCAATAGTGGTAGCACATAGTCCATTGAGAGAGCTTGCAGAGGGAATAAAAGGGTGACCGGAGGAAGAGGATAGAGGGAGAAACAGGGATGCCGGTGGCAGCGAGTGGCATCACAGATGTTCTGTGCCGCTGCAGGTCTGCCTGCTCTAATGGGAAGGAAAGGGATTCTAGGACCACTGCAGGCCCTGATGGGAAATTAATGTTGACATTTTTTAATGTAATATTTTGGGGTTGTAATTTATTTAAGGGTATATTTCTAAATAGATTTTGTTTGGAGGGTCAAATTGTCAAAGTTGGCTGAGCTAGGAGCCTACCTTGTAACCCAAGAAAAAGGTATGATGTAACCTCAAAATCTCCAGAAGAATTTATTTCTCTTTTTTTTTTTGGAAATTCATTTTTTCTTTTGAATTTGAATTAGACCTTAGCATTGACTTCTTTAGGAAAATAGATGGTATTCCATAAAAGTACTAACTAAGGTCGGTGATTTTTTTAAAATTATAGTTTGAGGTTGTTGGGTTCTTTGAAAATTTGTTTTGACCTCTCCCCGTCGGATGGTGCGAAGATCCGACGTTAATTACATCGAGATAACTCGAATACCCTTGATTAAGCGTCATAGCAATCCATTGGAACAGAAAATATGCGTCCACAAAAATAAACATTCACACACATATGGACACAGGAAAACAGCCCCATGAGCTTGATAGAATGCAAGCACTTAATGTGTTTTGAATTTGACTTGGGTTGAATTGAATTGATTAAATTTGTTGGTTTGATTTGAATTTAGTTTGAGTTGAATTTAATTGGTTGAGTTGCTTTTAGTTTTAAGTTTAGTTCAATTTAAATTTGTTGATTAAGTTTGACTTGGATTTGATTTGGAAAGTTTGATTTATATTTGTGCTGACTTAATTTAATTTAAATTTGAGTCTGTTTAAATTGGTTGAAATCTGGATTTAGTGTGTGAGTTTTAATTTGATTTGAATTGCATTTAATTTGAATTGATTAATTGACTTAAGTTTGTTTTGGTTGAAATTGATTTGATTTTGATGAGTTAACTGCAATTTTGGGATGTTCAGACTCTGAATCTTTCAATTCTCAGATTTTGTAAAGTTCAGGTTTTGAATCTTTTGATTTTTTTTATACATCCTCATTTCCAGATTCCTCTTCTCCCGGATGTTTTTCACTTGCAGATTTTTATATTTCAGAATTTTACAGATTCTGCACTTTCAAAGATTCCCAGATTGCAGATTCCTCTTAATTCAGATTTCAGATTTTTAATCTCTGGATTTTAGAGATGATTTTCAGACTTCAGAAAATTCAGTTCTGATCCTTCGGTTCTGATTTTGAGCCAGGCAGGTCCTTAGCAATTAACAGAATTTCAGATTTCTTAAATGTTTTGATTTCATATTTAACTTTAATTTTTAATGTGCTTGCATTCATTCAATCCAGCAAGGACTGTTTTCTCCTTGCATTGCTCATTGAATTCTTCATTGTTTGAAGTTCACAAGTCTTCCAGCTTTCTCCCTTTTACAACAACTGTCACATCCCCTCAATTCGGGATCAAGTATATGTCGATCTTGAGTGTAGTCTCCAGCCTTTGATAGGCACCCGGAAATTCTGCTTTGTCTTTTCAGAAGTTTGAGCATAGTCCTGCTTTTGATAGGCACATACAGTCTTCTCCCAACCGGTTCAAGGTTGAGCATACCCGGCTTTTAATAAGCTTGTGGGCACTCAACCCATGGTTGGTCTTCCTCATTAGCCTATGGTTTGGGCATATTGACATGTTGATCATGCACAGCCCCTCCATGACATAATGGGCAAAATAACTCCCTCGTGAGGGATGGTAAGGCATTGGGGTCTTTTGACTAGACCTTTGTATGCCCACCTTAAGAAGAGGGTCAGGAGGTGGGTTTAGAACCGGCCTCCTGGTTTCCCTTTGTTTTGAATTCTTTTAAGTTGAGCCGAGGCCATGAGGTGGGTTTAGAACCGGCCTTATGCTTGCCTCGGTTTGTTCAATTAATTAGATGCATTTTTATTTAGTTTCCATTGAGGATGTCTTTTAAGAAAAATTAACTATTATTAAGCCTCCTTCGGATCCTTGCATCAAGGCCTGGTGGGCTGAAAGGGGGTTGGTTTTGGGGTCCTGTTTGGGGCTTTGGTTGGACCGGAATGGGCCTGGCGAGGGCCTGGTTTTGGGGTCCTGGTTTGGGGCTTTGGTTGGGCCGGAATGGGCCTGGCGAGGGCCTGGTTTGGAGCTGGTTTTGGGGTCCCGGTTTGGGGCTTTGGTTGGGCCGGAATGGGCCTGGCGAGGGTCTGGTTTTGGGGTTGGTTTGGGGTTCCTGTTTGGGGCTTTGGTTGGACCGGAATGGGCCTGGCGAGGGCCTGGTTTTGGGGTCCTGTTTGGGGCTTTGGTTGGGCCGGAATGGGCCTGGCGAGGGCCTGGTTTGGAGCTGGTTTTGGGGTCCCGGTTTGGGGCTTTGGTTGGACCGGAATGGGCCTGGCGAGGGCCTGGTTTTGGGGTCCTGGTTTTGGGGTCCTGTTTGGGGCCTTGGAGATGGGCCGATCACAGACCTATGTGGGGTCTTTTAAGGGCCTGGTTTGGGTGGCTGCAGGTGACCGCGCATGGGCCTGAAAAGGGGGTCTTTTGGGCCTTGATCGGGGCTGAAACCAGGCTGAAAGAGGGACCTGTTTGTGGGTCTGCTCGAGGCATATTTGGGGGCTGGAAACGGGCCTGGAATGGGCAGAAAAGAAGCCCCTTGAGGGGGCTACATGGGCGCACCAAGCAGCCTTGTTTTTTTTTTTCTTTTCTTCTTCTCCTTCCTTCTCCTGGCGGCAGCAGGTTGCAGGTGGGCAGGAGGAGAGCAGCAGCAGCAGCAGGAAGGGGGGGTACAGCAGGGTGGCAGCCTGTTGGAGCGCCAAGCTCCCTCCTCCTCTCTTCTTCTTCTTCTCTTCTTCCCTTTCCTGGTCGCAGGCAGCAGGTGGCAGCAGGAGACCAGCAGCCTGTCGGCCTCCAAAGACCTCTCCAAATGCTGGTGCGCACCCCTCTTTTTATAGAGGTTGGAGGGGAGGTGAAGGGCCAGCAGAGGGGCTGAATGGGCCTGGGTTGGTGCGCAGGTGGTGCCCAGCTTTTTTCTCCCCCCCATGAAGGGCTGGATTGGCTGCATGGGGGGGCTGGCAGCTGGGGTGACAAGTGGCAGCAGGATGGGGGTGGTGCGCAGCTTTTTCTCCCCCCCATGAAGGGCTGGATTGGCTGCATGGGGGGCTGGCAGCTGGGGTGACAAGTGGCGCACAGGGGGGGTGCTGATGTGGCAGGTGGGCCAGTGTGGCCTGCTCACACTAGGGCTGCAGGTGGGCCTTGGAGATGGGCTGCGCATGGGCCTGTTTACATAGGCCAATTGGGCCAGCTGGAGGCTGCGGCCCATGCTCTCTGGTGGGCTGTGCAGGGCCTGGAGGTGGGCTGCCAATTGGGCCCAAATACTGGCTGAATTGTGGGCTGTGCACCTTACACTTAAGCCCATTTTTTTCTTTGGCCCAATCTTCTTTTTTTTTTTTTGAGAAAAACCAGACGCCAACAAGGTATAAGCAAATTTAATTTTTAGAGTCTCTGCAGGGGAGCACAGCTCTAATTTTCTTCTCTTCCCTCCCCCCCTCCGGGAGGTTATGAGGCCTTCCTCCCTCTCCCTCGCCTAGAATTTCCTTGTCTCCCTCCCCCCCCAAGGCAATTTGCATCATTCCCCTCCTGTTCCTTTCACTCTCTGCCTGACAGTTCTCCACGGGACTCGCTCGCTCGCTCGCTCGATCAATCAACATCATTCCCCTCCTGTTTCTTCTACTCTGCCCGGATGGAAAATCCCACACCAGGCCAAAGTTTCTTCTCTGTTTCATTTGCACAGATGCCTTCTGCTGCTCCAGCAAGCTGCCTGATGCCCGGTTCCCTTCCCCCCTCTGCCATGCTTATGAGCCACTTTCTGCACAAGCTGGTTTGTGCAGGCCCGGCTTCCAGAGTTTTTCCTTCCTTCCCACCAGTTGCCCAGAACCCCTTCCCACCTTCATCATCACCCCTGCTTCCCTTGTGAAGCCTGCTTCTCCATGCCTCCTCTTCCAACTGGCGAGGCTCTGAGCACCCCCTCCCTTCTTCCCACGTTACCCTCCGCCTCGATTACCTGGTTCAACCGGTTTTAATCCAGTTCAGGTCCAGGTCATTCTGGTTCAACAGGTCATCCAGTTCGGTCTTGGGTCATTCTGGTGCGGCCACTTTAAGGCCGAGTTCTGGCCCTGGTTTGGCCGGTTTAAGCCAGATCTTGTCCTGGTTTCACCTGGTTTTGTGTTGTTTAGTTCAGTTTTTAGCTTTTTTTTAAAGTCTTTACCCATTTTGTCCAGCATCACTGGTCCTGTAGCAGGTCCAAGGATGCAAATGGGATGTCTTTCTATCTGATGGGGTTGGAAGACCAGAGGCTGCAAGTTGCTGCCTGCCCAGTACCGCTGCCACCTGGGCTGTAGCGAGTCCAAGGATCCAGATGAGTCGCATTCCCTGTCTTATAGGGCTGCAAAGATCTGAAGCGGCAAGGCTTCTTCCCAGTGTCACAACCTTCTAGCAGCCTTACCGCCGCTCCAACAATCCCCCATCCTTCAGTTGTCTTTGTCTTCCCCTGCCTCTTTCATCTTTCTGCTGGTGTCTGAGCGAGCACCTTTAGTGCTCAGCCTGCTCAAGCAGTCACTTTTTGAAGGCATAATGAGGTGCAGGCCCAAGATGACCTGGATAAAGTGCCTTGGGTGCCCACCTTGACAACTATCGTCCAGTAGTTATCAGAAAAAAATATTTATTTATAATGGATATGGATATGATTCCAGTGTTGGCATCCAAGCTGTTTAGAATTGTAATGTTCTCTCATAGTGCCAAACAGTTGACGGGATAGACCAGAAATCATTGTACCAAGTGCCTGCCTCACAAGATATTTCTGACCACTTCGAAGTTCAAACCTTCCGGCCAGTGAAATATATGATGCGCTTAAGGATGTTATGAATTGCTGCTTTTCATCTTTTTGAGAGAAGCTACTTCAGCATTCTCATATCATTGCTTCTATTGTTTGGATGAAGTTTTACGTCATTTCATCTTCTGGGTGGAATTCATTAGCTAGGCCATAGATTTTGAGCGTTTACTTCAAATATTGCCAGAAATTATTTCCTTTATCTTTAATGGGTGTGAATTTGTGAATACCATAACCTGAATTCTTGTTGGTAATATCTACATTTAGATAGACATCCATGATTGCTATTTGACCTTATATAGGAGTCTACTTCGAATAAATTTGTATCTTTCTGCCGTTGGTATCTTGTGCACTATGTATCTTTTTGAAGAGCTCCCCGGAACCTGCTCATTCATGATTTTACTATTTTCTTTTTCTGACTGTGTTTGGTAGTCATGGTGCGTCCCGTCTATCAGTAGCTAACAGTGTGCCATTTGGTCGAGCAGCCCAAAGCTTACGCAGATAATTTCAAGTGGAAGGGTTACCCAACGCCCGAGCAGTAACTCCTGCGTCTTGGACTGGACTTGGGGTTGTTCTTGCCCTGTACTAGGAGTCTGCCCTGTTCCAAACTACAAAAATTTATATGAGGCCCAAGTATTAATAATCGGTTCCTCTTCTTCTGCAGTAAGATGTAACTGTAGTGTTCCCTCGATCACTCCGACGTCGGGAAGAGCTGCTTGGTTTCCTTTATGCAAACACTCTTTTGCTGCCCAAAAGAACCATCATTCACTGTTATTCTTCTTTTTTTATTCCATACTCGTTCATTTTTCTTGGAACCTAAACAAGCGCCAAGTAATGTGAGACGCAACTGTTCGTGACGTGTTCCTCGTGTGCGGATTGGTTTGAAATTTCTTTAAAAAAAGTTGGTATGATTAGGTTTATTGTCGTCAGTAAAGACCAGACTGCATTGGAACCTCCTCTTGAAGTGGAAGTACAAAATATTGTTCATTAAACCGTTGGAATCTTCAAATTGACCTGAACCAAACTGTTTGGTTTGGCTTTGTTCCGTTCGAGGAGTTGGTTTAGTTTGTGGTTTGGCTTCAAATAAGTTACATTGAAAAGATGGAAATGTTATAAAAATATCAACATGTATTCGACTCAACTTTTAATTTTAAATTATGTAATGTTGAACACATAAAATGTTTTATTTGTTAATTTTGAGTTAAATTTTTTTAGATAATCTATCTAAATTGATTTGGGCCAATTATGTTTGTTGGGTTTTACCTGTATCATTTTCCATGTAATACATTTATTATATTATTATAGGCAAACTAGAGTGAAAACACATCCTTTCATGGTGCCCTTCACTTACTTAAGACCCTATTTAGTAATACTATCAAACACTTCTATCATTATTAATTTTAAAATTGATATTGATAATTATCTAGAGATGTTTGTTAATAGTATCAATTTTGAAATTTGTAGTGCAAGTTTCATTAGTTTAGACATATTAAGTGTTATCCTCTTGAGGTATCTGTTAGACAAGTCAAGAACTTAATATTGTCAGTATTGAATGGGCGAAGGAGTAGATCTAAGTTAACTTGGTATAAACATAGTTAGTATGACTTAACTTTTAGAAATATCAATATAAATACTAATATAATATCATTTTTGATACTCTAACTAAATAGGTTATAAGGTAGAGTGATAAAATTATGGGGATGGTCACATATTGAATATTACAAATTTGATAATGTATTTATATATTTTGCATCATTTAATCTCAACACTATGTTTTGGGGATTTATAAGATGCTATTAGAATAGTTGTTTATCTTTTCTTTTAATACTTGTCTCTTATTTTTACAATTCACTTTGACAATCAAGGAAAGTGTTAGAATCATGGAGACAATGTCATGTTGATTATTACAGATTTGATAATATCACAGAGAGGAACGTAATTCGAGATGTCAGTACTAGGAACTACATTCTTTGCATGTAAATCAAGAGAAAGCAATCCAGCTCAGCAATCCAATGTGATCGAACATTGTTTAGCGAGTTGCAGTGTCTTCTCCACGCAAATGTAGCATGCCGTCGGCCGAAATCTAGCAAACTGTGAATCGGGGATGCCCAGCAACCGGAGCAGATCTGGCAAACCGTTCATAGCTAGGGGTCTTGGAAGTTGGAATCCATGGATAAGAGCCGGGTGCTTCACGGGTCGAAGGCAATTCTAGAGGGACCGGCAGGCTCCAGCTGTTGGGGGTGAACGAAGCGACGAAGAAGGTCCAAGCAAAGCTTCGGCGACAAAGAAGATGCAGCAAATTCCAGCCGTTGGGTGAATGGGGGCGACGAAGAAGACCCACCGCCGAGCTCCGGGGATGAAGAAATCAGGCAAGCTCCAACAGCTAGGGTGAAGGAGGGTTGGGCGGCGAGACTCTTGGCTAGGATGAAAAGAGGGATGCATAAATCTGGAAGAGGTCTGGAGAAGTGGAGGACATGATCAGAAGTTGTAATTTTCACGGAAGTAGGATAATAAAATAATTTATAATAAAGGTGGGACTAAAAACAAATTGAAAAAAATAGGGCCTGAGATCGAAAAATCGTTCCTATTTATTACGTTGGTAGAATTGAATAGAAGATATTGCCTAGATTTGATGCTCCCGAGTGAGAAATCACCGAGGCTGAACTTATTTCAAGAAATGTGAACTGAACCATGTATCACCTCTCAAACAATAATATTCAATTTACGGTCCTAACTTGGATGAATGATTTATTCAGTGCTCATCACGTGTTCCTCATGTACTAGTGCTCGTAGCATTGGTTTGAAATTTCTGGAAAAAGCACTTACGAGTAGGCCAGAGTAAGGTGTCCTCTGTTTTGGTTCAATTAATGCCTAACTTCTAAATCAATCGGTGGGGCGGGCGGGCCCGCAGGCCAGGCCAACGTTGAACAGATTTTCAGGTCAGCAGAGTAGGCCCACGGGCTTCGCACGGGCTGCCTGTTCTGGCCGCGAGAAGTCCGTTGAATTCACCAGCACATAGTTAAAAAAAAATGTAAAACGTTGAACAGACCCTCGGGCCGGCTGCTGTTCACGCCCTTTGATGTTCACGCTTCATTGTTCAGTCTCCAAACATTTAACATATTTTGTGTATTATCCTAGTTTGATATGAATGGGATTATAAGTTGGATAATATTTTTAATATTATAAAAATATGTATAAATACAATTTAAAATATAAAAATTATGATATATTTATTTTCTTTTTATGTCAATATATTGGTTGACATATTTTGATTTTAATTCTCATTAAAGTTTTTTTGTTAGAATATCTTAGTGCTAGATTATGATCAAATCACACATATGATATTATAACTTTATTTTAACTTATGATTAGACAAAAAAAATAAAATATTTTTAAAATATTCATTATATTCATTATATATATTAAATTACACAAAAAATTATAACTATTAATAGTTGATCTAATAAATTTAAAACCTTATTTCTATTCTTTTTTATCATTTCATATGTCATAATTTTTGATAAAGACAAATTTATCTAAATTTTATTCTGATTTATTATTAATTTATTAATTTATTAATTTTATGTAAATCTAATCAATATTTTAAAATCTTCCATTAGCATCTTATAATTATATTTTTTAATAATTAAATAATTTAATAAATTTTATAATTTTTAATTGGTAGTGTTTTTTATTACAAATCTGGAGACCACTATTAGGTTTGATGTTTTAGAAATTAAAAAATATGATATATATACATCTTATAATATGTTAGAAAGATCAGGCCGGGTCGGGTCGGGCTAGGCCAAATGTATATTTTATATGGACCGGGCCGGGCCGGGTAAAAACATAATACAGACTGGGCCGGGCCAACCCATTATATTTTGGACCGGGCCTTGATTGGGCCGGCTTTGGACCCGGCCTAGCCCAGCACATTGACACCCCTAAAATCAACTGGCTATAGGTTAGGTAGACATCGAAGACTTTTGTAAAATTACAGAATATAATAATAACTTCTTAATAAATCACTTAATTTTAAGTATTCATTGTAATCTTTTTGGGTGATGAAGAACTAAATTTTGTGTTTGGTATAAGAGATTAAAGATAAAATTAAGACTTCCGTTGCAAATCAAATGCCACCTGAATGCATTGGTACCCCCCCTCTTCCCCGACAGTTTAGAAAAGGCAAAATGCAAGATAGGGTGCATTAAACTGAATTGAACCTGTTAGCTTAGTATGAGTTGTTGGTTTAGTCTATATGTTTTAAGGACATATAGATAAAATTAATGTAATGTATAAATATGCATCTTTTCTTATAAAACTAAATTTGTTTCAAGAGTTTTTAAGGTAGAATTAATGTAATGTATAAACATATACACAAGATTTAATAAAATACGATTTGAAACAAATAAAATAAAATTATATATTGATATATCTACTACACCTTAGTAAGATATGATTTGAACTGAACCAAACCAAATCGAACCGAACCAATTTGGTTTGGTTTGGTTTGGTTTGGAAGATAATTTGGTTTGATTTGGTTTGAGAAAAAATACTCAAAAATCAATCCAAACTAAACCACGAACACCCCTAGCAACCGCTCTTCCTCCTATTTCTAAAAACGTTTTTATTCTTATTTTGTAATAATGTTATGTTTTAAGTACCGACCATCATCTCATTTTTTTTCTTCTTATTTTTTATTAGGCATAAAGGCTAAGCTGTGTTTTAGTAGGTCTGATAAATTGGCAGGCTCAATAATGGTACCATATATTTAAAAATGTTTGGGTGACACATGTCATGTTACATCGAAACGCTCAACTTTTCTATCTTTAATTCGTTCATCCAATCTCTTTTTTCCTTCTATGGATGTCTTCGGATATATTGTTGAAAACAAATTGATTGTGGATAATAGGGTGTTTAGTTACGTGATAACTTGAATTTTAATTACAATTTTATATTTTTATAACAAAATTTGTCAAAAAAAATTCTTCTTGAATAAAAAAGAAGATAACACCTTTTTTATCATGTGGTCCCATCTTATTTGGTCATATATGGTATACACTCTATTTTGTTATCATATCTTCTCAAATATGATAATTTCACGTTATTGATTAATTCATATTTTATTTTTAAAAATTTTTATCACTTAAATATAGAAAAATTTATTATGCAACCAAATATGCTTATTAAAAAAATTTATTATAATTTTTAAATAAAAATGAACATGCCCGGGGAGAGATAAACACTTTATGAGGTGTTGGGTTGCCAAAACTCTTTATTAAAATAAAATTTAAAATAGTAAGAACATAAAATTATCGTGTGGTGGCGAGACACGATGACAAAAAAAGGTGAAGTTCTCACCCCTTTTTTTGTTGGAGAGAAATTGTTTTATAAAAATTACAGTTTTATAGTAATTGTTGAATAATAATTTTGAAAATTTTAAAAAATATTTTTATAGAAAACTTAAATTATTCTTCAACCAGGCACCCTAGTAAATAATCTTCATAAACTTTCGGAGCAAAATTTTTGAAATCGCTAAAAAAAATAATTATAATTTTTTTAAAATAAAAGACGCTTTTGCAAATGAGTTTTTGCTTGGACTCGGAAAGTAGACGAAGCATGGTGAGGTTGCATTAAAATGCAGTAGACGAAGCAAACGTGATAAGACGAAAATAATAACAATAAAATAAAGATAAAAGTAACCCTCTGTACTTTGACTCTTGCAAACTTATAAAAAATTGTTGTTTAATATCTAGCAGAGGATTATTTCCCGTTGTATGATTCGACATTAATTTTCTGTTAAAAGCGATGTCATATACTAGTCGCTTAAAATATAATGGGAATTTCTAATTATCGGTCTTCTTTCCAATGCTCATTTTAACATGAAAAAAAATTTAATTATAGGTCCGTTTAAGAAAATAACTTAAGTGCTAGATTCGTTTTCAATATCGTTTTGAAGATAGTTTCGTTTTTGAAATTTTTTATAATTTTTGTTTTATTTTAATTTTGAAGATTTGAAATTTATATATATATTTTTAAATCACACGTGTCATCCACTTCTCCATCGTACTATGTCACATGAGATTTGAAAGATTTCACTACATATCATTAATATTATATGGATAAAAATATTTTTAAAATTATCTTTAATTTTATATTACTGTTTAGTTCTGTTGATGTTTTTTTATTTTTTAATTTTTTAGTTAGAGTGGTTATTTATGTACCATTGTTTTTACGAAATTACAACATTTATTTGTGTATCTAAACTTCAAGGAGAAGATGTTATATGACGGAAAATATAAGTGGGAATAATTTTAAAAATATTATATATATATCAACCCTTCCGAAAAGTCATTTGACAGAGTAATTTGAGAAAAATATAAAAATCTTATGGGGTGTTTGGTTATAAGATAATAAAGATTTTATTTTAATTTTTAAAAATTATAAAAAAACTCGTTAAAAGAGGTGTTTGACAACTTGGCAATTTTATGTTTTGAAAGTGATTTTCTTCTTAAACAAAAAAAAGAGGGTCTCACCTCTTTCTTTTTTTTTGTGGTCCTGCACTTTGTTTGATCATGAATTATAGTAACTCTTTTTTGTTATCACATCCCTCCAAATATGATAATTTTACGTCATGAGTTGGTTCACTTTTTATTTTAATATATTTTTTATCACAAAGTGTACAAAAAATTATCATCCAACCAAACACCCCATTACTGTTTTGAATCCATTAAAATTTTTATCGGAATAAAACTAAAATTTTAGAATCTCTTTTCTTTTATTTATCTCTTAACTAAGGTACCACAATGCACATGAATTATGATGTCTATATTTATCTCCCTGCCTTGACAAAATGAGTCAGAATCTCGTCCTTAATTTTTATTTAGTCAAAAGGATGATGGTGATGTCAGCCTAATCGCGGAGAGGATGACCGAGTGAACACAAAATAATAAATAAATAAATAAATTTTAATATTTTTTCATTATGGGGTGTTAGGTTGCATGATAATAGATATTTTTATTTTTATTTTTAAAAATTGTAAGAAAACTCGTTAAAAGATGTGTTCCACAACTTGGCAATTTTATGTTTTGAAAGTAATTTTCTTCTTAAACAAAAAAAAGATGGTCTTACCTCTTTCTTTTTCCTTGTGGTCCCGCACTTTGTTTGATCATGAATTATAGTAACTCTTTTTTGTTATCACATCCCTCCAAATATGATAATTTTATGTCATGAGTTAGTTCACATTTATTTTAATATTTTTTTATCACAAAAATGTACACAAAATTATCAACCAACCAAACACCCCATTACTATTTTGAATCCATTAAAATTTTTATCGGAAAAAAACTAAAATTTTAGAATCTCTTTTCTTTTATTTATCTCTTAACTAAGGTACGACAATGCACATGAATTATGATGTCTATATTTATCTTCCAATCTTGACAAAAATGAGTCAGAATCTCGTCCTCAATTTTTATTTAGTCAATGATGGTGACGTCAGCCTAATCGCGGAGAGGACGATCGAGTGAACACAAAATAATAAATAAATTAATATATTTTAATATATTTTTTATTATGGGGTGTTAGGTTGCATGATAATAGATATTTTTATTTTAATTTTTAAAAATTGTAAGAAAACTCGTTAAAAGATGTGTTTGACAACTTGGCAAATTTATGTTTTGAAAGTGAATTTCTTCTTAAACAAAAAAGAGGGTCTCACCTCTTTTTTTTTTGTGCCCCCGCACTTTGTTTGATCATGAATGATAGTAACTCTTTTTTGTTATCACATCCCTCTAAACACGATAATTTTATGTCATGAGTTAGTTCATTTTTTATTTTAATATATTTTTTATCACAAAAGTGTACAAAATTTATCATCCAACCAAACACTCCATTAATTGTTTTGAATTCATTAAAAATTTTATCGGAAGAAAACCAAAGTTTTAGAATCTCGTCTTTTATTTTATCTTAACTAACGTACAACAGTGCACATGGATTATGATGTCTACATTTATCTCCCTGTCTCAACAAAATGAGTCAGAATTTCGTCTTCAATTTTTATTTAGTCAAAAGGACGCCGGTGACGTTAGCCTAATCGCGGAGAGGATGATCGAGTGAACACAAAACAATAAATAAATAAATATTTTTTAAAATTTTTCATTATTGGGTGTTTGGTTGTATAATAATAAAAATTTTTATTTTATTTTTTTTAAAAATTGTAAGAAAACTTGTTAAAAGAGGTGTTTGACAACTTGACAATTTTATGTTATGGAAAAAAATGTAATTTTCTTTTTAAATAAAAAAAGAGGGTCTCGCATTTTTCTTTTTTCTTATGGTCCCCCACTTTGTTAGATCATGAAAGGTAGTAACTCTTTTTTGTTATCACATCTCTCAAACACATGATAATTTTATGTCATGAGTTAGCTCACTTTTTATTTTAAAAATTTTTTTATCACAAAAATGTACAAAAAATTATCATCCAATCAAATACTCCATCACTGTTTTGAATTCATTAAAATTATCAGAATAAAACCAAAATTTTAAAATCACTTATCTTATTTATCTCTTAACTAATGTACGAGAGTGCACATGAATTATGATGTCTACATTTACCTCCCTGTCTTGACAAAAATGAGTCAAAATTTCATCCTCAATTTTTATTAGTCAAAAGGAGGATGGTGATGTCAGCCCAATAGCAGAGAAGATGACCGAGTGAACACAAAATAATAAATAAATAAATATTTTTTAATAATCTTTTTAATGAGGTGTTTGGTTATATGATATTTTTGAGTATATTTTTATGATAAAAATTATATTAAAATAAAAAGTGATCTGACTCATGATATAAAATTATTATATTTGGAGGATTGTGATAACAAAAAGAGTAAATCAAACAAAGTTGAGAATCGCAAGCAAAAAGAAAGAGATGAGATCATCTTTTTTTTGTTTAAAAATAAAATCACTTTCCAAAAATAAACTTATCAAAGTTGTCAAACATCTCTTTTAACAATTTTTTTTATAATTTTTAAAAATAAAAATAAAAATTTTATTGTCATGCAACCAAACACCCAATAAATCTTCAAAATCTACTTCGCGTTGATTTTCTCTTTTTAAACCGTTGTAATTATAGGAATTACCGGAGAGCAAAAATCTCCTTCGTTCTTGTCAGAAATGCTCTGGTCTATGGTTGTCCAAGCCGTTCTCCCGGTTTCTCCGCGACAGCACGCGCCTCCCTCCTCCGTTCCTTCGATTTCCAGCTCGATCTCTCTATCTTCTTAAATTTTGGGCGCGGCGTGCCGTCCCACCCACTCACCAACATCCTGATGGCGGCGAAGAGCGCCCCGCCGCGGCTTTGCAGTCCATGCTGCTCGAGGATCACGTCCCCGTGGAGGGGGGCGCGCAGCTTCCTTGTGTTGACGGGCCCTGCTTTCAAGCCGGGAGGTGGAGTCAGCTGCAGGAGAGGCCTTCCCATCAGCCGCTGCTTCCACCGCGATACCACGGTGGATGGGGTCGGTGAAGAGCAATTCGTCAGTTGGTTCAGGCAGGCGTGGCCTTACATCAGGGGGCACCGCGATAGCATCTTCGTAGTGGTCATCTCCGGAGAGATCGTGGCTAGTCCGCATTTGGATGGTATCTTGCAGGTCTCCGTTACTCTCCGCTTGCTTTTTTTTTTTGGTATCATTACTGTTGTTCTTTCTTTCTGCTTTTTTCTCCGGTTCGTCTTGAATGCCTCGCTCCGTGGTAACTTCTTCTTTCACACGTTAACATCTGTCGTTGTAAAATTGGTTCATTGTCTTAGATATGAGGAATGGTAATGTACCGTATGATTTGTTAGCTACACTTCTACCCGCGATTCTTGAATCTCGCCATCTGTCGCATCACTTTTTTTTTGAAGGTGGCATAAGCCACAATTTATTAATTTATAATAGACAAGTAATTACATGCAAAGAGAATTAAGCAATACAAATTTTAGATTACTATCAAGGCCATATTAATCTAGAAGAGTCTATGAATAGAAGTGCTTCCAACGGAGGAAATTGCCCCCAAAGGAAGTCCAAACAGTTTAATACCCAATATGAGCAAACACCCAGTCCTTAACAGGGAAGTCCATGTGCTGGAGCATCGAGGTTGGATTTTGAAAATCATCTTGAAAAATTCTTTTATTTTGTGCACCACAAATTATTCATAACATAGCTGCCAGCATAGTTGATCATAAAATGGTGCCTCTCTCCATGGATTTAAGCTCTCTTACTGAGTTAACATTGCAGACACGTTCTGATAATCTAACCAGAGAATATTCCAACTCTTGAAGAGTATGCGCCATAATGAGTTGATAATGTCACACTGCAAGAAGAGGAGGTCTAAGTCATCTTTGAAACACTTGCAGAAGATACACCTTGAGGATTGAATAGAGAATGTGGTTTGGATCAATGCTCTAGTTGGCACACTTCTCCTACATATTTTCCTAAGGAATAATCTGATCCTGAGAGGTAAAGTTGAATTCCAGACATGTTGCAAACAACCTTGACCCTCCCTAGTTCACAAGCTGGTGTCACTGAGAACAATTTTTGTTTTGAAGGGATCCATGAAAGTTTGTCTTCCCATAAAACAAAGCATCTCAACTTTCCAATGATATCCACTGGTTGTGCATACTGAACAATTTCTTCATCTTTTGGGTTTCTTTTGAACTGAGGAATCCATCTCGCCTCTTGCGCTCACACAGAATTGATTTTTTTCACCTCTGTTGGAAGTGATCTTGAAAAGAGCAGGGAATCAATTTGCTAACTTATCATGACCTTACTATTTGTCCTTCTAAAAACAAAGAGTGCTGGCATAAACATTTCCAGTTGTGCATAATTCCTTTGCAGACGTTACTCGTTAGAAACTCTGGCCATGTCTCTAAAGTCAATCCACTCATCATTTTTCCCAAACTCATATTTGGAGCACACTATCTTGCCCCACAAAGAGGTCTGACAATGATTAAACAACTTCAATAGCCACTTAGTAAGGAGGACGTTGTTCATTATTTTTAGTGGTATTAACCCAACACCACCTTCTTTTATATTCATGCCGACATGATTCCATCTGACTGGTGTAGACCCTTCTCACCATCCATGTCTTGCCAGAAGAATTTCACTCTAATGCTTTGTTGTCTCTTGCAAACCCCCTTAGGGATTTAATAATATAGAAAAAAATACCAAGAGATAATTTGAAGCACACTTTTCGATAATATCCATGCTTTCCCTGTTGACAACGTTTTACTCTTCCAGTGCTGCAACTTATTTTCAACTTTTATAATCAAATTCTCTCAATCACCTGTTTTTGTGTCCTTATCAGATGAAGGCAGACCCAGGTACTTAATTGGAAAAGTCAAGATGAGCATACCAAATGTCCTCTCTACCCTTTTCAACATTTCTTCTTTCACATTAATGCCAATAACCTTGCATTTATCATCGTTGATTTTCAATCTTGTAACTGATTCCAGCAGGTATAGCAGGATCCTTAAGTTTCCACATTTGTTCTCATCGTTTGATGCAAACAACATAGTGTCATTTGCGATATGTAGATGAGTGATGTGTTCTATCGGTGCCCGTAAGTACACCATCGATCAAACCACCATTTCTTGCATTGTCTCACATTGTACTAAGTTCTTGTCTGACTAGAACAAACATGAGAGGTGAAATAAGGTCACCTTGTCACAAACTTCTAGAGAAACCAAGGTGGCCAAAGGAATTCCCATTAACTTCCAGTTGAATTTTGTTGTACTTGTGCATTTTGTGATCCATCTGACTCATGTATTTCTGAACCCTATGAATCTTAATTGTGTTTATGCATTTCTAACTCACTCTGTGGTATGTTTTCTCAAAATCCAGTTTCAAGAGTATTCCTTCCTTCTTCCCAGTTTCTTTTTTGTCCGTGAATACACTTGTGTGCCATCATGAAG
Organism: Cryptocoryne crispatula var. balansae; assembly: GCA_036172225.1. NCBI lineage: Eukaryota > Viridiplantae > Streptophyta > Magnoliopsida > Alismatales > Araceae > Cryptocoryne > Cryptocoryne crispatula. The sequence goes on from CM069934.1 coordinate 10,008,477, forward strand.
TTGTTCAAAATAATCTGCCTTAAATGAAAGTTGATTGGGAACTGTTAACCATTTTCTTGGTGAAGCTGTTCAGTCTTTTTGTCAGTACCTTTGCTACAATCTTGTATTAAGGAGAGTTATAGGCTGTAGGTCTCTGATGTCTGTCAAGACATTTACTCTCTTAAGAAGAACTAGAGATGTTGAATTCAGATACCTAATATCTGTTCATGCCCTTGCAATTTATCCCATCCACATGAAGCTTATGCAGATTTTTTTTTAATTTTTCATCGTAACTTGTGTGTGAAAAAAATTAATATTCCTATCATGTTTCCTTAGCCATGTCTCTTCTGATTTTTGTTTCCACTTAATCTTCTCTTGTGATTCATTCCTCATACTTCTCTTTTGCCTCTATCCATTTGTTTCCTTGTTATTCACTTATAATACCTTGATCATTGAGTTTTTCAAAGTAATTAATTTTATCAAGCAACCTCTAACGTTTTGATGTTGAAAACTTGTTGAGCTCTTGAACTCATTTTATTTTTCAATTTTGACCTAACAGGTATGAGTTCAGAGAAACACTGAGATTGCAGATGGATCTGACACGCTGGCCTCATTCTACCATGTCAATTATTTTTCAAGAACATTGGGTCCTTGCACCATGATAACTCAAACTTGAATTTCCTTTTAATTGACGCTGAATTGCTGCCCAATTTGATGCCAATTTTAATTTTCCAACCGTTTTCTATCAGATTTCGGCAGAATCAGCCAATTCTGCTAGGATTTAGGGGAGGAGTGGGTCTCCCCCTCTGATAGGATTCTGGAATTGACCGATTCTACAAACCATGATCAAGAGTCACATGCGAAGAAAGAAGGTTGGACAACCATGTGAATAATTTTTTTTTTGTCGGATAAGTTTTGAGGCCCATAGAAACGTGGGAAGTTCTAATATTTTCCACTTTACACAATGCGTGGGTATGGTTAGCATCCAAAGCCCTGTCATTCCACATAATAATGATGCCTCCACTTCTTCCTATCGAAGGAGAGAGAAAACCCATAAGACCTCCACCCTTCAGTTTGTCTACTTTTGGTTAATAAATTTAGATTTCATTTCATGTAAAGTGAGAACAACTGGCTTCTGAGTTGCAGTCACACTTGATCTTTCATAGTTTGTCAATCCTTTCTGTGCCCTTGTAGTTCCAAGTTATTACCTTCCATGTTAACATAATAATTTCATTCTCCTTCCTCCCCTTTCTCCAAGAACATAAGCTCCCTCGAGCAAACCTTCGTCTATGCCTGTCTTGTCTCTGTCATCGGACTTCAACTAGGTTAAGGTTTTCCCTCATTTTTTGAAATTTTTTTTCACCGTTACTTCTTTTCTTACAAAACAGATTCTCACCACATCCCCTAGATGACGAATATCTCTGTCCAACAGCCATGTATCCAACTCTCTAGGATCTCCGCCTTCATCGCTCTGCACCATGGTTAATGTCAAGTCATCTCCAGGAAGAAAACTTTGACTGTCATCACCTACAACACAATTCCTCTAAACACTTTCAACCGACCATAAAGCAGATCCTGCATCCCCTCCGATTCCCCCTGAGCATTGTTGTTGATTAGCCTCCGCTCCTTCCAATTGGTTTCTTACAACCTCTCATTTACAACAAATTCAAAGCCGCACCTTTCCTCTTCCTCCAGCTTCCATGCCAATGAAGTCCTGATGTCATTCCTATTAGGTTGGGGGGCAGGGATGGGGTCCACCTCTTTGCAAGGACCCGATTAGTTCATCGACTGGTTCACCAACCGACCATCAGTGGAGGTCTCAACCCGGCCTGGTTCACTACACACCGGTTCAATAGTAATTAACACTGGTTCACTTCGTCGAGATCTCGCCAGAATTTTGATTTTGCCAAGGTCCCGAGAAACGAGATCGCCGAGATCTCGCACACGTGGACTAATTCATAAAAAACAAAATTCTTAGGGGGGGGGGGCTTTGCCCCCCTTGATACCCCCACAAGGGGCACTATCCCCTTGACCCCCGCGACCTAACAGCACAGGTCGATCCGCAACTACTCAGTGTACTATTTAATAATAGTATAAAAATATTTCACTATAACTTATACTATCACATATATATAAGATTCATAATCATAAATATATATTTATACTTAAATTATTTAAATTTTATAAAAATCTATTAAAACTCTCTTCTCTCCCACATAAACATAAACATACACATTCAGTTATAACCTAAGTTAAAAAATGCTCTTGGTATATTCAAAATTTAGATTTGGATATTAATCATCAATTTATTATACAAATATTATATCTTATGTAATAAATATATTATATCAATTTAATTTTATAAATATTTAACCATCAATTTGTAATAAAAAATCAAGAACAAGAACATAAAGATACTCTTAATACCACATTAATATTTAAATAAGATTATATAAAAGTTTAAATCTTTTAAAAGCATAAGGATCATATTTTTTGTATTGAGAGTGCTTTGTAATTATCCATTCACATAGTTGATATGCAAATGTGTGATATATTTTCATGTAAATTTATTGATATACTCCCATCTTTATAAGATATTAGGTTATATTCCATACATACATACATTTTGACCCGAGAATCCGAGATACAATCTCCTGAGATTTTTCCAAGATTTCTCTGAGATTTCTTCTCTTTCACTCTCTCGAGACGAAGCCGAGATCCGAGACGGCAATCCTTGGTTCATTGTTGCCCAAACTAGTCAATAAGTCAATCAGATCCTATGCGCATTTAGTTCTAATGGGTTCGAGCCATCCTCCGCCTGACAACGTATGAACGACACTTGAACCTTAAAAAACAGAGCATATTGTATTCCTTGGCACCCAACTCTTTCTTTTCCTTAAAAGGTTGCACCTAATTCCATAACCGTCATGCAATGCTCCTGGAAATTTTGCCCTTGCTAAAAGGGCCTTTGTTTGATCCGATTGGGAGTAAGGTGAGATCCTGCATCATCATCCCTCGTGACATTGAATTGCCCCCTATCTCTGATGAAGCCTCCACCGATGCAATCCTTACACTATAAAAGCTTCCTTCAAAATACATGCATTATCAATGAGAACTCCACCGTATCCGGCACTTAAACCACTGATAGCACTTTGCCCCTTAGCTAAACAAGTCAAAGAATTATGATCAATATGGATGACGGTTTTGAAGCACTCTGCTACATCGAGACTGTTGACGGTGACCGTGCCTACAGCGGTAGGCCAGACATTACAACATGCCACCGAGGTGAGGAGATTGAGTTGACTTCTCTGACCAAGCTCCACTGCTTAAAGAAAACTCTGGACCCCTCTGACCTTGCAAACTTCTTCTGGAACACTCCTGATGCCCATGCATAGAGGGAGATGTGCTTGATGAGAAACTTTACTCTTGACACCCATCATACCTCCCGAAGAAGCAGTCCCTCGCCAATGCTACTTGAGGACTTCTTGCAGGTGCCTCTCCTTCACCTTGATTGTATCTGACCCTGAGACAACTCCAATCATCCTGTATTTCAACTATAGCCTCCTAGCCAATACCCTATCAGAGAAGCTTAATTGATCCCGCATGCGATCTTTTACCGCCATTCTCTCTGTTGAGCCCTATAACTAGACTTGGAAGCTGACCACTCTCCTTCCATCTTCACCTACTAGGACAAGTTTACTGCCTATGGCCAATGCCACCACACTCTTTGCACTTCCACCCATTCCAATGGACCATTGCCGAGTGACATTTCTCCAAGCCATGGATTGCAGAATTAGTCGATTCTTGGATCGGATTGGACCCTACCGATCCGATTCTGGTCGGAACTATTGATCCAGCTCGAACTTGAAGCTGGATAGGTCGAAATTTCTTGGATCTGTCGAAGCGACTGATCTAGCAAAATTGAATTGGGAATCGATCGATCCCCCATAATCGGATTGATTCCGGACCTGATTCTGGACTATTTTCTGGTCCGATCTCCCCTTGGGGGAGATGAGACTGATTCCCCCTTCCCACCTCCGATTCTCACCTGCCCCCTCCCTTTCAACGTTTAGTGCTCCCCCCTCTGGTGATCTAGCACAAGGAGCCATGATCCAGCTATGGGAAGTGGCCGATCCCCCCAAAATAGGTAAATTTAGGGGGGGGGGTGTCCAATCCCTGCTCTCCCCTTCGGCTCTTTTGGCTCCCCTGATACCACCATAAAATTTTATTTCTTCGGGAGATGTTGCCTCCCTAATACCCACAAAGGGCACAGCCCCCTTGACCCCCTTGACCTGACCACGCAGGTCGATCCACGATTACTTTGCGCCCTGTTTATGATAGTGTAAACATATTCATATATTTTACTATCACTTATACTATTATATATATAAGATTCATAATTATAAATACATGTTATATACTTAAAATTTATAAAGATCTATTTTAACTCTTTTCTTTCTCTTATATGATAGTTTATACTTATATAACATTTTTTTCGAAATGAACTTACTTTATATGACATTATTTGGTAGAATGTCATCCGCATTGTGTTTCATTTATTTTAAATTTTTTACTTATTCTTATGATTTTTCTTGTTTTTTTGATTTTTTTGAGAATTTTATGATTCAAAAAAAAAATTGGCCGATCCGGACCGATCTGGGATTGTCGTTTCGTCCAAAGGATCGGCCGATCCGGATTGATCCGATCTTGATCCCGATTCCGCGATCCTTGCTCCAAGCACCATCCATACCCGATGTTGCACCATCTTTTCTACCTACCATCGCTTTTGGCACCTCTTGGACCTCCCCCAAATGACACCACCTTGGTGAAGCTTCAACAGGTCGGCCACCCGGAGGGTTGCAAATGCCTCCAAAATTGCCGGAGCTCATTCTTTTAAATTGTCTCATGCTACCCAATTCCACAAGGTTGCTGTTGCATCACTTTATGGATAGATCGCCTTAAAGTTATCTTGGACTTGACTTTCATTGCTAATCTTTTTTAAGGCTTGTTTGGTTGGGATGGCAAGGTCCATTCGCCTTCCAAAATCCCTGGAAGCTCATGGACATGAGCTTTGGGAGATTTTTCTTACACAACTTTAATGAATTAGTCTCTCTCTATCACTCAAAATCTCTTCTTTACTTTTTTACACATAAGCAAAAGGCATATGGTGCATTTGGTTGGGTTACAAGTATGTTTGAGATTTCTGACAAGAATCTCTAACCCATTAGTTCAACTAAACGCCATCCTAGTAGTCCACCACAAGAAATATGATGTTCTTTTGTTTTTTCTTCAGAAGGCATATTTCAATTTTATGGTTTGCTAAGCCTTCAGTTACAACTCAAGAATCATTGTGGCTTGCATTTTCAACATAAGTACATTGGTTGAGGTAGTTCTATCTGCTTTTTCTCTTTTTCTGAGTTATTATAACTGATTTCCAGCAGTTTAGGGAGTCAACCTTTCACTGTAAAACATCATTTCACCCTAATCGTTGAATGTCCAATATTTTCAAATATTAGTTTATTTATACTTTATAGGTTATAACAGCTATTAGTTAAGTCAACAATATATATTAATGATTGGTCCGCAAGTAAATCATTGTGTATCTCTTCAACACTTATATCTGTCCATATGTGCAATACTCCTTAATCAGGTATCTTCAATATCAGCACACGTAAACTTCTTCAATCTGTAAAGTCTATCTTATATATCCTTGGATAAATAAATGCTTAAAGATATAAAATGATAATCCCCATTCTCTGCCAGTAGGATTATTGATTGTGTGATTTTGATGTCTGCACGACTCATTTGTCAGTTGTTCCTTTTCCATACAGTAAACAAAATGTTCACAGAAGAATGATAAATACTAAGCTGATGAATGTAAATTTTGGCATGCATTTGTGTACTTTTTAATGCTTACATTGTAGAGTAACCAATAGATAGCTCCATATGCTGTACGATGTTCTTTTTTTCTCTGTTAACTTTCTCAGTTACTTTATTTATGAAGGATTCCCGTTTTTGGTTCTGATTGCCTCTAGAGAATATTCAAAATTGTCTTGTTCTCATGGTACGTCCTTTGCTATTTTTCTGAAATGTTGTGATGTCTCTTCCTGTCGTCAAGGCTTAAAAATCTTCTGTTGGTCTTAAAATACTTCTGTTGGTTGCCTATATTGATTCATCTTTGCAGGATATGTCACTCCTCCATGGTTTGGGTATCAAGTTTGTTCTCGTTCCTGGAACCCATGTACAAATTGACAAGCTCCTGGCGGAGAGAGGTAATAAGGTTTGTGCTATTTGTAATTAATTACAGGTTATGGATTTTTGATATTCTACCTAGGATTGTGTTGGCACTTAAAATTTTAGGTGAATACTGACATATGTTAAGAGTAAGGCAAAAGGGAGTTAGAAACGTTTAATTCCCTGCCCCCCACCACCATTATATGAAACAAAACAAACGAGACCGATAAGGGATAGACTCAAACACATGTGATTAAGGACGAATGTACCTAATTAGATATGGATGCAGAAAGGGGAGGAGGTAACATGTGCCTATATCCCCCGATGGCCCAATGAACACCAGCAAAAGCCCCCGGAGTAAAAGAGGAGGGAGAAAGAAGAATTGAATCAAGTCCCCAATTGGTGATAGCATATGGATACATAGAAGATCAACTGATCCAGCACATATGCTCAAGGTCAGTCTTACCTCCTCCGACCAAGAAAGGGTCTACAGAGGAACTAAAAGAAATACAGCACATATGCATTGGCCTGCTAGTCAGAGAAATCAGGATAGGATGGGGCAATGCAGGCAGAATTTGAAGGAATCCAGAAAATAGAAGGATTAGGAAATCATGAGGAGAATGAGGCTACATGCCCAGTCAGATTTAGCACATATATGTCCAAGCAAGGGCAGAGGGTGGTGACTGGTGAGCACAAAAGGGGCCCATGACCAACACCAACTGCAGCACCCGGGCACCATAAGATAAGAGGATGGAAGAGAAGTAAAATGAAGCAATAGGGAATAAAAATACTTAATTCCCTATAGCATACCATCGGTATATGAATTAAAGAAGGGGTCAAGTTCATATATCTATGGCCGGATATGCATAATTGGGTGTGAATACACAAAGAGAAGCTCAAAGCCTAATCCTATTAGGCACATAGCAAGAAAACAAAAACTTTCATGTGTGTTCCAACCCCCTGCTGACCAAAGAAGGGCCAATAGGTGACCCCGGAGCAAGGGAATGAAAAGAGGAATAAGGAAGGCCGGGAGTGTCTTACATCCCACACCCCCGGATCATCATATAATTTGAAGGAGTTCACCTATCTAGGAGTTGATAGGCTCCTGTCCAAACAGCAAATTTTCACCCCAAAGGTTGTGATAAAAACCCCGGTCAATGATGGCCTATGAAGAAGCTAGGTCCTTACATACAAAGCAAGAGGAGAAACAAGGGAATAAGCATGCTTCTTCAATGAGCATACCTCAATACATGCGGTATTATACATGCTTGAGATCTGGCATACGACAGGAGACATGTTGCCAACAAGAATTTGGAAGAAGGAAGGCCGGAAATAGTATGCAAGAGCCAAATTGGCTCCTGTTTAAAGGTTCCGGATATATTCAGCCATACATACACTAATAAGATGTAGAAAGAATGCTATTAACAGACTTCTTATACCCGGATATAAATGAGGATTGGGCATAGATTCAGAAATAGAAGAAGAAGAAAGAGGGCAGCCAATAGACCCACTCAAAAGGAAAAGGAAAAGATGGAAGAAGACCCAGTCCAGCACATGAAGAAGCCGGGTCCTCAAACACATTCATATATACATATGCTTAGACATATATCTTGTCTAACAAAAAAAGAGGGGAAATTGATAAAGACCCCGACCGAGGGTGGCATATGAAGGAGCTAAGCCCCCTGCATATGATAAACATGCCCTTCTAAATCAGGACATCCTAATACAACCGGCTACACTTATAGTTGCAAAATGCAAGGCATGATATGGGACAATCGAGGTGCTGCCGACAGAAAGTAGAAGAGGAAGCATAGCACCACAATGTCCGATGGAGAGAAGAGGAGAAAATTACCAATGCTCAAAGTTGAAGAGAAGAATCCACCAAGTGTGCTCACCCGGGTGTGACTAAGATGGTATTCACCTCCTCGGCTTGACCCTAAAATAGGGCTGTTCATTAAACGGTTCAAACCGTTGAACCGAACCATCGGGTCCACATAGGGAGTCAAACGGTTCATGAACCGAACCGAACCGAAATGTAAAAAATGGTCCGATTCGGTTTTAAAATCCCCCGAAACCAGTCCAACCCGATGACCCGAACTCCAGTTGATTTTAAAATATCCCGCAGGGCCGCAACCCTATGCCTTCGGGCCTCGCAATCGCAAAACCCTTCCTTCCTGGTATCCCAAGGACCCGAGCGGTTGAGGGCCTGAGGCAGCGCCGCAGCGACCGGCGGCGGCGACAACTCTCCAGCGGACCGAGTGGCGGCGGCGACAACTCTCCAGCGGACCGAGCAGGTGACCTGCGGGCCTGCGGCTGTGGCTGCGGCTGCACTGCATCTACTCGACTCTTCCTCAGCGGACAGCGGCTCCTGCGGGCCTGCGGCGCAGCGGCGGCATCGCCCTTTAGAGTTCGGAGTTCGGTCCCTTCCCTTCCCGAGCGGCTCCTGTGGCCTGCGGGCCTGCGTCTGCGGCGGCATCCATCGACCATCGACTCATCCTGAGCGGCTCCTGTGGGCCTGTGGCTGCGGGCTTGCGGTGGCATCCCCCTTTGGAGTTCGGTCCCTTCCCAAGCGGCTCCTGCGGGTTGCGGCAGCATTGTCTATTCGGCCTTCCCTCTCTGCGTGAGTCGTTTCCCTCCCTCCAAGAGGTTTGCCAGAGTCGCTGCTTACCCTCAAGCTCTGCTCCAGCCTCCAAGACTGTAGCGGACCTAGCGGCTCCAAGACTACTGTGTAGCGGGCCAGCGGCTCCAAGAACAAGGCTCCGAACTCCAACTCTCCAAGACTGTACGGCACTACGGCTCCAGACGCTGCTGTGTAGTGGCTCCAAGATTGTAATGGCTCCAAGCCTCCAAGACTCCACCCGAACTCAGCAACTCAGCAAGTGGTCCTCTACGGCTGAGCACATAGAGGTAATTTGGATGATCCCCTTCTTTCTTTTCATATGGATAATAAGCTGTAAAATTGGATGACTTTGATTTCTTTGCAATGGCAGTGGGCCAGTCGCAGAAATTGCATATGCTTGTGAATTTCGGATCTTTGTAAGTGTAAACACGGCATCAAGTATTGGATCGGTAAATGTAAGTAACACATATCTTATATCGTTTATCAAAATGTCAGTTTATATATTTCCACATCTAATTTGTGGATAGCATATATGACTTTGTTGATATGTTTATCTTTTTATAGATGTCTCGTTCAAATGATAATTCGATTCTAATAGCCATAGATTGTACAAACTCTGATCCTAATAATTCAAGTGAAGCAAATGTTGGAACATCAAGGATGGGTTTAAAACGAAAAACTGTAAAAAAGAGAGCTGATGTTTGGGAACATTTCTCCTTACTTGAGAAAGATGAAAATGGTCGAGAAATGCAAGTGTAACTATTGCGGATTCATTTACAATTGTGATCCTCGGGTATGTGGCACTAGCACTCTTAGAACACACATAACTTTGAGATGTAAGAAGTATGCTCTTAGCAGGGCAAATTCACATGTTCACGGTCAATCTCAACTTCTTTTCCACTCTTCAACAAATGATATTGAGAGAAATGAAAATGCAACAACAACTCTTACACATTGGAAATTTGATCAAGACCTTATTAGAAAAGCTTTAGCCAAGATGATTATCATTGATGAGCTTCCTTTTAGATATGTTGAAGCTGAAGGGTTCAAGAAATTTGTTAATGTTTCCCAACCTCGATTTCTTATTCCTTCAAAGATCACAATGGTTAGAGATTGTTATTCGTTATTTGTGGAAGAGAGACAAAAAGTAAAAAATTTCTTATGGGGTGTTTGGTTGCATGATAATTTTTTGTACACTTTCATGATAAAAAATTGTATTAAAATAAAAAGTAAACCAACTCATGACATAAAATTATCATGTTTGGAGGGATGTGATTACAAAAAAGAGTAACCACCGCACATGACCAAATAAAGTGGGGGACCACAAGAAAAAAGAAAGAGGTGAGACCCTCTTTTTTGTTTAAGAAGAAAATCACTTTCAAAACATTAAATTGTCATGGTTGTCAAACACCTCTTTTAACAAGTTTTCTTACAATTTTTAAAAATTAAAATAAAAACCTCAATTATCATGCAACCAAACACCCCATTAGCTTCAAGTTGTAAGAGAGTTTGTCTTACTACTGATACTTGGACTTCTTTGCAAAGAATTAACTACATATGTTTGACTGCTCATTTCATTGATGATGGCTGGAAATTGAACAAAAGAATTCTTAATTTTTGTCCAATTTCTAATCATAAAGGAGAAGCAATTGGAAAAGCTATTGAAAAGTGTTTGAATTCTTGGGAAATTGAGAAGGTTATGACAATAACTGTTGATAATGCATCTTCAAATGACACTGCAATTGCATATCTGAAAAGAAGAATCAACAATTGGGAAGGATGTGTTTTAAAAGGTGATTGTCTTCATGTTAGGTGTGTTGCACATATTATGAATTTGGTTGTTAATGATGGTTTAAAACTTGCTAATGACTCAATTGCTCGTATGCGCAATGCAATAAGATATGTGAGACAATCTCCATTTTCGATTACAAATGTTTAAAGCTTGTGTTGATGAAGAAAAAATACAATGTAAAAGTTTGTTATGTTTAGATGTTCCAACTAGGTGGAACTCTACTTATCTTATGCTTGACGTTGCACAAAAATTTCAAGGAGCCTTTGAGAGGTTTGAGGATCAAGATCCTTTTTTCTATAATGAGCTTTCAGAAGGAGAAGGTTTGGGAGTACCTCGAGATGCGATTGGACTAAAGTGAGAAGTTTAACAAGATTGCTTTAGAGAGCTTTTATGATCTAACTCTAAGAGTTTCGGCTCGCTTTATGTAACTTCCAACTCATATTTTCATGAAATAAGTGGTGTTGATTGTTTTTTAAAAGAATGGTGTGCAAGTGACAATATTGAGTTCTGTGACATGGCTATTAAAATGAAGCGAAAATGTGACAAATATTGGGGCAATCCAGAAAAGTTGAATGTGATGATATTTCTTGCAGTTGTACTTGATCCTCGATATAAATTTGAGTTCATAGAATTTAGCCTTTCACAAATGTATGAATGTGATAAAGCATTGCTTATGAAAAATAGATTGAAAACAACTCTCAATGCTTTGTTTGATGAATACAAAATTGCAAACCCAAGTTTAAGTGGCCAGGTGAGATCGCTTGAGGCTTTTCAAGTTGGAGGTTCTACTTCAAGCCCAAATGTTCAAGATTCTGAACAATCGGCACAAAAGATGAAAACTCTTATGAAGTTTAGATTCAAGCTACAACGTGCGGAAAGAGAGAGTGGAGACTCGAAATCAGAATTGGATAAATATTTAGATGAAGATATGGAAGAAGATGATGAATCATTTGATATTTTAGGCTGGTGGAAAATTAATTGTTCAAGATTTCCTATTCTTTCACTTGTACCACCTGATCTTTTGGCCATTCCTATTTCTACCGTTGCATCGAGTCGGCATTTAGCTTGGAGGACGCGTGCTTGATCCATTTAGGAGTTCATTATCTCCTAAAATTGTGGAGGCACTTATTTGCACTCAAGATTGGCTTAGAGCATCAAAGGAGTCATTGCGTGTTGAAGAGCACTTAGATGAGATTGAGCAACTAGACAAAGGTAAGATGTTCTATATTTTTATGTTTTTTAGATGATAATTTTTTTAAACAACTTGATGACTAACTTGATGACTTATTGTGTTGTTTTGGTTAATATAGAATTTACAAGTTTCACATCGGCCCCAAATGTGATTGATATTTGATATGATGAATGGTGCATGGAATAAGGTTTGTCATATTGATTTTATTTTTACATATTGGTAAAGTGAATATCTTAATTTATTTTTTATGATGAACAGGTTTTTGGACTTTGGTGGTGACATCTAACATGGCATGGTTCATGATATCTTTTGTGAAAGACTAGTGTGATTGTTATGCAATGGAGAGACATGACTTCGTTTGTGTCATCTTTTTTGTTATGGAAATTTTTTGTAAAAACATATGTTCTAAACATATGATTAACTTTGTGTTGTTTGTTATTATGGATTTACTCCGTGTTGTTTGTTATTATAGCATTTTTGTTGTTGTTGTTTTTACCTCACATTTGATTTGTTTCTGGTGAAGTTGTTTGACCATTTTGTTCTATCATGTGGTTAGGACTAATTTGTTCACTCATGTGTTGTTTTATATCTGTTTTAAGAATGTTATGCTTTTCCTAATTTAATTTTATCTATGTTAAAGCGGTCTTTTAGTCGAAAAACGAGAGCTAATTTGTGTATGATTAAGTGGTGGGTAAAAAAATTTGATGCTATAACAAGACTTATTAATATGCCCACATAAAGGCCCAAACCAAAGACCAAACCGAACCAAACCGAATTAGTTTGGTTTGGTTTGAAAAATTTTTGGTTTGGTTTGGTTTGGTTTGTGTTCTAGTTTTGGTTTGGTTTGGGTTGAAAAAAAATATGCATAAACCAAACCAAACCAAACCATGAACAGCCCTACCCCAAAAGAGAGAAGGAGACGCCTAAGAACTTCTAACAGCAGGGGCCCCGGTGACTCTTCTTGGTAGGACAGGCTGCTGCTAAACCTGTTAGGATGAGAAGGAGTGATGGAAGGAAGAAGAGGACCAGCTATAAGATGGCTCGCGGGTGGAAGAGTTAGTCTCCAGCTAGGAGACTAAACAGAAGCCTTCAAGGAGGATGATCCGCGGGGGGGAAACAGTCTATGGAATTCAAAACAGATCCGAGAGGGAAGCCGAGGACATCCAATGGCCAAGATTGGCCAATTAATAAGTCAATTGGATTCTGATATCCATGAATCCTCATCGGTGCGTTGAGATGGCCTTATTGGATCCTTAATAGGATAATATCCAATGGATCCTGTCTAATGGGATATCCAATAGATGATCCATAGGCAAGGCTAATTACCGGGTGTCAAGGCCTTCCCGGATCCTTAATAGGATTAATATCCAATAAGAGGATCAATGTCTTGGATTAAATGGAACATCCATCAATCGGATGAGCCATGTACTCAAGATAATCCATCAAATAAAGGGGCAGGATGGATGGATCTGTGTTCAAAGGCCGAGATTGGAGGTTGAATGAGTCAAACGGATTACAATCCTCATGGATCTTCAACGGTATGACACAATGGATCAACCGGATCCTTAATGGGATTAATGTCCAATAAAGAGATGGAAGGCTATGATTAAATGGAGCACCTGTCGACTAGAAAAGCCCATCAAATGGAGGGCCGGGACTTGATGAGAGATGCCTCATTGGATGCCCCCTCGCGGGAGAGAATATAGGAGGTGGGACTGCCACCTATCCCCCCCATGATCTCCCAAGGAGACTTGCTCCGTAAGTGATGCATATCATGCACCACATTCCCCTCACTTCCGGACATGAGCCCATAACCTCGCGCCACTACCGAAGAGGGGGGATTTCATGTCCTATAAAAGGCCATCCCGCGGCCTATGTAAAAGGGGGAGAGAGGAACGGGGAGAGGAGAGATTCTGCCCAAGCCATCTCAGTTAGAAGAAAGGCATTAGTCTTAGCCAGCTGCATCACCGGAGCACCAAGAAGAAGAAGCAATTGGAGGTCCTGCGATTACTTTGCAGAGGATCAGGAGGAGAATTTAAAGTTACAAGGTGAGAAATCATAGTCATCCTCTCACCCATCCTTCTCCAAACACCATGCCCATCAATTGACCAATTACTATCACCTTATCCGTCCCCCTCCAAACACTATGTCCCTTGACTACTCAATACCCATAGTCCCTTGCTAATATTGGCAAAAAAAAACCACCTTATTTGGGGCAGATATTCCCGGATATGTTATTAGAATTCCGTGGGTCTTGTGATTGTCAACCACAGGCCTAAAATCCACCCTCATTGTCCCATACATTTCAATAATCAAAACCAAGAGGTCAGGTCCATATGAAGCCCTCATCTCCCGGACATCAAAGGAATGGCTAAGGACTAGAGTCTTAGATGGATTCAGTTGGTTATAATAATACCAAATTGATGACTATCTTCCCAAATATATGTAAGCCATATCCGGACATATTATTTGGCTCCCATAATTGAGTCCTTTTTGTTCCCCCTCCTGGGTACATTTCTGTGCCATCATGTAGGAAGTCTTTTTATATATATATACATATGATTACCTTGGACAAGTTTGATTCCCTTCTCGACCCCTTCTCTAGAGCCTTCCTCGGCCTTGGAAACTTGAAGGATGAACCCTCAGTACTTCACCATTCCGGCAGAAAATTCAGGGATGTTTTACACCATCAAGGAGAAGTAAGGTTATACCCGGCCTCTTTGGAACCCACATGATGGACCAAAGATCCCCCGGGTAGCCTTGATAAAGCAAAGAATATGAAAAGAAGGTGGCCAACCGGGCCTTGAAGATCTTGTGATTGCTGAGCATAAAAGCATGCACAACATATGGAGGAGTTGCCCATTGTCCCATGATAACTTGAAGATCAAGGCCGGGAAGGCCTATGAAGAAACTGATGCCTATTCCGGGGCATAACCATAACATGTGTAGCCCTACACATTTGTTCTGAACAGAAACTGGAGCCATATGCCCAGTTCCTATTTCATCCCATAGTGAAGGGAGCACCTAAGCTCGGCTCATTGAAAGGGCAGTAATTTCATATAAAGAGGAGGTCAATTATGGACCAAACCTCTATGACCATGAGAGGCAATATTCTGTAATAGAAAGTCTATGCCATTGAAGTTGTGATCATAAATATTACTCAACTGATCATTAGCCTGACATACCCTATTCTAACATAAATGATATGCACACATTGGTGTTCATATAATGAGCATTACATATACATGTTTATAGGAGCTGTATGCAATGGAAGTTAAGTTACCAAGAGCATCTATTTCAGGTATATATCCAACCTGATTTTTCAAGCCGAGGCACCTAAGTGCTGGGTCATTCCTTAAAGATGATTAGAGGAGATTGATCTCATATTTTGGAGGCCTGATATACAAAATACATGGGCAGAACCTGCCATCCTCAAGCATAAAAGGAATTTGGATCCGAAGGCCCATGCCTTCAAGGCCCCCAATCAGAATTTGGAAAGGAATCCATGAACTTGAGCCCGAAGGCACCTCAGGCCTTAGAATGTCAGCCATTCTAAGGAAATTTTACAGGTTCCAGATTCCCCCCGGGAATTTGATTATCAGGGAATCCAATTATGATTTCATCCACCTATGGTGTGATAGCCTTCATAAACAGTGATAGGTGACCTACTTAGTCTGCCTCCGGGTCTGCTATTGGATCCCTATGGTATGTTTTGCTATCACTAAATTAATGGGTCTGGCCGTGGATTCTGTTTGTCCAAGGGGTGAGTAAAGATATTTATTGAATTGTAACCCCCGGTCATGGATTTTGAAATCATAAGATTTCCAATACTCATTTCAGACCTATACACAGTCATGGTCCTCATCAAACACATGGTAATGAAAGGATCCAATTTAGGGCCCTTATATGTACTCCGCATAGAAATTACCTGAGCTAATAGTATCTGTTATTAAGGCCTATTTGGGGCAAGTCTTATAGTTTTAAGATTCCGGAGCATGTTGACTGTGGATGACCTGTTGCGCATACATCAACATATACAAATGGGGGGCTTTCAAAAATAAAAGCATTTATTTAGGGACTGTAAGAAATTGAATCCCAATAAATAGAGCAATCATCTAGACTTCATAAAGATAAGGGGTTGCAGGTTAAGAGAGGGAGGGGAGTCATGGCATCCTTAAAACAGGCTTGCAAATCTGACCCTCCATATCAAGATCCCAATCATGTTATAAAGAGATTCATAAGATTATATCTAGGACAGTTTAGGCCTTGGAGTTTCAACTATTTCAAAGATCCTGATTTCAGTTATTTAAAACTGATACTATGACCTTGATGACATACAAAACATAAGTCACTCGGCCATGAACCATCTAATGTAGCTCCATGGATGTTGATCTCAGGAGCAACTTGTCCGAGGGGCAGGTAAGGATAAGATTTTGGTTGGTCTTGGGTCTGAACGCAATCAGATCATTGAGAGCTTGTGGAGGAGGCTATGGTGAATATTCCGCAGCCTATATAAGTGTCTTGACCTGTCATGAGGCAGATCCTAATATACGGATCAGTGCTGGATGATAACCAGTCTAAGGTCAATTTTAGGACCAACTTTGAGTCTGAATCCCAGTAACATCCAGGACATCATAGGCTTTGGAGTCTCAACCTTTTCAGTTGGATTTGAAGGTCTTCACCCCGGAAACCTGCACCTTGGGGATTCAAAGTCTGATTTCTGATCTTGACAACATGGGTCTCCCGGCCATAGGCCACCTGGTCTATCAAAGAGGTTGTTTAGCTGTCCTTAGATCTGAACATAATCAGATCATTGAAGAGACCAAGATAAGTATTCCATGGTATGTATAAAGGTCTTACATGGCAGAATTATAGGCCGAGATTGGATAGTTCAGGAGATGGGCATTTCGGGCTTATACAAGCCTTGTTTTATATAGTATTTCAGGTATTATTTGGGGCAGATCCTAATACATGGTTCAGTGCCGGATTATGACTAATCCAAGGTCAATTTCAGGGTCAGATACAGATCTGAATCCTAGCAGCTAAATGCCTATATCTAGGCTATTGAATTCCACATTTTGAATTTAATTGTATAAATCTCAAGCATCTGTGATCCTGAGGAGATAGGCAAAGGTCCATAGTCTATATATATATGTGCAGGACCTGGCTTCGACAGAATCCTGCTGGACCATAGTCAAACCCAGGTATTCGGTCTGAGGGATGAGCAGAGGGGAGCCCGGCTATGAATCTATGTACATTTGGCCCAAATGAACTATATGATATATGATTTCAGGCTCAAAAACAAGGTGGATAGAATATCTATCAAGGATAAACCTTTAGTCATGATACCATGACCATCCTATAACCACTGTCAGGATCGGATACAGACCTGAACCTATGTGTTATTTAGAGGCCAGTTGCTTGGAAACATGGCTGGCATGAATGTCAGAGCATAATCTTAAGTCAAACAGGATCCTCATCCGTAATTATTCAGAATAATAGTCAAGGTCTAGAGCCCATAGATAAACAGGGTCTAATTCTGGTAAAGTCCGGGTGTTAAGTCTAAGGGGAACTGATTTGTGAGTCAGAATTCAAAGACTCAAAATCTGAAATGATGATCTTAATAAATCCTAAGTCGGGTATAGGCAATATAGTGGACATATGTATGGGGTACCCGGGGAACATATCTTTTGGTATATTTGAAATCTAATATGTCCTCGGTAGACCTGTCCTCAGTTGGGAACCTAGAAAGAGAGGGAATGATACAAAGCATTTGATTTTAAAATAGACATGAGACCAACCTGATGAATTTAGCCACAACCCTAGTTGGTCCGATAATATGAAGACCAGATTTAAACAAATCTGATTTCCGGAATTTAATGATGACTAGTTACCTAGACCCGGGATGCCTTCATGAGTCTCATGTTTGACACCTAGACAGTTCGAATACATCAAGTTTCAGACCTCAGTCTTGACTATGGATATCTTAAATCAAACTTTCACATAATCATAGGAAAGGGCCTTTTAATAATAATAGGACTTAGAGCTTGATAATAAGAGGGCGCATATGCCACTTTAAGAATTTGAGGGTGATCAGCCACCTAGACCTAGGATATCCCCAAAAACCCCCATTATTAGATAAACATGTACATGTTAAGTCAAGACATAAAGACTTAAATAAAATTCTGTTTTCATCACCAAGTCTAAGATAATAGACTTAAATGCGGATAACATAAGCCCAATAAAGAAAGGACTTAGACCATGGACGGATTTCATCTTGTTCAAATATACAAGAACTTATATGAAATCAACATAAAATTTGATCTGAATGTGTTCGGATCTAGACATATGTCTTAATACAGGACCTTAAGTTGAAATGGCTAATCCCATGCAAAGTATATAGATATGGTTTGAATCTTTACCCATGTTTCATAATTCAAACTTAGATACTAAGTTTGGCATTTACCATCTGACCTTATATGGTCACTATGCGTCGGACTTAAATACTGAGTTTACATTCCATTGATTTTATGGGTTATAATTCCCACGTGGTTGTGTTTTGTGGATGAAAGTTTCTCTTTCATATACGAGTTGCTACGACAGTTAATTAAGGGTGTTCGAGAATCTCGATATAATTAACATCGGAAATTCGCAACTTCCGATGGAGAGAGGTCTAAAGACAAAGTTCATGAACCCTAACCTCGACATACATATTTTATGCATATCGCATATTTTGGCTAATATTTTCTATGAAATATCACATACTTTCATAGTAGCCAAAGATGAGATAATGAAGGTTCATTTCCCAAATAAACGGAAGTTAAATGAATTTTCAAACTACGTCATACCATATATTCTTATATTTTTACATATAGATCTCGAGGTTTCACAGATTGTTTAGTATTTAATAAATGCATTACTTTAATCTGTTTTCTTTGTCTAAGACAAATATGTACAGAACTGCAGATCCATTTTTGTATATCTTCATATTTTTCAATCTGTCCTGTCCTTAATTGTTTATTCTTCATTAACTTCGTCAAATCTTTTATAGTTGATGCATGTTCTAGGATTGTGCTTATGTTTGTATTGGAGTGGCACATTGTTCCTAAAATAAAAATTTTACTTCTCATATATTGCCCTGAAAGATCATCCCAGGGACATAAATTCAACATTCCAAGGATGTCACGGTATAACAATGTAATAGGAATTTTAATGCAGTATAGGTGCAAATATGGGTATTTCTAGGGTTATACATGCAAATAGAACTAACTAATTTGCACCTTTTATCATATTTTATCTTTTCTCTTTTGATTTTATGCCCATTTTCTGCTCTTTTTATTTCACTTTTTACTGCCTAGCAACTGTGTAATTCTCGTTTCTCAGCCATTCAATTAAAAGAAGATTTCCCTATTGGGCTAGATGAAACAAATTACTTAATCCTACTATTGCATACTTTGATAGTTTCTATTTGGAAGGGTTAGCTAAGGGGGTTTCCAATGTTGACACCATGTTTCTTGTAATTTCTTTCCGAATAATATATAGTTTTTATCAAGTGGGAATAATTATGGTTGTTATCAACAGTTAGTTTACGTGTTAATTGAATATTTTTGACATTGATATGTATCATTTACTATTAATAATAACTAAAATTTAGTACAAATCTGGTGCAGGAAGCATGCCAAAGTATGCTGGTCGTTATAGAATAACTGATCCTGATTCACTGGAGGCTGCAATGGAAGCAGCTGGTAGAATTAGACTAACGATAGAGGCGAAACTTTCTCCTGGGCCCCCAATATTGAATCTTCGCCGGCATGGTGATAACAGGCGCTGGCATGAACTTGGAGTGAGTGTTGCTAGTGGCAACTTTCTTGCTGCAAAGGTGAAATGACGAATATTTTTGTGTGAGAACATATTAATCTTTTCATCTCTCTATATTTGATTTTCGAGTGTGAAATGCGCAAGGCTCCCATGTTCAATTGTCAGAAAGGAACCATTTAGTCCATATCACTATGAGACAATGCTTGAATTACATATTTTTACTCATTAAAATTTATTTTTCTATTTTTTCTTTTTAAATAAAAAATGAAAACTACAATAATTTTTGCATAATACGGTACTTTAAGACATTGTTGTTTCATCATTGAATTATGCATTAAGATAAGTGATACAGTTGGGATTGGACTGCAGGACAAATCAGTTCCATCAACCTAAATGTAATTTTTTGAGGGTGCTTAAGTTGAATAGTCATCTTAGCAAAGTAAAGGGCGTATCTGTAAATAGGTTTTGTTAATGGGTTGAATGTTCACATTGGCTCTCTTTAATAAACCCCTCCGTGTAATCCAAAAAAAGAAAGAATTTTTGGAAGTTGGACCCTTGGGGGTGGGGATGACCTGGTTGTTCCTACCCCTTCTTCCCTCCCCCACCCCCCCACCCTGTCAATCTGCCCCATTCACTCCCCTCATCTTCCCTCTTCTTGACAGTCTGGCAGTCCTCCTCTTCTCTCTTCTTCCTCATCTAGCACCAGCAACCTGCACAGCTGCTGAATGGGGCCTACCCTCCCTGCAGCTCAGCAGCCACCCTGCAGAGCCTTCTTTTGATCCTTGAGTGGCTCCTGCTTATTCCCTACACATGCCGTTGACTAGTGCCTGACCTCCCCTGTGGCGAGGCCGCCCTTATCCATCCGTTTCATGCCCACAGCACCTCAACACCTTCCTTGATTGCAGTGGGTCGTCTGGCATGCATACAAGCCAGCTTCACCTCCGGTCCTGCACTCCTCACCATCCAGAGCTGCTGCAACTTGATGTGGACCATCCATGCTGTCTTCCTAGCTAGCTCCTATATTGGTTGTGCATCCCCCCTCCATCTCTCTTCTGTGCTGACCATGCCAACCCTGTCGTGATCAGCATGCTGGCCGTCATTCGCCTCCCCTCTGTTTTCCTTCTCTTTTCCGCAGCCACCTGCCACCCACCACCCCTCCCCCTTGGGCTGCCCTGTGCCGACCTGCATGCATAACACCTCTTCCCCTGCCAGGCTACGACATCCCCCATGACCTGGCCACCTGCAGATGCCACCCCTCACCACCCTTTCCACTGTACACAGACATGTCTTCCCGAGCATGTCTGCATCATCCATGGCCCAATGTGAAACCAGGTTACCATCCATACCGTCGCCCCTCTCCCCTGAGCCACCATGAAGGTCACTTGCCTTCTGTGTCACCTCAGCTTGTTGCCAGAGATGCCATCCACACCGTCATTCTTCATTACTCATCCTTGTTAAGCCGCCCCTGCCACCCCCCTGGTTTGAGCAGCACTTCTCACCATGCCATCTGCCTGTGAACTATCTGTCTTCTGTCTCTCTATGCTTGTCTATGTCACTTCTCCAAACCACCAGTTCTCTTACAGAAGTACAGGATCTATCTGTGCCTGCTGCACCTGCCTCTGGTTGCTTGGCTACCCATCTGGTTGGCCGATTTTTGTGGTTTGGACCAGTGCATTGGGTTCAGCAATTTGGGTGGTTCTGCACATTTTGGCTGGTTCAGCTGGCTCAGGGCTGATTCATCTGGTCAGCCCAGTGGTCCGGTCCAATTTCCATGTAATTGCAAATTGCATTTGGACAATATCTTGAAGTTATACTAAACAGTACATATATACTATTTATATGAAAATTTCATTGTATTTTTAGCAATTCTGTTTGGCTATCTGGTATATAGGTTTCTCTTTCCTTGTCCCACGTTAACTCATTGTTTACAGAATTGGTGGAATCGGACCGATTCCGACCGATTCCGGAATCGATTCCATGCGGAAGGACCGATTCCGGCATGAATTCCGCGGAATCGGTCGGAATCGGTAGAAATCGGTCGGAATCGATCCAATTCCGGTGATTCCTTGTGGAATCGGTCGATCCCGACTGATTAGTCGGAAGACCGGAAGCGTTGGACCGGTTTGATTCCCGGTTCGATTCTGGACTGGGAATCGAACCGATTCCGGCCCTTTTAGGGCTGGAATCGACCGCCACGGTCGATTCCGGCGATCCCGGGGCGGGCTACCTTCGAGATCTCCACTTTCCGGCGCGATCCTTGCTCTGAATCGACGATTCCGGCGATTCCATCGTCGGTCCCAGCTGCCAGCACCGATTCCGCGGCGATTCCAACGATTCCAGCACCGATTCCGGCGGTGATTCCGGCGATTCCAAGCTACATCTTCAAGGGATTCCGCCGATCCAAGCTCCGATCGGCCTCGATTCAACCTCTTCTTCGATCTTTAGAAAGTTATTGGTAAGATTTCTTCGCCGAAAACTTCGTACGTCCATTCTTACGCATTCCGACGAGTTCGAGCGTCGTTAAATGTTGTGATTTCCGACCGAACAAGTCCATTTAAGTTCTGAACTATTCGATTGGATATTGTTTGCACGAGAAAAATTCCGGATATCCCATACGTCTATTTTTACACGTTTCCGACGACTCCGAGCATGGTTAAACTCGGTGATTTTTGATCGAACAACTCCGCTCAAGTTGTTTGAACATCGATTGGTTGTTCTTTGTACGGGAAAAATTTCGGATACCCGTACGTTGATTTACGACCATTTCCGGCAAATACGTAACCCTTTAAACATACCGAATGGTATGTTACTTGGGCTGTCTGCTTCCCGAACAGTGTATAAAGCAATTTTTATGTTATCTAATCATTTTTAGTGCATTGTTTACAATTTTTGCAGATATAAGTAATGGCCGATCAAGGTGATGTAGCACCAGCACGTACTTCCGACGTGGGTTGGTAACACGGGCACATGGTAGACTCAGTCAGAAAGAGGGTACAGTGCAAATAGTGTGGGAAGGAGATGAACGTGGGGGTGTTCCGGCTGAAACAACATATTGCCGGAACAGGTGGAAATGTAAAGAAATGTGACAAGGTGCCGAGGGAGAAGAGTGAGGAGATGAGAGGCTACATGACAGGTAGAGCCTCTCAACGGACTGTTAGGATTGAGTAGAGGGAGGAGTTGCACGACGAGCTACTCCAGAGGAGGGACCGCGATTTGCCTACATCGAAAGGGAAAAGCATGGGGAAGGCACCAGCTGAGCCGGAGCCAGAGAGCGAGGACGAGTCCACAGACTCCGAGCTTAGACGTGCTAGGCACGCTAGCAAGCATGCATTTGCTGCGGAGGAGGATAGGAGGAGGGGAGCAGGAGGGTGCGGGTCCGTAGTTGACCCGGCTTTGGGCCGATCGGCATCGGCTCGCCTACCCGGACCGAGAGCGACCCCGAGACAGGAGCCATACCGCCGTTCTACTTCTACCAGTACTCGATTTACACCGAGTGATGAGTATTTATTTAGGAAACAGAGTGCTGGGCAGATGGGGATTAAACAAGCAATGAAAGGGGTGAAGGCAACAGGAACGGCTGCAAAGAGAGCCGTTCGCCACACTGTGAAGTGGTTTTTGCATGCATATATCACTTTTAAATTGGCATTTATGTGTGTTTTATTTACTTAAACTTAATTTTAGCCTGATCCCAATTTTTTTTAACTTGATGTAGGCATCCCAGCATATGCAGCCACCAACCCCTACTTCTAGACGATGGTGGATGCCGTGGGTGAGGCTGCACCAGGTTTGTAAGCCCCAGGCAGCAGACATATATACGGCGCTGGCCTGGATGAGGAGGTCCAGGAGTTGAAGGAGTGGATGGATGGTTTTAAATTGGTGTGGAAGGAGAGGGGTTGCACAATTATGTGCGACGGGTGGACAGGTATCACTAAGAGGAGTATGATAAACTTCTTGGTGTAATGTTATGAGGGGACAACATTCTTGAAGTCGGTAGATGCTTCTGGGAAGATAAAAAATGCCGACTTTCTTTTTTCTCTGATGGATGCGGTGGTGGAGACATGGATTGCAGAATCGGTGGAATCGGTCCGATTCCGACCAATTCCGGAATCGGATCGGTGGATTCCGATCCGATTCCAGGCAGAAGGACCGATTCCGGGAAGAATTCCGCGGAATCGGTATGAATCGCCTGGAATCGGTCGAAATCCGTAATCGTTGTGGAATTGGTCGATCCAACCGATTCCGTCGGAAGACCGGGTCAATTGGCCCGGTTCGATTCCCGGTTCGATTCTGGACCGGGAATCGAACCGATTCCGGCCCTTTTAGCGACGGAATCGACCTGCGGCGATCGATTCTGTCGATCCCGCGGCGGCAGAAGCTCTATCCGGCGATTCCGGCGATTCCGGCCTCGATCCCAGCTGCCAGCATCGATTCCGGGCCGATTCCGTCGATTCCAGCAAGGATTCCACCGATTCCAGCGATTCCGGCGGCGATTCCGGCGATTCCAAGCAACGTCTTCAAGGGATTCCGCCGATCAAAGCTCGGACCGGCCTCGAATCAACCTCTTCTTCGATCTTTCTAAGGTTTTTGGTAATATTTCTTCGCCGAAAACTTCGTACGTCTATTCTTACGCGTTTCCGACGAGTTCGAGCGTCGTTAAACGTTGTGATTTCCGACCGAACAAGTCCGTCCAAGTTTTGAACTATCCGTTTAAGTCCATTTTGCACGGGAAAAATTCCGGATATCCCGTACGTTAATTTACGACCATTTACGGCAAATACGTAACCCTTTAAACATACCGAATGGTGTGTTACTTGGGTTGTCTGCTTCCCGAACAGCGTCTAAATCAATTTTTATGTTATCTAATCATTTTTAGTGCATTGTTTACAATTTTTGTAGATATAAGCAATGACCGATCAAGGTGATGCAGCACCAGCACGTGCTTCCGACGTGGGTTGGGAACACGGGCACATGGTAGATCCAGTCAGGAAGGGGGTACAGTGCAAATGGTGCGGGAAGGAGATAAACGGGGGGGTGTTCCGGCTGAAATAACATATTGCCAGAACATGTGGGAATGTCAAGAAATGTGACATGGTGCCCAGGGAGGAGTGAGGAGATGAGAGACTACGCGACGGTGGGAGCCTCTCGACGGGGCTGTTAGGATCGAGCGAGAGGGAGGAGTTCCCCGACCAGCTACACCAGAGGAGGAGGGACCGCGATTTGCCTATTTCGAAAGAGAAAGGCAAGGGGAAGGCACCAGCTGAGCCGGAGCCAGAGAGCGAGGACGAGTCCACAGACTCCGAGCTTAGACGTGCTTGGCACGCAGCGAGCGTGCATTTGCGAGGAGGAGGACGATGGGAGGGGAGCGAGGAGGGTGCGGGTCCCGAGTTGACCCGGCTTTGGGCCGATCGGCATCGGCTCGCCCTACCTCGGTGGGGACCGAGGCGGACCCCGAGGAGACGGGAGCCACACCGCCGTTCTCGCCTGCACGGCACTCGATTTACAAAGAGTGCTGGGTAGATGGGGATTAAACAGGCAATGAAATGGGTGAAGGCAACAGGAACGGCTGCAAAGAGAGCCGTTCGCCACATTGTGAAATGGTTTTTGCATGCATATATCACTTTTAAATTGGCATTTATGTGTGTTTTATTTACTTAAACTTAATTTTAGCCTGATCCCAATTTTTTTTAACTTGATGTAGGCATCCCAGCACATGCAGCCACCAACCCCTACTTCCAGACGATGGTGGATGCCGAGGGTGAGGCTGAACCGGGTTTGCAAGCCCCGGGAAGCAGACATATACACGGCGCTGGCCTGGATGAGGAGGTCCATAAGTTGAAGGAGTGGATGGATGGATTTAAGTTGGTGTGGAAGGAGAGGGGTTGCACAATTATGTGCGATGGGTGGACAGGTATCACCAAGAGGAGTATGATAAACTTCTTGGTGTGCGTTACGAGGGGACAACATTCTTGAAGTCGGTAGATGCTTACGGGAAGATAAAAAATGCCGACTTCATTTTTTCTCGATGGATGCGGTGGTGGAGGAGATCGGGGAGGACAATGTGGTTCGACTTGTCGCGACAACGAACCATCATATAAGGCAGCTGGGAGGAAGTTGATGGAGAAGAGGAAGCACATCTTCTGGGTGCCCTGTGCAACACATTCCATTGATCTCATATTAGAGGATATAGGCAAGGAGGAGGGTGTATCCACACTTGTCAGGCAGGCGCAGACGATCACATCATTTATTTATTCGCATCCCCGCCTGCTACATATCATGAGATCAAACACGAGAAGGGCACGATCTTGTTAGGCCGGTCCGACTCGATTTGCTACGAATTTCATTGTGTTGGAGAGTCTACACCGGCGCGAGCATGCATTGGTTAGGTTCGCGCGGTCCGAGGAGTATTATAACTATATGGTGGACAACCTGCATGACAAGAAAGATCAGTCAGGTCTGAGAAGCAGATCACTGACAAGAGGTTTTGGGAGAGGATTGCCTACTACTTGACAATCATTGAGCCACTGGTAGTTGTCTTGAGGTTGGTAGACTCAGATGACAGGGACCAGATGGGCACGTTGTACGATGCCATGGACCGCGCAAAATTGAAAATCAAAGAAAAAAATCCCAGAGGTTACAAAAAGTGGTGGAAAATCATAAATGACCGATGAGACAAGACCTTGCACCACGACGTCCATACTGCAGGTTAGTTGGTTAAAAAAATATTTTTGCTGAATAATTGTCTTATTCATAATGTTAACTAATAAATTCTTGCAGGATATTTTTTGAACCCCCGCATCCAATATGGAGGACAAGTGGTGAACGACAACGAGGTGATGCGGGGTACACTTGCTGTTATTCAGCGTCTCTGCCGATCTCAACAAGACAGGATAGAGGCTGAGATAGAAGTAAGTTAGAGTTTATTCAATACTTTGGAGTAGCCTTACCAGACAACTAATGTTTTTTTATAATTTTTTCAGATGCAGAAGTATAAGATGAGGGTCGGCGTATACTCAGATGCTGATCTGAAATATTCAGTTGACAAAGTGTCACCTGGTATAGTAATAACTTGATGAAGATTTTATTTTCTTTTCATATAAGTTATAGAAGATGATGGGCTAATTGTTTACCTTTTCTCTCTTTTTTTCTTGCGGTGAGTGGTGGGTTCGAGTGAACGCCGGGAGTGGATGGAATCCACTTGCCGCCATCGGTATCGGGATACTTAGCCGAGCACCAGTACCTCCCATCGTGAGAGGACCTGGAGTACATTCAACTTGATACATACGAAAAGGAGGAACAGGTTGACCTCAGACCGGCTGGAGAAGCTGGTCTTCTGTCATTACAACATGAGGCTGCGCATCAAGAATATCCTCGATTGACAGAAGATTAGTGAGGAGCGATTTGCACGATTCGCAGGTGGTCCATACGAGCAGAGGCATTCCTCCGCCACACCACCACCGAGGAGGTGGACGTGGATCGGATATTCCGGGAGGAGCGTGCACTTGCCTCCTGGATAGAGGAGAGGTTAGCCGGGGATCGTGCCGCTGGTTTGATCCCGATGACCGTGCGTACGGGCCGAAAGAGAGTTGGATGGTGTTGAAGCGAGGAGGATGCTCCACCTCCACCTCCACCTACTTCTCGAGCTCGGGCGAGGGCCTTCTTCGCCGCGGCTATGGAGCGACCACTGCCGGTTTTGCCCCGGCTCAGGTCCCAGCCGCCGCTACCCAGCCTATTCGCAGTCCGGGGAAAACGGAAACAAAAGTGACTGCACGAAAAATGGGAGGATTTGCAAAGTTTAAAAAAACTTTGGGTTCTGGTACTTCAGAGATGGCTGAAGAGGTGAAGAGACGGAAGCTAGAGGTCAAGCGTCCTGTCAGCCTAGATGACAGCACGCAGGCTTCTTCTCACTCCTCAGTTGATGATGAGGAGGAGTGCGTACCGACGACGCGGCCATCGGCGGCATCCGAGTCTCCTGATTCATGGCATCCAAAGCCGTATTACACGCTGGATGAACAGACACCTGATTCTTATATTATGGAGCCACAGTATCCAGCATTTGGCCAGGCTGACCAGCAGTGGATTACACCACTAGCTCCACCATCCTCTGTTTACGTCCCAGTCGTCCCGCAGTCCGATCCATACGACCTTGATAGCATGACATCGGCATTATTTTCATATGGATATGGTCCCGGACAGTATACGGGCGAGCACAAGGGAGGAGCATCGACAGCAGCAGGGAGAGGAGGAAGACCAATATCTATATCCTAGATATTGGTAGTAGATTGATATGATGTACTTGTATATTTTTTTTCATGATGTATCAACTCTTTGATTTTTGAATCAATGGAATATGTACTTAATGTCAAGTGGAGTTCATTAGTATTTATTCGATGTGGTCCTGTGGATGAATGCTAATCTTATTTTTAATTTTTTTTTTCTAACTCATTTCCTATTTTTTAGAATTTTTCTGAATTTTTTGAATTTTTTGACGAAGAAAAAAAAATAAAAAAAATGATTCCACCGATTCCGGAATCGATTCCCTTCCAAGGAATCAGACCGATTCCGATTCTGATTCCAGAATCCTTGCTTCAACATGTATTTAAAGAGGTTGACCTTGGATATCAAGTTGATCTCGTGTGCTGGAAGATAGTGTCTTAGCTTTTTTCTAGCAAACACAAAAACTAGGCACACCTTCTCCATAGAGGAATATTTATACTCGGGCCTACCTATGTCCTACTAAGATAATATAGCGGTTGCTTCTTGCCTTTATCATTTACCTATGCTAGCATAACTTCTAGAGACATGTCTAGTGCTTTATCATTTAACTGCTAGCATAACTTCATTCGCAGTCCGGGGAAAACGAAAACAAAAATGGGAGGATTTGCAAAGTTTAAAAAAACTTTGGGTTCTGGACCTTCTGGTACTTCAGAGATGGCTGAAGAGGTAAAGAGAAGGAAGCTAGAGGTCAGGCGTCCTGTCAGCCCAGATGACAGCACGCAGGCTCCTTCTCACTCCTCAGGTGATGATGACGAGGAGTGCATACCAGCGACGCAGCCATCAGCAGTAGCTGAGTCTCCTGATTCACGGCATCCAAAGCCGTATTACATGCTGGATTCGGATACACATGATTCTTATATACATGAGCCACAGTATCCAGCATTTGGCCAGGCTGACCAGCAGTGGATTACACCACTAGCTCCACCGTCCTCTGCTTACGTCCCGGTCGTCCCGCAGTCCGATCTGTACGACCTTGATAGCATGGCATCGGCATTATTTTCATATGGATATGGTCCCGGACAATATACAAGACTGAGCACGAGGGAGGAGCATCAAGCGCAGCAGGGAGAGGAGGAAGACCCATATTTATATCCTAGATTTTGACAGTAGATTGATATGATGTAATTTTTTTTTCATGATGTATCATCTCTTTGATTTTTGAATCAATGGAATTGGAATATGTACTTAACTTCAAGTCTTCAAATGGAGTTCATTCGTATTTATTCGATGTGGTCTTGTGGATGAATGCATCGGTTATTTTTAAAATTTTTTCTAACTCATTTCCTATTTTTTTAGAAATTTTTCTGAATTTTTACAATTTTTTTGACGAAAAAAAAAATTCAAAAAAAAATCGATTCCGGCTGATCCGGAATCGATTCCCTTCCCAGGAATCGGCCGATATTCTGTTGATCTCATATTAGAGGATATAGGCAACGAGGAGAGTGTATCCACCCTTGTCAGGCAGGCGCAGCTGATCACATCATTTATTTATTCGCATCCCCGTTTGCTACATATTATGATATCACACACAGGAGGGCATGATCTTGTTAGGCATGGTCTGACTCGTTTTGCTGCGAATTTCATTGCATTGGAGAGTCTATACCGGCACAGACATGCATTGGTTAGGTTCACACAGTCCGAGGAGTATTATAACTATATGGTGGACAACCTGCATGACAAGAAAGATCAGCTGGAAATTCTTGTCAGGTCTGAGAAGCAGATCACTGACAAGAGGTTTTGTGAGAGGATTGCCTACTACTTGGCAATCATTGAGCCACTGGTAGTTGTCTTGAGGTTGGTAGACTCAGATGACAGGGACCAGATGGGCACGTTGTACGATGCCATGGACCGCGCAAAATTGAAAATCAAAGAAAAAAATCTCAGAGGTTACAAAAAATGGTGGAAAATCATAAATGACCGATGGGACAATACCTTGCACCACGATGTCCATACTGCAGGTTAGTTGGTTAAAAAAATATTTTTGCTGAATAATTGTCTTATTCATAATATTAACTAATAAATTCTTGCAGGATATTTTTTGAACCCCCGCATCTAATATGGAGGACAGGTGGTGAACGACAACGAGATGATGCGGGGTACACTTGCTGTTATTCAACGTTTCTGCCGATCTCAGCAGGATAGGATAGAGGCTGAGATAGAAGTTAGTTAGAGTTTATTCAATACTTTGGAGTAGCCTTACCAGACAACTAATGTTTTTTTATAATTTTTTCAGATGCAGAAGTATAAGATGAGGGTCGGCGTATACTCAGATGCTGATATGAAATATTCAGTTGACAAAGTGTCACATGGTATAGTAATAGCTTGATGAAGATTTTATTTTCTTTTCATATAAGTTATAGAAGATGATGGGCTAATTGTTTACCTTTTCTCTCTTTTTTTTCTTGCAGCTGAGTGGTGGGTTCAGGTGAACACCAGGAGTGGATGGAATCCACTTGCTGCCATCGGTATCAGGATACTTAGCCAGAGCACCAGTTCCTCCCATTGTGAGAGGAACTGGAGTACATTCAACTTGATACATACGAAAAGGAGGAACGAGGTTGACCTCGGACGGTGGAGAAGGCCGGTCTTCGTCATTACAACGTGAGGGCCGCGCATCAAGAATATCCTCGATTGACGAGAAGATTAGTGAGGAGCGATTTGCACGATTCGCGAGGTGGTCCATACGAGCGAGAGGCATTCCTCCGCCACACCACCACGAGGAGGTGGACATGGATCAGATATTCCAGGAGGAGCATGCACTTGCCTCCTGGATAGAGGAGAGGTTAGCCAGGGATCATGCCGCTAGTTTGATCCCGATGACCGTGCATGGGCTGAAAGAGAGTTGGATGGTGTTGAAGCCGAGGAGGATGCTCCACCTCCACCTCCACCTACTTCTCAGGCTCAGGCAGGGCCTTCTTCTGCCCCACCAGCTATGGAGCAGCCACCTGCAGTTTTAGCCCCAGCTCCAGTCCCAGCCGCCGCTACCCAGCCTATTCGCAGTCCGGGGAAAACGGAAACAAAAGTGACTGCACGAAAAATGGGAGGATTTGCAAAGTTTAAAAAAACTTTGGGTTCTGGTACTTCAGAGATGGCTGAAGAGGTGAATAGAAGGAAGCTAGAGGTCAGGCGTCCTGTCAACCCAAATGACAGCACGCAGGCTTCTTCTCACTCCTCAGTTGATGATGAGGAGGAGTGTATACCAGCGACGCAGCCATCAGCAGCAGCCGAGTCTCCTGATTCACGGCATCCAAAGCCGTATTACACGCTGGATGAGCAGACACCTGATTCTTATATTATGGAGTCACAATATCCAACATTTGGCCAGGCTGACCAGCAATGGATTACACCACTCGCTCCACCATCCTCTGCTTACGTCCCAGTCGTCCCGCAGTCCGATCCATACGACCTTGATAGCATGGCATCGGCATTATTTTCATATGGATATGGTCCCGGACAGTATACAAGACTGAGCACAAGGGAGGAGCATCGACAACAGCAGGGAGAGGAGGAAGACCAATATCTATATCATAGATATTGGTAGTAGATTGATATGATGTAAATGTATATATATTTTTTATTTTCATGATGTATCAACTCTTTGATTTTTGAATCAATGGAATATGTACTTAACTTCAAGTGAAGTTCATTAGTATTTATTCAATGTGGTCTTGTGCATGAATGTCAATCTTATTTTTAAATTTTTTCTAACTCATTTCCTATTTTTTAGATTTTTTTATGAATTTTTTGAATTTTTTTGACGGAAAAAAAATTCAAAAAAAAAATGATTCCACCGATTCCGGAGTCGATTCCCTTCCCAGAAATCGGCCGATTTCTGGAATCGGACCGATTCCGATTCCGATTCCAATTCCGGAATCCTTGCGTTAACTTGACTTTAGTTTTAATTACAGCATTTATGTTTTACTTCTGTCTGAATTTTTCTGTATATAACAAGTTTACATGACAGCTTTGTACTTTCTCTTTTTGGCAGAGGAGAGGTGTTGTTGACGGAATTGATTATGGAGCAACAGGTGAAGTGAAAAAAATAGATGTTTCTCGTATTCGAGAGAGGCTTGATAGTGACTGTATAGCTATAGTAAACAATCTTGGTTACTCCAGCTCAGGGGAAGTTTTAAATTGCAAGTATGCTAATTATCTATTCTTTTTCACAAATTTGTCTACGACCATGATTGCTTTCCGTTGAAGCTCAGTTATTTTTGTAGTAATTACATAGTATGTTCTGATTTTTGTTTTTGATTAAGTCTTAGATAATACCATTGGATCTATCTATTCAAGTAGAAAAGTCAGAATGTTGAATTGACGCACCCTTTTTTTAATTGGGGAATTTGTCTCTGCGGTTAATGAAAAATGACCTTCAAAAGAGGCCATTGTGCCACCCGCACGTCCCACAATTTGTCACATAGGCAAACTGGGGAAGTTTGTGAAATCCCTCAAAATTCCTGCTATGCCCTTTTTGCAATGTGCTTTGAAAGGAATTAAACTTAAAATTTCTCAATTATAGGGCATGGTCTGCATTCTGGGGAGAATCTCGTTCTCGTGGGAGTTGCGAGAACCAGAACACCTGAGAGATGAGGTGCAACATCTCATTGATGGGAACTGGTTTGGTAAAATTTAGGTTCTTTTGCATTTCTGTCCTTAGAAGGACTTGTTTGTAAATATTTTATTTGAATGATCTTTTTTTTAATTGACTCTCTGTATAAGAGTCCTCCATGTAGTCCCAATAATGAAATGATACAGTTTACAGAGTGCAGTGGGTGCACGGTGCTGCTAGGGGGCCTTGGCCCCGGTATCTTCTTCATCTCCATCTCCACCTTTTGGCTGAGAGGGCCTTCTCCATCTCCTCTCTCACCTATTGGCTTCGGAGACATTCCTCCCTTCTCATCTTCCTAGTTCTTCGTTCCATTGTCTTTTACTCGATTTTGATCGATACTGGCTCATCCCGCATGGCCACAACTCCACGATTTCTCCAGCTCTCCGCCATCATCTACCTTCTCTTCGATTTGCAGATCGATGAGGAGACGCATGATCTTGTGCAGATCAGATGCTCATCGTCAACATCTTCATCACTCCCGTGATCCAATGATCTTGGCAATCCCTGGGCCATCGACAGCAATTGATGGAATCTCCCGTGGCAGAGTCATCCAGCAATCCCTGGATGGAGCTCTTCCAATTGCCTACTCATCTGTCTCCAACCACTCCTTCTCCGGCCCCGTCCGGATCCCCTCGGATCTGCTGGGACCCCATGTTCTCTGAGCTTCGTTGATTTCATGCAGGAACTCTGGTTTCCCTATGGCAAACATGACACCTGCACAGAATTCCAGCACCTTCTCCTTGTGTGATTCCTCAGTTGCCATTGCCTTATTTTCCCCATCCTTTTCCTGCATTGATTGCTCCGGCTCTGCCCATTTCAGTGTGGAGGTAGATGGGTAAACAGTACATGTTCAAGGATTACACGGGGGCTCAGGGCAGTTACAATGCTCTCATGGGCCATCCCAGTTTTGTCTTCGTGTGTCCCTCACACCCCTTTCATGCAGCTGGTGCATGTCTTCACTCTTCCGAGCTTCCCCGGGCATCAAATCAGGATGACCACCACCAGACCCCCTTGTGCAACGTCTTTACCCTGTTAGATAATTATGTCTCTTATGCATTTGCATAAGGAAGATGTCTTTGAATGACATAAGTTGACAATATGAAACTCCAGTCGAGAAGAGTTCTAAATGTAATTTTTGTGGAAAAATAATGAAAATTGATGATGCTATCACAAGACTAAACGAGCACTTAATTGGAGAAAAAGGTCAAGATGTCAAATTATTTTAGTTGTCCTTCAAAAGTGTGAAAGAAATTGAAATATTTGAAACGTCAAAATTTTTAGTTTCTAGTAACAAAACTTAATATGGGTTTGTTGGCACCTAAAAATTTTCCAAAGTAGGAGCGCAGCAGGAATCATATGGGCCAGGGTGATAATATTTTCCGAGGAGGGGGAGTTATCTGATTAGGTGTTTGGTCAAGCTTACCCCCACCTGCCCCAACCAAGTCCACATAGGATTAAGGAGAATGAGACATAGGCAGTTGGAGCTTGATTCACATACGGCAGAAAGCATGTTATTGCATGTTGGAATCTAAGAAGAAAAAAATAGGTAAGAAGACAACAAATTCCCAAGGCTTACGAGGAGTCGAGAACAGCTTATCACTCAGTCCAAGTGATGTCAGACTGAGCTAGTAAGTAGTGCAGTAAAAAACATGCTCAGGATATATGTTCAACCAAAAGAAATAAAATGCACAGTCAGAAGTATACCTCTTAAAGGGAGATGCAAGGAGGACTACCACTCAAGTCCTGCTTGGGCGAGGTGTTACAAGGGCCAAACAAGAGAAATTTAGGTCCTAGTACCATTGGACAAACATCAGGATGCCAAAAGAATGAATGAAATACATTGTACTTGGGGCTGTTGGGCGAAGAATTGAGAAAATAAAGAGTGCTACTCCTTAGCTGGCTAGCACCAATGGACAAAGAATGAATGAAATACTATATACTTGGGGCTGTTGGGTGAAGAATTGAGAAAATAAAGGGTGCTTCTCCTTAGCTGGCTAGCACCAATGGACAGCACAGCAAGGGCCCAAGCCCTTCTCTGGTGTGGTTATAGCTAAGTCGTGAACCAGCAACAGGAGGATCTGCGCACAAAGAACAGCAGAACAGACCCAGCAGGAAGGTAATTGGCAACCGGGGAAGCTTTGAACGGGTCCCGGAGGGCCTGTTTTAGCTCGAACAGATGAAGGGAGGGCCCTCCTCTAAAGCTCAAAGCTCAACAGAGAGTGTCGGTCAGTCGGTGAACCTGGCTGCCATGATCAGAGACTAAGGAAAGCAGGCGGGAGAGGTTGGCCTGCGCAGAGAGTTGGAAGGGACAGAGCAATTGGTCTTATAAGACGATTTGGGGAGGGGGATTTTGAACCAAACCCAAACCTCAATCCCACTCAGATCCAAATCAGTTTGTGCCACCCCTCCTAATCCTAATAGGATTAGGATTGATTTTATAAATGAAATAGGACAGCAATATTAAGTTATGGAGGGGATAAAATCCTATATTTCATGGCCATCGTGGGCCTAGTTTTAAGTTTGGTTATGTCTCATATGTTCTGTCGTAAGTGGGCCATGGTTAGTTTATCAAGAGAAGCCCATTAAAGGGCCCATTTAGTGATACTTGTGGCTCACTTAGCCCCTCCTTGTGTAGCAGCAGAGCGGGCCTCATTCTCAGCATCGTTGGTGTATCCCGCCACTCTAGTGGGCTTTTTAATCAAGGAAAATAATCAAAACTAGATCTTGTGGGATCCTCGAGGGTGGTAGGAGTTTGAACCACCTGGCTTATCGGATTTGGCTTTTGAATAAGCAGGGTCAGCGAGCTTCTCGTAACCTAGCAACCTATCCCTGAGGCATCAAAAGACTTAAGGCTAAGATCAATTGGCCTCCCACAAAACGATAACACGATCATTTGGAAGATTATAACTTTTAGCAAGCTGTCATCGTAACTCCATTACGGGATCAGGATTGTAGCTGGAAGCTACCCACGGCAAGGAAAACTTGCCCGATCAAGGCCGACATCTAGTCGGACCCTTCTCCATGATATAAATTCTCCCCAACCTCCCCGAGCATTAAAAGGTCCTATCATTTTGGGAGGAACCATCGTAACTCCACTGGCCAATCAGAGTTGAAGTCGGAAGGCACTTGCAAAATAGAGGACTTGCCTTTGAAGTAAGCCAACATCCGATTGGATTTCCTTGATAGCCGAGGCTATCCCTACGACTTGAGGGCCTTAAATAGGCCATGAGGGGAGGAGCAGATGGCCTGGCACACCTTGTAGACCTCTGACATCTTTGTGGCTGCCATCAACATGGTCCAACATCCACTAGAACCTCCTTCCAGCCTAGGACTCTACCCCGTGCCATTGTAGCCTTCCTGTGATTGGCCTGGGAGGATTGCAAGGCATATCTTACAATGCCTGAGCACCACAGAGGATCGCTAGCATATCTTGAAGTGTCCAAGGACCACAAAGGATCCAAATCTTCTGCTCGGGTCCAATCTTGCCATTCAGGGGGGATAGCATCGATTGATACTTCCTACCGATAGTAGAGACCCCCGTGGCTATAAGAAGACCCTTTGTGGTATCGTGCGATGGGTTCCAAAACACAGATGTTTTAGAAGAGGGAGAGAGATCGAGATCGAGAGAGAGAGAAAAGCTGAGCACGGTCATAGATAGAGGTGCAAATGAGCTGAGCTGAACCGAGTAGTATGTTGTTCAAGATCAGCTCATTTATTTTACACAAGTTCAAGTTTAGGCTCAAGTTTTAATGAGTATGTCGAATCTTTATTCAAGCTTGATGTGTTACTGTTGAACCAAAAAATTTTAAAAAAAACCCAAAAAGGGTCAAACACGTGCGCGTGTTAATCAAAAAATATACCGATTTTGTTGAAACCAAATCCAGAAGGGAATAAATCCTGATTAGATAAGTTTTGGTGATTTGCTAAAACAACCCACTTCTCTTCAAGAGGGGCGAACGAGGTCTCCCTATCAATTAGAGCAATTCGATTGGAAGTGCAGTCGAAGCAATCAATTGCCAAAAAAAGGGAAACAATGTCAATAGGACTTTCTTAACACCGTCGACGCCATGAAACAACACCGACGTTGACGTCGAAATCAGGTCTGAACGGCCCCTTGTTCACTAAACATGAAAGGAACAAGACTGTGGGTCTTTTACCTCCGTAGATGTTGTGAAAATGATGTCGACGTCGTTGCTGAAACCGAATCTGAAAGCGCTGATGCGTAAAAGACGGTTCAAGGCATGTTTACACCATCGACGTTGCGAAAACGATGTCGACGTCGTTGCCAAAACCGAATCCGAAAGCATTGATGCGTAAAAGACAGTCTAAGGCATGTTTACATTTGTCGACGTCGCGAAAACGATGTCGACGTCGCTGTCGAAACCGAATCCAAAAGTGTTGATGCATAAAAGACAGTCCAAGGCATGTTTACGTCCGTCGATGTCGCAAAAACGACGTCGACGTCACTGCCAAAACCAAGTCCGAAGGCACGTATGCGTAGAGGACGGTTCAAGGCATGTTCTCCTTCGTCGACGTTGCAAAACGACGTCGATGTCGCTGCTAAAACTAAACCTGAAAGTGCCTATGCATAGAGGAAGGTGCATGGCACATTCACCTCCGTCGATGTCACTAAACGACGTTGATGTTGCAGCCAAAACCGAATCTGAAAGCATCAACGCGCAGAGGAAGGTACATGGCACATTCACCTCCGTCGACGTCGCGAAACGACGTCGACGTCGCTGCCAAAATTAGATCTGAAAGCACATGCGTAGGAGACGGTCCGAGGCAGCTTTATAACTGTCAACGTTGCTTTTGCAACATCGACGTCACTGTTGAAACCGGGTCCGAAGGCACCAATACGTAGAAGACAGTCCGAGGCACATTCACCTCCGATGTCGACGTTACAGCCAAAACCGAATCTGAAGATGCCTATGCGTAGAGGATCATCAATAAAGCCAGAAAATACCTATGCGCCAGAAGAAGCCGGTCGTTCCCCCGTCACAATCGTCGGACTCCAACCGGCGTAGCCAACTTCCCCTTTTGCTGCTGTCTCCGCAAGGGAGAGCCACTGGAGGAAGTTCTCGCCAATGGAGGGGGGAAAGAAGGAGACGGAAGCAGCACCACCGTCGCTGTCGTTGTTGACCTGCACCTCAGCACCGTTGTCGTCTCCAAAGATCGTTGCCGCCGCTGTCAGGTTCCTCCGTCGTCACCTTGCCACTATCACGGGAATAAAGCACCGTCTGTGTGCTTTCGTTGCGACAGAACAGAGGGAGAGTAGGAGATGGCGAGAAACAAGTTGCCGTCGTTGGATTTTATGGGCACCGTCAGAACCTTCCGCGTCCGAGGACGTCGTCGCCGGCTCTGTCTTCTGAACCTGCCGCCAGTAAATGCGCCACCGCCGCCGGGGAGGTCTTACGCTTTCGTCGCCAGGCCACTCCGTTGCCGCTGCC
Source organism: Cryptocoryne crispatula var. balansae (assembly GCA_036172225.1). NCBI lineage: Eukaryota > Viridiplantae > Streptophyta > Magnoliopsida > Alismatales > Araceae > Cryptocoryne > Cryptocoryne crispatula. Next base: position 10,046,445 of record CM069934.1, read on the forward strand.
AAGGCCACTGCGAGGGGGAGAAGCAGTCAGGAGGCTGCGCGGTTTCGCCGCGAGAGAGAGAAGTTGGGGAGAGAGGAGTCGTGCGGGGTCGATTGTCGGGTGAACAGTGCCCGGTGGTCAACTCCCGGTCAACGGCGACAAACAGGTGAATAGTGTTTGGGTGAACATTAAAAAAAAGAATTAAAAAAAAAACGGCCGCGTGGCCGTTGAGCTGCGTGGCGAACGTGCGCGGGTGGGCACGACCGCGCGCCCCCTTGCCCAGTCAAACCGGGGGATTTCAAAAAAAAGAAAAAAAAAGCGCCACGTAGCCTACCGGCCGCACGCGACGCGCCCCCCCAGTCAAACTAGCTTTGACCGTGGGATAAAAAAAAAGTAAAAAAAAATGGGGGGCCAGAACCGGCCTCCCCACGATGGCAGCAAATGGGACGGTGCGTCCACTCGCCCCACTCCTTGAATCCTGTCACCCTAAAGTGACTTTACCACTAGTTTGACTTTCGGTCAAACAGAAGGCATAAAAAGGGAGAAGCAGAGGTTAAACTTACCCCTGAATCGGGTCACCCCTCACTATTCTGAAAATGGGCTCAGTGGAGTGATCTTTTGTGACTAGAATACTTCTCCGAAAATCCCTATAAATACCCTCACCTGGCCATACGTGGAGGAGGGTTGGAGAGTGTTGGAGAGAGGTTAGCATTTGTGAGAAAAAGAGAGACTTTAGAGGAGAGAAGCTCTGATATTTAAAGTGAGTCTTAATTTCTTTAAAAAGAAGGAAGAGTTTTGCCCAACTTCAAAGAAAGTTCCAACTGCCTCGAATCGGCTTTTGGCCATTCGAGAAGGGAGTAAGGGTTTCGCCCGATCTCCAAAGTCCAATCGATCCCGATCCTATCTCATTCGCGAGAGGGATCGAGTAGCCCGTATTTAAAAAATGCGAACTTAAGCTACTCGAGATCAAATAGAAAACCCAAGTCAGTAAAGCCGAAATGTCAGTCAAACCAAACGGGAATTCTGAATGAAAACCCAAATCGGTAAAGCCGAAATGTCGGTCAAACCGAACGAGAATTCAAATAGAGAACCCAAATCGGTAAAACCGAAATGCCGGTCAAATCGAACGGGAATTCAAATAGAAAACCAAAATCGGTAAAGCCGAAATGCTGGTCAAACTGAACATGACTTCTAAAAGAAAACCCAAGTCGGTAAAGTCGAAACACCGGTCAAACCGAACGGGAATTCTAAACGAAAACCTAAGTTGGTAAAGCCGAAATGCCGGTTAAACCGAATGAGAATTCTGAATGAAAACCCAGATCGATAAAGCCGTAATGCTGGCCAAATCGAACACAAGCTATGACATGTATTGAGGAGAAATGCTTGAATGCCCCCTTATTTGTTGTACTTCCATGTACTCAGATCGACATGAAATAAAATTCAAGTTCGACTGATATGTTGTGTTACTTCAATATGTGACATCAAATCCCCATGGACTTTAAATTAATGGATAAAACTAAATAAGTTATTTAAATAATTTCCAACATATTCAAATAATCAAATTTGATTAAATCAAATCACATAATGACTTATTCATTAACAAAAATGCTATCATAATCAAATTAAATCCATGTCATAAAATCATACATAAAAAATAATCACAAATGATTACAAAACATGTTAAATTCGAATCCAACTTAACCATAAAAAAATAAATCAAATCAAATGGATAATATTACTTAATTAAATAAGTATGCATAACTAAATCCAAATCAAATAAATGATCAAAACGTTAATAAAATGTTAACATAATCCAACCAAAATTACGTCATTAAATAATACATAAAAAATGTCAACCAATGACTACAAAAACAGGTTATGTTGGATTAAAATCAACCATGAAAAATTAAAGTGACCAATATCATTAAGAACAAATCTTAATAATAATAAGAAATTCACTTAAATCAAGAAAAAAATGCTAACAAACACTAAAAAAATGGAAATCAATTCCAACAAACAAATGAAAAAAGACATCAACTCAAAATTGTCTAAGTCAACAAATGACCAAAGACTTAAACAAATCGAATCAAACCAAATGTTAAAAAGAAGAAGATTAATGAACCCAAACAAAAAAGTTTGATTAAGTTCAACCAAATTCCATCTCATAAGGCCATGGGGATGTCTTTCAGCATTGTGTTTATGTGGATGAATGACTTCTGTTCGATATGTTGCTGTGACGGTTAATTAAGGGTGTTCGAGTATTTGCTCGATGTAATTAACACTGGAATATCGCAAGTCCGGTGGAGAGAGATCAAATTTATTTTTCCAAAGAACTCAGAAAACCTCACAAATCAAATTGTGGTTCAAATCATCTAAGTGGTGGGTGATACCCATGTCAACACTTAACAAATCTGTGGAACCATCGGTGTTCCTATAAAATAATACCACACTGAATTAGCTAATACTCCTATGAATATCACATATTTTCATAGTAGTCAATGCTAGCCCAAAAGAATGAAAAGGATTAAAAAAAAAGGAATTCTAATCCTAACAAAATTTTCTTTCTCAAGGAGAGTTAAAAAACGAGGTTTCAATAGTTGGTTGAAACCTAAAGCTTGACTCAAGTTCAATCCAAATTCAAGCTTAAACTCGATTCAAATTCATTTATAAAACTCAAAATTAACCTAAAGTTATTTGTAAAAACCTAAATTTAACTCATTTAAGAATCTTGATCTAAATTTAAACTTAAAATTTGACTTACTTTATATGGTTAAGTGAAATAAATATTAATACTCATAATTTAAAATTTTATAATAAATATCCAATCGGATATTTAATCAAGCTACTTGCGACTTTATCGAGTTGAGTAAGAGTCTGTTCAAGCTCACCTCGTTTAATTAGTTGAGTTTATTTTTTGTTTAAGCTTGTTCATTTAACATAATAAATTAATTGAGTCGAGTTTTTATCAACCCAAGTTTCTAACCACTTGTCAAGTGTGTTGGTTGTACCCCTAGTTGTATAGCCATCGTGGGAGCCATAACACCATCATGACACCGTTCAAGGTAGCTTTTGCTATCATTGAAGCCAACACATGGTCGTGAAGTCATCCTTAGAAACAGAGGATGGCTGCGAAGCCATCAAGGGAATCAGAGCACTGTCATGAAGGCCATGTGACGTCGTCTGTTGCCGATGGTTCCAGGAGACCGCTACAAAGGCTTCCACGAAGTTGTCCCCACCCTTGTTGAGATAGGAAGCATAGCATGTAGGCTTCCACAAAGCTCTTGCTATCGTTGGAGTTAAGAGACCATCAACATACTTCCCTTAAGGACCTTCAAGACTTTATTCTTGATGCTGCATCTACTTAAGGTCTTAAAAGTCACCATATTGGGATTCAATAAGAATTTTGAGGAAGTGTTGGGGAAAGTTGTAGTAGACATAGTTGTAGATGACTTCGAAGCTAAAGTAACATTTTATGTTATTGGCTCGGATACCACTTATAAGTCTTATTGGGACACTCATGATTACATGCAAATTGAGTTGTATCTTCCACGCTCAACAATGTATCAAGTACAACAAAGAAGGGAAGTAGTGCATAGTGAATGCAGATCAGGCTCTTTTCAAGGTTGCTAAATGCCCACCTGTATTTTGAAGCATAGTTTTCCAGGTCCAATGTCGATTGTGGAAAATAAAAGAAGGTGATTGACAATTTGCTAGTTGATGAGATCACCATTGATGAAGAGAGGGCAAAGTTGCACAGATTGATGATGAGTTCACACAAGCCTTACATTAAAATGCACAAGAAAAAGTGGTGCCCTATTAAATTTGAGGCCAACTCTGTCACAAAAGCATTATAGGCTATATATGCATGCCCCCAAATCTATTATAGCTAGTAGAGGAATGTGAATTTCAAACTATTGAGAGGCTCAAAACCTTTGTGGTCCCATTCCCAGATAGGTGACACCTTATAAGTTGTAGAGGGGAGTTAATTCTTAAATGGGCTTTAGAAGATGACTTCGGCTGGTTAGAACACCCTAACTCATACACAGTACCAATAGAGCGGATAGATAACATGTCCTCCCATACACGATAGATGTGCTAGAAACAAGGGTTTGCTAGAGACACATTCTCGTGAAAAGGCCCAGTTATTTAAACAATTGTGGTATCCTTAAGAGTAGTAGAAAGCATAGAGTAAACACCTCGGCTTGTGATAACCTTGATTGGGGACCTGTTGTACACTATGTAGTAAACATGACTGGCATGCATGGAGGTGATGCCATATGCAATGTGGCTCGGATCTACAATGAGTCTTCAAGAGAATAGGAGGTCAAGGAAGAAATCCAAGAAGAAGACACTCAGCAGCCCCATAATGACCAAGTCCAGGCTATAGGATTGCCGATTCCACATGTTGACTACAACCCTATACGAGCGAGGGTCTATGACATAAAAAAAGGATGGTGATTAGTTTGTCGGCCCACAACTAGCACTTTAAGAAATCAAGGGCGGCGGACAAGTTACAGTTGATGACATTCTAAAAATTAATTTAGGGATTTTGGAGGATTCGAGATTGATTTTTGTCAATACCCTTCTCAATGAGGAGGGAAGAGAACATTATAAGTCACTATTGTAGGAGTTCAAGGATTGTTTTTCATGGACTTACAATGAGATGCCTAGGCTGTCACCAGAGGTAGCAATTCGTAAGCTAGTAATATTCTCTTGAGTGTAGCCAATCAAACAAGGACAGAGGCAGATATAGGCTAATCTGGAGCTTAAAGTCAATGCTGAAGTTGATAAGCTGAAGGAAGTAGACTTCATTGAGCTCTACACGTGTCCTGCTGGCGTGCTAATATCTAGGATCGCGGGATCAGAATCAGGACCAGGATCGGCGGGTCTTGATTTTATTGACTGATCTAGGCCAATCCTCTGAGAGGAACCCGATCTCAAATTAGTTATTAAAAAAATCAATTGCAATTCCAATCTGATCCGATCCTAGTCGATCCTGCAGAGATTGCCAAAAAAAATTGATTTTGATTCCGACTGATCTGGCCGATTTCGTAATCTATGACTAATATTATTTTAGTAAAGAAGAAAAATGAGCAGATTTGGGTCTGCGTTGATTATAGGGACTTGAATAGACTATGTCTTAAAGATGATTTTGTCTTGCCGATTCCAGAAAACATGGTAAATGTAACTATGTGACATGAAGTCTTATCATTTATGGATGACTTGTCAGGCTACGATTAGATTTTGACGTTAGTTGAAGATAAAGATTTTACATAATTTCATACACCAAGGGTATACTCAACTATAAATGGATATCATTCGGACTGAAGAATGCAGGAACACCGAACCAACGTGTTATGAGTAAGATTTTTGATGAGATGCTACATGATTTGGTTGACTGCTATGTGGATAATTCGGTGGTCAAAACCATAAGGCGAGAAGATCACCTACATGACTTGAGGAAGGTCTTTTAAGTGACTCCGGCAATATACATTGAAAATGAATCCTATGAAGTGTGCCTTTGGCATATTCAATGGGAAATTCTTAAGATTTATAATCAGATATCGAGGGATTGAGATAATGCAATATTTAGGAACTAAGGTCCCTTCATAGCAAATTGGCATACATCCGGCGTTTTATCGTCAACTTATCATGCAGATGTCAGCCTTTCTCAAGATTGGTCAAGAATAAAGCACCGTTTAAGTGGGATGACATTTGTCTAGACACTTTGGATAGGCTTAAGTAATATCTTTGACCCATGAGTTCTAGGGCTGCCTATCAAGGGTAATCTTTTCATTTTATATATTACTGCACTAGACATGTCTCTAGAAGTTATGCTAGCATAGGTAAATGATAAAGGCAAGAAGCAACCGCTATATTATCTTAGTAGGACATAGGTAGGCCCGAGTATAAATATTCCTCTATGGAGAAGGTGTGCCTAGTTTTTGTGTTTGCTAGAAAAAAGCTAAGACACTATCTTCCAGCACACGAGATCAACTTGATATCCAAGGTCAACATCTTTAAATACATGTTGAAGCAAGGATTCTGGAATCGGAATCGGAATCGGTCCGATTCCTTGGAAGGGAATCGATTCTGGAATCGGTGGAATCGTTTTTTTTTTTTTTTTTCTTCGTCAAAAAATTCAAAAATTTCAGAAAAATTCTAAAAAATAGGAAATGAGTTAGAATTTTTTTTTAAAAAATAAGATTAGCATTCATCCACAGGACCACATCGAATAAATACTAATGAACTCCACTTGAAGTTAAGTACATATTCCATTGATTCAAAAATCAAAGAGTTGATACATCATGAAAAAAAAAATACAAGTACATCATATCAATCTACTACAAATATCTAGGATATAGATATTGGTCTTCCTCCTCTCCCTGCTGCTGTCGATGCTCCTCCCTTGTGCTCAGTCTTGTATACTGTCCGGGACCATATCCATATGAAAATAATGCCGATGCCATGCTATCAAGGTCGTATGGATCGGACTGCGGGACGACCGGGACGTAAGCAGAGGATGGTGGAGCTAGTGGTGTAATCCACTGCTGGTCAGCCTGGCCAAATGCTGGATACTGTGGCTCCATAATATAAGAATCAGGTGTCTGTTCATCCAGCGTGTAATACGGCTTTGGATGTCATGAATCAGGAGACTCGGATGCTGCTGATGGCTGCGTCGCTGGTATGCACTCCTCCTCATCATCAACTGAGGAGTGAGAAGAAGCCTGCGTGATGTCATCTGGGCTGACAGGACGCTTGACCTCTAGCTTCCGTCTCTTCACCTCTTCAGCCATCTCTGAAGTACCAGAACCCAAAGTTTTTTTAAACTTTGCAAATCCTCCCATTTTTCGTGCAGTCACTTTTGTTTCCGTTTTCCCCGGACTGCGAATAGGCTGGGTAGCCAGGCCGGGACGGAAGCCGGGGCTAAAACCGGTCGCTCCATAGCTGGTGGGGCAGAAGAAGGCCCTGCCTGAGCCTGAGAAGTAGGTGGAGGTGGAGGTGGAGCATCCTCCTCGGCTTCAACACCATCCAACTCTCTTTCAGCCCATGCACGGTCATCGGGATCAAACTAGCGGCATGATCCCTGGCTAACCTCTCCTCTATCCAGGAGGCAAGTGCATGCTCCTCCTGGAATATCTGATCCATGTCCACCTCCTCAGGTGGTGGTGTGGCGGAGGAATGCCTCTGCTCGTATGGACCACCTGCGAATCGTGCAAATCGCTCCTCACTAATCTTCTGTCAATCGAGGATATTCTTGATGCGCAGCCTCATGTTGTAATGACAGAAGACCAGCTTCTCCAGCCGGTCTGAGGTCAACCTGTTCCTCCTTTTCGTATGTATCAAGTTGAATGTACTCCAGTTCCTCTCACAATGGGAGGAACTGGTGCTCTGGCTAAGTATCCTGATACCGATGGCAGCAAGTGGATTCCATCCACTCCTGGTGTTCACCTGAACCCACCACTCAGCTGCAAGAAAAAAAAGAGAAAAGATAAACAATTAGCCCATCATCTTCTATAACTTATATGAAAAGAAAATAAAATCTTCATCAAGCTATTAGTATATCAGGTGACACTTTGTCAACTGAATATTTCAGATCAGCATTCGAGTATACGCCGACCCTCATCTTATACTTCTGCATCTGAAAAAATTATAAAAAAACATTAGTTGTCTGGTAAGGCTACTCCAAAGTATTGAATAAACTCTAACTTACTTCTATCTCAGCCTCTATCCTGTCTTGTTGAGATCGGCAGAGACGCTGAATAACAGCAAGTGTACCCCGCATCACCTCGTTGTCGTTCACCACTTGTCCTCCATATTGGATGCGGGGGTTCAAAAAATATCCTGCAAGAATTTATTAGTTAATATTATGAATAAGACAATTATTCAGCAAAAATATTTTTTTAACCAACTAACCTGCAGTATGGACATCGTGGTGCAAGGTCTTGTCTCATCGGTCATTTATGATTTTCCACCACTTTTTGTAACCTCTGGGATTTTTTTCTTTGATTTTCAATTTTGCGCGGTCCATGGCATCGTACAACGTGCCCATCTGGTCCCTGTCATCTGAGTCTACCAACCTCAAGACAACTACCAGTGGCTCAATGATTGTCAAGTAGTAGGCAATCCTCTCCCAAAACCTCTTGTCAGTGATCTGCTTCTCAGACCTGACAAGAATTTCCAGCTGATCTTTCTTGTCATGCAGGTTGTCCACCATATAGTTATAATACTCCTCGGACTGTGTGAACCTAACCAATGCATGCCTGTGCCGTATAGACTCTCCAATGCAATGAAATTCGTAGCAAAACGAGTCAGACCATGCCTAACAAGATCATGCCCTCCTGTGTGTGATCTCATAATATGTAACAGACGGGGATGCGAATAAATAAATGATGTGATCGTCTGCGCTTGCCTGACAAGGGTGGATACACTCTCCTCGTTGCCTATATCTTCTAATATGAGATCAACAGAATGTGCCGCACAGGGCACCCAGAACATGTGCTTCCTCTTCTCCATCAACTTTCTCCCAGCCGCCTTATATGAAGGTTCGTTGTCAGTGACAACCTGAACCACATTGTCCTCCCCGATCTCCTCCACCTCCGCATCTATCAGAGAAAAAAGGAAGTCGGCATTTTTTATCTTCCCAGAAGCATCTACCGACTTCAAGAATGTTGTCCCCTCAGAAAAATACACCAAGAAGTTTATCATACTCCTTTTGGTGATACCTGTCCACCCGTCGCACATAATTGTGCAACCCCTCTCCTTCCACACCAATTTAAAACCATCTATCCACTCCTTCAACTCTTGGACCTCCTCATCCAGGCCAGCGCCGTATATATGTCTGCTGCCCGGGGCTTGCAAATCCGGTCCAACCTCACCCACGGCATCTACCATCGTCTGAAAGTAGGGGCTGGTGGCTACATGTGCTGGGATGCCTACATCAACTTAAAAAAATTGAGATCAGGCTAAAATTAAGTTTAAGTAAATAAAACACACATAAATGCCAATTTAAAAATGATATCTGCATGCAAAAACCACTTCATAATGTAGCGAACGGCTCTCTTTGCAGTCGTTCCTGTTGCCTTCACCCCTTTTATTGCTTGTTTAATCCCCATCTGCCCAGCACTCTGTTTCCTAAATAAATACTCATCACTCGGTGTAAATCGAGTACCGGTAGAAGTTGAACGGCGATATGGCTCCTGTCTCTCGGTCTCGGGTAGGGTGAGCTGATGCTGATTGGCCCAAAGCTGGGTCAACTCTGGACCCAGACCCTCCTGCTCCCCTCCTCCTGTCCTCCTCCTCAGCAAATGCACACTTGCTAGCGTGCCTAGCATGTCTAAGCTCGGAGTCTGTGGACTCGTCCTCGCTCTCTGGCTCCGGCTCAGCTGGTGTCTTCCCCTTGCCTTTCCCTTTCGAGGTAGGCAAATCGCGGTCCCTCCTCCTCTGGAGTAGCTCGTCGTGCAACTCCTCCCTCTGCTCAATCCTAATCGCCCATTGAGAGGCTCTACCTGTCATGTAGCCTCTCATCTCCTCACTCTTCTCCCTCGGCACCTTGTCACATTTCTTTACATTTCCACCTGTTCCGGCAATATGTTGTTTCAGCCGGAACACCCCCCCGTTCATCTCCTTCCCACACCATTTGCACTGTACCCTCTTTCTGACTGAGTCTACCATGTGCCCATGTTCCCAATCCATGTCGGAAGCACGTGCTAGTGCTGCATCACCTTGATCGGCCATTGCTTATATCTGCAAAAATTGTAAAAAATGCACTAAAAATGATTAGATAACATAAAAATTGCTTTAGACGCTGTTCGGAAGCGAACGGCCAAGTAACACAACATTCGGTATGTTTGAAGGGTTACGTATTTGCCAGAAATGGTCGTAAATCAACGTACGGGGTATCCGAAATTTTTCCCGTACAAAGAACATCCAATCGATGTTCAAACAACTTGAGCGGAGTTGTTCGATCAAAAATCACCGAGTTTAACTATGCTCGGAGTCGTCGGAAACGTGTAAAAATAGACGTACGGGATATCCGGAATTTTTCCCGTGCAAACAACATCCAATCGAATAGTTCAGAACTTAAACGGACTTGTTCGGTCGGAAATCACAACGTTTAACGACGCTCGGACTCGTCGGAAACGCGTAAGAATGGACGTACGAAGCTTTCGGCGAAGAAATCTTACCAATAACCTTTTAAAAATTGAAGAGGAGGTTGAATCGAGGCCGATCAGAGCTTGGATCGGCGGAATCCCTTGAAGATGTAGCTTGGAATCGCCGGAATCGCCGGAATTGGTGCTGGCAGCTGGGATCGACGATGGAATCACCGAAATTGTCGATTCCGAGCAAGGATCGCGCCGGAAAGAGGAGATCTCGAAGGTAGCCCGCCGCGGGATCGCCAGAATCGACCGCGGCGGTCGATTTCGGCCCTTTTCGGTTCGATTCCCGGTCCAGAATCGAACCGGGAATTGAACCGGTCCAACGCTTCCGGTCTTCCGACGAATCGGTCGGGATCGACCGATTCCACAAGGAATTGCCGGAATCGGATCGATTCCAACCGATTCCTACCGATTCCGACCGATTCCGCGGAATTCATGCCGGAATCGGTCCTTCCGCATGGAATCGGATCAGAATTCACCGATCCGATTCCGGAATAGGTCGGAATCGGTCCGATTCCACTGATTCTGTAAACAATGTGTTGAAGTAGCTTGTCCCCACAAGATGCTTGGGAAAATGGGCTTTAATGTTGATGAAGTTTGACATCAAGTATGTACCTTAAAAGGTGATTAAAGGATAGGGGATGCATAATTCTTTTTCGCATATCTTATACTTGAAGATTCACCCCTCAATCTCCAGTTACTTGATGATAAGACATCGATGGAAGGGGAAGTACAAGAAGCTTAGGAGGTCGACATTAAATACTGGCAACTATACTTTGATGGTGCGGTAATACAAAGTTAAGACTTGATGGGAGGATAAAACCAAGGGCTGGCACATGTATGGTATTTTTGAGTCTAGGAGGGATACTACACAACTCATGCCCCCCCTCTACCTTAGAAACCCTTAGAAAAAACTGAAGCAGAATATGATGCCCTCATTATTGACTTGGAAATTGTCCTTGATATGGGTATTCGACACTTCAAGGTGTTCGGGGATTCAATACTGGTATGCTCATGGTATTTGAGGTCCTAAAAGAAGAACTAACTATTTATCATGCAGCAGCCACCTGACTGGCTGAGAAATTCTACATCTTTAGCCATGGAATACCATTTCTCAAGAATCTCTTGAGATCTTCTGAAAGACTTAGAATCCCTCTCTTCATGCCTCCAAGAAACAAGATTACCGATACGAGATCTATATACATATCTATTATCTTTTATTTTTTCAACATATATTGATGACTACAACATTAAGGTTCCATATTAATGCAAATTGTTTATATCATTCATGTTATCTTTCAATTTTATTCCCATTATTAATTCAATTATATGTATTTATGAAATTTTTTGTGTTAACAACTCCATTGTTTCATTTATCCAAAGTCTTAGGCGTTGTTGATTTATTTATACTATAAATTATAAATTAAAATTTTCACATGACATGTAAAAGTGATTAAAATTGTCATATAACCTCTTAATTTTCAAGGAGATCTCTTCCCTTGACATTACTCGACAAAAAGCCAAGATTCATGTTGGAACTTATTGTTATATCTCTCATTTACAATGGCCATCCTTCTTATATATGTCTTAATTCCTCTTATCAATTTGTCCTATCTAGGTCCTCAAGTCTAGTGTCTCTTATTAAGAGATTATTATGTCATTTATGCTAACGTGCCGAGATCCAATCTTTTGAGATTTTTTCGAGATCTCTTCTCTAATCACCTCGAGATAAAACCGAGATGCTCGATGGCAATCATTGTCTTCAAAATACAATAAGTGAGAAGGAGGGAGAACTCAAGATTGATGCCTTACCTAAATTAGCTTTGGTGATCAAGCTACCGCCTGCAGCGAGGCTAGATATCATTGTCAAGCACTGGGAATTCTTTTCGACTTCCAGCACGGAAGATAACAGTCTCACGACATAGGAGGCCACTGTTATTGAAGAAGGTGAAGATGATCATTCTAAAGAAATTGATTAGCGGCAACCAATTATTAATGTTAAGAATGGAATATTACCTAAGGGACAAATCAAGTGGGTCCAACTCACACAGAGGGCAGCCTCCTATCAACTTATAAGGGGGGAGTTATACTGTTTAGTCCCTTAAAAGGAGAGGGTTGTTCTTGCTAGGTGTCTATTCAGAAGGGAGGCATTCTATGTCATGAAGGAACTCCACAGTGAATTATACGGAGCACATCTGTCGAGCTTTATAATGAAAATTGCGATTAAACTTAAAGGATATTATTGACCAAGTTTTTTTGTTGACTATGATAAGTTTCCCAAGGCGTGCCAGGCATTCGGACCCGTCCCCAGGCATCCTTGTATACGACTACATCCTACTACCCCAACGTGACCTTTCATCAAGTAGGGATGGACATTGTGGGCCATTTTAGGCAATCTTCTAAGGGCTACAAGTTTATAGTTGTAGTCACTAATTATTTTTCTAGATGGGCCAAAGCTATACTAGAAAGGGAAGTCACATGTGAAGTGGTTGTCCGATTCGTCCGGCAACATGTCATATACAGATATGGAGTGACAAGTGACATCATGTCCGACAACGGTACGCCGTTCACTAACTAGACAATGTACAAGATGGTGGCCGTTCACAAATGGTATCATCTTTCATCTACATTTATAACTATATTTTGAACCTAATGTGGAGCATAAGAAGGGCTGAGAGCTCTTACGGCCTGTTGCAACTTGATACATATCTCATTATATTTTCTTGAAGAGTTTAGTACAGTAGAGACATTTGCTTACCTAAATGATACTTTTACTGGGATGGGCAAGTTAGATTGCTAGGGCTACTCATTCGGATAAGAGGAAAAGGAGGAAGATTGAGATGTTAGAGAGTGGAGACTTTTGGTGAGTTGTAAAGAAGATCATTCGTATAGTGCAACTCTTAGTCAAATTTCTTAAAGTAGTAGATGAAGATAAGAAAGAAGATATAGACTCTCTCTATAACGCACTTGAGCAGGCAAATGATGAAATTGCAAAGACGATGTCTGAGTTCAACAAGTGGTGGAATATTATTGATCATCGGTGGGAACGAACATTGTATCATTTGATACATGCAACACATACTTTCTTTGTCCTTAAGTGAAATCATGCATCTCCACCTTATTACACTATTTACTGACATGGACATGTTGCCAAGTTATATATATTTTTAATTCTAGATACTATTATAGTCCTTTATTCAAGTCAATCAATGATCATCTAAATAGTGTGAAATTAGTTATTCGTCGAATGCTCTGGAATGATGGTCAATCAATTATATCATGCAACAAAATACATGACTATATAATGAGGGCATTTCACTTTAGTACATCGATAGTACAACAAACGGTTATGCTCTTAGGTCCTGGTATATATCATCTATTATATTATTTGCAACTCAAATGATTAACTTATTCTAATTATATTCTAACATATAATGATATCAGGCACCAAGATATGAAGACTTAGTGGACGTTGCGATAAAAGTCCTAAAAAAAATCACATCAGCTTCTGGATGTGAAAGGAGTTGGTCAACGTTCAGCCTAATTCATACAAAGTAAAGGAATATGTTGACATCAAGAAGATTGGAGTAGTTGGTATATTGTTATTACAATATGAGGTTGAAACTGTAGAATTTGTAAAGAATAAGAGACAACCAGAAGGAGGAACAGAGGTGTAGAGAAGAAGTGATGCGGGACAAATCGGCTAGACCGGACTAAAACAGACCGAAAGCGACTTAAGCAACCTAAAACGAACCCAAAATCGGCCCAAAACGGCTAGACCAGACTAAACAGACTGAAAAAGGACTGAACCGGCCCCAAAAGGGACTGAACCGGCCTGAATTGGCCGGTTTAGGGCCTGAACCAGGTTGAACCGGTGAACTGGATCTGCGACCGGTCTGGGCAACGGACCGGCCCGGGTGGACCACTGCGGCGAACCGTGGCCATGCGTGTCTCGTTCGCAGGCGCGACCAGGGGGGAGGGGGGATCGTGGTGGGAGGACGCCCGCGACGGGGTGGTCGCGAGGCTACCTCTGCGAGGAGACCCTCCCGTCGACGTGGCGGCATCGCGAAGGTCCTGCGATCGCGACAAAGGGGGGGTAGTACCGCCCTCGCTCGCGTCGTCGTCTTCGTCCTAGCGTTGCCGCGCGGGTGGAGCAGGGAGTAGGAGGGCGCGGCAAGGTGCGGCGCCGTCATCTTCCCGCTGGTGGAACATGAGGGGGTAGGCGATGCCTTTCGGTGATGTGGTCGTTGTTGCCATGGGAGGAAGCCGTAAGGGAGGACAGATCTGGGGATCGCCGGATCTGCCCCCTCCTGCCACTCCTTCGCCTCCTTCTCCGTCTGGTGGAAGGGGTCCCGGTGGAGGTGGTCTCGTGCGGAAGGCTCCGGAGGAGGGGTTGTGGAAATGAGAGAGAATCGGGCGGGGAGGGAGCTGAGGCCGGGGATCGCTAGATTTACTTCCTCCGTAGCCCGCGCGAACTGGAGTGCTATTGCCGTGTAGGGGCTCCGTGGGCGTGCGCGAGAGGCATTATTGGATGCTGCACGTAGCCAAAATGAGGGGGGGGGGAACGGTGGGAAGACTGAGGGGAGGGAGCTTCGGGGATCACCGGTGGGCTCCTGTTGACGTTGAGAGAACCGGGAAGGTGAATAAGGAGGAATGGTTCGGAGACCAGAGGGTGAGGAGGGAGAATGGGAGCGGCCTCGCCGGAAGGTGGAAGGAGAAAGGGGATGTCGCCTTGTTGTGGGGGGGGGGGCGAGGAGGAGGAATGGGCGAGCCCCCTGCTCGGGAAGGACCTAAACAAGGCTCCAAAAATTCTTCACTTTATTGATAGAGGGTGCCTCTTTATAGAGATTGCACATTAAGAAAAGATCCCTTTAAAGACCTTATTTACAAATGTGTCCCCACAAAGACCCAAACAAAAGAGACTTAAAATAGCCCAAAAATTGTCCTCATCATTCTCTCTGACCGGGAGGAAACTCAACCTCGAGTTTCAATTCGATTTATTTATTTACGGTCGGAAACACCCAAGACTCGGCTTGTAAGAACGAGCCAAAACCGCTCTGATACCAAAATTGATGCGGGACAAATCGGCTACACTAGACTAAAACAGACTGAAAGCGACTTAAGCAACCTAAAACGAACCCAAAATCTGCCCAAAATAGCTAGACCAGACTAAACAGACCGAAAAAGGATTGAACCGGCCTGAACCGGCCCCAAAAGGGACTGAACCGGCCGGTTTA
Organism: Cryptocoryne crispatula var. balansae; assembly: GCA_036172225.1. Taxonomy (NCBI): domain Eukaryota; kingdom Viridiplantae; phylum Streptophyta; class Magnoliopsida; order Alismatales; family Araceae; genus Cryptocoryne; species Cryptocoryne crispatula. The sequence goes on from CM069934.1 coordinate 10,061,821, forward strand.
GGGCTTGAACCAGGTCGAACCGGCTTGCACTGGCCCTGGACCCGGTCAAACCAGATCTGCGACCGGTTTGGGCAGCGGACCGGCCTGGGCGCACCGCTGCGGCGAACCACAGTTGCATGGCCGCACGTGTCTTATTCACGGGCGCGACTAGGGGGAAGGGGGGATCGTGGCGGGAGGACGCCCGCGGCGGGGTGGTCGCATGGCAGCCTCTGCGCAGAGACCCTCCCATCGACGTGGTGGCATCGCAAAGGTCCCACGATCGCGACAAAGGGGAGGGGCAGTACCGCCCTCGCTCGCCCGCATCGTCGTCTTCGTTCGAGTGCTACTGCGTGGGTAGAGCAGGGGAACAGGAGGGGGTAGGCACTGCCTTCCGGTGGTGTGGTCGTCGTCGCTGTCGGAGGAAGCCGCAAGGGAGGACAGATCCGGGGATCGCCGGATTTGCTCCCTCCTGCCACTCCTTCGCCTCCTTCTCCGTCTGGTGAAAGGGGTCCCGGCGGAGGTGGTCTCGTGAGGATGGCTTTAGAGAAGGGGTTGTAGAAAGGAGAGAGAACTGGGCGGGGAGGGAGCCGAGGCCGGGGATCACCGGATTTGCTTCCTCTATAGCCCGCGCGAACTGGAGTGCTATTGCTGTGTAGGGGCTCCGTGGGCGTACGTGAGAGGCAGCGTTGGATGCTACATGTAGCCAAAATGGGGGGGGGGAGAACGGTGGGAGGACTGAGGGGAGGGAGCTTCGGGGATCGCCGGTGGGCTCCTGTTGACGTTGAGAGAACCGAGAAGGTGAATAAGGAGGAATAGTTCGGAGACCAAAGGGTGAGGAGGGAGAATGGGAGCGGCCTCACCGGAAGGTGGAGGGAGAAAGGGGATATCATCTTGGAGGGGGGGGGGGGACGAGGAGGAGGAACGGGGCAAAGCCCCTGCTCCGGAAGGACCCAGCCGAAAGGCTCCAAAAATTCTTCACTTTATTAATAGACTGTACATCGGGTGCCTCTTTATTGAGATGGCACATTAAGAAAAGATCCCTTTAAATACCCTATTTATAAATGTGTCCCCACAAGGACCTAAACAAAAGAGACCTAAAATAGCCCCAAAATTGTCCCCATCAAGAAGTGATGGGACGGCAAGTGACATGTTCGCTATATAAGATGGCGACATCAATTTGGATGAGATCTTCGACGAGCATAATGTGTTGCAAGTTTGGGTGAGCAATTGAAAAGGATTAGGCAAACTTGAGTTTAACTCAGTAGATCAAGAATGTGCTTAAGGAGAACTCGATGACATATCTTTAGGTGAGAAATTCCATATTTCTTTTGAGGGAGTAAAAAGACAGATGACTAGTTAATCTTCTTGTCAAGGTAAGAAATGTAAGCGTAAAGGTAAATATGGTATAACTGATCTTTTGGACCTTACAGATCAAGAAGTAGTTGATGAGGCATAAGAAGACATGTCTGAGACAAGCATCAGAGTTCAAAACCAGACATTGGATGATTCGACGCCGAAGAGTAATAGTGAAGGGTTCAACGATGATAGAGCAACAATCCTAAGCACATATAGAATTGAGGCAGACTACAACTTCACAGGAGAAGAATATTATAAGCAACACTCAACATGAAGATAATGGCACGCAAATACATGGAGAAGGCATGCAGCGAGGCAAACTTCAACACTACACAATGTCATACGAAGAGATTGTGTCATCTTAAGATTCTTGGTTTCCTACTTCTCACCAAGAAAGTTACGGGATGACCCAACTTAATTATGGATCTTCATCCAACACCTTCGTGCATTCCACCTATGACAATTATGATGTATCTTGTGGATCTTTTCTTAGAATGATTATAAATGAAAGTGCAAAATGGTATAACCATGTATACACTTGTAACCAAATGTTTTGGGAAGACTATATTTATTATGTAGAAGAACAACAACATGCAAGCTTAAATAGAAATAAATAATTTTTTTTAGTCATGTTCCCTGTTTTTCTAGAATTTTTTTTCTATTTTTTTCTATTTTTTGTAAGTTTTACTTTTGTAATATTAAAAAATAGAGATCCAATCTATGACCCGGCTTCGTTGGATAACATAATGAATATATCATAGAAAATATGAGAGTAGTGACAATTATAGACAAATTGAAAGAAAGGTGAGTGCGGTGATTTGGATATGTTAAAAGTAGATATAAAGAAGCTTCAGCTAGAAAAACAAGAATTATCAAAATAATAAAAAAAGGACGTGGTAGACGTAAGTTAACTTAAAAGAGGATCATTCAATATTATTTATATATTTTAAATATCTCTAAAGAAATAAGCTAAAACCAACGTGAGTGGTAAAGAAAATATATATTGTCAATCCCAGATAATTTGGGATTAAGGCATGAGTTAAGTATGGTGCTACAAAGTACAAACACCTCAAAGGAGATTTAAAATACCATTACCATTCTGTAGCCACTGGTCGTGCATGTCGGATGGGTTGCTGGTGGCTCCCCACCCCCTGAAATGGCCACCGATGACCCCATCAGGCCTCCAACAGCTTCTAATGACTACTGCCGTAGTTGTTCTCTAGGGTCTCCATAAGCCCAATTCTTCTCCCTCTCACAATGGCCTTTTTAGCTCTTCTTTCCTTCCGGTCGACAACCACAGGGTAATGGCCTCCCAACTGGCTTCCCCCGCAGGTGCCCTCCTCTCACTCTCTTGGTGAAGGAGTTATTATTCATATTGGTTCCATTTTGAGAGATATATGCCAAATATTATCTGCTCCATATCCATATTCTATCCAGAGAAGATATCAAATTATCCGAAATGACATCAACATCGGATATATCCGCTCTGTTAATAACCATAAGTTGGTGTATCATGAGTCAAACTTTACTCCTTAAGTGGCAGCTATGGGTTTTCATCATCAAAGGTGTTCTGATTGCCCATTCTTGTTGATTATGACCTTCAATGATACATTGTTCAATGCTTCAATATTCTATTGAGAACCATAACATACCATCTAGCATCGTGATGTTCCAATTGTCTTAAAAAATAAAATTCTTGATTTATTCTTTGGAGTATAAGTTGACTCGAGACCATGGAAGGTCAGATCAGGGTCTGAAATGATATCCAATTATTCAAGTGCCCCTAAAGCACCTGAGGGGTTGTGCTATAGGGCCTTCCCATTTCCCCGCAACCTCTCCCTTGCTATTTCTTCCACTCTCTCACTCCCTGCATTCCCCCCATCACCCCAAGGGGGGGTGATGGGCTGAAATTGTTTCTTTTGGGCTGAAATTTTTGTTTTTCTTTAAGTCTCATTAGATCTTCATCAAGCAAAATTGTCTTTTTTGGGCTGAAATTTGTGTTTAAGAGCGTTCTACCCTCTTTTTCTCTAAAGTTCTCAATTTCTTTTCTTTCTAGACTATTATCAGAACCCCACTTATTAAGTTTTATGCATAAGTGGGGTTCTATCTATAGTCTGGACTTTGGATTGGAGAGAAAATGGAAGTTATCCTTGAAGATGCAAGGCCAAGGAGATGAAAATTGTTCTCAACATGTAAAATTTGAATAGAAATACATATTTTTACTGTTTAGTAATTTTGGATGATTTATTTATTTATTATTTATTATTTTTAAATAGTTCAAAGTCCTGATCCAAACTGGTCTGATTGGACCAGGTTCTGATCTGGGTCACTGACCCTGGGTGACTGGGTTGACCCGACCCAGGGTCAGTGACCCAGATCGGGTTGGGCCAGGCTGACCCGGTCCCAACCCATGACCCAGTTTACCTTCCATAAGACTTTTGTGTTTTGCTCTGATGCTTATTCTGGACTATTTTTCAAGGTTTAACCTACTTACTCGTTGCAGCCACTCAAAAATCGTTTCTTGATGAAGCACTCGAATTTAGTTGTCTACATTTTAAGGCTGCATTTCTCACTTCTGTCATGCTGATTTGACATTTTTTTGTTGTATGGAACATTCAGTGATTCACATATTAAGTTGCTTTCGCAGTATCAAATTTCTGAATATAATAAGTCTAGGCAAGAGGCTAGTTCTTTTTACCCAAATAATCTTTCAATTGTATCTTGATACATCTAATTGTTACTTTACCTTCGATTTAAAATTTTCAGCACTTATGAAGTTGCAACAGCTTGTGCTTTGGCTATTGAGGCTGATAAGCTTATCTGCATAGTCGATGGCCCTATTCTTGATGAATGTGGACGGCTTATTCGATTCATGACACTTCATGATGCTGATTTTCTGATCAGAAAAAGAGCAAAGCAAAGTGAAATAGCTGCAAATTATGTTGAGGCTGTAGGTGAAGACGACATTGGCTACCCAGGCTGTCATGATATGAATGGAAGCAGTAGCAGCATATGGGAAGAGAGAGGATTCAACAGTCCAGTGTTTAACAACGGTGTAGGATTTGACAATGGCAATGGGCTGTGGTCTGGAGAGCAGGGATTTGCTATTGGTGGTGAAGAGAGGCTAAGCAGATCAAATGGTTATCTATCAGAGTTGGCTGCTGCCGCATTTGTGTGCAGAGTAAGCATACAGCCTCAGATGGTTCTTTGACATGAATGGAAAATAGGGTCAGCTTAGTATTTTTCCCCAAACCTTGTGTATCTAGACAATGGACAGTTCCCTCAGGTGCTGTCTTATATCTCCATCATTGTCTTCTTATCATGCTCTTACTGCCTCTTTAACTTGTGTATTTGCCCTGAGCACCTGTTGTAATATATCCATATTAAATGTATCTATTATAGTAAAATCTTTCATTTTTTTCTGAATCTCCCTAGTTTGTTTTCCCCTTTTCTCATCCTTTCACCATTATCCTGTTGATCTCTTGATTTACCTTCTTTTTTGACATTTTAAGTCTTAGCATACTTTCTACACGTTTTATGACTGGTTAATGGTGATGTCTGTTTAGATTAGTTGATTGTAATGGCATCTAATGTTTGATTCTGAACAGGGAGGTGTACAAAGAGTTCATTTGGTAGATGGCACTCTTGGTGGAGCCTTGTTGTTAGAGTTGTTTACTAGAGATGGAGTGGGAACCATGGTTGCAAGGTATGTGGAAATACTCTTCGATGTTATTTGTCTTAAAACTTTAGGTGCAATTGGCAACTTGGGCAGAGTACTTTTGTTTGAAGTACCTTCTTCTAGAAGTCACTTCAATCAGAAGGTCTTCAAATTTACAGAAGTCAAATTTGTTTGGTTGTATTTTTTTCTCAAAAGAAAGAAGCATTTCTATAATAAAAAAGTAAACATTTATTTGATGCTAACAGTCAATTAACAAAAAACATACGGATATCAATGTGATTGATAAGAAAACTTAATTAAAAGTAAACATAAAAGCAAAATGCCTAAAATATAACTGAAAACTGTGAATATCTAGTAGGTTTTGCACATAAGGAACTTTTCTTCTTTATGATTTGCACATAGATTTTACGTGATGGAACCAAAGGCAAATAGATCTATAATTGATAAGACAGCAACTGAATAAGAAGGAACTACAACTACCCTCTTCAACCAAATGACAAATAAGATGCAAAGAAGGGAATTTTATGAACACCAAAAATAAAATAAAAGGAGCATTTTCAGTAGCTGCTAGGCCAATTAGAGGCCTTCTAGCAAGAAAAGGAGAGAAAAAAAATCCACGAGAATTGTGAGATAAACCCACAATAAAATTGAGGATCAAACAGTTGCTAGCACAGGCTCTGCTACTTCAGAAGGGTAAGTGCTATGGACAAATTGAGAGAAAAGGGGAGCTGTGTAGAGCAAAACGGTGTATCGGAAATCAGAAAAGGCAAGTCCACGCCCAAATTAATTGATTGCTCGAATGTGGAAAGAGATGAGGAGTGTAAGCCATCATAGCAGCATGCATCTTCTATCTCTCAAACACCAATAAAAACTAGTCCTTATTTGCTATCTTACATGCTATCCGATTCGTCATGAATGGCGGAGACCAGCCAATTGAGGGGTGAGGGGCATTTGATACCTGCCGGAATGTGGTTTCTGACGATTCAACATCCAATCCGTCTCTTGTCTCCTATTCAGGTCAAGAACATAGATCACTGCAGTTTGTAGCTGCTGCTTGCGTCCATGTCTACACAATGTGGACTAGGAAGAAGCACCGCCCCCTATGCCAGAAGAACAAGATGGAGAACAAGAGCAACTGTGCCACTGTTGGTGCCACCCCATGTGACTGTTACCACCTCCTGGATACAGCTATCCATGGGGAGAGAGAGAGAGAGAGAGAGAGAGAGAGAGAGAGAGAGAGAGAGAGAGAGAGAGAGAGAGAGAGAGAGAGAGGCCCTTGTTGCTGAAACATGGCTATTGTTGAAAAGTTGCTGCAGAATTGGAGGCCTGGTCTCTGAACTGTCATAGGATGTCGTGCTGCCATACAACCTTGGTTTCTTTTTTGGAAAGAAATCCTTTTTGTTTTTTTATTTGTTTAGCTTTGAACATTATGAAAATAGGTGGCAATCCATTGTGAGTATTAGCTAGCTTGGTGTGGTATGCATGCATAGGAACTCACAAGGTGGGTTTCAGAGATCTTTTAAGTGTTGACATAGGAAGTACCCTATAACTTAAACAATCTAAACCATGTTTTTATCTTTGTTGAGGTTATTTAAGTTATTTGAAAATTTGATCTCTCCTCATCAAACTTCTAATATTTTGGTGTTAATTATATTGAACAAACACTCGTACACCCTTGATTATGTGTCATAGCAACTCGTGCACAGAAGACATTCATCTAGGACATGCATTGGAGACAGCCCCATGGCCTTATTGGAATGTAAACTTTGTGTTTATTGGATTAATTTGGTTTCTTTGGGGGTTTTGGGATTGTTTGGTTTGTTATCTATTTTTTTGTTTGTTTGTTTAGACATGATGCCTTGAGTTTAGATTGTTGCATGTTTTATTCTTATTTTGATTTGTTGTCTTTCAATTTAAGGTGTCTTTTAGGAGATTTTATGTTGAGTTGAAACTTATGGAGTTTTAGGCATATGATTCAATGTTCGAATTGTTTTGAAGTTTAGGGTACTTAATGCATTTTAAGTTTTTTAGTTTTTTTGGTAGGGGTTTTCCTTTGGACTTTGGTTTTGATATTTGAGTTTCAGATTTAATCTTTAAAACATTGGGTTCCAATGTTTGAACTTTGGGATTTTTGCTTTGCTTTTATTTTGGATGGGTTTGGTTTTGGTTCATTTTGGCTTAATGTATTTTTACAAGTTTGAGTTTGGGGTTTCAGATTTAATTTCAAATTTGAAAGTTTTTTTTTTTGGATTTGGGATCTTTTGAGTTACTGCCTTTCTAGCCCATGCCGAGGGGTCTCCCCATTGCTCTTGCCGATGCTGCTTCTTCCTCTAGGCCCATTTGATGGCTCCAACACACATGGGAGGTGAAGAAGAGAGGACTACAGGGTTCTCCAGATACCCTCGATTGGTCCTGCTGCTGTCACCAGCACTGGAGGATGTTTCTCCAAGCATTGCTGGTTCTAGCGCATGTGGAGGATGGAGAAGAGGAGGCTGGTGGATTTTCTTCACGCCCCTGCTGTTATTGGCAATTCTTGCAGGTCCCCTTCCGACTGTTACTGATACCTCCTGCACTTGTCCCTGGTGATGGCTGTATGTATGGAAGATGAAGATGAAGCCATGGGAGGAGGAGGAGGCTACCTGAGGCTCTGAGCCCTCTGATGTTCTAGATGTTGCAGCCAAGGAAGGCGGGGTTGGGGGTTGGGACCGGGTTGGTCGGGCCTAAAACCGACCCAAGTCGGTTGGGGTCGCGACCCGGGTCGGGCCGGGGTCGGGTCAGTGTCGGGAAAAATAATAATAAAAAAATCATTTAAATATCTTAATTGGGTCAGGGTTGCGGGGCCGGGTCGGGGTCGGTCGGCCCAAACACTGGCCGGGTCGGCCGACCCGGCACACCATGGTTGCAGCGTCTCAATGAAAGATGAAAGAGGAGCTGCCGGCCTCTCCTCATGCTCCTATTACTGCCATGTGATGATCTTGCTGGCCCTCACATGCTGACTTGCTGCAGGAATATGATGGCCGCGTTGATGCCACTCTACGAGGCTGCCGATGAGACCCACCCAATCATACTGTTGACAAGCTGCAACCATGCATCTACAATGTGCTGTTTTGCACATTACTGGAGGATGAAAATGAGAAGGATGAGAGCCATGTGCTTCTCACACATCTATGATCCATCCTATTACCTATATTTGTCGATGGCTAAACCCAAATCCCAGACTTTCCTATACACTTAGAGCTATAGAAACATGAAGGTTTGGCCCCTTTAAATGCTCAATGTCTTAAGCTTAAAAGAATACCCGACCACGTGAGTATTATGCCTGCACCTCAATACCTTCCATGGCCGTATATGCTTATATCCCACGTACCACTCATGGCTTAAGACATACCTATGTTTCATGGCATGAAATAGGACTATATCAGCTCCATTTCTATGGCTTATATCATGCCTATACCTAGCCCTCCATGACCCATGATATGCTTACATCCATACCCTCTGAATGGGACCTGCTTTGACTATAAAAACAGTTTCTCAACCCATTGTTTTGGCTACACTTCACCATTTCTATGTAGCTCAAATCTCATGGCAGAAAGCCTATAGGGCTAAATCTGATGATGGCAGCTCATTGGGCTTGAAGATATGAAGATGGTAGGCCATCCGGGCCAGAATCAAACAGGCCTTGTATGGCTTAAATGACATATTCATAGGCCATCAGGGCCATGATGATGCAAATCAGGCCACCCTGGCCTAGATGACATGAAGATGGGTCATCGTGGCCAAGATGATGCAAACATGTCCTATAAGGGCTTAGATCGACCTAGGCCATATGAGGCTGATATGACTTTATGGAAATGATGATGGGCTGAATGTTGCCAAATGACAAAATACACCTCTTAAATATTTGAATCATATAAAAATTATTTAAGAGGCCAGCATATTAACTTATGTGCCCCCTCATAATTTTGGACAAATACACATGCATGCCCCCCGTGTAGATTGATTCTGGACAGAGATGTGGGCATGCACCTATCATAATCGACTCTTCCCAATGTATGGAGAGGACATACACTCAACTTACTAGAGAGAAGTTTTACTTGATTGAAAGAGAGGTCATGCATTTCACCATGCTAAGTTGATGAGATATACTATACTCACATGTGGGCATGAGAATTCTCACATCATATGTTATGATTTTGAGGGGATTGTGGCTATATATGCTGCCTCCCCACATTTTGATGTACTTCTATGTACCCTATATTATATGAATGACATGTTGTCAATATGCACCTATATACAATTAAGGAGCATTTATATAACCCACATGAACCATGTGGAATGCAGACATAAGAAGATAAACTTAAATCATTAAATCCAAAATTAATGACCTCAGCATGCTAATTTTAATTTTCAGATTTAATATAGTCAATTCATAATTACATCAAACCATGGTTTGAATCATGATAGCTTAAATAAATTCTAATCTTAATGGATCTGAAACAATCTCAAATTTGATTAAGACCATGTATATAGGTCTTTAGGTCTTATCTAGGTGCATGAGTATGTGGTCTCACATCTGAAATATGCTAAGTACTAGTTCATAAATGAAGATCCAAATGTATAGACATCTAGGTCCTAGTTGGGGTCATACATGATTGATATTGTGCTTTTGTGCCAAAATTAGGACTGAACTCTCTAAGCTACCTTTTCATATCTATAGATGGTTGGTCCTTCAACCAAATTCAATCGGACCTCAGCCCATAGGGGATTAGGAGCTTCGGTGATGAAATAATCCCTATGATTGGAGCTGAAATTGGAATGGAGGGAAGGTAAGCATGAGGTCTTTGTATGTGTCAAGACCTAGATCATAGTCATGCCTGGAACCATTTAATTCTAATTGGATTTCGGTTTGGCAATTTCGTATCCTCTACGAACATTAAGTTTAATGCTAACATTTAAAACATGAAAGCAAATGATAATGAACTTACTCCAATCATATACCATAAAATTTCAATTTTCATTAAGCCTAAGATGTTAGAATTCAAGTAAAGAAAAGTGAATCTAAGGGCTTAATATTAAGACTTAAAACAAAAATAATGTTAATGAAATAACCATGAATATGCTTTAAAATATGAAATCATAAAAATCGGACTTGAGCAAATGTCCCTAAGTTTAAAATGACAAACTTAGATAAAATAGATGGAAATTGAATTTAAATCTCAGGATCAAAATGTATAATACTTAATGTTTGATCTGAATCATATCTTTTCTAGATCTCATATCCATATTAACTCTAATAATTCAAAACATGTCTTAATATTACGACCTTGAATTAAAAGAGTTAAATCCATATCAAACATGTTAAATGTGCTAAGAATCCACTAAGGCATATAACCTTAAAATTTTGGAATCTTAAAATATATCCTCATGAGACATAATGAAACTCAAATCAAACTTAAGATATTAACATTGTGTTCCAATGAGTTTATGGGGGTTATAGTTCTCATATGTGTTTGTATTTTGTGGATGTATGTTTTATTTCTTTAAGTTGCTACGATAGTTAATCCAAGGTATGCGAGTATCTTGATATAATTAATATCAGAGATTCTTATTTTCTGATGAAGAAAGATTCAATAACAATTTTAACAAACCCTCTAAACCTCGATATATTTATACTTTTATGCATATCATGTAATTTGGCTAATACTCATATGAGATATATTTTCATAGTATTATATGTTAGCCAAAGGTAAGGATTTTTTTTTTTTTCCAAATGAATAGAAGTCAAGTGAATTTTCAAACCATTCCATACGACATATATACATATTTTACTTATGTTTTGATGTTGGAAAAACGAGGTTTCACAGTAACACCACCTCTTCCATGTGGGAGGTCTCTCTCATCCGTCCTCCTCTTGCACCCTAGGAACCTCCCCAATATTCCTCCACCATCGGATAACATCTCGCTCTTTTTCATCTTCAATCTTGGTCTAGCGAGATCCTTTCCTCTTATTCTTGTCTTTTACCTCTGGATCACCTCTAGCTAGTTTGCTTCACCCTTTTCGGTTCTTGTTTCCTTGGCCCAACACCTACGCTGCAACATGATCGGAATTTCCCTGCCAAGTTCTTCGTCACTTCTGGAACAATCATCCGGCCTTTCGGTGTTTGTCTTCTCCTCAGTCCCACGATTTCGTCACTTACAGAGGCCCCTCTGGTCCTCCCATACCTCTTCTTCTTTCTACATTTTCTCCAACCTATGGCTTTGACGTTGAAGTTCTTCCAAGATGTGCCAAGTGTTGCCAAATGCCCCTCTCCAATTCTTCCCCTCCTTCCACCTCCTCCTTGGTATACCTTCCTCAAGTCCCCTTTCGGCCACTGAGCACCTTCGCCATCTCCACCAGAGCTCCGGGAGGTGCTGTTCGTTCGTGGTTATATTTTTTCTGGTCGGAGCCTATAGAAAATCGGCAGCCCCACTTCGGCCGCCTACGGTTTATGTCCCGGAAGATGATGAGGACCTCCACTCGGCTATCACCTTGGTAGCCTCCCGGTTACCGGTGTTAACGATCGGCGAGAACCCTACGGGGTATTGATACAGAGAGTCCCTGATTCCACAATTTGGGAAGGATCCTTCCTCTGTTCCAGGTTTTGAACAGCACTCAGAAGACGTTGATAAGGACGGTTGCTGCATTTTTCTGGGTCAACCTGAAGATAGGCGTCCCCTCACTACTAGTGTAGACCCTTTACCACCCTGCGAGGTGTGGGTCATCTTTATGGTCTTGTATCTATCTGGTAAATAGTTGTAATTAAAGGGGATACCTATCTCTCAGCCGAAGACCGTCTTCCCCACACCCAGTTGTGGAGGTACCCTCTGAATCTCTCATCCTTGCATGGTTAAATTTCCTGCTCATTTATTATCTCGTCGTGATGCCATGCCAAGTGCGTAATAGGTCCTAGCCATCTTTTCTTTATTGCTGTTGGCCTTGGCGAGGAATATTTGAGAGAACCAACCCTCCAGATAAGCTAAAATCGGATACATTAGTTGTAGAACCGATTTCAAAATCTAATTCAGATTTTCAAAACTGCGTTCTCCTTCATTCTTCTACCCCCCTTCTGGTTCATTAAAAGAGAAAGCAACTCTAGGTGAAATTTCTTGACTAGATAACTCTAAAATTGGAACCCTAGAGCCTGAACTAGGGAGTCAGATTCTTATTTACTGCGTATTGCTAGCTAAGTCTGAGTCTGTCCCCCATCAGTCCTCCTGTTTGACTTGTTTCTGCAGCACTTGTTTTGAGGCACCTCTTCTTTTGTTGTGGTGGCAGAACCATGGGCCAAAGAGGGGCCGAAAATGGCCTACTTTAAGGGGCCTGTTTGGGACTGTACAAAGGACAGCTTGGTGGCCTGGCTTTGGACTGCGCAAAGGGCTATTTGATGGCCTGGATTTGGACCTGTTTAGGGGCTGCTCAAAGGGCATGAAAACAGGGGGGCTTGAGGATCCACCCGGAGTAGACTTGGACCGTTGTGCGGTCTCCAAGAATCTCCGGGTCATCCACCCTCACCTAGGGCTCTAGTGGGTGCCACAAAGGGGCTGAAAGGGGAATCAAGGATGGCCACAAAGGGGCTGTTTTGCTGCGATTTTTTGAGGATCCGCCCGGAGTAGACTTGGACCGTCGTGCAGTCTCCAAGAATCTCCGGGTCATCCACCCTCACCTAGGGCTCTAATGGATGCCATAAAGGGGCTACTGGCAGTCTATTTGGAGTTCAGATATGGGCTGAACATGGGCCTGTTATGGGCTGCGCAAAGGGGCTGTTTTAGATCTGAGCAGAGGGTGGCTTGGGTGTCTGCAGGTGAGCCCGTTTGAGTGCCTTCTGGTGGACTGAACAAGGGTCGGACAGAGGGAGTCTTGGGCTTGTTCAGTGGGGAGCACAAAGGGCTGGAACAGGGTCTGCACAAGGGGCATTTGGCTAGACCGAGGGTGGAAGTCTGTTTTGGGTGCCTTCAGATGGGCCAACTGGGGCTATCCATGGGCCTGAAGGGGGTTTGATCAGGGGCCAGTCATGGGTTGTGCATGGGAATTTTTTTTCTGAAGACAGACCAGGGGTTGGGGATGGGTGCTGGAATCAAATATAACGGAAGCCCTTAAGAAGGCTACATAATAAATATATATTGCCCCTTCCTACCTTGTCTCCTTCTTCTCTTCTTCTTCTCCTTTTCTGGCCGCAAGAAGCAAGCGACAGCATGGGCAGGGTGCAGTAGGCAGCAGGTGGCAGCGGCAGTAGGGACAGGGCACAGGCAGCAGGAGCAGGGTGCAGTCCGACAGCCTCCCGGCGTCTGAAGCAGCCTCTTCTCTTTCTCCTAGCAGCAGGTGCAGGCGGTAGTTGCTTGGCAGCAGGGTGCAGGCGGCAGTTTGGCAGCCTCCCGGCGTCTGAAGCAGTCTCCACCCTCAGGCTGGTGCACCCCTCCTCTTATAGAGAGTGGAGGGGAGACGAAAAGCCAGCAGGTGGGCTTGTACGCAGGTCTCTTGGCCTCCCTTCGGAGGTTACACCATTAAACTGAATTTATTGATTGGCTGTCCCTTGGCTTTCCCCCAGCCTTGACCTGACCGATGGGATGATGTGGCAGTACGTTGTGCGCAGGATGGAGGTGAACTGGCAGGTGCTGATGTGGCAGGTGCTGAGCTGGCAAGTGCTGAGCTGGCAGGTGCTGATGTGGCAGGCCCTGTTCACACTTGGCCGCAGGTGGGCCTGGTTTCCTAGGTCAGCAGGAGGCTTCGGGTGGGCCTGGTTTCTGGGCCAGCAGGAGGCTGCAGCCCAAGCCTACTATGGGCTGCGCACAGGGCCTGATTAGGGGCTGAATTGGCTCAATTACGGGCCAGCTAATCAAGGCCCCTATTGGGGTGTACAATTAGGTCCAATTGTGACTGATTTGTGGGCCGTTAGCCTAGCTCCCAAGTCCGCCCATTTGTTCCCCCCTCCCCCCCTTATTTTTGAAAAAAATGTACGCCAACAAAATCTTACCTATAATATTTCAAGGATCAAAGAACAGGTTGAATGGAGGTGGATCGGAGCTTGGATCGACGGAATCCCTTGACGGGATCGCTGGAATCCCATAATCGGTCTGGGATCGCTGCTGGAATCGTTGGGATCGTTGTTGGAATGGTCGGAATCGCTGTAGACAGTTGGAATCGAGTGATCCTGCACTGGATCGATCGATTCCGAGGGCGGAATCGCTCTGGGATTGCAATGCTGAATCATGAAGGGAGATCGCCGCTGTCGGGTTCCTGCGTTGGAATCGACCTGTAGGCGTCGATTCCGGCCCAAGGGCGGGAATCGGTTTGATTCCCAGTCTGGAATTGGACCGAGAATCAAACTGGACCGGACCATCCGGCGTCCGACGGAATCGGTCAGATCAACTGATTCCAGGCTGAATCGGTCAGAATCGGATTGATTCCAACCAATTCAGCCAATTTCATCCGATTCCCAAGGAATTCCCTCCGGAATCGGTCCTTCCATAGGGAATCGGCCGATTCCGATCCGATCCCACCGATTTTGCAATCAATGCTTACCGGGTACGGATGGACCTGGTAGCTCCATCTTCACCACCTGATAGGGTCCCAAAAGAGACTAATAGTCTCATATTCTGTATTTTTTCCAGTTTTCAGGGTTTTTTGAAGATTTGATCCGGCACCGATTCCGAGTCTGTTTTTCTTCCAGAAAATTGGCTGGATTGACTGATATGGGCCGATTCCGATCCCACGATCGCTACTGATGCATCCTCTATTGTTGTGAATATATCTGTCCTTGAACTGATTCGTAGATTATACCAAGAGACAGCTATTAGTTCTGAATTTTTTTCTGTCTTGCATTATTCTGAACATCTTCATTGAACAATTGCTAATCAGCTTTAGCTTCTCCAATTCTGCAACTTGACCAGAAAGTAATGCCTTGTTTTCAACATCAATGTGACAAGTGCTACGTAGTCTAGAGGATGTGTTCATTGTGTTGACGTTTTCCTTGGTATTATTTATTGCACTATTTTTAAATAGTGATGAAGTTTAAAAGTTCACACACTTTGCCGAGTCCTGTTTATTCTGTTTTCTTTCTTTCTTTGTAGTGATGTTTATGAAGGAACCCGCCTGGCTAGATCAATAGACTTGCCTGGAATAAGACAAATTATCCAACCTTTGGAAGAAAGTGGTGCCTTGGTCCGAAGGACGGATGAACAGGTTTTCCTGCTTACACTAATGCACCTTTCTGTTATTCACTTATTCTGGACCCAAATAAGAATCTTCTGATGACATCTAGAAACAAAGAAATGTTATAAATTCTTTAATCTGACCGGTATTTTCAATAAGTATTTTTTTGTGTAATGTTGTGAAGTTCACATCTGTCATTGCTCTTATTCTCTCAGCTACTTGAAGCGATGGACAACTTTGTTGTTGTGGAGAGGGATGGTTCAGTTATTGCATGTGCTGCCCTATTTCCGTTTTTGAAGGATAGATGTGGTGAAGTTGCTGCACTTGCTGTATCTCCTGAATGCCGGGGGCATGGCCAAGGAGACAAATTACTTGGTATGCAGTGTACATTAATAACCATGCCATTGGTAAAAAGAATCTTGTAGTTATATATAATTTAGCATTAGAATCTAAACGTTGTCCTAGTTTAAATGATATACTGTTTTGATATATGTTTTCAATTATTTATATTTGATTCTTACTTTAGAAATCATCAATAACCTTTTAAAATTTAAATCACCGAATGTGCTCAATTCAATCCAAATAATGTTACCTGATTGATATTGATAGTCTCAAACAGCTACCTCCTACAGTTCCGTTTCTGGAAAATTAAATGCCACCAGTGTGGATCATGTGTTTCAAGCATATCATTGTGGAACAGATAATGCTTTAAAAGTTTATTCTTTCTGGGGGTTGCAGATTACATTGAGAAATGGGCATCTTCCCTTGGACTGGATAAACTGTTTCTCCTGACAACTCGTGCTGCAGACTGGTACGCACCAATCTTTTTTTGCTCTTCATTCGGTGAATATGGTTCTCATTATCTTATTTGGTATTTCAGTATTTGAATTTCCTCAAGGAAGCGATTTTTTTTTCAATCTTTGTTTCTCAGATGGTTATACGACTTTTTGAAGGAACTTGCTGTTGGATTTTTAAGGGTTGTCTTTAGCTTTACATTTTCAAGTAGATAGTGTGAATTCTGCTAATTTTCTGGCATCTTAAAAATTGCCAAATAAAATTAAAGTTAAGGACACGAAACAAGGGTGACATTTGCATGTTGCTTCATCATCTACAGTGGAATTGAGCGTCATGGAAATTCAATGAGCTGAATGATCGATATTAACCGTTGAGTCAGGTCACATGCATATTATGGGATCTCATCAACATTTTATCTTGAGATTGCTGTGAAGTATTTTAGTAGTTGCAGTTGGCAATAAAGCAAATGAAGCTTGCTAATTTTTGTTTCTCATTTTTTTAAGTGCGTACTAGTTTCAAAAGTGATGAGTACATCTTCATCCACGAAGCACACTACAGCGATTTACATATGTTCTTCCATGGAATCACCATGCCCTAGTTAAGCTAAAATACGCAGAAACTCTACAGACTACGATTTTTGCCCTAAATAATTTTCAGAAAATGAAGTGGAAGTGTTTGTATCAATCAATAACTTGTAAGGAAAACATAGTAAATCTTAGATAGTTGAAATATATCCAAAGGAAAACATCAATCGTTTGGATTGTCCACTCATCTTTTGCTTGAGCTTTATGGTTGATGAGGATGTTTAGATGTAATTTTACTTAAGCCTTCCACTTACAATGAATTGAGATTATTTAAGGTTTAATGAATTGGTCATCGGTACCTCCTCAAATGAGGGGAAAGGTCTGGTGGACAAGTTGAATGCTGCCTTTAGCAGTTGAATCCAAAAATCTCTTGTTTTCCGTTTTGTTTACCGATATATTAAAAAGATTACTCATCCCAGGTTTGTACGGCGTGGCTTTGAGGAGTGTTCCTTTGACTCCATTCCAGTGGAGAGAAGAAAAAGAATCAATCTCTCCCGTGGTTCAAAATATTATATGAAGAAATTGCGTCCGGAGCTTGGAGGGATTACTGTTGGCAAATTCACCAATCTAAAGTTATAGATCTCTCTGCACGCACTTTGGTTTATGTGTATTTATTCTTGTGTGTATGCGCTCTCATGAACATGGCAAGTGACTACCATCTGACCTGGGTATTATTAGATACTTGCAATTTTAAGGGAGGTGAGATATACCTTTTGTAGAGATGATGGTGTCCTGCTTAATATTCCGTAGGTTGCTATAGTTTTGACATTTCTTATGGCATAATGTTTAAAGTTGACTACCTAGTAGATTTTATGAATTTTTTTGATATCCATCACCGTCAGTGGCGACGGCTTCACAAAGACAAAAGTCACCGAAAATTTTTTTTTGCTGTACCTCCGAAGTCGTCACCAGATCATCACAATATGTAGAATAAGTTGTACTCGCATGTTCTCACTAGATTTCGGTTGCCTAACTCTAAAATCCTCATTTTTCCTTTGCTTTCCAAGTGGAATTGCATAGTGCGTGTATTTGGTAACTTGTTCATGAAAGCTGCAAACGCATACCTAATGGTTGACCGTGTGTACCTTAGCGCAGGAGATGATGTGTGAGTTCAACCTTCTTCTTCTTCGACTGGCCGATGAAGAAGAGTCCAACCGGTGCTAGCTTGATCGATATGTGCAACTTAAGAACAATAAAACAAGTGAAGAAATGGATTAGACTTGTGGGAAGTGTAGTAACTATAAAGAGAAGATGAGAAATAAGCAATTGAAACTGAACTCACCGGCTTTGGGGTAAGTCTTAACCCCTTTTTTTCTTTTTGGTTACGTAAAATGATGCAAATGAACTAAAATATGTTCTAAAATAGTAAATAAACTGAATGAAATGAGTTAAGAGGAACTTATGAAGTGAATCGGCCTGAGTTGAAGTCGAGATGGTTGAAACAAGCCGGTTCGGGTAGCCTTGCACTCTCCTGGCGCGACTTTGGTTCAGAAAATGTTATGGACGACCCCAATGTCAGAATTGAGTGCCGTTTGTTTATATGGATGGAGAACTTGGAGAGGAAGAGATCTAATGTTGATGACTTCTCTGAAATCCACCTGTAGAAGTTTATAAAAAAATCTTAAAGTGGACGGATATGGAAGAACAGAACCTGGATGCATGCCCTCAGTGTAGCAATTGCCACGGACAGACGGCAAGTCGAAATTGAGTGCCACTGGATGAAAATGAAAGAGGACGAAGAGAGGAACAACTCTTATGTTGAAGACTTTAGCAGAAGAAGCCCCGAATTTTCTACAGAAGCCGATGAAGTTGGTTGATGTAGAATGCACGGATTGAGCCTTCTTCGCTTCGGGATCGATCTCTCGATGTCGGATCGAATTTGGACGTTGGGACGGCCTTGGGAGGGAGGTTGGATGACCTCAAGATGAGCTAGGCATGGGGGTTCAACCTTGGGTCATTGAGAATGACCCTCAATTTATAGAGAATGGAAACCAGTGCAAAATATAGAAACTAGACCGACCACACCCCCGCATTTCAAAGGAGGTGAGGGCGTGCAGGGTGCGCCCTCCTGTTTCAAAGGAGGCGAGGGCGCGTTAGGCGTTTTATTGCTAAAAATCGCCAGAACCTTCTGGAAATTGCTAAAAATCGGTCTTGATAAGATGAACGCACCCCCGACATTGGGGCACGGTCAAAATAAACGATAATTAGCAGGGAAACATTCCAAAATCCGGTTTAGAAGGTGTTAATCGATGTAATTTCTGGTTTCCGAAAACAAACCGCGCTCCCGTGTCGCACCCCCGGACTGAGGGTGCTAAGGGCGCGCCCTACCATTTCAAGGGGAGCGGGGGCATGTTACACTCTCTCTCCTACGCGCGTGTTCTGCGAGCCGTTACTTGCAAACGGGATGTCCGATTCGGCTCCCGTTTGTTGCGTTGGAAAGAGGGCATTAAACTGCAACTCTCGAGTTGGTAAATCAACCGGCATGACTTCTGGGATGTTCTCATGGGGCTTTCTACCGGTTTATCTTCTCGCGGAAAGCAAAAAACTGCGGCGGAGATCAGAAAGGGCATGGTTCCCAGTTGAGAAATCTCGGGTCAACTTGGGATGACTTAAAATGATGACCAAACAAATCCGGTGGGATCGAAAAACCCGAAATCATCGAAAAATCTGAAATTAACCTAGTAAATGTGAACCGAAGCTCGAAAAAGTTGGAAATAACTAGGAAACCCTAAAATCGACCGAAACCGCCATATGGCCTTGATTGATAAAAATATTCGGCTAGGATTGACCCGGATGACCCAAAAATATTGGTGATGATTGGAAAGGCCTAACACGTGGTCCGAGATAGCCGTGTCAATACAGATCGAAAAGCCATAACGAAGAAACCGTTATAGACTAACGCCTACCGAAATGACTTGTTGGAAACCCCGAATGTCACAGAACACACGCGAGAATCCCGAGACCTTCAAGTATGGACCATTCAAAGTCAGTCATCGAGCAGGCTTTGTGTTTTCACGGTTCACGCGCGGCTCTCGCTTAAATGTTACAACATTGTTTTGGAAATCATCGGTCCATTCGCAACTTGCAAGGGGCTCCACCAACATCCTTAGCTCATCTCCACGAGGTAATACGGATCATATAACAGTCAAATAATGGGTATCACCCATGGAATAAGAGTTTGGCGCTCTGAATCAGGCCAATTTGGCGCTACAGCTTGTCTCACCTTGATGTCAGCTTTGCAAGGGAATGGCGTGTAGCCAAGCGGAGTGAAATGTAGACAAAGTGTAGCAAAGAGAGATGGATCATAGTGGAATGTAGTGGAGCGAAATGGCGATGGACTGAAAAGGTGGCATCAAGGTGTAGATATAGACACGCTCAATGACCAGATTCGACAAGACGAATCTCCTCAAGTGTCCTGGATGACCGCCATGTTTCATCAAGTCTTCCTATGTTTGATTGGTAAGAGATGTGCCATTGGCACAAGAGAAGAATAGCCAACCCCCAATGTGGTGGGGAGTCCCCGAAACATGGGTTCGTAGGTTCATCATCAGCCGGTAACCCGATCTCTACGGTGTTCCTGTACTGTGATGGGCTAAAGTTCAAAAAGAGATTTGTTTTGAAAAATAAAAGAATACCAATCGAGCACATTCAGGCTCTCAGATTCATTTAAGTCTTCCAAGAGACAAGATTCAATTCGGAATGGAATGATCTCGAATTCCGAAAGGCAAATGTTGAAGCACAGACCGTGAAGATAATGACGGTGCAAGTTCTGATCGAATAGGAGGCCCTTGGCTGGATGAATTGACTGCCACGGTGGGATGAATAGCAAGAGAGTAGCCACAGTGGGGATAGAAATATAAGAGTTGAAGGCACAAGGTGATTACCGAACATGGTGGGATTTAACAGACATGGTGGGATATTAGAAAGATCGGTGGGACAAACAAAATGGGATTAGAAAACACTGTGGGATTCAGAAAACACGATGAGATTCAGAATGATCAGAATTAGGATAAACGATGGGAGAACATCCCTTGTAGGGTTCAGAGATATACTGACAGAGGTAGAAGATCATGAATGAATGTATGCAATGATAATGAAAAATGCAATGCAACTAATACTACATGATGCATGCTGGGCTTAAGAAAATAAAAACAAGACTTGTTTAATAGATAGTTGAAGATATAGATTGTCTATGAGGTCAAGATGCCCATTCGGGAACTATCGTTCCTCACAGCACAATTTTGGCCTATCCGTGAGCACAAAGAATGACCCAACCGTCATGGATTTGATGAAGGGGATCTCGGGCCTGGTCTTCTTTGCATTCACGGTCTTCAACGTCAATGCATAAAATAAATAGTAATGCACCTAATATATGCTAAGAAAGGAAATGATAACGGTGAGTTTGCAATGTGATGACATGCATTCTCACAAAAGAGTTCATGTGTCCTAATGAAGACACAGAGTGAAAGTCCCTCGGCAAAGTTGAGGCCGAGGTGATGATAACACCTCCTCCTAAGAATCCTTAGAGGAGGGAAGTGGCGAGCATCGCCTTGTTGTGTAGTTCTCCTTGTTTGTTCTTTGTGCCTGAAACACTCGTAAAACGAGATTAGAATGCCAGTATGGCTTATCCCCCTTGCAAGTTGTAGTATGTCTTGACCTTTATCAAGGGGTGTAGCCTTCTTAAGGGTGTAAAAAAATAAAGCAGTAAATATGCAATGAAATATTTGAAACATGAGAGACTAAGAATAAATATGAATATAAAGACGAGAATTCAAACCAAGCATGGTGCTGAAATTTTTTTTGAAAATTTTGTTGGAATTTGAAAAAAGTTTTGTTAAATTTTTTTTTTGGGATTTTGAAAATATCCAATTTTTTTGTAGTTTAAAAAATACTAATTTTTTTTGGAATTTTGAAGATATTTAAATTTTTTGGAGTTTTTGAAAAAAAATTGGGGAGAGAAAAATCAGTATTGACACAAGTTCTCATCACTTGGTTGTTATTCTAGGTTCACTGGTAGATACCATGTGCAAAAGGGGTTCCTTACCTAGAATCTTTTTTGACCTTCAACCTTTGATTAGCTAGAGTTTAGCTTTGATTTGGTTGGTCCACCCACACCCTACGGGGTTAAGAATGAAGAATTGATAAGGAAGTCCTTGATAGGCTTTGGAAATGTCGAGTGGGATTTCTCTACTCACACCTAATTGCCCATTGGGGTTCGGCCTCTTCAGGTCTTTTCTACATGTGGCACTCACTTAGACAAGTCTTTAACCTGTGGGGTCATTGCCCATCTTTTGGTGCCTTTTTTCATCTTCTACTTTTCCGGGTACTCATTCAGATAGGCCCATATTTGTTTAAACTTGTAGGGTTCATTGCCTATCTTTTGGCACCCTTTTCTTTTGAGAAGTTGGACCTTTTGAGACGGCCTCCTACTAAGGCGGTGGATGCTTTCGATACTCTCCCCCTCTAGTCCTCTGTGCCTATCTTGGATCAAACAGAAGAGAATATGGTGAGGGTTTTCTTTCCACCTCTGAGCCTTGACTAGCTTCTCTCGGATGTTAAGTCATCCGGAGGATCAGGACGTGTTGTGTGTGTAGAATGTTATCTACCCTCGACTCCTAGACAACAACCTAGAACATGTGGACTTAAGTCATACTAGTAGTTCTCTCCATTTTTTGTGGTAGATTACATCCTATAGGTGAATCGATTGTTCGCATGCCTTGCAATGTAAAAAATTTGTTTAATAAAAATGAGGTAGCTACAAATATCATCAATCATGAATTTCTCTCAATTAAAATTGTCATGTGAAATTTAAAATCTTTTTAAAAAATATTGCCTTGCGGATGACATAATGATGATGAATGCAATTTCATGTAATATCTGAGAGAAGAAGAAGTTCATTGCTGATGACGATGTTGCTTGTGCTTGCCTTGCCTTGCCATGTTGCTTCCACATTTGATATACTCCATATCGCATTAGATTCAAGATTTGGAGGCAAAGGCAAGGGATGAAGTGAAAGATGTGGAGGATCTGATTTAGCATGGTGGAACTAGGATTGATGATGTAGAAGGCAAAGATTGGGGTATCACCCAGAAAATTTCTCTACCTTGATTTTTTTGTTAAAAGTAAAACTTGGTAAAACAAAGAGAATTGTGAAAATAAAGAAATATGCTTTAAAAATAAAAGTGAATTAAAATGGGCTCTTGGGCCCGGAAATGGTTGGAATCAAGAGGCACGTGTGCCCAAGGGTTGAATGTAGGCCAGAGGGCCCAGTTGATGGGCATGAGGGCCCAATTGGAGGTGATGGGCTCGAATGCCCAATTGAAGGTTGACCCCGAGGGACCCAACGAAAAGAGCGGGCATATGGACCCAATTTAAATGGTTGGAAGCAAGATTGTGATTTGTGATAGGCTCACTGGCACCATTGAAGAGTATGGGTGTGCAATCCCAAAGTTGAAGAAGTGGGGGCACAAGGGCCCAATTTCGAAGAAGTATGGGCACGTGGGCCCGATGATGAAGAAATGGGGGCATACATGCCCAAAGTTGAAGGAGTGTGGGCATGTGTGCTCGAGGTTGATGAAAGGTGGGCATAGGAGCCCAATTTTGAAGGACTTTGGGCACATGGGCCCGGTTGTGAAAAAATGTGGGCATGTGAGCTTGGTTGAGGTGAATTGTGGGCATGTAGGCTCGATTGGGATGAATTGTGGGCACGCGGGCCTGATTTGGGCCCGAATGAAGAAAAGGGGCACGTAGGCCCGGTTGGGGAAAAGGGGTATGCAGGCCCGGTTGATGAAGAGGGGCCCATGGGCCCGGTTGGATAAAGGGGGCACGTGGGCCTGGTTGGGGAAAAGGGGTGCATGGGCCCAGTTGGATGAAGGGGGCATTTGGGCCCAATTGAATGAAAGGGGCACGTGGGCCTGGTTGAATGAAAGGGGCATAAGAGCCCGATTGAATGGCAGGGACACATTGGTCTTGTTGGATAAAAGAGGCACATGGGCCAGATTGATGGAAAGGGGCACATGGGCCCAGTTGATGAAAAGGGGCATAAGAGCCCGAGAAAGGGGCATAAGGGCCCAATTGAATGGGATGAAGTATGGGTGGTGGCCCTAAGATTGACAGATTTTGTACCCATGGGCCCGATTGATAGTTGTAAGAAGGATAAAGAAAGGGTAGTGCCCCTAAGATTGAGAAATTATGGGCTCATGGGCCCGATCATTGATTTGGAAGAGAATAAAGAAAGGGTTGTAGTCTTAAGATTGATTGATCGTGGGCCCATGGGC
Organism: Cryptocoryne crispatula var. balansae; assembly: GCA_036172225.1. Classification (NCBI taxonomy): domain Eukaryota; kingdom Viridiplantae; phylum Streptophyta; class Magnoliopsida; order Alismatales; family Araceae; genus Cryptocoryne; species Cryptocoryne crispatula. Next base: position 10,085,680 of record CM069934.1, read on the forward strand.
CGGATCGCTGCTTAGGAAAAGAATGGGGTAAGGGTCGTGGCGCTAAGATTGGTGCTAAGGGATTTATCGACCTAGCTGGAGGAGGTCCCAGTATCCCCTTGCTAAGGTCTGCATCTTCCCTCTGTAGGTTTATAGATTCTTTCCCCATTTCACTGACCAATTTGGTCTCCTTACTTCCCAGCTCAGTGGTCAATTGAATCTGACCATCTTCAGGGATCAATTCCAATGATGACGACAGTTGATCTATACCTGGAGAATCCTTGCCTAGTTCTTCACAATCAACTAAATTTATGATCTCCTCATCTAAGCTCCTTACAGTAGGCTTCTCCTTAGGTTGTTCTAGGGAAGATGGCATGCCTAGTTTAGGGAATTCTATAATGATAGAAGAGTCTGGTTCGACCTCCCCTACTGGCTGACTTTGATCTTGAGAGATAGCAATGATATGTTGAGGAGTTGATTTCTCTGCTAGGGCAGGAGCACAAATGATTGGAGCAATTGGTTCATTTGCTAGGGTAGGAGCTTGAAGAGTTGAATAGACTAAATCATCCGCCATAGTAGAAGTAATGATGATCAGATTGATTGGTTCCTCTGCTAGGGTAGGAGCATGAATGATAAGAGTGACTAATTCCTCTGCCAAGGCATGAGCAATAGAAGAAACAAGGGTCTTAACCGACTTAGGGTGAACCCTATTTTGAGGGGTTGATTGAATAGCCATGGGTTGTTCAATTGGTGTCGGCATAGAAGTCGGTTCAAGCTGAGGAGCTATTGGTGAAATTGGTTGAGGGGCCAAGGCTTGTGTGGTTGGCCGAGGAGCTGTTGGTGAAGTAGACTGAGAAGCTAAGGGCAGGATGATTGGCCGAGGGGCCTTTGGAAAAGTTGGTGAAGTCAAAGGCTGGGGAGCTGGTTTACGTAATGAAGTATTTGCACAACAGACAAGAGGAGCTTGATTATGCACAGTTGGTTGCGCCATTGGCAAGGGTTGCATGATCAGCTGAGGTTGGGGCATGGGTGGCCTAATCAACTGGTGTTGAGGAGTTGGCCGATGATGATGATCTGGACGAGATTGGGGAGGGCTCCTAGGTTGGTGCATAGCATCAATGTTCTTCTCAACCATGGGCCTCAATTCATCATGATATTGTATTAATTCCATGTATCTTTTTGCTTCCCCAATTATTGAATAGCCCGGCCCATATCGTCGCAAGAATTTTTCCTTGACAATTTCAAAATCCCATATTTCTATTTCATTCAATGAAAAAAACCAATCTAGCGCTGCACCCTCTAAAGATCTCCTAAAAGGAAAAGCATCTATCATTCTGCCATCGAGATGATTTGCTCAGGAAATCATTGACATGGGTGAAGGGATCACCTGAGCCATTGTAGTGATGGTAGGTTGGCATTTGTGATGGGGGGATGTAGATAGTATAGAGGGGAAATTCAACGGTTTCTTTATCCTTGGCAACAGGTGGGGAGGAATTCACTAGGGGGTGTGTGCACGTGGCACTTGGATGGGAGGGAGGTGGGTTGGTGTGCAAGCTGAAGAATGATCTACAATGGGGTGAGTAGGTGAAGTAACATGGCAGGGCTGCCCAGGTGGGATTATGGCAAGAGGTCGAACTGCCGATTGGGAAGGTGAGGCAACTTGGTTGACTTTGGCTGGACCTTGATTAGCAGGCATCTTACCTTTCATTAGAGATTGTATGAATGACAAGGTATTGGGATCGAGATGAAAAGCTAGAACCTTAAGAGTTTGTTCTGTACTAAAGGAAGCAGACTGATGAGTAACCCCTTGCACTTCGGGTTTCATAGCAGCATTGACATGGTTCTTTGGTTGGACCATGGGTCGCTGTTGAAGCTTGTAGAGACCCAGCTCATATTCTTGTTGCTTGTAGTAGTCCGACCTCCCAATGTGGCTTCCGGACTTAGCATCATGGGCATCATGTCGATCTTTCTAGAAAGATGGTTAGAAAAGAGAGCAAGCAAAGCACACAATTGAAGATTTTTTGTTATGTTTTGTTTTGTTTGATTTTTTTTGTTTTAATTTGGTTGTTTGGAAAACAAGTTGAACACAAAATTAAAGAGTTTTTTTTTGTTTTGTTTTAGGTGTTTTGAAAGAAGAAATTTTTTTGGTTGTTTTCAATTGTTGTAAGCAAGCAAGTTATGTAAACAAGTTCTTAAAATGACTACTCGACAATTTTTGGGTTGAAACCTTTGATTAGATAGATTGTTAGCAATTGTTCACTCAAATGGGTATGGTTCCTAATGCTTCAATCTTCAAGACCTAAGATTGTCACTCAATCACCATGAGTAGGTACTTGGGTTCTTCGGGTTTTGAGAAAGTGGTACAACCGGCCCAATCGTGCAGAGAGGAATACTCCACGGATGGGGACTTACGGAGGTCTTGATGGAAACCACCAAATCAACTAGGAAGGAATATCCCATAAGAGAGGTAAGAATCTACTAAGAAGGTGTTTGGAGGGTGAGGGTGTGTTGGGAGAGAGAGCCCCCGCCTCGAATGCCCTACGGATCGGAGCAAGTCCGGTACCCGATGCAAAGAGCTAATGCAAAAATAAAAATGGAGGGTAAGAGGAGAAGAAGCAATCAATATGCAAGCATAAAATAAATGAAAGCTATTAAATAAATCAAGCAAGTGAATGCAATCAAGACAAGCAATGATAAAGTAAAACAAGTAACTAGCAATTAGCAACTAAAGGGTGGTTCGCACGGGAACTGGTTTGTGATGGAGTGTCCAAGTGGGGGCAAATCTGGAATGAGGGTAGAAGGATGTGTAAGCACCTGAAACGGGATATTCGTAGATCTCCCCTCTTCCGGCCCCTACGCTTGCTTTGGGGACTTGGTGGATGGGATGTTAGTGGGTGTGGTCGCCAGGAGCCAAAGGCTCCAAAATATGGTAGAATGAAAAGAAATGAAATGGAGAAATGACCGTCGTACCTTTGGAAGCGGGGAGATTGTTGGGTTTCGACTTCTCCTCTCTCGGTCGGCCAAAAGAAGAGAACTTAGTGAGTCCTTCGTCTTTGATCCGGTTGAAGCTCCGCCTCGGCCGGATTTACCTACAAATGTCCATATGAAAACATAGAAACAAGTGAAAAGACCATTAGTTCTAGTGAAAGTGTAGTATCATGCTCAAATTCGAATGTAAACTTGCAAGAGGGAAGGAACTGACCGGATTGGGACTAAATCCCAACCCCTATTTAGAAGGTTTAAATATGCATGAAAAATGCAAATGAGTGGCTCAATATATGCTAAATGACGTGTTAATGAGAGTTAAAATGAAAGGGGGAGTAAAGGATCGACTGGAAAGGTAAATAAACTCAAAAAAAATGCAAAATGGGGTTTGCCCCTACTAGTGCCCCATATATGGGGCACCTGCTGCAGGTGTCCCCTTGATGGGGCACGTTGACCAAAGTCAAAGCGCCCTATTTATAGGGCACTAGGGACTGGCTTCAGTAGATTTTCTTCCCTTCTTCGCGGCGTCGCCCCGGAGTGTAGGAAGACCTCCAAGACGAAAAAATGACTTCTTCAAGCAGCCAATACTCAAGTGAAGCTAATGGAAGAGTTTTTTGGCACTAGATGTAAGAGAAATAGAGTGTAGAGGCCCTCAAAGTTGGAGAAAAATCATATTTCTGAAGAACGAAACTACAGGTTTTTGGGTTTTTTGGGTAAGGATTTTGGGATAATCTAAGGGCTTGAGAGGGTGATATGAAGGCTTAGATTCATAGTGGTGGATGAGATGAGGTGGGAGACGGACTTGGGGTGTCCAAAAACCTCCATATGGGGGTCTTTCTACAGCACAAAAGAGGGTAACTTCATTCTGCTGGAATATCCCTTCAAGAAGCAACTATGATTTTTTTGGATTTTGGGAGATGGTTTTGGGACGGTTTGAGAGCCTGGAGGGGGGTTGCAAGGCTTGGGATGTGTAGTGGTGGATGAGAGGAGGTGAGGGACGCCCTTGGTGTGTGTTAAACCTTCCAAATGGGAGTCCTTTTATAGGCAAGAAGAGGGCAACTTTATCTGCAGAACTGTCCCATCAATCTGTCCAATCAGTCAGATCAGGTGCAGGTGCCCTATAAGTAGGGCACCAGGTGCCCTGTATATAGGGCGCCTGGGCCTGGTGCCCTGTATATAGGGCACTTTGACCCTGGTCAACGCCTATTGATCTTCTTCGAAATGTGCCGAAAACTTGATTTTTCCATAAAACTCGGTTCCCTTGAAAGGTTACTCAAATATTATTCATGAAAACAAGAATTCAAGCTCTTCAATTGGACCAAAATTGCGTGTCTACAGCTTGCCTCACCTTGGCGTCGGCTTTGCAAGGGAGTGACATGAATGAAGCGTAGGTGAATGTAGTGAAGCGTAATGAGGCGTAGCGGAATGAAGTGGTAATGGACTGAAAAGATGACGCCAAGATGTAGATTTAGACACGCCCTCATTGGCCTAGTTGAGTGGAATAAAACTTTACCGGACTCCGAGATTACCCTTTGTCTTATCGAAACCTTCCCTCTGGTTGATTGGTTAAAGAGAAGAACAGTACTGAAAGTAAATAACTAAAATCCCACGTGGGGGAGAATTGTTACCGGCCAGGACCCGAACTGCATGGTGTGCTAGACTCGGTAGAAATGCAGTAAATTGCGAAAAGTAAAGAGGAGATAGCCAATCAAGCAAGGTTGGGTTCTTCAAATTAATAAGGTTTTGCTCAACAATACCGGTTCAGTTCGACATGGAAAAACTTCTTTTTTTGATGAACCCGTTGGAAACCGATTCTCTGAAAAATCAAGACCTTCTCTGGAGCTATAAAAGACCATTTTTAAAATGTTCATAATGGGACTGGAAGGAGGTTATGGCAGGATTAGGAAGCGGGGAATGGTCATGATGAATGTTGGTGTATGAAATGATGCATGCTGGGTTTAAAGAAATACAAATAAGTATAAGAAAATAGTTGAAGATATATGTTGAACATAACGGGTTAGGACATCTATGAAGAAACCGTCATCCCCGCATATTCAACTTTGGCCTATCCGCAAGCCTAGGGAATGACTGAGCCCTCACTGATTTTGTTGAAGGGGTTCTCAGGCTCAGCCCCCTCTAGACTTGAGGTCTTCAACATCTCAAATATTATTTATTTTGATAGATGCAATACTAAATGCAAGTCCTAATAGGGGTCGGGGTAGTCCACTTTTGTTTTTCAATTTTTGATTTTTTTGTTGTTTTTGCTTCCTCTAAGTTTCTGGGGATATGAAGCTGGCATGCCTTCTCCTATTCCTGCATCCACTTGAGAGAAGATATTAGAACTTTATTTTGGCTTAGTCCCTTGCAAGGAGTGGGCAAAGTTGCCTTGATCTTTTGTCAAGGGACATAGGCCTTATCAAGGTAAAGATAACAGAAAAACATAAGTATGCATAAAATAAAATATGCAAGACTGAAATTAAACATGAATGCAAAGACAACTAATCAGTCTAGAAAGCAAACTTTTAGGTGTTTTGAAATTTTTGATTTGTTTGGGTTTTGATGGTTTTATAATGTTTTTGATGTTTTGGAACTTTTATGATTTTTTTGGTGTTTTGAATATTTAATTTTTAAGAGTTTTGACTTTATAGATTTGTTTGGTGCTTTTTGAAGTTTTTAATTTTTTTTGGTTTGGTGTGAAAGAAACGACCATCTCATCCTTTGCCTTGCTTGCCATAGGTGCCTCTCATTGTTACCTAAGGGTTAAGAGTAGGCATCACGTGTAAGAAAGTGCCTAGTCCGAGATCTTCTGACCTTCCGCCTTTGATAGGCTATGGCTCTTCTTAGATCCAGTCGGTCAACCTTACCCGCAAGGTTAAAAAGGGAAGAGGATTGGTGGTAAGTCCTTAATAGGATTCGGGGGTGTCGAATTTGTTTCTCTACTAGTGCCCGCATTGCCCGTTTGGGATTTGACATCCTTGGGTCCTTCCTTCTAGCCCTTTTCTTTGATGGCCCACATTCAGACAGGTCTTTTTTCTTTTGCTTGATTTTGACCTGAGGGGTTCATTGCCCATCTTTTGGAGCCTTTTTCTCTTTTTTTGGGCTTTTGTTGGTACACATTCAGACATGTCTATTCTTTTGCCGACCTGAGGGGTCATTGCCCATCTTTTGGCACCTTTTCTTTTAAGAAGTCAGACCTCCAAAGGCATCCTCCTACTAAGGCAATGAGTACTTTCGATACTCCTCATTCTAACCCCTTCCATCTATTCCGAACCGAAATAAGAAGAGAATGGGATAGGGTTGACCTTCTTTTGCCAAGTGTTGCCTAGCTTTCTCTCTGACTTCAAGTCATCGGACTTCGAAACCTAGGCGTGCAGTGTGTGCAACATGATGCCTATCCTTATTTTCCTAAGTGACAAGTTGGTGCACCGAACAAGCAAGTGTTAGATGTTATCATCATTCTTCACACTTTTGGATTTTATAGATTTTTTTGTTTTTTGTTGTTTTAAGGAAAGTATTTTTTGAGGTATACATCATTCCAGGGATGAGCTAGTTCTTCTCCTTCTGCATTAGTCAGCTTATATGAATTACCAGGATAAACAACAGAAATTACATACGGACCCTCCCAATTAGGTTGAAGTTTGGAGCGGGGACCTCCCGGCTTAACGAATATTCTTTTAAGCACAACCTCACCGATTTCAAATTTTCTCTCCACCACCCTCTTCTGATAAAATCTTTTAAGTCTGTTTTGGTAAGATCTAGCATGTTCGGCAGCGGCCAGCCTCCTTTCGTCCAAGAGTTCGAGTTGCGCGAGAAGAGAATCTCAACGTTCATCCATCGGGATATCTCGATCAATTTGGACTCGGAGGGAATGAATGATTACTTCGTATGGAACTACCGCCTCCATCCCAAATGCCAAGGCATAGGGGGTCTGACCTGTTGGGGTTCGAATAGAAGTGCGGTACGCCAATAGAGCATCAACTAACTTATCTGGCCAATCTGCGAACTTGCTAGACTTACAAGTCTTCTTAATGATTTTTATCAGGGTTTTATTGGTGGCTTCTGCTTGATCGTTGCCTTGAGGATAATATGGAGATGAATGATGCAATCTGATGCAATACCTGTTGCAAAGGTCGCGCAGCTCCTGGGAGATGAATTGCGGTCCATTGTCAGTGATGATGTCGCCCGGGATCCCGAACCTGGCAATGATGTTGCGTTTGATGAAGGTGCAGACTGTTGATACCTTGATTTCCACGTATGCTTCCGCTTCCGCCCACTTGGTGAAGTACTCCGTTGCAGTTAGGATGAAGGATTTGGTTTTGTTTGTGGAGTTTGGGTCACCGAGGGGTCCGATAACATCAAAAGCCCACATAGCGAAAGGCCATGGGGCGTGAATCGGGTGAAGGGAAGATGCGGGAGAGTGAATCTTGTCGGCGTGAAGTTGACATTGATGACAGTGCCGGACAAAGATCGAGCAATCTTTCTCCAGAGTAGGCCAATAGTACCCTTGCCTGATGATCTTCTTGGCGAGGGCTTGAGCATTTACATGGCCTCCACATACTCCGGAGTGTGCTTCTTTAAGCACCAATTCAACCTCTTCTTCATCTACGCATCTTAATAGAACACCGGCCAAGCTCCTTTTATAAAGTACTCCACCTAAGATGGTGTATCTCTGGTGTAGACACGCCAAATTGGCTTGATTCGGAGCCACAGACTCTTATTCCATAGGCGATATCCTTTATTTGACCGTTATCTGATCTGGATTACCTCGTGGAGATGAGCTAAGGACATGGGTGGAGCCCCTCGCAAGTTGAGAATGGACCAATGATTTCCAGAACATTGCCGTAACCTTCAAGCGAGAGCCGCACGTGAACTGTAAAAACACGAAGCCTGCTCGATGACCGACCTTGAATGATCCATAATTGAAGGTCTCAGGAATCCCGCATGTGTTCCGTAACATTCAGGGTTTCCGAGAAGTCATTTCGGTAGGCATCGGTCAATGACGGCATTCGTTACGGCTTTTTCGATCTGTGCTGACACGGCTATCCCGGACCATGTATTAGGCTTTTTCTGTCATCACCGGGTCTTTTCCGGTCATCACCGGGTCTTTTCGGGTCATCCGGGTCGATTCTAGCCGAATATTTTCATCAACCGGGGCCATACATCCGATTCGGTCAATTTAAGGGTTTCGCGGCTTTTACGGCTTTCGATTCACGTTTACCAGGTTAATCTCAGATTTTTCGTTGACTTCGGATTGTCCGATCGTACCGAACTTGTTCGGTCATCATTTTAAGTCATCCCAAGTTGACCCGAGATTTCTCGATCGGAACCGTGCTCTTTCGGATCTTTGCCCCGGGTTTCGGCTTTCCGCGAGAGGGTAAACCGGTAGAAAGCCCTATGCGAACATATCGGGAGTCATTCCGGCTGGTTTACCGACTTGAGGAGGTGCGGTTGAAGGCCCTCTTTCCAACGTGACAAACGGGAGCCAAATCGGACATCCCGTTTGCAAGATACGGCTCGTGGAACACGCGCGCAGGAGAGAGAGTGTACTGCGCCCCCGCTCCCTTTGAAAGAGGAGGGCGCGCCCTGCGCGCCCTCAACCCGGGGGCGCGCCCTGCGCGCCCCCGGTTCCTTTGAAAAGCGGGGGCGCGTTCAGTTTCCTTAAATCGCAAATTACCCCAATTAGCACCTTCTAAACCGGATTTTTGGAAGGTTTCCGCGGAGGATTTTTGATTATTTGTACCGCGCCCCCGGTTCGGGGGCGCGTTACGTATGTCAAGTCGATTTTTAGCAATTTTCGGAAGTTTCCGTCGATTTTTAGCAGTGAGACGCGTAACGCGCCCCCGCTTCCTTTGAAACAGGGGGGCGCGCAGACCGCGCCCCCGAACTGGGGGCGCGCCCTGCGCGCCCTTGGTTTGAGGGCGCGCCCTGCGCGCCCTCGTCCTCTTTGAAACACGGGGGCGCGGTCGGTCCAGTTTCTAAATTTTGCACCGGCTTCCTTCCCCTATAAATTGAGGGCCATTCTCAACGACCCGAGGTGAATCCCCGGTGCCTAGCTGGTCTAGAGGTCGTCCAAGCTCTTCTCCAAAGCCGTCCCGACATCCAAAGGCGATCCGAAGTCAAGAGATCGATCCCGAGGTGAAGGAGAAGACTTGATCCGGGTGTTCTGCATCAACCATCTTCATCGACTTCTTCAGAAAATCCGGGGCTCTTTCTGCAAAAGTTTTCAACATAGAAGTTGTTCCTCTCTTCCTCCTATTTCATCTCCAACTGACGGCACTCAATTCTGACTTGCCATTTGTTCGTGACGATTGCTTTACTGAGGGCGCGCCTCCAGGTTCTGTTTTCTACATCCGCCCAATTTCAAAATTTTTACAGACTTCTACAGGAGAATTTCGGAGAAGTCATCAACATAAGAACTCTTCCTCTCCGAGTCTTCTATCTACTGCAACAAACGTCACTCAATTCCGACATAGGGACTGCCCGTGGCAAGCTCTGCATCGAAGTCGCGCCAGACAGTGCAACGCGCCCCCGAACCAAGGGCGCGCAGACCGCGCCCTCATACCTAGGGCGCGCCCACCGCGCCCCTTAACCCAGGGCACGTTCAGTCCAGTGCGCTGTCCGGCCGTATTGGTGATATCTTCTCCGTTTTAGCTCCGATTTGAGTCATTCAAGTTTCTATGTCTTCGTCATTCATCCAGGATCATTTTAGCATCATTTTTATTTAGTTTTTTGCATAATTTTATATCACAAAAAAATACACAAAAAGGGGTTAAGGCTCACCCCGAAGCCGGTGAGTCCAATTCCAATTGCTTCTTTCTCATCTTCTTACTACAGTTACTACACTTCCCATAGTTCTAATCGTTTTTATTTCACTTGGTTTATTGTTCTAGTTGCACAGGTCTATCAAGCTAGCATCGGTTGGAGACTCTTCTTCATCGGCCGGCCGAAGAAGAAGAAGGTTGAACCCATATCCCGATCTCCCACGCTAAGGTACACGGTCAAATCTAACTAAATCTTGTTTTTATTCCTTTAAGCGGAGCCCGCGGCTCCTGGCGACCACCTTTCTTTTTATTCATGTTCTAAGTTAATTCACTCCTCACTCTCCTCCCACATGACCCGAACCGTCTCCGGTGCTCGAGCGACGTCGTGAGATGAAAGTTCGGGGATCAATGTGAGTGTGGGATCGAGGTGAGGAGTCTTTACTGCTTTCCGAGTGTTTTCAATTCACTCCCCTTTTTCTCCTATTCCATCTTTCACCTTCTCTTGAGGTGCCGATCCGGAACCCGTTTCTGGAGTCGACATCTGGGAGACCCTTCTTATGGCTCTTTTTTCTTCGGTAGTTGATCCCGGTGGATATGTCTGATCCTGACAGTAATTTGCAATCTCATGATACCATGGTTTCTCACCCTCTTCTAATTCCTCCAACTCAACCAAAGATACTTCCTCCTTTTGCTCAATGTACTCTTTCCTTTCAAATTTTTCTTTAACCCTCAAGAATCGTGCATCCTCTACTGCCGGAATGGTACGTCGGCGGACATAGATCGTCCTAACTTGTCTGCCTAGCGGGACAGATAGTGAAGATGCCAGGGAGGCGAGAGCATCGGCAAGAATATTTTGAGCACGAGGAACATGAATGAATTCGAGTTTGGAGATTAGCTTGATGTAACCGGTGGTGAGTTCTTGGTATGGTCTGAGCCCGGGATGAGATGTGTGGTATTTGGCCAGTACTTGGCGGAGAATCAACTGACTATCACCGATCACCCTTAGCTTAGTGACACCATAGAAGTGAGCGGCCTCCAGTCTGGCCAACAAGGCTTCATACTCAGCTATATTGTTTGTTACTGGAAAATGAAGCTGAAAAGCCTGTGGAATGGTGACACGTTCGGGTGACAAAAGAACAATCCCTATCCCTCTACCCTGGGAGTTTAATGCCCCATCAAAATATAAAGTCCACAGATTGGAAGATCGAATGGACATCAATCCTCGTCGGGAAATTCTGATTGGATAGGGTCAAAGATTGGGATAGGATGATGGGCAAGGTGTTCGGCAATTGCGTAGCCCTTGATTGCCTTCTGTTAGATGTAGGTGATGTTGAACTGAGAGAGGAAGAAATTCTCAAAGTTTGATCAATGTTATCCTTCTCCTCATATCGGATTTCATCCAGTTGAATCGTATTTTCTAGATACTCCGGTAGCTTGGCACATTCTAAGCTTTTCTGAGCTAATTGATGCAGGTATCTTTCTGGAACTCTCCTACCTCTAAGTTTTGTCCTATTTTTATTGGAAACTAAACCTAAAGAAGAAGAAGGTAAATAAGGGAAGGAAGAATTTTATTGGAGAGAATGGAGGGCAAAGGAGGTCAATCAAGAATCTGGTGGCTCCTTGAGTCGAATGTCCTTCCGAGGCGAGTTGAGATGTTTCCTCGATCGAAATTTGAGTTTCGAGGAGGACGTTGTTTTTTGAGGAGTGCTAAACATAAAGACAGATTGGGCTTCAGGTGCCCGATTTGGGTTGAGATCAACTACGGGAGCCAAAGTAGGCGGAGATATTGATAAAGAGGGGAAGACTTCGAGCAATGTTTGATAGAGGGGGCTTTCGGGCCCATTGTTGACAGAAAGAGGTGATGGGCCAATAGGCTGGATGATCATAGAAGAATGTAGGTTTATGGACCCAATAAGAGGAGGATGTGGGCTCAAGGGCCCGGGTTTAAGAGATGGGCTTGAGGGCCCGAGAATTAGAGAAAATGGGCACAAAGGCCCATATTTAGTAGAGGGGCTCGATGGCCCAAGAGCAACAAGTGGGTACGCGGACCCTTAAGTTGGGCCTGGGGGCCTAGAAATAGGGATTGGGCCAAGAAGCCCGGGGAGAGCATCACAGTGAGTTGGGGCATCGGCCCCAAAAGAGGAGATAATGAGGGAAGGCCCTCGCGGAGTTGGTTGGACTTTTTCTTGAGTCGGTTTGGCAATATGACCCTTGGGTGGGTCGACAGGTGTTTCAGCCTGGAGTGGTTCTTCTTCATCGGTGGAAAACAAAAGAGATATTTCAGGATACACGTCATCTTCAGGGTCGTTAGTTCTTCTTCTTTTGTCTTGCTCCAGCTCTTGTTCTTCCTTGTTCTCAGCCAGTTGAATGGTTTCTTTCTTGATGAAAAACTTTTGTAAGCATCCTGAAAAGTATTTGCTTTTGAAATTTTGACCATTGGCTGTCGTTCCATCATATCCAACCCCGCTTTTTGGTTGTAACCTTATTAAATTGATTGGCTCAGCTATGCCTTGCAGTTCTTTGCCTAGTCCTCGGCCCTCTCGATATCCCAAAATCTTCATTATATGCCACCCAATGGTTTCATTTTCCTCTCTTTTCTTTCTCCACACTTGCTTGGGTTGCCTACTCATTTCTGGAAGATCCAAGATTGTCAAAATTGGCTCGTTTGGCAACCCAAGGGGTGGTGGTGGAGAAGATGGATGATCTAGGGGCATGCTAGTCACCTTAATCACTTGTCCCTTGTAAGGGAATTTAAGACACTGGTGATTGGTGGAGGCGACTGCCTCTAGTGCTTCCAAATAGGGTCATCACAGAATAGCTTTGTATGTCGGATCCATCTCTAGTATGTGAAAGTTGACAGTGACTGTTCGGGGTCCAAGCTTTACATTTAATGTAATCATGCCATCGGCAGGCTTTTTCGAATTGTCATATGCGGTCACTGTTATTTAAGATGGCCGAATGTCTTCCTCGGAGAATCCACAAAGATGTAATGTTTCTGGTGGCAGAACATTAATGGATGCTCTAGTATCGACTAAACATGACTTAATACCTACACCATTGATGTGGACTGTGATGCACAAGACACATTTCCTTATTTCTGGGTTGGCTAACTCTTCCTTTGTGAATGTGAGGGCCGGGTACTCACTTCTCGGGACCAGAACTGATGAGATTTTTTCTGGGGGGAGGCTCTCATTCACCATCACCCGCTGTAAGTATTGTTGGAGAACCTCTTGATGGACTCTGGATCTTTTGATCAACTCTAAGATAGAGATCCGTGCCGGGGTTTTATCAAGATGTTTCAACAAGTCATAGGATGTCCCAGGCAACGGCTCTTCAATGTGTTCTTCTTCTGCTTCTGGTGCCAACCCTGATTGGCCGGCCTGGGGAAAGACCCTTTGGAACATGTGCCCACTCCTAAGTACTGTGGCAAGTTGAGGAGCTATAGTTGAGGTGGTAGTGGCAGGTGGTGGGTTAGGTCGAATGATGGGAGCTCTTGCGATGGGTGTAATGATGGTGGTTTAAGGCATAGTAGGGTAGGTAGGTCGTGAAGGTACAGTTGCTCGGGGCGGGATGATGATGGGTCCTAGTGGTGGTGATGTTTGTGGTGGATTAACCAGGCGGATTAGGGTCCATCCCGATTGGAGTTGTGTGGATGGTGGTGTTATGATGGGTCGTGATGGTGCTCGGATGATGGGTGTCCGGTTGAGAGTAATGGGGTTGGCTGATGTAGCTTGGGGTATAGAATGGACGGTTCGGTTGACATGCATGGCGAAGGTGGCTCCCTCAACTTGCCAATTCTGGCCCCGATGATGATACTCCTCGGAAGAGATCAAGATGGGATTAACGTGTTGATTCCCCGGTGTGGGTGCATGTGGAGGTAGAGGGTTTTGGATAATCCCCAGGCCGGGGTTCTGTTGTTGTTGCTGCTGAGCTGGTACGTGCTGCCGTTGAGGTTGATTTTTCACTGTTCTGATGTATTCCCCCATCTGGTCCCAGTCAATACTGCCTTGCTCATTAAGATCGTGGATATAGTCTTTGAACTGAAAACAATTTTCCACGGTGTGCCTAGGATATCTATGGAATAAGCAGTATCGCTCTGTGTTGGCATTTTGAGGCCACTCCGATTTCTCCCTTGGCAATGCAATTTGCCCTGCCGCCATGAGTGCATTAGAGATGTCCACGAGAGAGTACGGCAAAGGCAGGTAATGGTTCCTCTTGGGTCTAACTTTTGGGGGTTCGTAGGCCATGGGAGGGGGTGCTTGGTTGTAGTTGGCCAGTTGTTGCCGCGCTGGTTGGGGAACTGGGGCTTGCGGTCGCTGAGGGATCGGGGCTTGTTGCTGACGGGGCTGGAACTGAGGTTGATGTTGAGGTTGACGAGGTTTTCTAAATGGTTGATTTTGTTGAGGGTTCCTGAACTGGTGTTGATAATTTATAGATGGGTTTCCTACAACATTGAGGTTCTCGTTTGTCACTACGCCCTCAGTCATTGGACCGGTTGTGGTAAAAGTGGTTTTCTTGACAGCTCGGGGTCTAGGATCAAACAAGTTCATGATGGGTGAGTCCCTAAGCTGTGTATGAATGTACCGTGCCCTCTCATAAAGTTCACTCATGGAGGTGGGGTGATGCAAAGCCAACATATTCTTTAAGGCCGGAGTGGCATTGGTGATGATCATCTTCACTTGCTCCAGTTCTGAAATGGAATCAGTAAGCCTTTCTGCCATTGACCTCCATCTATCAGCATATCTGGTAAAGTCTTCATCATTTCTCATTCTTTCAGCCATGAGGTCAGTGATGGAATATGTTGGTCCGACTCTATCTTGATATCTCTGCAAGAATTTAGCTTTGACAATTTCAAAGTTACTCGCCTCCAAAGGGTCAAGCGAGTAGAACCACTCTAAAGTTGATCCCTCTAATGATCTTATGAAAAGAAAAGCGAGGGCCCTTGGATCATTTTGCCACATTACCGACTCATAAAGAAAGTCCTTGATATGGATGAAGGGATTACCGGTGCCGTTGTAGAGGCGATATACTGGCATCTCAGAGGGAGGTAGATGAAAAGTAGGGAGGGAAGGAAGAGAAATTTCAGGGGATGCCTTTGTGTCGATCAAACGTCTAAGCTCTCTATACTGCTCATCCATGCGATTGATCTTGTTAATCATGGCCTGATCGACAGAAGGTTCCCTAAGAGGAGGAGGAGAAGTGGGTGCTTGGTGCACCGGAATTGGGATTTGATGGGCCGAAGTGGCCGGATAAGAAGGGTACATTGGGGGATGCACCAAAGGGTGAGTAGGGTTGAGATGATTAGAGGAATGAACTAGTGGCCTAGAAGGAGCAATGGCATTCGGATAGGGATGATCTAGATTAGCTACCGGATGAGGAGAAATTGGGGCTACGAGCCCAGTATAAGAATGGCCATGAGTGGGCACATTGGGTTGATGTGCTACTGACCGAGGGGTAGAGATGCGAAGACCACCTTCGGGAGGAATGTGGTCGGCGGGCGACTTGCCCTTGAGGATGGCTTTGATAGCCTGAATTTGGGTAGGGTCGGCATGAGAGAATGCCTCCCAAAGTGAATTTGGATTGGGTTGAGGAGAAGTTTGACTAGGTTCGGGGAGAACTTCGGGTTCATTGACGGCACACACGGCATCAGAATAGAAATAAGATTGGTCATATTCTAACTGTAGTTGCTCGTATCCTTGATCCGCCATTCCGATAACTCGTCGTGACCTTAAATTCATAAACATAATAGAAAAAGAAGGTTGACAAATAAAAGCTTAAGGATTTTTTTAGTTTTGATTTTTTTACCCCTTTTTTGTTTTGATTTTCTTTTGTCGGACAAGCAAGTTGTCAAGCAAATTAACCTCAAGCAAAATTTTTTTTTGTTTTGGTTCTTTTTAGGTGATTTTGGGATTTTTGTTTAATTTTCAGTTTTTGTTTGCAAACAAGTAATAGCAAAGACTTGGAATGATTAACGCAAATTTTTTGTTGTTTCAACCTCAAATTAATAGCTTGTTAAGAGAAATATTGTCCACTCAAATAAATGGGTAGGACCCTATGCTCTCACAACGCCGAGCAATCTAAGGTTGTCACTCTTTTCACAACGATAGGTAATAGGTACTCGGGGTTTTGGGATAAAATTGTACAACCAGCCCGATCAGTGAAGAGGGAATCCTTCACGTTTGGGGACTTACAGAGGTCTTGATGGAAGCTACCCGGTCCTTCCGAGAG
The DNA here is from genome assembly GCA_036172225.1 of Cryptocoryne crispatula var. balansae. Classification (NCBI taxonomy): domain Eukaryota; kingdom Viridiplantae; phylum Streptophyta; class Magnoliopsida; order Alismatales; family Araceae; genus Cryptocoryne; species Cryptocoryne crispatula. The sequence continues at coordinate 10,101,633 of CM069934.1, forward strand.
GGAATCCCCGGAGGAGGAGTTGGCAACCACCAAGAGGGGTGTTTGGGTGTGTGGGGCTTTGGGAGGAGAGAGCCTCCCTTCTCGGATGACCTAAGGAGCCGAAACCCCAATGCAAACTAAATGCGAGTGAAATGTCAAGGAATAAAGAGCAAGCAAGAAGAAAATAGAAGCATACAATGATTAATGAGATATTGTAGGAAGCAAGTAAACAAGACAATGAGATAATATAAAATAAAAACTAAAATGGAAAGGAGCACTTAACCTTGACTAGAAATGCTTAGCAAATTTACTAGAACGGAATTAGACATGGAAGGAAATAGGCAAGCATATTTGTCAAGGCATGAAATAGGATGATCTTCAAGATACTAAATTGAAATAAGATGATAAGCAAAGCTAAAAATCAGATTGCCATGCTTTTAAAAAGATAAAGGGAGGGCAAGTAAACTTGAAGAAAAGTAGATGATACTTTTCTAGAACGGAATTAGACATGGAAGGAAATAGGCAAGCATATTTGTCAAGGCATGAAATAGGATGATCTTCAAGATACTAAATTGAAATAAGATGATAAGCAAAGCTAAAAATCAGATTGCCATGCTTTTAAAAAGATAAAGGAAGGGCAAGTAAACTTGAAGAAAAGTAGTAAGCAACGTAAACAAGCAACAATGTAAGGAAATGGAAATGACTCACATGGAAATGAAAGTAAATATGCTTTTCAAATGGACATTCTTAGGAAAGAAAAAAGGATCTCACTAAAGCAAAGTCGGTCACACCGTGGTCGTCAAAAGGTGTAAGCACCCGAAACGGGATATCCGTAGATCTCCCCTCTTCCGGCCCCTACGCTTGCTTTGGGGACTTGGTGGATGGGATGTTAGTGGGTGTGGTCGCCAGGAGCCAAAGGCTCCAAAATATGGTAGAATGAAAAGAAATGAAATGGAGAAATGACCGTCGTACCTTTGGAAGCGGGGAGATTGTTGGGTTCCGACTTCTCCTCTCTCGGCCGGCCGAAAAAAGAGAGCTTAGTGAGTCCTTCGTCTTTGATCCAGTTGAAGCTCCACCTCGGCCGGATTTACCTACAAATGTCCATATGTAAACATAGAAACAAGTGAAAAGACCATTAGTTCTAGTGAAAGTGTAGTATCATGCTCAAATTCGAATGTAAACGTGCAAGAGGGAAGGAACTGACCGGATTGGGACTAAATCCCAACCCCTATTTAGAAGGTTTAAATATGCATGAAAAATGCAAATGAGTGGCTCAATATATGCTAAATGACGTGTTAATGAGAGTTAAAATGAAAGGGAGGAGTAAAGGATCGACCGGAAAGGTAAATCAACTCAAAAAAATGCAAAGTGGGGTCTGCCCCTACTAGTGCCCCATATATGGGGCGCCTACTGCAGGTGTCCCCTTGATGGGGCACGTTGACCAAAGTCAAAGCGCCCTATTTATAGGGCACCAGGGACTGGCTTCAGCAGATTTTTTTCCCTTCTTCGCGGCGTCGCCCCGGAGTGTAGGAAGACCTCCAAGACGGAAAAATGACTTCTTCTAGCAGCCAATACTCAAGTGAAGCTAATGGAAGAGTGTTTTGGCACTATATGTAAGAGAAATAGAGTGTAGAGGCCCTCAAAGTTGGAGAAAAATCATATTTCTGAAGAAGGAAACTGCAGGTTTTTGGGTTTTTTGGGTAAGGATTTTGGGATAATCTAAGGGCTGGAGAGGGTGATATGAAGGCTTAGATTCGTAGTGGTGGATGAGATGAGGTGGGAGACGGACTTGGGGTGTCCAAAACCTCCATATGGGGGTCTTTCTACATCACAAAAGAGGGTAACTTCATTCTGCTGGAATATCCCTTCAAGAAGCAACTATGATTTTTTTGGGTTTTGGGAGATGGTTTTGGGATGGTTTGAGAGCTTGGAGGGGGGTTACAAGGCTTGGGATGTGTAGTGGTGGATGAGAGGAGGTGAGGGACGCCCTTGGTGTGTGTTAAACCTTCCAAATGGGAGTCCTTTTATAGGCAAGAAGAGGGCAACTTTATCTGCAGAACTGTCCCATCAATCTGTCCAATTAGTCAGATCAGGTGCAGGTGCCCTATAAGTAGGGCGCCTGGTGCCCTGTATATAGGGCGCCTGGTGCCCTATAAGTAGGGCGCCAGGTGCCCTGTATATAGGGCGCCTGGTGCCCTGTATATAGGGCATTTTGACCCTGGTCAACGCCTATTGATCTTCTTCGAAATGCACGGAAAAACTTGATTTTTCCGTAAAACTCGGTTCCCTTGAAAGGTTACTCAAATATTATTCATGAAAACAAGAATTCAAGCTCTTCAATTGGACCAAAATTGCGTGTCTATAGGATGGTCCACGTAGGGGACCAACTTGAAAATAAAGTGGCTCACGCGGGAGCCAGGTTTTGGAAGGATAGGTGGTTCACGTGGGAACCTGTTTTTGAAGGAAAAGGGGTGGTTCACGCGGGAACTAGTTTGTTTGATTGGAAAAAGGAAAGGAAGGCCACTTGGGGCCAATCTAAAGTGGTGTAAAGGGGTGGTCCACGTGGGGACCGATCTGAAGGGGGTTGGTTCACGCGGGAACCAGTTTTAATGAAGGAAGGGGTGGTTCACACGGGAACCAGTGTAAAAGGTGACAAAATGAAAAGAGGGCCACACGGGGCCAATATGAAGGTGCTGCAAATGGGTGGTCCACGTGGGGACCGATTTGAAAATAAGTTGGTTCACGCGGGAACCGAGTTGGAAAAGAAAGGTGGTTCACGCGGGAACCGGTTTATAAGAAGAAAAGAGTGGTTCACGTGAGAACCGGGTTGAAATTAAAGACAAGCAAGTCAAGTCCACATGGGGGACAATCTTAAAGGAAGAGTAAACAGCAAGTTTTCAAGGTAAATTGACATGGAAAAGGTAAAGGACAAGCTAGTTCGTGCGGGAACCAAATCGAAAAACAACTAGTTGCATGGATCAATCAAGCTAGCATGGTTGAAGACATTGGTTGTCCCATCGTGGTCGCCAAAAAGCTGTCGACTCTAGAAATAGGTTCCGGATCGGCACCTCAATAAAAGGTGAAATATAGAATAGGGGAATATGGAAAAAAAGAGAGTGAATTGAAAAACACTCGGAAAGTAGTAAAATCCTCACCACAACCCCACACTCACATTGATCTCCGAACTTTCATCTTACAGCGTCGCTCGAGAACCAGAGGCGGTTCGGGTCATGTGGGAGGAGAGAGAGGAATAAATGACTTAATGCATGAGAAGATTGAAGAAGTGGTCGCCAGGAGGCCCGGGCTCTGCTTTCTGTAATGGAAATAGAAAGAAGTTGATCGTGTGTACCTTAGCGCGGGAGATGATGTGTGGGTTCAACCTTCTTCTTCTTCGGCCGGCCGATGAAGGAGAGTCCAACCGATGCTAGCTTGATCGATCTGTGCAACTTAAGAACAATAAAACAAGTGAAGAAATGGATTAGACTTGTGAGAAGTGTAGTAACTATAAAGAGAAGATGATAAATAAGCAATTGAAACTGAACTCACCGGCTTCGGGGTAAGCCTTAACCCTTTTTTTGTTTTTGGTTACGTAAAATGATGCAAATGAACTAAAAGATGTTCTAAAATAGTAAATAAACTGAATGAAATGAGTTAATAAGAACTTATGAAGTGAATCGGCTTGAGTTGAAGCCGAGATGGTTGAAACAAGCCGGTTCGGGTAGCCTTGCACCCTCCTGGCGCGACTTTGGTTCAGAAAATGTTAAGGACGAGCCCGATGTCAGAATCGAGTGCCGTTTGTTTTTATGGATGGAGAACTCGGAGAGTAAGAGATCTAATGTTTGTTACTTCTCCGAAATACGCATGTAGAAGTCTGTAAAAAAATCTGAAAGTGGACGGATATGGAAAAACAAAACTTGGATGCACGCCCTCAGTGTAGCAATCACCACGGATAGACGACAAGTTGGAATTGAGTGCCGCCAGATGCAAATGAAAGAGGACGAAGAGAGGAACAACTCTTCTATTGAAGACTTTGGCAAAAGAAGCCCTGAATTTTCTACAGAAACTGATGAATTTGGTTGATGTAGAACGCACGGATTGAGCCTTCTCCTTCGCTTCAGGATCGATCTCTCGACGTCGGATTGGCTTTGGATGTTAGGACAGCCTTGGGAGGGAGTTTGTATGACCTCAGGACGAGCTAGACATGGGGGTTCAACCTTGGGTCGTTGAGAATGGCCCTCAATTTGTAGAGAATGGAAACCGGTGCAAAATATAGAAACTGGACCGACCGCGCCCCCGCACTTCAAAGGAGATGAGGGCTCACAGGGCGCGCCCTCCACCTAGGGCGCGCAGGGCACGCCCTCACCTTGGGGGCGCGCAGGGCGCGCCCTCCTGTTTCAAAGGAGGCGGGGGTGCGTTATGCGTTTTATTGCTAAAAATCGCCGGAACCTTCTGAAAATTTTTAAAAATTGGTCTTGATAAGATGAACGCACCCCCGACCCAGGGGCGTGGTCAAAATAAATGATAATTAGCGGGAAAACTTTCCAAAATCTGGTTTAGAAGGTGTTAATATGGGTAATTTCTGGGTACTGAAAACGGACCGTGCCCCCGCGTTTCAAAGGAAGCGGGGGCGTGCAGGGCGCCCCCCCAGACTGAGGACGCTCAGGGCGTGCCCCCAGTATAAGGGCACTCAGGGCGCACCCTACCATTTCAAGGGTAGCGGGGGTGCGTTACACTCTCTCTCCTGTGCGCGTGTTCCACGAGCCGTAACTTGCAAACAGGGTGTCCGATTCGGCTCCCGTTTGTTGTGTTAGAAAGAGGGCATTAAATCATAGCTTCTCAAGTCGTTAAACCAGCCAGCATGACTCCTAGGATGTTCGCACAGGGCTTTCTACCGGTTTATCATCTCACAAAGAGTCAAAAACCGCGGTGGAGATCCGAAAGGGCACGGTTCCGATTGAGAAATCTCGGGTCAACTCGGGATGACTTAAAATGATGACCGAACAAGTCCAGTGTGATTAAAAATCCAAAATCATCGAAAAATCTGAGATTAACCTGGTAAATGTGAACCGAAGCTCGGAAAAGCTGGAAATAACCGAGAAATCCTAAAATCGATCGAAACCGCCGTATGGCCTTGATTGATGAAAATATTCGGCTAGGATTGACTCGGATGACCCGAAAAGACCCTTTATGACCGGAAAGGCCTAACACGTGGTCCGGGATAGCCGTGTCAATACAGATCGAAAAGCTGTAATGAAGAAACCGTTATAGACTAACGCCTACCGAAATGACTTGTCGAAAACCCCGAATGTCACGAAACACACGCTGGACTCCCGAGATGTTCAAGTATGGACCATTCAAGGTCGGTCATCGAGCAAGCTTCGTGTTTTCACGGTTCACGCGTGGCTCTCGCTTAAATGTTACAACATTGTTCTGGAAATCATCGGTCCATTCCCAACTTGCGAGGGACTCCACCAACGTCCTTAGCTCATCTCCACGAGGTAATACGGATCAGATAACAGTCAAATAATGGGTATCTCCCATGGAATAAGAGTTTGACGCTTCGAATCTGGCCAATTTGGCTTGTCTACAGTTGTGTGGGCTAGCCATTGGGGGTGCTCCAATCCCCTTGAGGGCCTTACACTCACCCACACCTTCCCCTCTTATTCTCTCTCAAATTTTCTCATTAATCTTTAGCAATGTCGACAATCTTTCTCTTTCTAAATAACTTTTAAGTTGATGATTTCTCACTTTCTAATGCTTCTTTTTTTGTTTAATTGTTGCTAATTCTATTTTGTTAAGTGTCCATTTTTGTTTTAAGAAATTTTGTCTAAGATGTCTTCTCTAAGCTGTGACACTAAAAAAATCTGACATAAGTTGTAATTATTTTAGTTCGTTTCATTGTAACTTGATTAGTATGGTGAAAAGAAAAGTGTAATATAAGGATTGTTAGAAGATCATGTATGATGAAATTTACTAGTTGAAGCATTGCATCGTCATGATAAAAGGTAATGTTTTCTTGTGCAGATAAATTTCACTCAAGGTAAGACAATTATTTTGTAATCATTTTACGGACTATGGAATAGGCAGCAAATGGAGCAACAAAATAACACAATGGTATCTCTCGAGAAGAAAGATCTTAGCTTTCTGGTCGTGGAGTCGATATATATATGTATATATATGGTACCAAACAAGAGCATTTAGATGTTGGGAGTACTCTTTTAATGGAAGATTTTGACGATGATAAGTTAGTATATTACCACTACAACACAAGATTGAAATTGAAGAACTTGTAGAGGTTGAGGGACAATTAGAATGAGGAACAAATATGAAGAGATAACGTAATGGGATGATGAAGTTAATCAGCCATGATAATCGATGAAGATGTAGACTTGGACTAGATATTTGACGTGCAAAATACACTACATACTTGGGTCAATGGTCAAGAACGATTAGATGAACTTGAATTCAATGAAGGAGACTAAGAATGAGCTAGAGGAGAGTTGAACAATGTACCTCTATCTAAGAAATTTCAAATTCCCCATTAATTGTCTAAGAAACAAAAGATCGGAAAGTCTTCACACCATGGCAAGAAACTAATCTTTCGGATATCACGGATCAAGATACAATTGACAAAGCACAAGAAGACATGCTAGTGCCGAATATAAGAGTACAATACCAAACACTCGATAATTCAACATTGGTGAGTAGTAGTGATGGACCATTCACTAATGAAGGAATAACTGCTACTCCAAAGACGTCTACAAATCTAGGCATACACTCTACGATCATGTACTTCACGGGTGAAGAGCAATACACACAAGCCACATAAGACTAGGATCATGATGCGTAGTCACAAGATAGAGAATATACATGAGTCATGTCAACACTACTATTATTTCTATGAAATTGAGTAATCTTAAAACTCTTAGTTTCTTAGCTTTCATCGGAAGAGTTATGGGATGATGACTTAAGACAGTTATGGATCTGACACTTACATACACTCTGCCTATGGTAGTTAGAGTGAAGCATCATGATGAGGTTATCTCATGATAATTGAAGGGGAGAATGTAATACAATGAGCATGTGTACATATTTAATTTAATTCTACATTATTTTCCTAAATGTGTTGATGGGAGTATATAATTTACGTTCAAGAACAATAAAATACAAGATTTAAATAGAAATGCCTATTTTTAGTATCATTTTGCCTAATTTTGGAAATTTTTTGTTCTTTTGTTTTTTTTAAAAATTTTTTATTTTATTTATTGTTCGTCGGGTCACCACCGGGTCTTCCGACTTAGTTGGTTTTCGGGCCGACCGACCCGTCCCGATCCCACGACCCCAACCCGATGACTATTTTAAAATTAAAATTTTAATTATTTTTTATTCTGACCACGGGCCCGACAACAACCCCGATCCCAGCTAACTTGGGTTGATTTTAGGCCCAACCAACCCGGTCCTGATCTCCGACCCCGCCTTCTTTGATTTTATTGGATCCAGTCGAATCCGAGTTGCGACTTAGTGGGGATGATGCTGTCAGACCTAACTTACCCTGTGTCTAACCATCTTTGGTTCATTGCAAAGCAAGTCAACATGTCAAAATCATCATTGGGGAAGACTTAGAAAAGCAAACCTGCAGCCCCTTCCACTTCCCATCAGAACTATAAAATCTCTAAACAACGCTGCACACATACTGGAATGCTTTCAAATCAACATGTCAATCATCCAGACCAAAATCTTACACATGGAGACCTCAATTTACCAAGATGAAAATGTCTGTTTGCAACCCTTTTCAGGTACTTGTCAGCAAAAAATCTGTAAGCTTCCTTTTACATAGGCACGTTGAAAAAGTTCAAACTTAAAGTTAAAGTTATTATGATAAGATGTTTAATGCTAAAAAACCCAAAAACCTGGGTTCAACGATTTTAATGGGGTGTTTGATTGCATAATAATTTTTTATACACTTTCATGAAAAAAATTATATTAAAATAAAAAGTGAATCAACTCATGACATAAAATTATTATGTTTGAAGGGATGTGATAACAAAAAAAAGTAACTACCATTCATGACCAAACAAAGTGAAAGACCACAAGAAAAAAAAGAGAGGTGAGACTCTCTTTTTTTGTTTAAGAAGAAAATTTCTTTCAAAACATAAAATTGTAAAGATTGCCACACCTCTTTTAACAAGTTTTCTTATAATTTTTAAAAATTAAAATAAAAATCTCCATTGTCACGCAACCAAACACCCCATAACATGTCTGACCATTTTAGAGACCAGCAGTTCGTGGGACTCTAAAATATAAAAGGAATTGCAACATTCCACATGAGGGTCGAGGACTATTCCACAACTGCTTTACAGTATTTTTTTGTAATATAGAGAACAAGTTCGATTTGTAAACCAAAGTAATAAAAGGTATTATCGAATGGAGCAACAACATCTTTTTTTTTTTGGTTTTAATAAAACTCTTGCTGTTCAATTTTTACCCGTTATTCAAAATATGAATTGTGTAAATAAAACATCATATGCAAAGAGTTCAAGTTGGTCTAGAGGGGTGGGAACCCTTGACAAGAGGATCATAGACTCTTTGATCAATTTAGAGAGAGAGAGAGAGAGAGAGAGAGAGAGAGAGAGAGAGAGTATAGAAGGTGGCTAATAATTTATCCTTAGTTATATTACAGAATAAATAAACTTATGGGGTGTTTGGTTGCATGATAATTTTTTGTACACTTTCATGATAAAAAATTGTATTAAAATAAAAAGTAAACCAACTCATGACATAAAATTATCATGTTTGGAGGGATGTGATTACAAAAAAGAGTAACCACCGCACATGACCAAATAAAGTGGGGGACCACAAGAAAAAAGAAAGAGGTGAGACCCTCTTTTTTTGTTTAAGAAGAAAATCACTTTCAAAACATAAAATTGTCATGGTTGTCAAACACCTCTTTTAACAAGTTTTCTTACAATTTTTAAAAATTAAAATAAAAACCTCAATTATCATGCAACCAAACACCCCATTAACAATGTTATTCAACATCGTGAAATGTTAGATGATGTCATCGAGGACATCCGGTTATTCTAACATCAGTTGACAGATAAGGATAACCCGATATTTTTAACGTGTCCTTGTGAAGGGTTATTTAATTATTTTATCGTAAGAGTTCTTTTTTTTTCCCCTAAATTTGCACTCCAGAAAGTAGCCAATTGTGAGATTATATCAATTATAAATGCTAAAAAGGTGCCAGGGCAAATAAGGTTGTTTTGGGGACTGCTAAGAATAATTTGATGATAAACTAATACATTAAAACGCTAAGAATAATTCGATGATAAACTAGTACATTAAAATAAAAACTAAGAAAGTTGAAATCTAAATTTACTATATTTAGTCAAAAAATACTATCATAAAAGGTATGGATCATACATAACGAGAAAAATAAGAAAGGAAAAAAATGTTGGCAATAATAAGCTTCGTTATGTCATGGGTATTTATCAGACTCGAAAGGTAACATAATTTTGTTATCTTAGCCCTACTATTAATGCGCAATATCTTGGAAACAGCAGTTTCTTAACTATGCTTAGAGTAGAAAATGTCGGATTGCTTAATTTTCATAAAAATACCTTAAGAATCTAGATAAGATCTCCAAAGTGTCTTCCCTTCTATCTTCATTTCTTCTTATTCTCTCACTCTGAAAACATTATCCGGAAAACTCTAATATTTTACATTAAAATTTTTTCTAATTATGAATTTCTCACAATGATCTTTCATTTTTAGAGACAATCTTTTTTACTCAGCTGTGTTATCAACTATTTTGTTTCAAATTTATTTCTTTTAATTAATATTCTATTCTATTTCACGGTTGAAACATCACACTATCGGATAGAAAAAATGACTCCATCTGACATAAAAATCAATTATATATATTTATAACTTTTAAAATATGAGAAGTTGAGAACATCACAACCAAACAAAAATTTAAAAGATTTCTAGATCATCCTATTAATCATGTATTAATATCTACAATTTATAAAAAAGAATATCCCTTGTCTATAAGTAGTAAACTATCAAAGATGATATATGCTTACAGTGTAATATACTTTTTTTTTGTTCACTGTAAATTAATATACATTTTTTTGTTTACAAAGTGGGTTCGATCTCCACTTGTACTCTCCCCCCCTCCCTCCAGAGAAAAGTTGGACTCTTGCGGGCCTCGAATCCCGCACCTGCTCACGAGAACCGGACACATGTCAACTAAGCCACAGTCAATCAACTACAATGTAATATACTTAAATTAAATATCTTAAAAAAGTATATAATATTAAATAATATACTCAATATAAAATAAAAACAAAAACAAAAAATATTTATTAATTTTTTATTTTTTAATTGTTGTAGATAAAAATACGGTGAGTGAATTAACAAACCCTCTCTCATCCCTCACCTCTCGTGTCCTCTTAAACACGCCATCACATGATACCAGTTCCCAGATCAGGGATGTTAGCTCATCGGAGATATTCTCTCTCAACTCTGTTTCAAAGATAAATACAAAGAAGACGCTTTGTGATGAGATCACCTCTAACACATTCCAAGGGGTGTAAATGAGGAGTGTAAATGAACTCGATTTATTTATTTTAGATGAGTTCATGTTAAGTTCGAATTTTTACAAATATTGTAAATTTTTGTTCAAATTTGGTTCATTATTTGTCGTGATAGACTCGAATTGGAATAAGAAGTTAACTCAAATTCAATTTACGTTTTAGTTCAAATTTAATATAAATTTAATTTAAAATTTTGAAATCAATCTGAAATTATTTGTGAAATGTCAACTCTAACTTGTTTGCGAATCTTGATCTAAATTTTAATTCAAATTAATTTTTATTTAAACTTGATTCATACATTTAACTATCAATATATAACTTTAAATTTATTTTAAAGTAAATATTCAACCAAATATTTAATTGAACTACTCACTAACTTAACTACATCCTAATTCAACTTGTTTAATAAATCAAATTTTAATTTTTTTCCAAACTTATTTCATTTAACGCACCATGTCTGCGCCCCTATATCTTCTTGGAAGGAGGACGAGATTTTGGAAATGGAGAAAAGGCAAATAGAAAAAAAGAAGATAAAAGGAAATTACTGAAGTTTTGAGAAGACAAAGCACCTAAAAACTTTAAGCAGAAAATTACCAAGTTCTAGTTTATGTTGAAATGAAAAAAAAAACAAAACTTTAAAAAGTTTTCAAACAAACTACAGACAATGAGATTTTTTAATCAGATTACCATCACTGGGTTCTAATTTTTCAAGAACTTTTCATGTACAAGATAATTGACATGATCTACAAGCGTTTCAAACACAGAAAAACATCAGATCATCTTGTTAGTCCTTACTAGCACATTTCACACTGTTTCAGATTGCTGTTTCTGCACACAAACTAAGACGTTCATTTAACACCTCAAATCTCATAATCTGGATCCAACCTATTTAGATATCTACATGAAGCAACAGCTATTAGAACTTCTAAAGAAACCCTAAATATATTACAGAGGTTCTAGAGTACTAAGACATAATGACACTCAGGGTGTTAGCAAGTGTCAGCCTGCTCTTGATCAGTTGCATACTGTCTTCAGCCTCTTTGCTGCCCTGACGAACGCCATGATAACCTGCAGCTCGTCCAGTTGCTTTTGAAGACAAAAAAGCAGTTAGATTGTTAGCAAAATCGATGGTCATTCATATAGCCAAAAATACTTCAAAGATCCCTCCAAGAAGAAGCTTGAAGTTGGTTCCATCCAGTATCTCGGACGAGGAAAGAGCTGCTTGGGAGATATCAGAATTAGTACCTGCGACATGAAGTGCCTCTGAACAGCATCAATCAGCTGCTCCTTTGAGGGGTTAGGATTGGAGCCCATCTGCAGAGGAATAAACCAAAGACGAGCAAGGTGAAGCTGAGAATGAGTACTACGTTGATCAATGTGAAATAAGATTAGATGTTAATTATGTTTGGCATTTCGTTTGCAGCATCTGGATGACAAAACTGAATGACTAAGGCACTCACAAGGTTAAAGTGCCTCCAATATCTCAACAATGCTGTAGTTTCCAGTTTACTTAGATCAACTTTCTGCATGACCAAGATCAGTTAGAACAGTAAAAACAACTTGATACGAATAAAGATGCATATGATGTGCTCTGAGCGGGCAGGGAAAGTATTAAAAAGCACCGTGGCATGCCGAGCAGGTGAAATGGATCCATTAGACCGTGAACCACAGGGATGAGCACGACCCATTGTTTTGAATGCTGTACCAACTGCCTTTTGTGACTTGTGCTTTGGTCGTTGAGGCTTCTCCATATCATTAGATGCTGAAAAAGCATTATTGTTAGTGAATTGACAATAAAATGATGGAACACACATTCAAATAATCAGACAGTAATCAGATCATATCGACAAATCATTGGCATCCAAAAGTCAGTAATGTTCCTATCCTAGTGATACATTTCATCTCATGAGTTTAAAATTGAAACATCTTGAAATGAAGTTAAAAGTTCAAAGATGCACCTATATAAGAGCCATTGCACTGCATATTTTCACTTTCAATGTCATCATCTTCTTCATGTCCAGTAGGAGCTTCAATGACACTCAAGGCATTCCTTTGCAGCTTTACTTCAATCCCATTGGTAAGAACCTGCAATTTTGAAGATATATATTACACAAATCATAAATAACAAGAAAAGCATATAACAGAACTTCCTCACTCAAAGAGGTTATAATTGCAAAACAAGGCAACAGAACTTTGTTGTGTCACAATGGATCACCATCCATTTATCTTAAACTGACATCTACATCATGGTGATTACTTGAAACCATTTAGTAATTAGTAAACATTGAAGACAACACTATCAACATGAACAAAAGCACAGAACCTAACAAGAAGATTGTAACTAGTAACTTTTCCAGATAAAGGAGAGGGCCAAAAACCATACAAGACAATATATCCATGGAATCATATATATGAAACACAAATCAGACATTCTTCTAGTGGTTAAAAGCTTAAAACTAAAATTTTGCAACCTTAATAGACAATGTTTTTAATCCCTAAAGATCACTTTCTTAAAAGGTTATCCCAGGAGAAGGGTCACTGAAGTGACTATAGAACATAGCTGAAACTCATCAAAGCCCAATGATCATTCCTTTTTCCTTTACCTTTCTTCATCAAAGCCCAATGATCATTCTTTTTTCCTTTACCTTTCTTCAGGATTGTAAGTTTGGATTTTTAAGGAGTTCAGCAGGATAATAGGCTAAGAGGCAAACGGTCTGGATATATCCGATATGAGATTAAAAAATCACCCAATCCATTGACGAGCCTAAGGTGTATCATCTCAGTAACCTGAGATTCACAAAAACATTCAGCCCTTGAATGGCATGTAAAACATGCTTTAATGAGTATAAACTGAAATTTTTTTTGGAGAATTTGAGAAAATCCCACTGGTATTGTACTGGCAAAGCTATCCCCTTCTAGTTTTAACTGACAGCCTGGGAAGATGAGATTGCCACAATTCCAATGAAGTTCAGAACACAATTTGCTTTAAGAATCACGAAATGCTTGTTTTCCAACTCAGTTTTAATTTGATGCAATGGTGAGTTCTCCCTGAGGTACAAAATTAGGTATCCCCTGAGTTTTTCATTTGATTTCATTATCGCAAGTTTAGCTATGGTTAGGCTTCCCTTATTGATGATTAGATGAATGAACGACCTGCAACTCAGCCAATTCATTGTTTTTGCAGGTTGTCCTAGCTATACAACAAAACATGAGATAAACAGCTTTATGTATCACTTCTACTTCACAAAATTGTGTTACCGGTAACATTGAGATCAAAAAGGGCTGCCAGGCTACTAAGAAACATCAACATGCGAATAGCAAAAAATATAACTGGGATTCTGGGCATACACCAACAACAAAATAATAGAATGACAAAAGATAGCATTAAATAGTAACCTAGTAAGCACTAATTGAATATGCTGAACATCATAAGAGCGGTCAAAAAACAAATGCTTGAATCCAAAAAACAAATCTGAATCGTGATGACAAATAAGGAAGCTAGCTTACACCCTGTTTAGTAACACTATTAGGTACCTCTATCACTATCAATATTGAAATTGATATTGAAAGAAACTATTAATAGGTGTTTGGTTAATTGTATCAATTTTAAAATTTGTAGTGCAAACAAAAGCATATTATGTAATATAAGTGTCCACTTGTATTAATTTTGATATTGATACTCCAACATTTGAAAATATTAATATCAATATTGATATAGTACCAAAAATGAAACTCTAACCAAACAGGACATTAAGCAGAAGATTTACGAGAGGAGAAGTGAGAAATTATGACTAATCGAGAACGTCTTTTCAAATAAGATCAATAATTTACTATGGGAAACTGTAGCGAAACCAGAAAGAAATGCAAGACAAGAGCTCAACACAGTGTGGACAAAGTAGCACTAATTAGAAGCATAAGTAACCAGAAATGTGATATACAAGAAAATAACACAATTAGCGGCAGCTTAAAAACAACCAAATAGTACAAAATAGAATGCATATAGAAAGAAAAAGGCAACAATTCTAATTAAAGAACATCCAAAAGAAATGGTATCCCACAAGGGAGTCGGACATCGAAGGAACTCAGCTAGACATTCAGCTTAAAAAGGCTAGAGCGGTTGTGGAACTCAGTTGCACGGATAAAACATTTTACCCCTTATCCAGAATCAAAGATCCCATGTTCCGGAAAGATCCAGTGTAAAAAAAACCCACAATTGTAGGTGCATTGTTTACTAGATATCCCACATTGCACCAGATATCTGAAATTAAATCGGAAACCAGAAAAGAGCAGAGAGAATCATAGAGTTCTTCCAATCAAAAGGGCATACAACTGTTTAGCTAATGGATCAACGCGATCATTTAAAGGCGAAACCTTTCCAAGAGAATTACCAGCCAATGCCAGCCGCCTAGGCCGACAGCCTTCTTGACGACCCCCTTAAGGCCCACGAGCACCGACTTAGTCCGGTTGTTGCCGGTGACCACTACCTTGGTGTGCCTGGGCAGGACAGCGAGCTCTTCCTCGCTGCTATCGCCGTGGCTCTGCACCTGCCCACACCCGCCATTCGCCGCGCTCTCTGCCGCCTCCAGCATTTTCCTCCCTCACCAGCTTCTCCCGCCGCTTCCACCGGTGGCGCCGCCCCTCGCCCTGCTGACTTCCAGACCGAAGAATTCGAAGAATCCACGGAAACCTAGGACCCAAAACTGCATGGGAACTCGAGATCGAGCAATGCCGAAGAAAAAACTGGGATTTTTCGCGGAAAAGGAACTAGAATTTGGCTAATCTGCGGGCACCGGAACCACGCGGGGGGTACGAGGGAGCGAGAGTGAACTGACTGTGTTTCTTCTGTTTTTTCCTTTCCATCGCTTTGTTTATCTTTCCTGCTGTCGGGATCCCAAGGCACGAGAATTCACCAATAACAATATGACACGCGTCCTTCCGCTCTGTCCTCAACCACGCAGAGGGTTAGGTGTGAGGCGTACGCAGGGGACGAGCGGTTACGTCTGGTCGAAAACCTCGAGATTAAAAAGACCAGAATACCTCTTCTTGGGGTCACCTCTCCACCGTCCGTTCGGTGCGTCGTTGCAAGGATCGTCGCTTCAACGGTCGAGATTGTCTTACGGACAAACGGCACATAACTGGATGTCCAGAAGTTTCTAGAAAGAAGGATCCGAGAAGCGATTTCATATACCGATCGTTCGTGGAAATTTTTTACACCCCGTCAAATGCGTATATACTGAAGTATTTATACGCCCGTCAAATCATTTCGAGTTTACCATAGTTCGAGCAAAAATGATAAAATGACTTAATTTTATTTTTCAAGCGCTTAAACTTCGTATTTACTCTTGTACCCCTACCGATATTTTTTTTATTCTGTGTCTACCCCACACATCATTGCCGTCAAGGACGGTGAATGCTCGGCCGTTGGATTTTACGGAGAAAGACAGAAAGGTTGCCTCGGATTCCGGTTTGGCAGCGCGAATAACTGCACCGCTCGGTCGAGGACTTCGGCTTCTGAAACGTTCGCGGAAAAAAAGTAGGTTTTTCAAAGGTGTACGACAATATGATGTTACGACAATTTGTCTACTCGTGGTGCCTTGTCGAACGAAATTGCGGACTTACCACCGCAGGACGAAATTTGTTATTATGCCCTTCACCGGAAAGGATCGAACTCGGAGCGGCGAACCCTACTGTTCATAATTGGTATATAATAATTATATTTAGATATAAATAAGAATATTAACAAGTAGAATATAGATCAAATAGTAATAATATCTGTATCTATATTTTATAAAAAATATATCTAATTAATGTTGGTTAATTATCGGTATCAGATTTATATGTAAATTTTATTGTTTTGTTCGTTTAAAAATAATTTACAATTAGATAAAGAACGATTAGAAAATATATAAAGAGATAATATATATAATATTTGACTAAACAAAATAAAAAATAAATATAAATTTATAAATAAAAATATAAATAAAAATATGTATTATAAATAAAAAATTTACTTATATCAATATACTAGAAGAAAATTTATAATTATATATCTAACATAAAATATGAGATAAAAATGATTTATAAATTTCCAAAAAAATATTTTTTGAGTCTCCAGTAAATAATTAGATATCCAACACAAAATAGGAGAAAAAAATTTCTCAGGTATATGTTTAAAATAATACTTGCCTTTCCTCATTTTTGTCCCGAGTGATTTCTTTCCATGAAGGTAGGAGATATATGAGGACTACGACTTGTTTAGACTAGATTCATTTGTTTTAATTCAGTAATTTATTTTTGAAATTCTAGCACATCTTCAATAAACTAATGATTTTATTCTTAAATTTTTTTTCCTTTATATTTTGGTATGAGTTCTATTTTACAATATCGTGGGTTTTTGTTGAATAATTTTAAAAATTTTTCAGAGAACAGTTCAGTTAAACTATTTATAAATTTTAATTTATAAAGATAATATATATAAGATTCAACTTAACAAAATAAAAATAAATATAATTTTATCGATAAAAATATAAATAAAAATATGTATTATAAATAAAAAAGTTACTTATATCATTATACTAAAAGAAAATTCATAATTATATATCTAACACAAAATATGAGATAAAAATGATTTATAAATTTTCAAAAAAAATAACTTTTGAGTCTCCAATAAATAGTTAGATATCCAACACAAAATATGAGAAAAAATTTCTCAAGTATATGTTTAAAACAATACTTGTGTTTCCTCATTTTTGTTCCGAGTGATTTCTTTCCATAAAGATAGGAGATATATGAAGACTACGACTTGTTTAGAATAGATTCATTTATTTTAATTCAGTAATTTGTTTTTAGAATTCTAGCAAATCTTCTTTGGAATAAACTAATGGTTTTGTTCTTAAATTTTTTCCTTTATGTTCTGGTATAAGTTATATTTTACAATATTTGTGGGTTTCTGTTGAATAATTTTAAAGGGTTTTCAGAGAACAGTTCAGTTAAACTATTTATAAATTTTAATTTATAAATATAATATATATAAGATTCAACTTAACAAAACAATAAATAAATATAATTTTATCTATCAAAGTATAAATAAAAATATGTATTATAAATAAAAAATTTACTTATATCAATATACTAGAAGAAAATTCATAATTAACTATCTAACACAAAATATGAGATAAAAATGATTTATAAATTTTCAAAAAAAATTAACTTTTGAGTCTCCATTAAATAGTTAGATATCCAACACAAAATATGAGAAAATTTTTCTCAAGTATGTGTTTAAAACATTACTTGCCCTTCCTCGTTTTTGTTCTAAGTGATTTCTTTCCATAAAGGTAGGAGATATACGAGGACTACGACTTGTTTGAATTAGATTCATTTGTTTTAAATCAGTAATTTGTTTTTGGAATTCTAGCACATCTTTATAGACATGCCAATTTGGCCTTATTTGGGGCTTAAACCCTTATTCCATTGACAACAACTCTTTTAGATCATCAAAATCAAGTTGAATTATTCTCTTGGAAGTGCCAAGGAGTTCACTAGAAATCTAAGGAAGAGTTATGGATCTCTAATCAAATCCATGTTTGCCGAACAAAAGACTCTTGGTGGTGTGCCAGATTATGCTTTTCCGAGCATATCCTCTAATTGAAAAATTTT
Source organism: Cryptocoryne crispatula var. balansae (assembly GCA_036172225.1). Classification (NCBI taxonomy): domain Eukaryota; kingdom Viridiplantae; phylum Streptophyta; class Magnoliopsida; order Alismatales; family Araceae; genus Cryptocoryne; species Cryptocoryne crispatula. Next base: position 10,119,866 of record CM069934.1, read on the forward strand.
CACAGGATTATGTGGATGTCCAATGAAGAAGTCTTCAACATAAATAATCTTTCTCTATGAGTCCTCTTTTCAATGCAACAAACAACATTCAATTCCGATCTACCATTTGTCCGCAGCACCTTTTAGAAGTCAGATGTGCAGTTCTGTCCGCACACAGCACCGATCAAGCCCAATTGCATGCAAACCCAGCCCATTGGACACATATCTGACCAATTCACGACCTTACCTTCCTTTTTCCTCCTCCGTATTACTTGGTATAGTATCTGGATGCTTCATGGTCGAAATTAACATCATCAAATGATGGCAATCCAACTTGTTGTCTTATATATCAAAACTTGCTATTTTTCAGACCAGATTTGTTTTCTTTTCAAGTGGAGACAAATTTTGAACATGGGGAAGGTGATACACAATTTCCAATCCCTCTCAATCATCTGGGTAAGTTTCTAGATGCCTCAGAATGAAAATTAGCAGCATTAAATAGAGGAAATCCAACATAAGGTCGGATGTATCAAAACTCGCTATTTTTTGACCTGTTTTTTATCCCCTATAAAGGGAGACTCATATGAACGACCTAAGAGGGCATCCCCATTCTCCAGAACTCTTCTCCTCACCCTCCAGCCACCCTTGGCTCATCCCAACCTTCACAAATTGTCCTCTCTTCGTCTTGGTGCCCGGAGAACATCTCAAAGTGAGAAAGAAGCCAGTCTATGCTCCGACGTGCTGCACTGCTGATCATATGCTTCTAAAGATATTTATGGTCATTTTACGGCCTATATTTCTTCATAATAAGTGTGATAAATCAAGATATATTTTATCTCCAACAAACATAGATGAATTCTGACATTCCCTCAGCTTGTGACAGCTTCAACACCAGCGCTGCATAGACAGATCCGAAGTCTTCTCTTCTAAGTCATTGTGTTCTCAGTCAATTTAAGTACATTTAATGGTGGATTCAGCCTATACATCCTTCATATAAATTGTTCCATGGTGAGTTCTCTTTTATCTCCAATAAGAATCATTCAATTCAGATATCTGTGGTGCTCATAGCATGTCTTACATCAACATTGTGCTGGGAGTTTCCAGAACATCACTGTCCAAGATCCGGCTTATTAGGTAAATTCAAATTATTTATAATAAGATTCAAGCAAAGTTGTCTTAATCTCAAACTACCCTTGGTGAGTTCTCTTTATTTTGAAACAAATGGCACTCAATTCTGACATCGGTGTTGTCTATTACAGTCTCTACATTAGAGCCACGCCAATTTACATTGAATCCGTCCAACCCGGTTGCCACTTTGCTTGGGTTGTGTTATCTTTTATAATCCATATTATCTTTGCTAACTCTTCATTCATATAATTTAGTTCATATTTAAGCATCGTTTTTATTCTATTTTTCATCATTTTATACATCATAAAAAACCAAAAAAAGGGGTTAGGGCTAACCCTGAATCCGGTGAGTTTGTTTCCAATTGCCGTTTTTTGTTATTGTTTTTACAAGTTTCTACACTTCACTCAGTTCTAATCCTTCTTCACTTGTTTTCTTGTCTTATTGTCTTCTAGTTGCACAAATACATTAAGCTAGCATCGGTTGGAGACTCTTCTTCATCGGCCGGCCGAAGAAGAAGAAGGTTGAACCTGCACACATTCTCTCCCGCGCTAAGGTACACACGGTCAACTTATTTCTATTTTCATCACATAAAGCGGAGCCCGCAGCTCCTGGCGACCGCTTCTTCAATCTTCTCATGCATTAAGTCATTTATTCCTCCCTCTTCTCTCACATGACCCGAACCATCTCCGGTGCTCGAGCGGCGTTGTGAGATTAAAGTTCGGGGATCAATGTGAGTGTGGGGTTGAGGAGAGGATTTTACCGCTTTCCAAGTGTTTTCCAATTCACTCCCCTTTTCTCATATTCCATTCCATCTTTCACCTTTTCTTGAGGTGCTGATCCGGAACCCATTTTCGGAGTCGACAGCTTTTTGACGACCATGGTGGGACAACCAATGTCTTTAACCGTGCTAGCTTGATTTGTTTGTGCAACTAGTTTCATTCTAATTCGGTTCTAGTCACTAGATTGTTTGTTTCGTTGCATGATTGCTTGTCTTGTTTGCATATTTCATGATCAATTTACTCACTTCCTTTCATTTCATGTTCTTGCAAATTGATTACTTCTTCTCCTTTTACCCTCCATTTTTACTTTTGCATTAGCTTTTTGCATCGGGTACCGGACTTGTTCCGATCCATAGGGTATTCGAGGCAGGAGCTCTCTCTCCCAACACACCCTCACCCTCCAAACACTCTCTTGGTGGATTCTAACATCTCTTATGGGATATTCCTTCCTAGTTGATTTGGTTGTTTCCATCAAGACCTCCGTAAGTCCCCATCTGTGGAGTATTCCTCTCCACACAATTAGGCTAGTTGTACCACTTTCCAAAAACCCGAAGAACCCAAGTACCTACTCGTGGTGATTGAGTGACAACCTTAGGTCTTGAAGATTGAAGCAATAGAAACCATACCTACTTGAGTGAACAATTGCTAACAATCTATCTAATCTAAGGCTGGAACCCAAAAATTGTCGAGTAGTCATTTTAAGAACTTGTTTGCATAACTTGCTTGCTCACCACAATTAAAAATAATCAAAAATTCCTTTTTTCAAAACACCTAAAAATAAAAAAACAAAAAAATATTCTTTAATTTTATATTCAACTTATTTTCCAAACAACCAAATTGAAACAAAAAAATTCAAACAAAATAAAACATATCAAAAAATCTTTAAATGTGTGCTTTGCTTGCTCTTTCTTTTTAATCATCTTTGTAGAAAGATCGACATGATGCCCATGATGCTAAGGTTTGGAAGACATGTTGAGAGGTTGAACTATTACAAGCAACAAGAGTACGAGACGGGTCACTACGAGCTACGGCAACCGATGGTCCAACTAGAGGGCCATGTTAACACCGTCAGAGAACCCAAAATTCAACATGCTCCGCTTAGCATAGAGAAACTTTTTCAGGGTCTATCTCTCCACCTTGATCCTGAGACCTTTGCAGTCATCCAATCCGCTCCTAAGGGCAAGATGCACACCAACCAAGGTCCTGTCGGGGGAGATCAAGCTCCCTCACCACCTCAATTGGCAGCTAGGCCCCTCATCATCAACTCTCCTGCACAATCTTGCCGTGCTACCTTGCCTACTCACCCTGTTGTGGGTCACCTACCTGATTCCATGCTAGCTCCTACTTCCCACCCACCTCTTCTAGCCCGTTCATCCAAATACCATGCACTGGTGGCTCAGGAACCCAGCCTCACTCAAGCATTCATGGACAAACTCAACCAAATGGATGAGCGCTTTAAAGAGCTGAGACATCGTTTGGACTCGAAGGCCATCCCTAAAATACCTGCTCCATATTTCCCAGTCCCACGTATCCCTCCATCACAAACAACAGCCTACCATCGCTACAATGGCTCAGGTGATCCCTTCACCCATGTTAATGATTTCTTGAGCAAATCGTCTCGATGGCTTAATGATTGAAGAGCTCTTGCTATCCTTTTTAAGAGATCATTGGATGGTGCAGCCCTAGAATGATTTTTTTCACTAGGGGAAATAGAGATATGGGATTTCAAAATTATCAGGGCTAAATTTTTGCAACGATATGGGTTAGGTTATTCAATAATTGGGGAAGCAAAAGAAGACATGGAATTAATGTAATATCATGATGAATTGAGCCCCATGCCTGAGAGGAGCATTGATGCTATGCACCAACCTAGGAGCTCTCCTCAACCCCATTCAAATCATCATCATCAGCCAACTCCTCGACATCAGTTGATTATTCCCCAACCTCAGTCGCTTATGCAACCCGTGCTGATGGCGAAATCAGTTGTGCACAATCAAGTTTCTCTTTTCACTGGTGCAAACACTTCATTACGTAAACTGACTCCCCAACCTTTGACTCCACCAACATTTCCAAAGGCCCTCGGCCAATCATCCGGTCCTTGGCTTCTCAGCCTATTCCACCAACAACCCCTCAGCCAACCATTCAAGCCTTGACTCCTCAACCATGTTTACCAATAATTCCTCAGCCCAAATCGACTTCTATGCCGACACCAATTGAACATCCCTCATCTATTCAATCAATCCCTCAAAATAGGGTTCACCCTAAGTCAGTTAAGGCACATGTTTCTTCTATTGCTCCTGCCTTGGCAGAGGATCCAGTCACTCCGATTATCCATGCCCTTGCTATGGTAGATGATTTAGTCACCCCGACTCCTCATGCTCTTGCCCCAATAAAGGAATCAATCACTCTTACTATTCTTGCTCCTGCTACAATAGAAGATTTAGTCACTTCGACCCTTCAAGCTCCTACCCCAGCAGATGATTCAATTGCTCTAACCATTTGTGCACCTGCTTTGGCAGAGGAATCAACTCCTCAATATATCATTTCTATCTCTCAAGATCAAAGTTAGCCAGTAGGGGAGGTAGAACCAAACTCTTCTATCATTGTAGAATCCCCTAAACTAGGCATGCCCTCTTCCATAGAACAACCTGAGGAGAAGCCTACTGTAAGGAGCTTAGATGAGGAGATCATAAATTTAGTTGATGGTTAAGGACTAGGCAAGGATTCGTCAAGTACAGATCAAATGTTGCTATCATTGGAATTGATCCCTGAAATTGGGGAGATAGAATTGACCCCTGAACTGAAAAATAAGGGAATAGAATTGGTCAGTAAAATGGAGAAGGAATCAACAAGCCTCCAGAAGGGCATAGACTTTAGCAAAGGGATACTGGGACCTCCTTCAGCTAGGCAGGTAAATCCCTTAGCATCAATCTTAGTGCCATGACCCTTACCCAACCCTCCTCCCAATCAAAAATCAGGCCTATGGGCCTACAATTCCTCAATTTTAGGGCCACCGCCCTTTTTTTATCCTTCTTACAATCATCAATTGGGCTCATGGGCCCAAAATCTGTCAATCTTAGGGCCATGGCCCACACTTTATCCCACTCAACTAGGCCCTCATGCCCCTCTTCTACAATCGGGCCCTTATGCCCCTTTCATTCAACCGGGCCAATGTGCCCCTTTCCATCAACCGGGCTCTTGCGCCCCTTTCCTTCCATTGGGCCCGTGTGCCCATTTTCATCAACTGGGCCTACGTGCCCTCTTTATCCAACCGGGCCCATGTACCCCTCTTCAACAACTGGGCTCTTATGTCCCTTTTCTTCAACCGGGCCCATGTGCCCCTTTTAATCAATCGGGCTTGCATGCTCCTTTCCTTCAACTGGGCCCATGCGCCCCTTTTCCCCAACTGGGCCTACATGCCCCTTTCCTTCCATCGGGCCTACATGCCCACAATTCACCTCAATCGGGCCCACGTGCCTGTAATTCACCTCATCTGGGCTTACATGCCCATGTTTTTCTGCAACCGAGCCCATGTGCCCAAATTTCTTCTAAATCGGGCCCACATGCCCACCTTCCATCATCCTCGGGCACACATGCCCACACTCCTTCAACTTCAGGCCTGTATGCTCCCATTCCTTCACAATCGGGCCCGCATGCCCATACTTCTTTGAAATCGGGCCCCCGTGCCCCCACTTCTTCAACTTTGGGATTGCGCACCCATACTCTTCAATGGCAGCAACGAGCCCATCGTAAATCACAATCTTTCCCCCAACCATTTAAATCGGGTCTATATGCCCTCTCTTTTCGTTGGGTCCCTCGGGCTCAACCTCCAATCGGGCCTTCAAGCCTACCACTTCTCATCGGTCCCTCATGCCCATCAACATCAACTGGGCCCTCTAGCCTGCCTTCAACTCTTGGGCCCACATGCCTCTCGATTCCAACCATTTTTGGGCCTTCAAGCCCACTATCAACTCCCAGGCCCAAGACCCCACTTTAATTCACTTTTCTTTTCAAGCATTCTCTTTCCTTTTCCAAATTTTATTTAAAAAAAATCAAAGGTAGAGAAATTTCATAGGTGATACCTCAATCTTTGCCTTCTATGTCATCAATCCTAGTTCCACCATGCCAAATCAGATCCTCTACATCTTGCACCTCACTGTATGACTCTTACTCTTTGATTCAATATGGAGCATATCAAAAGTGGAAGTAGTTGGGCAAGGCAAGGTAAGGCATGGCAAGCAAGACAAGGCAAGCACAAGCAAAGCCGTCATCAGTAATGAGCTTCTTCTTCTCTCAGGTATTACATGAAATTGCATTCATCATCATTATGTCATCCACAAGACAATATTTTTTTAAAATGATTTTGAATTTCACATGACAATTTTAATTGAGAGAAATTCATGATTGATGATATTTGTAGCTACCTTGTTTTTATTAAACAAATTTTTTACATTGCAAGGCATGTGAACAATTGATTCACCTATAGAATGTAATCTACCTCAAAAATGGAAAGAACTACTAATATGACTTAAGTCTGTATGTTCTAGGTTGTTGCCTAGAAGTCGATGGTAGATACCATTCTACACACACAACACGTCTTGATCCCAAAATCCGGATAACCCAACACCTGAGAGAAGCTAGTCAAGGGTCAGAGGTGGAAGGAAAACCCTCACCCTACTCTCTTCTATTCGGTCCAAGATGGGCAAAGGGGACTAGAGGGGGGAGAGTATCGAAAGCATTCACCGCCTTAGTAGGAAGTCATCTCGAAAGGTCTAACTTCTCAAAAGAAAATGGTGCCAAAAGATGGGCAATGAACCCCACAGGTTTAAACAAATATGGGTCTGTCTGAATAAGTACCCAGAAAAGTAGAAAATGAAAAAAGGCACCAAAAGATGGGTAATGACCCCACATGTCAAAGACTTATTTAAGTGACTGCCACATGTAGAAAAGACTTGAAGAGGCTGAATCTCAATGGGTAATTAAGTGTGAGTAGAGAAATCTCTCTCGACATTTTCAAAGTCTATCAAGGACTTTCTTATCAATTCTTCATTCTTAACCCTCATTTTTCGTAATCTACTTTCCAACGGCCAGGAGGAAAACGCGAATGGCGTCTGCGCGTTAACAGCGCGGGTGGAACGGTCGTTCGATGCGTCCGTCGGTTGACACAAATTTTTTTTTTTTAAGAAAATATCTTAACAGCTCCCTCCGCGCCACCGGGAGTTCCCACGGTTGCCTGCCATCGGACGTCAGCTTGGTGGCGCCATTGGAGGCCGGCGGGTCATCCCTGTCGGCCGTCCACATGATCGTTCATCTTTCTGGGCAGTGGTGGTGAGCCGGACGTCGATGCCGAAGCCCCCTTCCTCCTGGTAGAACCCGAAGGCAAAGAGGCCCGGGGGAGAGACACAAAGAGCCAGCGCCATGGACGGTGGAGGCGAGAGAGCTGCCGAGGGATATAGTAATTTTAAAAAAATGTGAATCGTGAAGCATTATAAACTGTCGGTCGACTGGCGGACCTTCGCTCTTGAGAGTGGAGATGAGAGTTCGAAGGGTCTTGAGTAACTTGTGAGAATCGAGTTGGGGTTCGATTTCTGGCTGCATGCACGAGTAACAAGTCTACGAGTCAACTGGCCAGCGTGAACAAAAAAATGAAACATTATAAACTGTTTTAATAAATGTCATGTTATGTTAATAATATAAAACTTTTCAACAAGACCTCACAATTGTTCTATTGTTTCAAAAAAAAAAAGCAACTTTTACTTTTTTGTTAACCTTTATCGGTTCTGATAATAATGCCATCACACTCCATACCATTTAAAACCATTTAATAACTAGTCCTTTGTGTCGCGTATCCTCATCAATCTCCATAAACAATGTTGGATAAATTAACACCCCCTCCGGTTCAACGGTTGGAGCTTAACGTTATATTGGGTCAAATGATCATTTTAACTTTTTTTTTGAACACATGCTCATTTTAACATTAGGCCGGTCAGTTTTTTTTTTTTTAAAATTCTCACTCCCACTCTATTTTAAGCGGAAACGGCTCAACAGATGCTAAAACGTAAGCCAAATTAATGTCCACTTTATGGGGTGTTTGGTTACGTGATAATGTATATTTTTATTTTAACTTTTGAAAATTGCAGCGAAAGAGGTTGTGGGAATACGTTTGGTCCATCTTTTTATTTTTATATTTTAAAAATGTTTTCACGGTTGTCACGTTGTAAAAAAAAAGTGGTATATACCTCTTTTTTTTTGAAAACGATCTCGCCTCATACCCGCACAAACCCTCGATTCATCCCCGTGCCCCTTCTCCACGAGCCATCTCTCCACTGCGGCGAATCCGAGTAACGGCCTCCTCCTGGTCCCGGTGCTCCCTTCTTCAAGAGCTAACGGCAGCGGCACATCCCCGGCTATTCTTTGTGGCGGCGGCGGCGACAGCCTCCTCCTAGCCCTCTTCTTCGCGTGCTCTCTCTGTAGTGGCGGAGCTCCGGGGGGTGGGGGGCCCCGCCGGCGTCTGCGGCGGGAGGGGGTGTCTGTGGGAGGGGGGCCAGCGTCCTCCCTTGTCCGTGGGCCGGGGGGGGAACCGCAGCCGACCGAGCTCCGGTCGGGCGGCTCGGTCCGGGGGGTGGGGGGAGGGCTGGGAGCTCCGGGGGCGGGGGCCCCGCCGGCGTCTGCGGCGGGAGGGGGTGTCTGTGGGAGGGGGCCGGCGTCCTCCCCCTGTCCGCGGGCCGCCGGGGGGCGAACGCGGCCGGCGTCCGTGGGGGGAGGGCTGGGAGCTCCGCGGGGGGGGACGCCCCGCCGACGTCCTCCGCGGGGGGGAGGGGGGAGGGGATCTGATTTGAGGATAGATCCGATTTGTCCCCTAAATTTTGAGAGATAAATCAGTTTTTTTTATCAAAATTAATTTTGTTTCAAACAGCCAATGATAGATTAAATTAAGAAGAGAGTGGTTCATCCTACTTTCCAAAATAATCTGTACATTATTCACCATTATTAGTGGGTAAAATAGATCGTAATTATATATTTTTAGGTGATTGAATTCTTGTATGACATGAATATTTTGTGTTATTTTTTTGATCTTGTGAATTTCTAAATTTGTATGGTATGAAATACTTGTTTTTCGATGTTTATGAAGTTGATAAAAATTAAATTTAAAATACTACCAAACACTTCATTATTATTTTTAAAAATTAAAATATTTTTGCAAAACACATTCGTTGTCATGTTTTCACTTTTAAAAATTATCTTGTTTGGTATCATATTTTAATTTTTTATCATGAAACCTTTTTAAAAATTAAAATGCAACCAAACACCCCATTACCCTCCATTTCTCATCACTTGTGGGGCCATCTATCTTGATCGAAGGAAATGAATCTAATATTCTTTCGCAATACAATATGCTCATATGTAAATTTAAATTACGAGGCTCACTAGATATGTTCTTAGTAGGCTGTATCTAGGGCCTCTTTTTGCGGAACATTAAAAAGGAGGCGTGCTAAGAAGCTGAGCCCCCAAACAACAATTTTTTTTTCTTTTGTGTAAGTGAGTTCTTTGTTTCAGGATTTTTTTTACTTAACATAAATTAAAGTTAATAAAAATATTCTACATGGTAAGCTGTGGGAACCTCGGGAATCGTTTTCTTTCTCTGAAATGTGTTTAAAAGATTTGTTTTTGAATGTTGAAAATATCGTACCTGAATTTTCTAGTAAAATAGGTGATATACCATAAAAACTACTAGATAGTCCAGGTGATATTAGAAGAGTATAGAATCGAGGTTCGGGTTCTGTGAAAATATTTTTTGACATCTCTCCATTGGATGGTGCGAATATCCAATATTCATTTACATCGAGCAAACACTCGAACACCCATGATTAACTGCCATAGCGATCTTGTTTGACGAGAGCGTGCACATCCACAACATATAAAGAACACAAAGGGCCCCGGCCTTTTAGGCCCGATGAGATGCAAACAAGTTTGATTAGATTTTGTTTGAAGTTGATTTATATTTGATTTAAGAATGGATTTTGATGTGGTTTGAAATGTTGATTTCATATTTCAATTTGACTTGGATTTGAATGTTACTTGTTTCGGTTTGTTTTAATTGTTTGGTTTGTTTTACTTCAATTGGTTGAAGTTTATTTTATTTTTGTTTGAACTTGATATTTTAGATGTGTTTATCAATTTTGACTTGTTTAAATTTAATTGACATGTGTTGAGTCATTTTCATGTGATTTTCTTATGTCGGTTGGTGTTTCAATACCAATTCGGGTGTGTTCAGTATGTTTTAAATGTTTTGAAGTTTGGTTCAAATTGATTAAACTTGAATTTCAGATTGTTAATGATATGAATTTGGCATGTTTTAAGATGAATTTCATATGCATTAATGTTTTCTTTATTCTGTTCTCTTCAATTAGTTGTGATTTATTTGATGTGTACTTGTTTAGGAAATTGAATTCCAATGGATTAAGTGTATTGAATCAATTCTTCCAGATTGTATTAAATATGATTTCTATTGAATGTTAAGGCCTTAATGATTTGTTTTAAGCATGTTTTAAGGTTGGTTTGAATGTATTTTCAGATTTAATTAAGTTAACTTCAGATTTGGTTAACTCTTGTTCGGTTTGCATCACATCCGGTCTGTCGGGCTAGTGTCGATGCCCAGTCACATGCAATCAACTTGGCATTTGAAATGTTCATTGAATATTCATGTTCATGCTGGTGTACATCAGATGTGGCAGTTCATATGCCATGTTCGATGCTGTCAATGGTGCAAATGTGTGAATGTCCTTCCCTTGGTGTAAAATACCACTTGATTGGGAAAATTTTGACAGCATGCCGCCTTATTTTCCAATCGGTGTGGAATTTTACCCGTCCTACAAGGCATAGTCATTTGACTTTCCAAGTAGTGGGAAGGGTCCGTCTGCAGTGGGAAGCGTGTCCCATGCCTACGCCCGGGTCAACGTTCCGGTGCATGCCGGATGAGCCGCCCAATGAAGCGTCCAGTTGTGGACTAACTCCTTATTTAATTTTGGCATTTCGCCTTCAACTTTAGTTAAGTGTGCTTTTTAAATGTCCAAGGCCCAATGGGCAACTTCATGTCAACGGCTCAATGGGCCGGTCTTCATGCTATGTCGGCCCGGTTGGCCTATCTTGAGCTTCATGGGCCCTGGCGGCCTATTTTGAGCTTCATGACCCAATGGGCCATATTTGCACCTCCATGGCCTGATTGGCCTGATTTGCACTCCATTTTTGCACCTTGACATCTTGCTGTAGCAACGGAGTAGGTGAGCCTCAGAGGGGCTGGAATGGGTTGGCTAAGGTGCTGTTTAGGTGAGCTTTTGGTAGGACTGCACAAGGGGCAGGTTTAGGTGTGAACTAGGACTGGTTTAGGAATGCACAAAGGGCATTTTGACATGTAGAAATCAGGGCCACCCGGCTTAACTCTTGGCCCGTCCGGCGGATTCCAAGAGGCCCGGGCTGTCACCCCTCCTTTCACACATCAAAGAGGATGTTTGGTTTGTTTGGGGGTGCTGTAGGAGCTGTATTGGGTGTGTTGCACATAGGGCAAACTAGGTGACCATCAAAGGGGCCTGACATGAGTGCTCACAACGGGGGCAGAACTTGGGCCAGCAAGGGGGCCTGTTTTGCATGCCATTCGGGGCCTGATTGGGGGGAGGCAGGAGGTGCATGTCCAAGTGACCATCAGTGGGGTGAAACCAAGCATGATAGTAGAAGGTTTAGAGGCCAACATGGAGGGCCAAAAGAGTGCACAAAGGGGCTGGTTCAGAGGCCTGTTTTAAGGGGCAGCAAGGGGCTGTTTTTTGTGATGGCCAAATAGAGGGTACACTTGGGGCTTTCTGTAGACAAACGTGAAGGGCACTCAAAGGGGGCTGAATGGGTATTACTCAGAGGGCATGCCACCATGGAGAGGGGTAGAGAAGAGAAGAGGAAGAGTTGAATTAAAAGGCTACATCGGAACACACTTTTTCAACTCACCGTTTTTTTTTCTTCTCTCTTGCACTGCAGGTGGTGTTGAAGATGATGGGCTGAAGGTGCCACCAAACCCTTATTCTCTTGCTGTTGGATGAGAAAAGGGGGTCTTCTCCTTGCTGATGTTGATGGATGGAGCAAAGGAATGAGGAGAGCTTGCTGCACTTGCTGAAGTTGGCACACCAATCAGGTGGGCTGGTTGCACCTGCTGCTGGCGCGCCTGCTGGAGGGAGGCCTTTTCTCCTTCTTATTCTTCAATTGGAACACCACAAGGGGGCTGGAGAGGTTGCTGACTTGCTGATGAAGACGTCCAAGCAAGGATAAGTTCTCTTGGTGCAGGGTAGAGGGAGGAGAGGCAGGGCTTCCGCAGGGTGATCAGCTTGTCCTGCACATGGCCAGCTGAGGAGGCTTTTATAGGGGCTGAGGGGCACCATCTCCAGGAGGAGATAAGGCTGGAGGTTGTTGAGAGGAGATAAGGATAACTCAAGGGAGGTTGGGGATGATAAGGATAACCCATAGTTGGTTGTTGAGGATGATTATGCGCCAACTAGAAAGAGAGGGAGAGAAGGGTGCGCACCATCTCCTCCTTTCAAGGAGGTGTGCTCACATTACATGTGGAAAGAAGGCTGGTTCGACCAAGGCTTGGATGAGGATAAGCTTGGTCAGTTGTAAGATTAGTTAGGATGAAGCTAAACCAAGGGAGAGATAGGGATAAGCCATGGGAGGTGGTTGAGGGAAGTGGTTGAGTGGGACCCACTAGCCAAGGAAGGAGGAGGTGGGTGCGCCTCCCTCCCCTATTTTCTAGGGCTTCTTGCGCACACATCAGATGAGGGAGGATGGAATTCGACCATGATAGGTTGGGTTAGCCCATCTTGGGTTAGGTTTAACCCTGGTTTAATCAAAGTGCTCCCGATCCAACGGCTAGCATTAATTCCGACCAAAATCAATTAAATAAATCCCAAATGGACTTCAAAAAAATTCCAGATCATGCCCTGATGGCCATTGATCTTATGCTTCATCATGATGTGTGGTTGAGATCACTTGAATTGCAACGGATCTCTTAATTTAGCTAGTTTCTCTGATCGGTGTGATCTCGGCCGTCGATAATGCCGAAAACTGTATCTGAGTGCAATTACCTTCTCCCATTGGCCAAATTTATTTTTCATGCATCAATATTCATGAGATCAAAGTTTTAGATCATGAAAATTGAAATTTTCAGCCCATGGTTCGATCCAGAGCTAATCGGATCATTATGCCCCTGGTGCGAGAACATACGGCTTTCCGTCTGGGAGTCGGATTTTCGATCCATTTCGAGCGTTGCCTAGCTCTATCCAATCTTGACAATGTGGTAAAGTTGGAATTTCATGTTAGAGTCCCAATTTGTCCCAAAGTGTCAGGGGAAAAATGGTCATTTCGGCCTTCCGGTGTCCGTTTTCCATGTTTTGGGCACCGTTGCAAAGCTCTTGACCGGGGCTATGTAATGAGCACATTATCTTGCCCATTTGTAGCATGTAAGGCCATGCCAAGGCATTTACAAAGCCTGTTTGCATCACCTGTTCTTGAATTTTCCGAATATGGGTTGGATTTTTCCGCACCGGCTTCGGCATTGCTGAAATCTGTATCAAACAGGCTAAGTGGAAAATTTTGGTGCCAACATAAGCTCATTGATTACGTGATGCATGCGACCTAGATGTTCTATTATGGTGATTATCTGAATAGCTTAATTTATTAGTTTTTATAACATCCACCAAATGAAAAATATGGAATGGAAGGCCCTGATCTCATCAACCTCACCGGCACGTCACAGCCGGTTGAAGTAATGGAGCACATATATCTTTAAACAAGCATATATCTTTACGTATAGTAATCTCCATAATCACAAACGTTGTATAACACAAACAATCTGCTTTTTATTGTATATTTATTCATAGTTTATTTATTTGTAGTTCATCATAATTCTCCTATCGTTGCTGGTCCCTAACCCAGGTGAGTACACGAGAGAGTTACGATAGGTGACAATCAACATAAAATTGGTGTCATTTCTATTTTCATAGATTCGAATCATATTTATTCTTGTGACAGGTCATATTAGAACTCGAGACTTAAAGAGTACTATGGGTTGGGTTAGGACAAGACCTCCTCCCAACCAAGAGTTGCAGGGTAGGGAGTTTATTAGGGGTGGACTTTTGGGGTAGAGAGCATCAGATTAGGAAAGGTGGGGCAAATTTGACCTCTCGTCATCAACAAAGTAGGAGAGTGTGTATGTCCAACCCTACCCGAGAACGGTCAGAGGCAAGATTACATTTGGGTACCTAGAATATAGGAATCCTCGCAAATAAATCGATAGAACTGGTAGATACTATGGAGATACATAAGCTAAATATCTCTTGCATTTAGAAAACTGTGAGAACCTTGAAATCTCTTAGGTTTTGGAAAGAGTTTTGTTTTTGTGTGTTTGAAACCTATAAAGATACTAGATAGTCAGGTGATATTAAAAAAGTATAGAACTTAGATTCAAGTTTTGCGAAAGTGTTTTCATGATCCATCTCTATCAGATGGTGCGAATATCTGATGTTCATTTACGTTGAACAATTACTCGAATATCCTTGATTAACTAGCATAGCGATCCTTTTGCTGAGAATGTGCATATCCACAACATATAAAGAACACAAAGGGTGCCGGCCCTTCGGGCCTTATGAGATGCAAACAATTTTGGTTATGTTTTCTTTTAAGTCTACTAAAAGCTTGTTGAAAATTTGGTTTGTTCAGAGTTAGTTTGAGTTTAAGTTTGAATGTTGAATGTTAAATGTTAGCTTTTGTTGTTCAAGTTGAATGACATGATTTTGATTCAGTTAAATTTTAAATCGGTTTTGATTGAAGTTGTTGATGAAATTGTTTAAGTGTTGATGAACTTAAGATGTTTTTAGCAATTTGATTTGTCTAAGTCTGGTTAACATGTGTTAGGTCTTTTTTCATTCTTTTTTCATGATGATTGGTATTTTTATACAGATTTAAGTGTGTTCAGTATGTTTTTTTGAACTTCAACTCAACTTGGTTAAGTTTAAATTTAGGTTGTTAAGTTATCTGATTTTTCATGTTTTAAGATAAATTCTAAAGGTTTTGAAGTGTGTTTGATATGTTTTATTTGTTTTCTTTAAAAGTTAACTTTCACTTGAGTTAAATATTTTTACTCAGATGTTTAAAATTTTCTCAGTGTTTTTATATTTAGTTAAGTGTTTCTATACTTAAATCTTTTGGTAAGATTTGATTAAGTCTGTTTTAAAATTCGGTTAAGTGTTCTTAAAATGTGTTTAAGTATGTTCATACTTAGTTTTAAGTTTAGTTTGCATCCTATCCAGTCTGTCGAACTAGCATTGATGCCCAAACACAAGCAGTCAAAGTCAGCACTGAAGTTCACATAATTTGTTCATGTCCAAATACATGGTACATAGGCAGTTCATATGCCTAGTTCTTCAATGTCGGCAGTTCATATGCCATGTCAACAATGCAGGTAGTTCATATGCCATATCAAGAAATGTCTAAGAGTAAAATTCTTTAACCTGTCAAAGAGATTTCCTTCTCAAGGTGTAAACTCTCACAGGATTAGGAAAATTTCAGTAGCATATCGTCTTGTTTTTCAATCAGTGTAAAAATTTACCCATCCTATATGGTTAAGTCTTTTTGACTTTTCCACATAGTGGAAAGGGTTCGTCTGCATAGGAAGCATGTCCCATATATTTGCCCGGGTCAGCATATTAGCTGTAGACATGCCAATTTGGCCTTATTTGGATCTTAAACCGATATTCCATTGGCAACATCTCTTTTAGACCATTAAAATCGAGTTGAATCATCCTTTTGGACGAGCCGAGGAGTTTACTAGAAATCTGAGGATAAGTTAGAGCCCATTCTTACTTCTATGTTGCTCTTGGTGGTGTGCCAGATTATACTTTTCTTGGCATCTCCTCTATTTGAAAATTTTTCATAGGATTTTGTAGACATCTACTGAAGAAGTATTCAACATGAATAATATTTTCCTCTGAGTCCTCTTTTTAGTGCAGCAAATGGCATTCAATTTCGATCTCCCATTTATCTGCAGCGCTCTTCGGTAATCAAATGTGCAATTCTGTTCGTGCGCCCCCCTGATCGATCAAGCCCAATTGCATGCAAGCCCAGCCCATTGGGCACATCTCTGACCAATTCATGACCTCACCTTCCTTTTTCTTCTTTCATATCACTTGGTAAAGTATCTGTAAGCTTCTTGGTCGAAATTAGCATCATCAAATGATGGCAATCAAACTTGTTGTCTTGTACATCAAAATTTGCTATTTTTAGACTAGATTTGTTTCCTCTTTAAGTTGAGACATATTTTGAACATGGAGAAGGTGATCCACAATTTTCAATACCTTTAAATCAGTTGGGTATGTTTCTAGAAGTCTCATGATGAAAATTATCAGCATTAAATGGAGGAAATCCAACCTAAGATTGGATGTATCAAAACCAACTATTTTTTTGACATGTTTCTCATCCCCTATAAAGGGACACCCATTTGAACGACTTAAGAGGGCATCCCCATCCTCCAGCACTCTTCTCTTCATCCTCCAGCCACCCTAGGCTCGTCCCAACCTCCCCAAATCATCCTCTCTTCGTCTCGGTGCCCAGAGATCATCCCGAAGTGAAAGGAAGCTGGTCTATGCTCTGACATGCTAATTTTCTGATCATCAGATTCTACAGATCTCTTTGATCATTTTCCGGCCAGGCTTCCTTCATAAGAAGTGTGCTTCATCGAGATATCTTTCATATTCAATAAGATAAAATTGATTCTGACGTCACCTCGGCTCGTGACAGCTTCTACACCAGTGCTGTGCAGACAGATCCGAAGTCTCCTCTTCTTGGTCATCGTCTTCTCAGTCAATTTCACTACACTTATTTATGGATTTAGCCTATACATTCTTCATAAAAATTATTCCCTGGTAAGTACTATTTTATTTACAATAAAAATAATTCAATTCCTATATATGTGGTACCCATAGCACGTCCTACATCAAGGGCCAACAAGGCTTGTTTTGTAACTTGTTTCACCTTCAATTCGGCACTTGTTTTGAAAGTCAATCAAGCACTACCTTTGAATCAAATGTAGCACCTATTGTCTACACTTTCTTTCATGTTGTAGAAGCAGGTTATGTGGGCCTCAGAGGAGTTGAAATGAGTTGATTTAAGTGCTATTTGGGTGTTTTTAAAAGGGGACTGCACAGGGGCATAGTTTGGGACAGAAAGGGGGCTATCTTGATGGCCAACATGGAGCTGGGTTACAGGCTGCATGGGGGACCTGGTTAGGGTGGGTTTAAAGGCACACATGGGGCTTATTTAGAGGACACGTTAAGGCACACAGGGGGCCTAATTGTGAAGATATTTAAGGGCACTCAGAGGGCTTGATTAAGATGCTCAGAGGAGGCTGAACATGTGGCACACAAAGGGGCCTGATCAGGTGATCTAATGGATACTTGATTAAGGGACAGCAAAGGGTCTGATTGAAGGGATCAAGGGCCTGATTAGGGGACATGTTAAGGGTGGTTTAAGAGAATAGAAAAGGTTGATTTTGTGGAGGTCAAATTGGGGTACCCAAGAGGGCTGTTTGTAGGCCATCTAGGGGCAGTGTGCACATGGACAGCAGGGGGCCTGAATTGTGACAGAAAGGGATGCCCAAGGTGCTGATTTTTGATGGCCTATGGGACCAGCATGGGGAAGAGTCGAACATGGGCTTGTTGATAGCTGAAATGGGATCTTTTGAATGGCCAAAGGGAAGGCCGAAGGGTAGAGAAAGAAGTGGAGAAAGAGAGGAATGAAAGGCTACATGGAGAACACCTTCACTTACCTTCTCTTTACTTCTTATTTCTTGTTTTTCCTTATGCTGGAGGTGGAGATGGAGGGGAAAATGCACCCATTCCTTCTTCTTCTTCTTATTGCTTCAGATGGTGCTGGAGATGGCAGAATGCTCAGGGAAAAGGAGCAAGGCTTCTGCTTCTGCTGATGGTGAAGTGAATGCCACAAGTGGTCTCTTCTTCTACTCCTTCATCTTCTTTACTTGGTGTAGGTGATGCAAGAGGATGGATGCTGAAGATTGGCATCCTTCTTCTCCTTCTTCTTATTGTGTAGATATGTTGGAGGAAGGAGATCGGGTGTTGATGAAGCTGGCATGCCAAAGAGAGAATATAGAGTTGGAGTTGGCACACATCTATAGGTGGGGGAAGGGAGGTGTAGGGCTGGCACGTAGGTCACTTAAGCTGGGTGCAACGAGGCCAGATGGCAGGGTTTTTTTTATAAGAGTATCATCTGCAGCTAGGGATAAGGCTGAGGTGTTGAGAGTCCTAATTTCCAAAGATTTATATTTTTACAAGACTCCTAATTGGGCAAGGAGACTCAACCATTTGATGTGTGTGAGGAGAGCAGCTAGCACACCAGCTCCTAGAATTTAGGGCATCTTGCGCTCATGGCAGCTGGGGAAGGACTGATCTTCAACCAGATGATGGCCATTTGATGAGTAAGATAAGGCTGAGGATGATAAGGATAAGCCAAATGAGAAATAAGGTAGTTGGGAGTAACGTTATCTTAAAGAAAATGATGATGAAAATGAGATAATGTTCAAAGTAAAATGAGGATAGGATGAGATGGGGTGAGGAGTTGGCGCACCTCATCCTAAATATTAGGGAATTGAGCACACGAGGCAAGTGGGAAAGATTTGGGTTTGGCCAAATGAACCTTGGGTTAGCCCAACATGGGTTAATTTTAACAAGGATTTGATTAAAGTGCTCCCGATTCGATGGCTACTGTAAATCCTGATTGGAATCAATTAAAAAAAGTTTTAATTGACTCAAAAAATTCAGAACCTGCTCTGTTGGCCATTGATCATGTGATTCATCAAGATGTGTGGCTGAGATCTCTTGAATTGTACCAGATCTCTGATTTTACCGATTTCTCCGATCAGTGCAATCTCGATCGTCAATAATGCTAGGAACTGTAATTGAGTGCAATTAAATCATTCCATTGACCAAATTTTAATTCTAATACATCAATATTCCTGAGGCTATAGTCATAGACAAAAAATTTGAAATTTTTGGCTTGTACACTACTCTAAAAATTATTTGGACCATCATAACCCTAGTATGATTTAACACAGACTTTGCCCAGATTTGATATTTCTTGAATATCTTTCCAACTGATGGTTAGATTTTCAATCCATTTTGAGCATTATCCAGCTCTATCTGATACTGAAAATATAGTGGAGTTGGATTTTCTTGATAGAGTCCCAACATGTCTCGAAGTGTCAGGGGCAAAATGGCCATTTTGGCCATTTGGTGTCCGTTTTTCATATTTTGAGCACCGTTGCGAAGCTCTTGAACAAGGCCATGTAATGAGCACATTCGCTTGGCTATTCGGAGCCCATCAACCCAAGTCGAGGCATTTTTAGAGCCTATTTGCATCATCTAGTTCTTATTTTACCAAATCTAGGTCACATTTTTTGACTTACTTCGGCATTGCTCAAATATGTAATAAGTGAGCTAAACAAAAGCTTTTGGGGCCAACAAATGCCCCCCATGGATAGTGTCTTAGAGATGGGGGTCGAAAAGGGACTGCCTGTGTAAGTTGGTATTCGGCCTTTGTTCCTCTGTCCCTAGCAAACTGTTCACTGCCTCTGCTATATAAGCTTCTTTAGGACTGAGAAGGGCTTGGGCCCTTGAATGTGACCAGCCTTCGTTCCTTTTCTACTCAGTTGTCTCTCCCTCCATTCAACATGTTCCAACTTTTCTATTCGACATGTTTGTAACAGTGATAATTCTTGCATGGTCCCCCCAACATGCAAATTCCTTGATGGGCCCCTCTACTTGTGTTATTGTTGTTTTTTTTTTCTTTTACTAATTTGACTGTCTCTTGCAAGATTTTTACCTAGACCAATCCTCTTTATATTTTTCCTACATATCTTTGGAGATGTTTTCATGTAGCGGGGTCACCCGATTTTACCTAGAGTGCCTTTTAAGGTTTTCACTCTAGTTAGGTTTCTTTTTGACATTTTTGCTCTTGACTGGTTACTTTTTAAATGATTAGCCAAGCCTGTCAGGCATCTCTCTTTTTATCCCCATTTTTTGTTTTTGTTCATCGGGAATTGAGGCTTCCCTCAAGCTGCATGCATTGTTGGGCTAGACTAAGTATGAATTTTCACCTATTTTGTATGAAGTGTGGGCTTCCTTACCGAGTTTGAGTTTCAACTCATATAACAAGTGAAATAGAATGGTGTAGTCTTTTTTGAGTCTATCTTTCATCTCATATGACAAGGGAATGGCATGATGTCGTCTTTGCCAAGCATGTGTTTCATATCGTATGACATTGAAATAAAATAGGATGATGTGGTCCTTGCTGAGCTTGCCTTTCTTCTTGTATGACAAGGGAATGGAATGATATTCTTTCTAAGCATGGTTTTTAACTTGTATAATAAGAGAATGAAATGATGTTCTTGCCGAGTTTGAGTTTCAACACATGTAACAAAAGATTGGAATAGGAGCTTTTGTCGAGTTTGAGTTTCGACTCATATAGCAAGGGAATGAAAAAGATTTTCTTACCAAGTTTGTGTTTCAACTTGTATAACAACAGAATGGAATGGGAATTCTTGTTGAGTTTGAGTTTCAACTCCTATAACAAGGGAATGAAATGGGATTTTTCTTGCCAAGTTTGAGTTTCAACTTATATAACAAGATAATGGAATGAGATTTCTTGTCAAGTGTGAGCTCCAACGGGTACAACAAAAAGAAAGGGAGTTTCTTGCTAAGTTTGAGTTTCAACTTGTATAACAAGAGAATGGAATAATGTAAATTGAAGTTCTTGCCAAGTGTGAATTTCAACTCATGTAACAAGAGAATAGAATGTTGTGTTTCTTGTCAAGTTTCAGTTTCAACTCATATGACAAGGGAATGGAGTGGGGGTCCTCGCCGAGTTTGGATTTCAACTCATATCATAAGGGATTGAAGTGACATGTACCTTGTTGAGTTTGTATTTCAACTTGTATAACAAGAGAATGAAGTGATATGTTCCTCACTGAGTTTGTATAGCAAGGGAATGAAATGATGGGTGTAGACATGCCAAATTCGCCAAATTCGGAGCATAAAACTCATGTTTTATAGGTTAACATGTGTGATTGACCTTAGAATGATGCCGGGTCTTTTAAAGTTGATTTGGAGCTTCACTGAACAAAATCGGATGTTTTTCGAAGTTTTTAGCAAAAAGCCATAATTTTCGAGCGAATGCCACACGTAAATCATGTAAACACGAAAATTGGCTGAATGACCAATGCCTATTGATTATGCATTGAAGGTTACGGTCATATTCACACTCCGGACAAGTTTTGTTTCATACTGTGCCTTTCCGGTTGGCCGTCGGAGTCATTTCGACCAGTATCAGATATTCTATTCACTGTCCTAACTTACAGAAAAAGATATGAAGTTTTGGATGGTGTGATGGCTGATCCAATTCTATATAGATCTTCTTTGGCCTGTTATCTTTCCAATGCAACAAACGGCATCGAATTCCGAGTTCAGGAGTGTTCGCAATTGCTTCAGGAAGAAGAACGCGCAAAATAGTCCCATGCGCCTAAGTCCTTGGTCACATGCGCCCAGGACCCAGGGCACGTGCCCATGCGCCCTACCCCTGAGGCACGTGACCTTGTGCCCTGACTTGAGGGCACATGCGCCCTACCCTTGAGGCATGAGGGAACCAATTTTTCACCGGGACTCTACCTCTGAACAGATCAGACCAGATAAGACCGAAAATTTCAAAAAGATTGGACGTGCCCTCACTGGGAGGCACATGCGCCCCTCAGTGGGGCGCATGCACCTTGCACCAGGGCTCATGCGCCCTGGGGTAGGGTGCAAGGCACCCTATTTTGTTGTGTTGATAAGTCCGGTCGTTCTCCTATAAATAAACTCCAATTCCGGTCATTCCAAAGGCATGTGTATGACCCCATAGGCATCTCAAGACATCCAAGCTCCCTCCTGCATCTATTTTGTGATTTTTAGAGAGATAATTTTGAGTTTTTAGAGAGAGAAAAGTCGGTTCAAGAGAAAGGAAGGCTGGTCTGCAGGTGATCTGTCAGGTCTCTCTTCTTTGGCCTCTACTGCAGCGTGTCGACATCTGCTGCCCAAGCTCTCTTCATCAAAGTTCTTCCTCTTCAAGTCTTCTTCAGTTTGAAATTGACATAATGTGATTCCGAGGTTAGGGCTAGTCGTGACGAGCGCAGAAGCAAAGTTGCTCATGGCAGATCCTGGACTACTGCTCGGCTTTTTCGACAACCCAGAGTTGGCCATATCTTTCTCTATTCTTATCAAAATATTTCTGTTCTTTTTTCTATCTCTTTGTTTAGTGATTCTACATCCTCCTATTATTATTTTTTACATTTTTACATTATTTTTTGTCTGTTAATACGAAAATAAAAAGAGGGGTTAGAGATAACCTGAATATGGTCAGTTTCTAGTCAGTTGTGTGTTTCATGTTATTTTATTTACATATACTCCACTTTGTCTAGTTCTAATTGTCTTTTTCACTTGTTTGTTTGTCTAGTTGCACAGAAAATGAAGCACCCACGCGTTGAGGACTCTTCTTCATCGGCCGGCCGAAGAAGAAGAAGCTTTGACCCACACTCTCACGCTAAAGTACACACGGTCATCTTTAATTTCATAAATTGGAACCCGCAGTTCCTGGCGACCACATGTCTTAATTTATTTCTTCTCACCCTCCTCTCACATGACCCGAACTGTCTCTTTGGTGATCGAGTGACGCCAAGGGATGAAAGTTCGGGGATCAATGTGAATGTGGGACTGAGGTGAGAGTTGCTTTCTGAGCTTTCTTCTTTCTTTCTCATCCCCTCTTGAGGTGACGATCTGGATTCACGGACTTCCTGAAAAGTAGATGCTCTGTCAAATTTTCAGAGTCGACAGCTTTGTGGAGACCACGGTGGGACAAGCAATGTCTTCAACCATGGGTACTTAGTGTTTTGTTTGTAACTAGTTCTAGTTCTAGACCAGTTCCCGCGTGAGCCTTTCCTTCTTTCCACCACTCTTAAGCTTCATGCCATCTCAAAATTTCTGATTTCACTTATCTTTCATCAGATCTGAGGTGCCAAGTACCTTATTTAATTTCTGTCAATCGGTTCCCACGTGAACATACCTTTGCTTTAAAACCGGTTCCCGCGCGAACCAACTCTCTTCTACAAACCGGTTCCCACGTGAACCAACATTTATTTTCAGTCATTCAAATCAGAATTTTCCTCTTTGCTGCAAGTTATAACCCTTAAATTGGTCACCGTGTGGCCCTCTTTTATTTTCAGTTGTCATTTAAACCGGTTCTCGCGTGAACCACCCTTTTTCCTTTTAAATTGGTTCCCGCGTGAACCAATCTCTTTCTTTACTTCGGTTCCCACGTGAACCAAACCACTTTCCTTCAGATCTATCCCCACTTGGATCAGATCCTTATTCACCTTTAATTGGCCCTACGTGGCCCTCTTTGACCATTCAAACCGGTTCCCACATGAACCACCCCTTTTTACCCAAAATCGATTCCCGCGTGAACCACCTTTACTTTTTGCCTCGGTTCCCATGTGAACCAGCTTATTCTTACATCGGTCCCCACATGGACCACCATTTTGCTTGGCTATCATATCTGAACCCTCTTCTTTCCATCACTTTTCACTATCTCCATTTGGCTCACATAAGAAACAAGGTCTAGATTCTAGTTTCTAGTTGCTTGTCTAGTTTCTAATTGCTTGTCTTGTGTGATTACTTGTTTATTTAAGTTTATGTTTTGCTTATTACTTGCTTTATTACTTGATTGCATTCTCTACTCCTTCTCTCCACCTCCTTATTTTACACTTTTTTGAGGTGGGAGCTCACTCTCCCATTTACCCCTCCCATAAAAAACACCCTCTTGGTGGATTCTGACCTCTTTTCTGGGATATTCCTTCCTAGTTGACTTGGTTGGCTTTCATCAAGGCCTCCATAATTCCTCATACGTAGAGTATTCCTCTTCACGATTGGGTTGGTTGTACCACTCCCCAAAACCCGAAGCATCCTATGTTACCTACGCGTGGTGAGATTGTGTGAAACCTAGGTCATTGGATATTGGAGTTAGGATCCTAACCCATTTGTTGAGAGAACAATTCTTAACAAAATCCATAAACCTAAGGTTTAATCAAAATCATTACGTAATTTTACTTTCAAGTCTTTGCATCACTTGTTTGTCAAACAAAAATTCAAACCTCTAACATTTTTGTGCAAGAAACTAAAAACCAGAAAAGAGTTCTTTGTTTGCTTTGCCAACTTGTTTGTTTTACCTTCTCCTTGAAGTTGAAAGGTGACAATGCAATTAAGGTCTGGAAGGCACGTTGGAATGGCGGAACAAGCTGAACATCATGAGCACGAGATGGGTCACCAACCAATTCCGTCAGATGGTCATGTTAATCCATTGTTTGAGTCAGAAGCGCAAGAGGTCCCTTAACCATCTGCTCCTCGTGATGTTGAACAACTCTTTAGAGAGTTATCTCTTTATACTGACCCATAAACCTACGCCCGTATACAATCCATGGTGAAGGGCAAAATTGCCTCAGATCAGGCTGAAACCAACCAATTGCCTCATCTCCTTGTCCTCTGGTTCGACCACCACTCATTCAATCACCCTTTGTTCAACCACCTATTGTTCAACCATTTGTAGTTCAACCATCTATAGTTCAACCATCTGTAGTTCAACCATCATTTGTCCAGCCACCCTATTTCAACCATGTTGCTCCCTTGGCCCAACAAGTCATGAGACAATCTTCAGTAAATTTGCCAAGTCATGCTCCTCAATTCCAGAACCATGCCTCTAACCACATACCCCCACCAGTAAATCAAGAACCTGCTCTCACCCAGGCAATCATGGATCAGCTCACCCAGATGAATGAATGTTATGAAGAGCTAAGATGTCGCCTGGACTCCAAGTCAGTTCCTGAGATCTCTATTCCTTCTTTGCCAGTTCTCCTCCTGCCACCTTCTGAGCTACCAGTTTATCGCCGCTACAATGGTACTGGCAATCCTTTTCTCTACCTAAAATATTTTCTCTATGAGTCCTCATTCTGGAAAAATGATCGTAGGGTTCTTACTTTCTTATTCCGCCGATCACTAGAAGGGTCTGCAATGGAATGGTTCTACTCGCTTAACCCCTTTGAGGTAGGAGACTTTGATATTGTCAAGACCAAATTTTTGCAAAGATATAGAGACTGGGTGTCACCATCATGCTCCATTATAGATTTGATCGCTGAAAAGATGAAGCCCGAAGAGGACTTCATAAAGTTTGCTGATCGCTGGAGGGGAATGGCAGAGAAATTGACAGATGTTATTTCTGAAGGGGAATAAGTGAAAATGCTTATCGGGAACACTACACCAGCTCTAAGGAATGTATTGATCATGCACTGTCCTACCACCATGAATGAACTCTATGACAGTGCCCGATACTTGTAAGCCCACTTCAAAGATGCCACAATGATAAATCCATTTGATCCCAAACCTAGGAACATTAGGAAGACCCCCTCTGCACCAGTTGGTTCTACAACCTAAGGAGTGGTCAACAACGAAGCTATAAACATTGTGGGGAACCAGGGAGGGAACCGTCAAAACCAGTTCAGAAACCCACCATAGAACCTTTCCTATTACCCCCCTCAACAACAGGTTAGGCCACAACAACCACGACAACCACAAAACCCCCCTCAACCAGTAGCACAACCCCAGCAACCTCGTCAACCTACCTACAATAGGGCACCACCACCACCCAATCAAGCACAAAGAAGGGGAGGTCCTAGGAGAGAGAATTACCGACAACTCCCTCACTCCTTGACCGACATCTTCAATGTACTTATGGCAGAAAAACAGTTGGAATTGCACAAGGAAAGAGAGGTTTGGCCAGCAAACGCAGATATGTCCTGATACTGTGCTTACCATCGGTACCCTGGTCACACCGTAGAAGTGTGTTTTTAATTCAAGGATTACATCCACGATTTGAATGACTAAGGCATCATAGATTGGGCTCAAATGGGGGAATGTATACATGCAATGAAGGCTAGGCAGCAACAGCGGCAGCGCCCACCAGCTCAACCTCAACAACAACCCGGCTTGGGGATTGTTCAGAATCCGCTCCCATTACATGCTCCCGCTCCAGCACCAGCACCAGCACATCCAAACCTAGGAATTTCTCTAGTACACTCCATTGTCCAGGGAGATGCCAACCGTGCTCAAGGTTGGCAACTAGAAAACCAAAATGCAACCATGCTGGTCAACCCTACTAGGAACCATCATAGACAAATAATCCATGCACCTTCTACTCCACAACTACCACAAAGCTCAATAACCCAACCACTGGCCGCCACTTCTTCTCGCCGACTCATCATTATGCCAGCCCCCTCCTTAACTATACCTCCTTCAACCATTGTTACACACCGGCCCTTGCTCATCCGACCACCACAATCACCACCAAACCTGAACCCCCAGCCCACGAGCTCTACCACTCCAAAACCCCAATCTATCATACCACCAACCCCACAACCTACCACATTACTAACACCTTCATTAAATTCATCAACCACTCCTGCACCCCGGCCTCTTCTTATCAGGCCACTAGTATCACCATCACTACCACCTCCAAATCCTACCCCTCTACCCACTAACCCAATCATCCCAGAACCACCAATCCCATTGTCTACCATACCTGCACCTACACCACCTGTTCCCACCCCAGTTAACCCATCACCTCTACCCAACCGCCAAATAGCCCTGGTGCTTCGGAGTGGGAGGATGTTCCAGTGGCTCTTTCCCCAAGCCGGTACTCAACCGCAGGATCCGGCAGAGGAAGAACAAGTGGAAGAACCATTGTCAGGCACGGTGTATGATTTGTTGAAACATTTAGATAAGACATCAGCCCGTATTTCCATACTTGAGTTGATCAAAAGATCAAAGGTGCACCAAGAGATTCTACAGCAATATTTGCAAAGGGTCATGGTGAGTGAAGATCTACCACCTGAGAAGATCACTACAGTGTTAGCCCCTAGAAGTGAGCACTCAACACTCTCTTTCTCTCAGGAGGAATTAGCAGATCCAGAGGTTAGGAGATATGCTTTGCATGTGGCTGTTATCATCTACAATATCGAAGTGAAATCATGTTTGGTTGACACTGGACCTTCTATCAACGTTATGCAACCAGAAACTTTGCAGTGGTGCGGTATTTCTCAACAACAAATCAAGCCATCTTGTGCCATGGTGATGGCCTATGACAACTCCAAGAAGTCTGCACGTGGGGTGGTCACTCTAGAGGTTAAACTTGGCCATGTACGGTCACAACGGATTTTCATGTTCTAGAATTGGATCCAACTTTTCAGGCTATACTTGGGAGGCCATACTTGGAGGCAATAGGAGTTGTGGCTTCAACAAACCACCAGTGCATAAAGTTTCCCTTTAAAGGACAAGTGGTCAAGGTGACTAGCATGCCTATAAGGGATGAGATGAATGATGCTACTTTTACATCACCCCTAGGACTGTCAATACAACCCCAGATCTCAGTGGGAGAATTGCCAGAAGTCAGATGCATGACAGCCTCTCTACCTGACACAATGGGATGGCGGATGATGATGAAACTGAGCTATCAACCTGGAAAAAGTTTAGGCAAGGATCTTCAAGGGATCACTCAGCCGATTCAAACTGTGAAAAGGCCACGCAAGCAGGGGTTGGGATATGAAGAGGATTCCATCCCAAGGAGGGTCTTCCTGCCAGGATATGCCATGGGACTCCATACATTCTTTATCAAAGGGGAGACCATGATGATGGCTGAAGATGACAAGAGTTCCATGATAGCTGTCAAGAGAAGAAAGGCTCCAGATGAAGAAGAAGACTTGGAAGACCTGTGCTTATCTTTGACTTGTTTGTTCTCAAGTGGGGAAGAGCGCCAGGAACCACTCAAGGGCAGACCAATCTTGGATCATCTGGTTGAGCATGCCACCCAAGTCAGAACCATTCCGCGAGGCCCAAATACAACAATCCCATGTTTGAACCTCATACCATTGTTTCTAGATCTTTTGGATGGGCTTACGGGCCCATTTACCCACTTTGGGCCCATGTGCCATCTTAAGCCTTCTATTCTCACAGGGCTTGCTTGCCCATCTACTTCCCTCATCAACTTCATAACTGAGGGTTCTTTCTAGCATGGGCTCACATGTCCATCCATTTCTAAGATCAGGTCCACGTACCCGTTTACTTTTTTCATTAGTTTTGGACCCATGTGTCCACTTTCTGTTACCATTGGGCCCATGAGCCCCTTTTTTCCCTTTACCCTTAAGTTTTTCTTTCTATTAATTCAGTCATCTTCTAGCAAATCCCGAGTCATGCTGACTCATTCTATCTTTTTACTTGAAAATCCCAAAAAAAACATCTTTTCTGAAACTCACATTTCCATCGAGGAGATGTCTCTACTCATCCCAGAGGGTGCTCCTAATCAGGGATCCCTTTTTTCTGAATCATTGATCGATTTGCTCGATCCTCCTTCCACTGCAAATACCACCTTTCTAGCTTTATCCTCAGTAGGTCAGGTTAAGTTAGGAAATAGGAAAGTCAGAGGTAAACAAGTTCAAACTAGGTATCTGCAACAGTTGGCAAAAAAATGCATAGAGTGTGCAAGGCTACCAAATTTTTAGAGAATACCATCCAGCTAGATGAAATCCGATATGAGGGTGAGCATAACATAGATCATACTTTGGGAGTACATGAGGTAGTATCAGAGAAAGATCCCAAATTTGAGGATGAAATTGAGGACTTGGCCGATGCATATGCATCTGGGCTTAGAAGATTTGAAGAACCATTAGCCACAGGGAATTAACCGACCAAGGAACTGAATTTAGGAACCCTGGATGATCCTAAGACTATCCTCATTAGTGCAAACCTCACTCCCTCAAAAGAACAACATTTGATCAAAGTTTTGGAAGAATATAAGGACACGTTCGCATGGACATATGAAGACATGACAGGATTAGATAATTCACTGGTTGAACATAGATTAACCTTGAAACCTGGAACTACCCCAGTTAAACAAAAGCTCAGGAGGTTCCACCCTGATATTGCACTCAAAATGAAAGAAGAGGTCGACAAACTACACTAAGCTAAATTTATTAAAGTTGTCCTATATCCGCAATGGGTTGTTAACATAGTCCCTGTTATGAAAAAGGATGGACGAGTTCGGATTTGTATATATTTCAGGGACTTGAACCGAGCGTGTCCTAAGGATGATTTTCCTTTACCTCATATCGATGTTTTGGTTGATAACACAGATGGATTTGAAATGCTTTCATTCATGGATGGCTATTCTGGATACAATCAGATCTGGTTAGCTGAGGAGGACCAAGAGAAGACCTCGCTCACTACACCTTGGGGAACATATTGCTATGTTGTCATGCCCTTTGGGTTAAAGAATGCTAATACTACATATCATAGGGCTATGATGGCTATCTTTCATGACATGATGCACACCCTTGTAGAAGTGTATGTGGATGATTTGGTTATCAAGTCCAAGAGTCGGGAAGATCATTCTGAAGTGCTAAGGAAAGTTTTGCAATGAGCTAGAGAATACAAGCTAAAAATGAACCCTAATAAGTGCACATTTGGAGTTTCATCAGGAAAACTACTAAGGTTCATAGTAAGTAAAAGGGGCATAGAGATCGACCCAAACAAGGCCAAAGCAATCATTGGTATGCCTCCCCCGAGGAATATGAAAGAGCTTCTAGGATTGATTGGGAGGTTACAATTTGTCCGCCGATTTATCTCACAACATTCCCAAAGGTGTAAACCTTTCTATGAGTTAACCAAGACGGGGGCCGAGTTTAAATGGGATTCGAAGTGCCAGGAGGCATTTGATGGGTTGAAAACATACCTGGCAAGTCCCCCTATACTTAAACCACCAATTCCCGACAAGGCCTTGGTCCTCTATATTTCGGTTCTTGAAAACTCTCTTGGGGCAGTCCTTGCATAAGTTGATGAAGAAGGGAAAGAACGAGCTACTTACTTCTTGTCTAAGATGTTTGATGCTTGTGAGCTGAAGTACACTGTGGTAGAAAAGACCTGTGTTGCTCTTGTCTGGGTGGTTTAGAAACTCAAACATTATTTTCTTGCTCACCAAGTCAAGCTCATTACTCGTATCAATCCCATTAAGTTTCTGTTAGAGAAGACAGTCTTGACTGATTGGTTAGGGCAATGGCAGAGTTTCTTATCCCAATTTGATATCACTTATGTCCCACAGAAGGCAATCAAGGGCTATGCTATTGCTGAGCACCTTGCCCATCATCCCATACCCATCTTTGACCCATTCCGGTCGGAGCTCCCGGATGACGAACTAATGTCAGTCCGATTTTCCAATCTTTGGACATCATATTTTGACGGGGCTCTGAACTCTTATGGTAGAGGGATAGGTATAGTCCTTCTATCACCTGAAGGTGTCACCATTCCACAGGCTTTTCAGCTTAACTTTCCAGCAACCAACAACATAGCTGAGTATGAAGCCTTGCTGGCCGGGCTGGAGGCTACTCATTTCCATGGTGCCACCGAACCGAGGGTGATCAATTGATCCTATGCCAGGTCCTATCTAAATATCGAACTTCCCATCCAAACCTCAAACCCTACTAGGAGCTCACCACCTTCTACATCAAGCTATTCTTCAAACTCACCTTTGTCCATGTACCCCCTTCTCAGAATATCCTCACCGATGCCTTAGCTTCACTAGCTTCATCTCTATCTGTCCCGCTAGGCAGGCTAGTGCGGACTATCCACATATGTAAGAGGACAATTCCAACAATTGAAGATGGACGTTTTCTAAAGGTTAAGGAGAGGTTCAACAGAAAGGAATACTTATAACATAAAAAAGAAATATCCTTAATTGAGTTGGAAGAATTAAAAGAAGGTGAGAGACCTTGGTATGATGAGATTGCGAGGTATTGCCAAGATCAGTCATACCCGCCTGGATCAACCACCAAGGAAAAGAAGGCAATTAGAAGAGTATCCCAGAGGTATACAATCCTAGGAGGAGTGCTCTACAAGAGAAGCCTAAGTGGAATCTTACTCAGGTGTCTTGATGAAGAAGAAGTCGAGTTGGTGCTGAAGGAAGCACATTCTAGAGTTTGTGGTGGTCATGTGAATGCCCAAGCCCTTGTTAAGAAAATCATCCGACAAGGGTATTATTGGCCAACTCTAGAAGAAAACTGCTCCATATTTGTCCGGCACTATCATTCATGCCAACTCCATGCCGACAAGATTCATTCTCCCGCATCTTCCCTTGATCCAATTCATGCCCCATGGCCTTTCGCCATGTGGGCTTTTGATATCATTGGCCCCTTGAGTGACCTCAACTCCAAAATGCGCTCAAAATCATTCATTCTGACGGCAATGGAGTACTTCACAAAGTGGGCGGAAGCGGAAGTATTCGTGGAGATTAAAGCGTTAACAGTCTGCTCCTTCATCAAGTGCAACATCATTGCAAGGTTTCGGATCCCCAACGACATCATCACCGATAATGGACCACAATTTCTCTCTCAAGATCTGTGTGATCTTTGCAACAGGTATCGCATTTCATTGCATCATTCATCACCATACTATCCTCAAGGCAATGGTCAAGCATAAGCCACCAACAAAACCTTAATCAAAATCATCAAGAAATCTTGTATGTCTAGCAAGTTTGCGGACTGGCCTGATAAGATTGTAGATGCTCTATGGGCTTATCGTACTTCTGTAAGGACTCCTACTGGACAAACCCCGTATGCTTTGGCATATGGGATGGAAGTAGTGGTCCCCTATGAAGTATTACTTCCATCTCTCCGTGTTCAACTCGACAGGGATATTCCTGTTGATGAGAGACAAGAATCTCTCCTTGCACAGCTTGAACTCTTGGATGAAAGAAGGCTAGCCACCGCCAAGCATGCCCAAACTTATCAGAATAGACTTAAAAGGTTTTATCAAAAAAGGGTGGTTGAGAGAAAATTTGAAATCGGTGAGATGGTAGTCAAACACATATTCGTTAAGCCAGGAGGTCCCCGCTCCAAGTTGCAACCTAACTGGAAAGAGCCTTTTGTAATCACTGAAAAGTATCTAGGTAATGAATATGAATTGACTAATGCAGATGAATAAAAATTGAATCATCATTGGAATGGAGTTTACCTCAAAAAGTACTTTCCATAAAAATGGAGAAACTGTTGGTAAAATCTCAAGTCATCGATCCTAGGTTGTTCATGAGAAGTCAAGGGTAGGTACCATCCTACACGCACAACACTTCCTGATCCTAGAATCCAGACAACCTGACATTTGCGAAAGGCAAGGTAGAAATCTAGAAACAGAAGGAGTACCCTTACCTTATTCTTTTCTACTCGGTCTAAGATAGGGAGAGAAGATTAGAGAGGGGTAGTATCGAGAACACTCGCCACCCTAGTAGGAGGCCATCTCAGAGGGAGCAAAAGGGTGCCAAAAGATGGGCAATGAACCCCTCAGGTTAGAAAAAGAAAAATGATCAACCTTTCTGAATGAGTACCCAAAATGATAGTCAAGGCAAAAGGCACTAAAAGATGGGCAATGTCCCCACGGGTCAAAAAACCTGTCTAAATATGTGCCACATAGAAAAGAGAAAAAAATAGGAAAGACCCAAAGAGGCCGAACCCCATTGGGCAATTTGAGTGAGAGTAACGAAATCCCTCTTAACATCTCCAAACCCTATCAAGGACTTCCTCTATACTCTTCCTTCTTAAACCCCTTGGGTAGGGTAAACTAACCAAATCTAGGTGGAATCCAAGCCAATTAAAGGAAGAAGGTTTAGAAAGATTCTAGGTAGGGAACTTTATTTTTGCACGTGGCATCTACCACTTGAGTCTTGACAAACCCCAAAGATCGATGAACTGTCTCAAATACCAGCATTTTCCCAACAAAAAAGTGAATATTTCAAAAAGTCCAAAAAAATGAATATTTCAAAACCCCAAAAAAGTGAATATTTCAAAAATCCAAAAAAATGAATGAATATTTCAAAAATAAAAAAAAGTTGAATATTTCAAAAATAAAAAAAATGAATATTTTTAAGAAAACCCTAAAAAAAATGCTCAGTCATGATCGTTGCCTCAGTTGCATCCATGTTTATTTGACTGTCATGCATATTTCCATTCCTGCATTGCATATCCATTTTGCTTTAATTACCTTGTTAAGAAGGTTCTTCCCTTTGACCTAAGTCAAAGTTGACGGTAATTGGCAAAGGGATGAGTCATGGTGAAGATCTAATCCTCTTTTATCAAGTGTTTTAGGCATTTCAATGTAAAAGGGAAGGATTCTCACCACGGTAGGTAAGTTCTCTTAACCCTTACCCCCATTTCATTTTAGTCATTTGTTTTATTCCACCTTGTTAAGAAGGCTTCTCCCTTTGACTCAAAGTCAAGCCAAATAAAAAAAAGGCAGAGGGATGAGACATGGATAGAATTGATCCTTTTGTTAAGTGTTTTTAGGCACTACATAACAAGGAGGATGGATTCTCCCCATACAGGTAAGTTTTCTTAACCTTTTCCACATTCGTTTTCTTTCACTCTTTATTTTTCGCCATGTTAAGAAGGCTATGCCCTTTGACAAAAGCAAAGGGCCAAGCCACCATGTTATACTAATCAAAATTGTCGAAGTTGTTGCAAACACAACCAAAACAAGCCAAGTAGACACAAACATTGATCCATTCATGAAGCAAGATACAAGACAAAAGCCTGAGACAATGATACTGGACATACAAATCAAAACCTACTCATCCCTACACTCAGGAGAAGAAACTAAGTAGTCAGCCACACTCGGAGTCTGGCTTCTCTCTGGATCAACTCCGCCCCGTACTGTACAGCCTCGGCTATGGTGCGAGTTGCTCTGGTGGGTCCGCGTGCCACTCTGGTGGCTGCCACTCTGATGACTGCCACTCTGATGGGTGCCACTCTAATGGGTCCGGCTCCGAGTAGACTGACGGGCCATCTCACGGTGAAAACATAGTTCTGCCTGGGTGGAAACAAGATCAATCTGCGTCTGGTACTGCCTCTGCTCCATGGCATGGATTGCGGCGTCTCGCTCACAAAGGGCAGCTGTATGCTGGGTCTCTGCCTCACGAAGAGCTTCAAAGTGGCGCTGGTCACGCGCAAATAGCTCTGCATCAAAGTCCAATCGAAGCTGAGCCATCTCAAGAGTAGGCACCCGGGCCTGCAACTCAACCTCCAAGGCCTGGATCCTGGAAGAAGACTCCGAAGAAGAAGTAGCAACTGATCGCTCCAGTGCAGCCACCTACAAGCAATGTATAAGGCTTAGACAGTGAAAGAACAAGTTTGGTGGCAACTATCAAGATATTACCGTGATCTCCTCCTCTGCCAAAGACTGTTTCACGGCAGCTATCTCATCTCGTAGGGCTCTCACCTCCTCCTCAGAAGAAACACCCTCTGAGCGGGCCATGCGCTGCAAGTACATAAAGCAAGTCAAACATCTGGCAGCTTAATTGAAGAGCACAAGACACACACATACCTCTGCCTGTAGAGCTACCTTCGAGAAGGCCACCTCCTCCTCCAGCTCGCGAATCTGTGCTCGATATTGGGTAAGCATGCCCCGGGAATCCTGAAAAGAAGAAATTTTTCAGACAAGGCAATGCATTGATAACAAAAAGACAGATACAAAAGGCTAACCTGGCCAACATAGTCAAAAAGATGACCGTAAGCCACACCATAATGGCGAGTGAACTCTGTGTCATCCACGGTAGTCGAGAAAACCACGGTGCCCTCAGCCTCCCAGTCCTCCAAGGCAGATTGGTACCGGGCTGCCCAATTTACTGAGTGTGTCAACCCCTTTGTGCTATGGCTGTGTCTGGACGAAAGAGGTGGGCACCACTCCTGATAACTGCCGAATGTCCTCATCACGAGGCAAACCCAGAGTGGCTCCACCTCATTCAGACAATGAAGGTAAATGTTGTTGTCAAAAAGATGAGCACCCTTCACCACCCACTTGGCACTCTCATCGTCGGTAGTTAGATACGGGTGCCAGCATACCTACAAGAAAGAAAAAGGATCAGTAATTAGCAAATAAAAGCAAGGACGAACAGGGAGACGTACCCGTGCAGGAGAAAGACCCAACAGCTCACCTCGAAGATGAAGGAGCTGGTGTGCGTGGGACGTAGTGTCACGGATGGTGTACCAACGCGCCATCAAAGGCAGGCGAAATGGGTGATCTATTCGGCCTCGGCCTAGTAGAATGTAAAGGTAACTCCACACCTGAAATTAACACTTTGCTGGTACAAGTATAGCTTGCAACAGGAAAGCAAGTCACAGAAAGAGAAATACTTGAAGAAAAGGTGTGAAGCCGCCCACTGAGACAGTACCACTGTCGGGAGAGAGAATGGCAAACAGATGTGCGAGGACCGCTGCACCCCAGGCATAGTCGTTGATGGACTCCATGTCGGCCAGGATCGGAAGGAACCGTAGGTGAACCTTCTCGGTCTTGTTGCCCAGCAACAAGCGACAGAAAAAGAAGAGCATAAATCGGCGGAGATCCCGATCCACCTCCGCTAATCTAGAAGGACCGCATAGTGTCGCAGATACCTGACGAATCAGGCGATCCTCAAAGTCCTTGGTCACCTCGCCCCGCTGCATCTGAGCCTCTGTCAGGCCCACTAGCTCAAGACACTCCTTCCGAGTGATCGACAGGACTGCCTCGTCATGTGACCGAGGCGGGGAGTAAGAAAGAAGCGTCGCTGCCATCTCGGCGTAGTTACCATACGTGCAACTAGTGACGGTGCGTCCATAGACCCGCAGCCCCGTGATATGGGCCACGTCCTCCAGAGTAGGGACCATGTGCCCCCAGGGAAGAAGAAATGAACAAGTCGCGGCATCCCAACGATCTCTCACAACCTAGATTAGAGCCAAGTCCTCCCAAAGCACTGACAAATGTAAGACAGGACCAAATCCTATCTCATCCAGGTGGCGGCGTAGGAACGGTTGAAGACCTCGGTACGCCAATCGTACCAACTACCATGATATACACGATTCGATCCGTCCCTGCAAATGGAAAAGTTGTTCATGTCAAGAACTGATCACAAAGATGGTAGAGAGTTTATAGCCAGTTCAGAAGACATTTACATCGCACGGGGCTGCCGGCTCAGAAGGACCAGCCTCGTCGTCATGCACACGCGCACGTCGAACCCTCTTCGGCATCTATAGATTTCAAAATTGGTCAGTTTTCAATTTTAAAACAATCACCAATACAAGAATGCTGAAGCTGACATGTGCCCAGACTAGGGGCCCATGCGCCTTGGTCTGTGGGCACATGCGCCCTGACCCTAGGGCACACACCCTTGTGCCCTAGTTTGAGGGCACATGTGCCCTGACTTGAGGGCACATGCGCCCTGACTTGAGGGCACATGCCCTTGTGCCCTGGGTTGAGGGCACATGCGCCCTGACCCCAGGGCACGTGCCCTTGTGCCCTTGTTTGAGGGCACATGCACCCTAGTTCTAGGGCACATGGACCCTAGATGTACACAGATCTTCTTCTGACCCAAAAATAGCTCAAACGAACTCAAAATCGCATTAAATCACAGCCAAAACGAAGATAATGTAGAGATCTACATTTTCTTTAACTGAAGTACTGACCTTTGAACGCGATTCAGGCTCTGAAAGTGTGGAAGAAGTCAGAGTAGCTCTGGTGAAGAGAGGCTGCGAGTAGTGAAATAAATTGGTAAGGGTGGTTGGTCTATTTATAGAGGTAAAAATATGTCAAAATCATGAAAATTTTAAAAATTACCTTGTCACTCTGGAAATTAAGCTGATCACAACTCCACTAAGAGACTCTCAAACAGATTTCTGAATTGCTCAGAAAAATTCACCGAAAAAAATGCATGTTTTAACTTCATAAGAAATTCATTTCTTACTATTAAATCTTGCAAATCATAGTGTAAAATAGCTATTTTCCATGCATTATTTTGGTCATGCAATGACAATTTTCCAGGCATAAGATAAAACTTTGTGAATTTTTTTATTGCAAATTGACATGACAAAATTCATTTTATACTCATAAATGACCAAAATTTGTTTGACAAGCTAGAAAAGAAAATAGAAATAAAAGGATGATCTAGTACAAAGAATCTGCAACTGAGAAAGATAGAGACGCTGGTCTTCTGGACTCTCCTCGGTAAGCATGCCTGGACGCTGTAGCCGGCTCATACTCCACAAGGCAATAGATGTCTTAGCTTCCTCCGTGTCTTCATCTGTATCAAGCTTCCTGTCTTTGATAGGAGTCAAGTGTGAAAGCACTGGCAGTTCATGGCGAGGCAAACCAATCTGAGAATGACACCTGTGTGGATTGTACAGAACAAAAGCCGAGCCAGTAACCAATCGAAGATCCACGCTAGGAGCAAAATAAATCTGAACATCTCTCTGTTGTATAATGACCGGACTGTGCACAAAGCCTGAATGACTCATGGAAGTAAGATGGATACGCCAATCTGTCCGTTTCTTCAATGAAGCACATTTGTTGGAAACTGTGTCAGGAAAACCGAGAGCTACAGCATATGGGAACAAAGGATTGCGCCAAAAAAGCCGTGAAGTGGTAGTAGCACTGCCTAATGGATCAAACTTGAAGTGAAGATCTGCCCAGCAAGCAAACAGAAGAGCACTACCAATCATAGGATGTCCCACGCAAGCAGAAGACAAGCCACAGTTGTCGACTCTGAAAATTCGACGGGGTCCTCTCCTTTTCAGGGAAGTCCGTGAACCCAGATTGTCACCTCAAGAGGGGATGAGAAAAGAAAGGAATAAAAAACTCGGAAAGCAACTCTCACCTCGGTCCCACACTCACATTGATCCCCGAACTTTCATCCCTTGGCGTCGCTCGATCACCAAAGAGACGGTTCGGGTCATGTGGGAGGAAGGTGAGAAGAAATAAACGTGGTCGCCAGGAACCGTGGGTTCCGATTTATAGAATTAAAATGACCGTGTGTACCTTAGCGTGAAGAATGTGAGTTAAAGCTTCTCCTTCTTCGGCCGGCCGATGAAGAAGAGTCCTCAACGCGGTGGGTGCTTGATATTCTGTGCAACTAGACAAATAAACAAGTGAAAGAGATAATTAGAACTAGACAAAGTGGAGTATATGTAAAGAGAATAACATAAAACACACAATTGACTAGAAACTGACCGGATTCGGGTTATCTCTAACCCCCTTTTTTATTTTCGGAATAACAGAGTAAAAGTAATGCAAAAAAATGTAAAAAAAATGATAGGAGGATGGAGAATCACTAAACAAAGAGATAGGAAAAAGAATTGAAAGATTCTGAGTTGAATAGAGGAAGATATAGCCAAATCTGTGTTGTCGAAAAAGCCGAGCAGCAGTCCAGGATCTGCCAGGCGCGACTTTGCTTCTGCGCTCGTCACGACCAGCACCGACCTCGGAATCAAGTGCCGTCGATTGGAAACTCAAGAAGACTTGGAGAGGAAGAACTTTTATGAAGAGA
Organism: Cryptocoryne crispatula var. balansae; assembly: GCA_036172225.1. NCBI lineage: Eukaryota > Viridiplantae > Streptophyta > Magnoliopsida > Alismatales > Araceae > Cryptocoryne > Cryptocoryne crispatula. The sequence goes on from CM069934.1 coordinate 10,158,316, forward strand.
GCTCAGGCATAAGACGTCCACACACTGCTGTAGAGGCTGAAGAAGAGAGACTGGGCAGATCACCTGTAGAATAGCCTTCCTCTCTCTTGAACCGACTTTTCTCTCTCTAAAAACTCAAAATTCTCTCTCTAAAAATCACAAAATTGATGCAGGAGGGTGCTAGGACGTCTTGAGATGCTTGGGGAGTCGTGCTCATGCTTTTGGAACGACCAGAATCAGAGTCCTTTTATAGGAGAACAGGCGGTCTAATCGAAGCTAAAAAATAGGGATAAATGCGCCCTGGCCCTGGGCGCATGCGCCCTGGTGCCAGGCGCATGCACCCCACTGAGGGGCGCATGTGCCCCCCAGGGAGGGCGCATCTTATCATCTCCGAAAAATTCGATCTTATCCGGTCCGTCGGTTGAGCAGTAGAGTCCCGGTGAAAAACTGGTTCCCACGTGCCTCAAAGGTGGGGCGCATGTGCCCTCAAGTGAGGGCACAAGGCCACGTGCCTCACTGGTAGGGCGCATGGCCATGTGCCCTAGGTCCCGGGCGCATGTGACCAGGAACCCGGGCGCATGGGACTGGTTTCGCGCGTCTTTCTTCCGGAAGCCATTGCGAACACTCCCGGACTCGGAATTCGACGCCGTTTGTTGCGTTGGAAAGATAACAGGCTAAAGAAGCTTTATATAGCATCGGATCAGCCATCACACCCTCCAAAACTTCAGAATTTTATCTGGAAGTTAGGGCAATGAACAGAAGGTCCGATACTGATCAAAAATGACTTTGACGGCAAACCGGAAAGCACGGAATGCAACAAAACTTGTCCGGAGTGTGAATATGACCATAACCTTCAATGCATGATCATTAGGCATTGGTCATTCAGCCAATTTCCGTGTTCACACGATTTACGTGCAGCTTTCGCTCGGAAATTACGGCTTTTTAGCGGAAAATTTTGGAAAACATCCGATTTCGTTCGGCGAAGCTCCAAATCAACTTACAAGGACCCGGCATCATCATATGATCAATCATGCATGTTACCCTATAAAACATGAGTTTTATGCTCTGAATTAGGCGAATTTGGCGTGTCTACAACAGTAGAGAAAGCCAAGCACTGAAGGACCAAGCCTCTTGCCGCACTAGATTCCACGAATACACGAGAGTTGTCCCTACTCCAGAAAGCCATCTTCTGTGGGAAACAAGAACATGGCAGCAAGGCAAGTAGCAAAACCCTTGGATCCATGAAGAAGCTGTCTCATCAAGGCCGCGAGAAGACAAAGTAGAGATGGTCCAAGCTGCCAGTTTTTGGAGATGGATCCATTTTCCAGTGATGAGGGAGTTGATTTACTCTGTCTCCACGAAATCATGCAAGAACTCAAGGCAAGACACTGATCTAGAAGGAATAAACATGCTTGCAATCTCACCTTTTCTAGTACACGGTAGTCCAAGAAACAACTCTGCTTCTTCTAGCAAGATGGTGCATTCAAAAGAGTTAAAGACAAAGGTGTGAGTGTCAGGATGCCATAACTCTGCTAAAGAACCCATCAATCCAAAGTCCAAGTGATATTCCGCATAGTGTTTCGCATGAACCAGAAGATCGATCAAGCCCCAGCCACTCAGGATTGATTTCACTGACAAATGAAGCACTCCAAGCAGATCTTTAAACCAAACAGGTGAACAGAATCTTCGAGGACCTAGGAAAAGAGGGTAATTCTGCATAAAACCATCAAAATATGTTGTCAGGTATTTGCACTTTTTATGAAAAAAAATTTGTCCAGGGGTAGGGTGCATGTGCCCTCACATGGGGGCACATGGCCAGGTGCCTCACCCCAGGGCGCATGGACTTGTGCCCCCGATCGGGGGCACATGGACCTAAATTTTTGAAAATTCAAAAAAAATTCAAAAAAATCACAATCAATAAACAATAATTTTTTCTTACCAGATTTGCTAAAATCCTCCCCTTCACATGCCCTGGAATGCTTGAAATTGCTCTTCCCAGGAAAAACACATCTTCTTAGAAGGAGGAGCCATTTGAACAGAGATAAGACCAATTTTCGAGTTTAAGAGAGTATTTATAGGAGAGGATTAATCCAATTTTGAGTCAAATTCGGATTTCAAAAAGTTTTTCTGAGGGTAGGGCGCATGTGCCCTCATCTGGAGGTGCATGGCCTGGTAACCTAACTTAGGGCACATGGCCAGGTGCCCTACCCAAGATGATGAACCTACGAATTCGAGGACTCCTCACCGCATTGAGGGTTGGTTACATCCTTTATCCTTTATTTTTCATCTCTCGTGCCAATGGCATGTCTTTTACCAATTAATTATATGAGGTTTTGATAGAACATGAAAGCGATCTAAAATACTTAGAGAGATTCATTTTGCTGGATCGGGTACATAAGCGTGTCTATATCTACACCTTGATGCCACCTTTTCAGTCCATCACCATTCCATTCCACTACATTCATCTACGCTCACTTGCATTCCATTACAGTTCACTCCGAATCACTCCACTTCGTTATATGTCATTCCCTTACAAAGCCAACATCAAGGTGAGGCAAGTTGTAGACATGCCAAATTCGCCTAATTCAGAGCATAAAACTCATGTTTTATAGGGTAACATGTGTGATTGACCTTAGAATGATGCCGGGTCTTTTAAAGTTGATTTGGAGCTTCGCCGAACAAAATCGGATGTTTTCTGAAGTTTTTAGCAAAAAGCCATAATTTCCAAGCGAAGGCCACACGTAAATTGTGTAAACACGGAAATTGGCTGAATGACCAATGCCTAATGATTATTCATTGAAGGTTACAGTTATATTCACACTCCAGACAAGTTTTGTTTCATACCGTGCCTTTCTGGTTGGCCGTCGGAGTCATTTCGACCAGTATCGGATTTTCTGTTCACTCTCCTAACTTCCAAACAAAAATCTGAAGTTTTAGAGGGTGTGATGGCTGATCCAATTCTATAGAGAGCTTTTTCGGCCTGTTATCTTTCCAACGCAACAAACGGCGTCGAATTCCGAGTTCCGGAGTGTTCGCAATTGCTTTCGGTAGAAGAACGTGCAAAACAGTCCCATGCGCCCAAGTCCTTGGTCACGTGCCTCAGGGGTAGGGCGCATGGGCACGTGCCCTGGGTCCTGGGTGCAGGGACTTGAGGGCACATGCGCCCTAACTTGAGGGCACATGCGCCCTACCCTTGAGGCACGAGGGAACCAGTTTTTCACCGGGACTCTACCTCTGAACGGATCGGACCAGATAAAATCGAAAATTTTGAAAAGACTGGACGTACCCTCACTGGGAGCACATGCGCCCCTCAGTGGGGCGCATGCGTTCTGGGGTAGGGCGCAAGGCACCCTATTTTGTAGTGTTGTTAAGTCCGGTCATTTTCCTATAAATAAAGTCCGATTCCGGTCATTCCAAAGGCATGTGCACGACCCCCCAGGCATCTCAAGACATCCAAGATCCCTCCTGCATCCATTTTGTAAATTTTAGAGAGAGAATTTCAAGTTTTTAGAGAGAGAAAAGTCGGTTCAATAGAAAGGAAGGCTAGTCTGCAGGTGATCTGTCAGGTCTCTCTTCTTTGGCCTCTACAGCAGCGTGTGGGCATCTACCTCCCAATCTCTCTTCATAAAAGTTCTTCCTCTCCAAGTCTTCTTCAGTTTTAAATTGACGGCACATGATTCCAAGGTCAGGGCTGGTCGTGACGAGCGCAGAAGCAAAGTTATGCCTGGCAGATCCTGGACTGCTTCTGGCTTTTTTCGACAACCCAGATTTGGCCATATCTCTCTCTATTCTTATCAAAATATTTCTGTTATTTTTTATATATCTTTGTTTAGTGATTATCCATCCTCCTATCATTTTTTTTTACATTTTTTGCATTATTTTTAGTCTGTTAATACGAAAATATAAAAGAGGGGTTAGAGATAACCCGAATCTGGTCAGTTTCTAGTCAGTTGTGTGTTTCATGTTATTTTGTTTACATATACTCCACTTTGTCTAGTTATAATTGTCTTTTTCACTTGTTTGTTTGTAGTTGCATAGAAAATCAAGCACCCACGCGTTGAGGACTCTTCTTCATCGGCCGGTCGAAGAAGGAGAAGCTTTGACCCACACTCTTCATGCTAAGGTACACACGGTCATCTTTAATTTCATAAATTGGAACCCGCGGTTCCTGGTGACCACATGTCTTAATTTTCTTCTTCTCACCCTCCTCCCACATGACCCGAACCGTCTCTTTGGTGATCGAGCGATGCCAAGGGATGAAAGTTCGAAGATCAATGTGAATGTGGGACCGAGGTGAGAGTTACTTTCCGAGCTTTCTTCTTTCTTTCTCATCCCCTCTTGAGGTGACAATCTGGATTCACGGACTTCCCTAAAAAGGAGAGGCCCCATCGAATTTTCGGAGTTCACAATGGGTTCCTCGCCGAGTTTGGATTTCAACTCGTATAACAAGGGAATGAAGTGATGGGTTCCTTGTCGAGTTTGGATTTCAACTCATATAATAAGAGAATGAAATGATGTGTATGTTCTTTGTCAAATGTGATTTTCAACTTGTGTAACAAGGAAATGAAATGGAAGGTTTTGCCGAGTGTGAGTTTCAACTCGTATAATAAGGAGATGAAATGGGAGTTCTTGTCGAGTTTGGTTTCAACTTGTGTAACAAGGGAGTAAAGTGGAATGCTCTTTGTCAAGTATGAGTTTCAACTCATGTAAAAAGGGAAAGAAATGAAATGTTCCGTGTCAAGTTTGAGTTTCAACTCATGCAACAAGGGGAATAAATGAAATGTTCCTTGTCAAGTTTGAGTTTCAACTGTGTAACAAAGGAATGAGATGAAATGTTTCTTGCTTCAACTCGTGTAACAAGGGAGTGTAGTAGAAGGTTTTTGGTGGGCCACCAAGATCGAAGTGATTAAAATGGTGGGGAATTTTGTTGGTCCATTGAGCTCAGATTGATCAAGATGGTGGGGATTGCCATGGCTAGAAAGACTGAAATGGCGAGATTGTGCAAGAGCAGTGTAGGGTTTTACCCTTTATCCCTTCCAAAGTGAAATATGAGACTTCCCTTAAATTTTATGGGTGGGAGGTGGTCTTCCTTGTCGCCTCAGGTATGGTCTTCCTGGTACATTTCTACTATTGGGTAGATGTGTTTATGGGAGCCACTTCGTCATTGGCAACTCAGACCACCACCCTAATAAAATTAAGGAGAAGAATTGTCCATCTTGTTAGGTTGGAACTTGCCCTAGTTGATATTTTTTTGTTGTTTTTTATTAACATGACTACTTCTTTGCGGAGTTTTCACCTAGGCTAATCCCTTTTGGATTTTACCTATGCATCACGTGGTGGGATTTTCACATAACAAGGTTATCCAATTTTGCTCAAGGTGCCTTCGTAGGTTTTCACTTTGACTGGATGTTTTAACATTTTTGCTCTTGGCCACCATTATGTTTGGTCAACCAAGTCCGTCAGGCATCCCTATGTTTAGCCCATTTTTTTTTGAAAGATGGCGGCCTAGTGATTGGCCCCTAGGTGCCGACGTTGTAATGTGTCCACAACAGCATTGTTTGGTCGTTTGGCTCTATAGATCCAGTGATGGCAGTAGGCTGGTGGCCAGTTTGACTATGAGTCAATGGTCTAGAATGGACCACCGTCTCGAAGCCTCTGAAGTGTTGTCAAGGTGACTAGCTCCTAAAGTATTTGTATTTGGCCTTCAAGTCCGCGTGCTACTCGTCTCTTGGGGACATCGTCGGGGAAAGCCAACAGGTTAAAAACCAATCCTTTTTGATAGGGCAACTCCAAAATGACAGACTTGCCATCGATGTGGTGAGGCAAGTTGAGCCATCGACCAAGTTAGAGAAGCCTTGGGATGTGATTCAAAAATGACCCTTGGTGTGGGCCGAGGTTGAGGTTTCGACCCGAAAGGGTCTATGTCCGAGTGGCATGGATGGTCAGGCTTGAAAGGTAGTTCCATTGGAGATTGTTAGTCTTTGATAGCCACATTTGTTTAAGGACCATGGCAGAGGGTCTAGTTCCTTGCCCTCGGTCAGTATGAGAGTCTATTGTCTGGGACTCTCGACAGAGTGTAGCTTGTTTAGGGAGCTTGCCCTGGTCTAGTTCCCCAAATGTACTTCACCTTTAGGGCAACAAGAATAGCCTAGGATGAATTGGCTGACCTTATGTTGCTATGAAGATGTGGTGGCTGGTGGTGCGCCATGCTGATGGCATAGTCAGCTTGTAGTCAAGTTTGGTAGCGAGGTTGAGGTGGGCTCACCAGTTATTTTTCCAAATTAAGAACCTTGTTGTGAATCATAGTCTCTAGGACGTCCTTGAACTGGTAGCAGTCCTCAATGGCATGTCCCACCATTCTGTGATAGGGACAAAAGTTAGCCTTCCTGCTTCTTTGGGCCTCATTGGGATGCTTCATTGGTGGTAAGCTGATCAAGTCATTCTCCATGCAGATGTTGAGCAGCTTCTTTAAGTATTCCCTATGGAAGGAATACGGTTTGGCCATGCGCTCTTCCCATGAGGCTCGTGGCCTTGGGTTGTTCAAAGTCTTTTAATGGGGCCACTGGAATATTTTTATTGCCCTTGGAGTTGTTCTTTCTTAAGGAGGTGACATCTATTGTTTTGATATACTAGGAAACTAGCTGCTTGTTGTAGACACGCCAAATTCGCCTAATTCAGAGCATAAAACTCATGTTTTATAGGGTAACATGTGCGATTGACCTTATAATAATGCCGGGTCTTTAAAAGTTGATTTGGAGCTTCGCCGAACGAAATCGGATGTTTTTCGAAGTTTTCCGTAAAAAGCCGTAATTTACGAGCGAAAGCCACACGTAAATCGTGTAAACACGGAAATTGGCTGAATGACCAATGCCTAATGATCATGCATTGAAGGTTATGGTCATATTCACACTCCGCACAAGTTTTTTTGCATACCGTGCCTTTCCGGTTTGCCTTCGGAGTCATTTTGACCTGTATCGAATCTTCTGTTCACTGCCCTAACTTCCGGACAAAATTCTGAAGTTTTAGAGGGTGTGATAGCTGATATGATGCTATAGGAAGCTTCTTCGTCCTGTTATCTTTCCAACGCAACAAACGGCGTCGAATTCCAAGTTCGGGAGTGTTCGCAATGGCTTACGGAAGAAGGACGCGCAAAAACAGTCCCATGCGCCCGGGTTCCTGGTCACATGCGCCCGGGACCCAGGGCACGTGCCCATGCGCCCTACCAGTGAGGCATGTGACCTCGTGCCCTCACTTGAGGGCACATGCACCCCACCCTGGAGGCACGAGGGAACCAATTTTTCACCGGGACTCTACCACTGAATGGACGAAACAGATAAGACCATTTTTTTCAGAAAAGATAAGATGCGCCCTCACTGGGGGCACATGCGCCCCTCAGTGGGGTGCATGCGCCTGGCACCAGGGCGCATGCGCCCAGGGGTAGGGCGCATTCAACTCTATTTTTTAGTCTTGATCGCGGCAGTTTTCTCCTATAAATTAACTCTGATTCTGGTCATTCCAGAGGCATGGGCACAACCCCCCAGGCATCTAAATACGTCCAACCTACCTCCTGCATTGATTTTGTGATTTTTAGAGAGAGAATTTCGAGTTTTTAGAGAGAGAAAAGTCGGTTCAAGAGAGAGGAAGGTTGTTCTGCAAGTGATCTGCCAAGTCTCTCTTCTTTGGCCTATACAGCAGTGTGTGGACGTCTACTGCAAGAGCTCTCTTCATCAAAGTTCTTCATATACAAGTATTCTTGAGTTTGAAATCAACGGAATTTGATTCTAAGGTTGGGGCTGGTCGTGACAAGCGCAGAAGCAAAGTCGCGCCTGGCAGATCCTGGACTGCTGCTCGGCTTTTTCGACAACCAAGATTTGGCTATATCTTTCTCTATTCAACTCAAAATCTTTCTGTTATTTTTCCTACCTCTTTGTTTCATGATTCTCCATACTCCTATAATTTTTTTACATTTTTTTTCATTACTTTTAGTCTTTTATTCCGAAAATAAAAAAAGGGGTTAGAGATAACCCGAATCCAGTCAGTTCCTTGTCAGTTGTGGGTTTTTATGTTATTCTCTTTACATATACTCCACTTTGTTTAGTTATAATAGTCTCTTTCACTTTTTTATTTGTCTAGTTGCACAGAAGATCAAGCACCCACCACGTTGAGGACTCTTCTTTATCGGCCGGCCGAAGAAGGAGAAGCTTTAACCCACACGTTCACGCTAAGGTACACACGGTCAATTTAATTTCATAAATCGGAACCTGCGGTTCCTGGAGACCACATTTATTTCTTCTCACCCTCCTCCCACATGACCTGAACCGTCTCTTTGGTGATCGAGCGATGCCAAGGGATGAAAGTTCGGGGATCAATGTGAGTGTGGGACCGAGGTGAGATTTGCTTTCCGAGCTTTATTCCTTTCTTTTATCATCCCCTCTTGAGGTGATGATCTGGATTCACGGACTTCCCTGAAAAGTAGAGGACCCCATCGAATTTTCAGAGCCGACATTTGTCTCTGTGATGGATTTGAGGAGGGACCACTAGGTACTCTCCCATGTCGATGACCTCATTACGAGTCATGGCTTCAACCAAGTCTTTGATTTGTAAGTACTTCTTAATTGGGTGCCCTATTCCCCTATGGTAAGGGTAGTAGTTAGGTTCCCTGGTCTTTTCAACCTCTTTAAGTCATCTCATCCGAGACAAGCTAATTAAGTTATTTTCCATGCACATGTCAAACAACTATCTTGTGCATTCCTGCGAGAAGAAGTAGAGCTTCAATGTATACTTCTCCCATGTGGACCTTGATGTAGAGATTTTTGGTAGGGGAGTCGTGGTGGCATTCTTGTCCCTGGTGTTATTGTTTCTTGATGAGGAGTTGCTTTCTGTGTTTTCACCACCGACTAGCAGTTGTTTGCCTCTTGCATGCTTTGACCCAAACATCACCTAGCAGGTCACTAACACAAGGACATTTTTGCTAGTGATGTAGAGTAGGCTGAGAATGACTTAATGTGTTGCATCTCTCCTCATGCTGAGACAACTTTAGGTCAATTAGTTGCTTAATCATAGCGCTCTGGAAGGGCTGCATGCACACTTGAGATGATGGACTTGGTGGCCAATCATGAGAAAGCATGCACACCTCATCTTTAGAGGGTTCCCTTTAGTTTAACTACTGACATTTGATGAGCCATAGTGGGGCCATTGGTGGTGACATAGGTTGAGCGACATTGGGCCTAGAGATCATAGGGGTTCCTAAATTTTGTGTTGATTGTGTTGGGAATAGCCCAGCATTGGCAAGGATGGCCTTGAGTAACTGATTTTCTCACCAAAGGCCTGCCGTCATCAAGTTAGCTAGTACGTTCCCTAGTGTGTTATATTGTGTTGTCTTATTTTTGCAAAGTGCTGCCCTCACCAAGAATGACAGGAGCCTATGATGAGGATGGCCCTGTGTCTGGGTTGTGGCCTATGTTGGAGTCATATAAGAGGATATCTTCTCCTTCAGCAGGCCCGTCAGAGGCTAGGGTTGTGTTTGTAGGCTCGTACACTCTCGTCTTGTTGAATGCTAGTCATATCTTCTATAGGTTTGACTAGGGAGAGTCCCGGGGGTGAGCGGACTCACGTGAAGTGTCCCGGTTTGTTGATCCTCCTGTAGACCATCCTCTAGCATGGCGTGGAAGATGCAAGATGAGTTGGTTGGGCCCAATCTTCATGTGGTTGAGGCTGTTGGGGAGGTGAAGGAGGAGGCTCGACTGTAAGTGGAGCCGACTGATGATGTACCACATTGACGATGAAGTTGGTTTGCCATAGGGGTAAGTTGTGTGGTTGTGGGAGCTATACTAGCTGATTTCCCAAGTTCAGAACCTTGTCTCTAATCAAGGTTTTGACAAGGTCTTTGAAGTAGAAGTAATCTTCGATGTTGTGCCCCAACAATCTATGGTATGGGCAGAAGTTTGGCTCTTGACTTTGTGTTGCCTCTTCAGGGCATCAACATATTGGCAGAGTGATCAAGCTATTCTCCATGCAAGTGTCGAATAACTTCCTTGTGTAATCTCGAATGAAAGAGGATGATTTCATCATACGTTCCTCCCATGTGGGCTTCGGTGCCAAATTAATGTTTGTCATCCACAAGGGAGCTATAGTAGCATTCTTACCCCATGTGTTGTTGTTTTTCTTTGAGGAGGAGGGTGTGATGTCAATTGTATTGACATCCCTAGAAATTTATTGCTTGTCTTTAACTGACTTTGGTCAAGCAGCTACCATCATGAAATTATCGACATTTAAATGTTCTATGTCCACAACTATGACGTTAAGGTCATCGAAGGACTGGATTTGTATCCTCAGCACCTTCTCTTGAATCTCAGCCTGGAGGCCTCTCTTGCATAAGATTACCACCTCCTCGTTCAAAGGTGGGTTGGCACACTTCATGCATACATCTCTCTAACAATGAATGTAGTCAATCGTTGACTCGTTACACCTCTATAACATATTAGTTAGCTCCACCAGGGTGTGTGGCCGCTCAGAGAAGCTAAACCTTTCAAGAAACTTTTTCTACATGTCAAGCCAGTCGGCTACTAACCTAGGCTTCAATCTAGAATACCACTCAAAGGTTGTGCCTGTTAGAGTGGTGGAAAAGTACTTAAGAAAATATGATTCACAGTGTGCTAGTTCACCCATATGTGTATGGTAGAGTGCCAAGTGCTCCCTAAGAGACCATGCTCATCAAACTTGAAACACTTGGGCACCTTGGAGACATCATAGGGAAGTCCGACATAATGGTAGTGTGGTGGGAATGGAACCTGATAGAGGCCCACCACACCATGTCTGTCATTGTGCCTGTTGAGTGAGCTCCAAAGGATCTTGGGTGGTGAAGGAGGTGGTGCCTGATATTAAGGTGCAATGAAGACCTCGTCGTCGATGTATGGCCTCAGGGCTAGCTACATAGGAGTGGCAGGGCATGGTAGTGCAACTAATGGCAACTCCATTTGGGTGACATGCAGCCCGTTAGAAGCCTCGACAACACCTGATGGTTGTGTTGATTGAGATTGGAGCATATTAGCATTGGCAAGGAGGGCCTGTAGCCGTTCATTCTTACACCAAAGGTCTTCTATCGTCAATGTTGGAGGCATGGCCTCACTCCTTTCATTCTACACAGTATCCTTGTTGTTGTGATGGCGCGTGGAATCAGTAATGGTAGCGGGTTGTTGACTAGCTTGGCTATGTATCACAAGCCTAAAATGGGCTACAGTCCGAGAACATTATGGGATGTTGTTAGAGTGATTAGTTCCCGTAGTGTAACATGTGAAAACCAGCCTTTGGCCTGCTAGCCTCTGTATTATTTGGTGTTTGGGGGCGTCTTCAGAAAACACCAGTGTCGACTCTGAAAATGGGTCCCAAGTTAGCACCTCAAAAGAGTAAGAGAAAAGGGAAAAACTCTCACCTCGGTCCCAAACTCACATGTAAGGAATCGTCCATTAAAATTTGGTGCAGCGGAAGCGACGATTCCTATGGGTTCCTTTAGAATCCGTCTCAATCAGAACCGAACGACGAAAACCGAAAACCGATCAAATCGGGTTCGAATATACCTGATAGAAATTCAAATAATCCCATGGAGAGGAAGGAGATGAGCTTCTTAAGCTCTACAAACCGTTCAAGTGTCTGGTCTCCAGCAGTATCCACACGAACTTCATCCACAGCAGGTTCTCCCTTCGCGCCGGCCTCGAGAACTCTTCCCGAGCGGAGCTCTATCGACCATGGACACCTTCTAGAGAGAGGATGAGTTAGGGAGGAGGCTAGAGACGTGGTTTTCACCCTTGGCTTGATGGGGTTTGGCTGAAACCATTAGTATTTATAGAGAATTATGGAATTTTTCATAAAAACCCAAAATCTCTATAAATTATGCCCTTGCCCCTGTACTTGTGGATAAGTCCTTTTGTGTGTGACCCACTAGGCCCAATAACCTATTTGGTTGAGGCCTAAATAAAATAGAAAAATTATATTTAATTTAATTAAATCCGTTATTCGATAATAGATTAATCGGCCTACCGATCATGAAGGGTACAAGCCACATCCCATGATCCCAAATGGCTATGGGGATAATCTCATCTCCATTGAGCCTTTCCATCATCAGTTACCATATGGATATAAACCCTCATCCATCCAATGTCCCGGTCGGAAAGGAGAACGGCATCGACTGTCAACTCCTTAGTGTACCGACTCTATAGGATCATGTACTCGGAATTGGATCAATTGGAAAACTCATTTTCCAATTATCCTATCTACCCTGGCCAGGGATTTAGAGTACTATCCCATAGGACATTCACTCTCACTTACCGAGAGTGGACGATCTCTTGTTGTCCGCTCAATTGCCTCCATTGGATTTTCCTTGTACCCCGATCCATCGCTATATAGGACCATCTAAATTGTGATCCATAAGTCAATGGTCAAAGCACAAGTTCCACCCAACAAGGCATCTTTGTCGACTCAGGTCAAAGGTCCAACCATGCAACCGTGATGACAGAAAACTCTGATAGACAGTTCGGTAAGATACCATTCAGGGTTTTTAATTCGGCCAGTTCAGTGAACTCATTCAACTAATGAGCACCTGTATGTGTATCTCAGTGTCTCCACACTAATGACCAATGAGATCGGTCATCCTCATCACATACACTAGTCTATCCGGATCCTTGATGTCCCGTCTCAAGTATCCTATGACTAGGAACATTTATATCAAATACCTCTAGATGATCAATCTCATTATCGTGATCTCATCATAATTTAATCATCATTGTATTTGATCAAGGACTTCATTATGATATTCGCATCTAATAAGAGCTTATAATAAAGATTTGCCTGATTAATTGAATGAGATATTTCTAGAAATGTCAAATCATATCATATATGATTGGCTTGTAGGGCATACATTTCTATCATCACATTGATCTCTAAATTTTCATCCCTCGGCATCACTCAAGCACCAGAGAGATGGTTCGGGTCATGTGGTAGGAGAATAAGGAAAATAAAAACTAAAAGGAATTGAAAATGTAAGAGAACTTGAAATAGAGGTAGAGATGAAGAAGAGTGGTTGCTAGGATCCATGGGCTCTGCTTTAAATTAAATAGAATGCATATTAAATAAAAGATGATTGTGTGTACCTTAGTGCAGAAATGGGTGTGCAGGTTCAATCTTCTCCTTCTTTGGCTGGCTGATGAAGAAGAGTCTTTAACCACTGCTTGCTTGATGTACTTGTGCAACTAAAAGACAAAAAGACAAGAAAACAAGTGAAAGAAGGATTAGAACTAAGTGAAGTGTAGTAACTATAAAGAAAGTGGCATGAAAAATGGCAATCAGAAACAAACTCATCGATTTTGGGGTTAGCCCTAACCCTTCTTTTGATTTTTTTATGATCTATGAGATGATGCAAAATTAAATTAAAAACATTGTATAAATGATGCTGGATGAATAAGGAAGAAGTAGAAACTTGAACGGGTCAAATCAGATCTAAATCGTGGAAGATATGACCGATTTGGTTGGCCTGCACACAGGCAGGGGCATGGAGGCCACACCCTAGGTTTGAGGGCACGGTGGGCGCGCCGTTGGATTGAGGGGGCATTGAACTCTGTCTGGCACGACTTCAGTACAAAGCTCTCCATGGGCAGTCCCAATGTCAGAATTGAGTGCCATTTGTTGAAATGGAAAGAGAACTTAGAGAGGAAGAGTTTCTATGATGACTACCTCTCCATAATATGCATGTACAGATCTATTGAAAATTTAAAAGTAGACAGAAACTGAAAGCAAAATCAGATTGTGCAACCTTGTTGAAACATTTACCACAGACAGTCCAAAAGTTAGAATGAACTCTAGTTTATTTAAAAATAAAGAAGACTCACTGAGAGTCATTTAATATGAAGATAAGTTTGCTTGAATCCTTTAAGAAGAGGTTTAAATTTAGCTGATAAATTTGATGTTAGAAGGTGAAGATCTGGGAACCACTGGCGCCATGTCGATGCAGAATGTGCTACAAGAACCAAAGATGTTGGAATTGAATGATTCTTGTTGGGAATGAAAGAAAGCTCACCGGGGTATAGTTTGTATGAAGATAGTGTAAGTTGAATCCACCTAGAAGTGTATAAAAATTGACTGACAAGATGATGGCACAAAAGGGTAGACTTTGGATCCATCTACGTAGCACCGATTTAGAAGCTTCCACAAGCTAAGGAGATATTAGAATTGATCTTCGTTTGTTGGAGATGAAAAGGTAACTTGACAACAAACACTTCTAATGAATAAGGCTTGGACAAAAAATGCTCAGGAATATCTATGGAAGCTGATGATAAGAAAAGCAGCATGACAAAGCATATATCAGCTTCGCTTTCAATTTGGGATGATTTTCGGGCACCAGAATGAAGGGAGGACGATTTGGGAAGGTTGGGATGAGCCTAGGGTGGCAGGAGGATGAGGAGGGTAACCTTGAATCGTATCCAAATTGTAGACACGCCAAATTGGCCTGATTCAGAGCCCCAGGCTCTTATTTCATTGGCAATATCCATTATTTGACTGATTATCTGATTCGGATTACCTCGTGGAGATGAGCTAAGGACGCTGGTGGAGCCCCTTGTGAGTTGGGAATGGACCGATAATTTTCGGAACAATGCTGTAACCTTCAAGCGAGAGCCACACGTGAATTGTGAAAACACAGAGCTTGCTCGATGACCGACCTTGAATAGTCCTTAATTGAAGGTCTCGAGAGTCCTGCATGTGTTCCGTAACATTCAGGGTTTTCGAGAAGTCATTTCGGTAGTCGTCGGTAAATGACGACTTTCGTTATGGCTTTTTCGATCTGTACTGACATGGCTATCCTGTACCACGCATTAGGCCTTTCCGGTCATCACCGGGTCTTTTCGAGTTGTCCAGGTCAATCCTAGCTGTATATTTCATCAACCGGAGCCATACAGCCATTTCGGTCGATTTTAGGGTTTTACGGCTTTTCTGAGTTTCGGTTCACATTTACCGGGTTAATCTCAGATTTTTCGATGATTTTGGGTTTTCTGACCATACCGAACTTGTTCGGTCATCATTTAAGTCATCCCGAGATTCTTCGACCGGAACCGTGTCTTTTCGGATCTCCGCTGCGATTTTTGGCTTTTCGCAAAATGGTAAACCGGTAGTCAAAGCCCCGTATGAACATCTCAGAAGTCATGCCAGCTGGTTTACTAACTTGAGGAGGTGCGGTTGAAGGCCTCTTTCCAACACAACAAATGGAAGCCGAATCGGATATCCCATTTGCAAGTTACGGCCCGCGGAACACGCGTGTAGAAGAGAGAGTGTACCGCGCCCCTACCCCCTTTGAAATAGGAGGGCGCGGTCACCGCGCCCTCAACCCGGGGGCGCGCCGTGTGCGTCCCCGCTTCCTTTGAAACGCAGGGGCGCGATGCATTTTCGGAAACCGGAAATTGCCTCGATTAGCACCTTCTAAACCAAATTTTTGGAAAGTTTTCCCCGCCAATTATTGATTATTTTGAACTCACCCCCGGGTCAGGGGCGCGTTATGTTTGTCAAGTCAATTTTTAGCAATTTTCGGAAGATTCCGGTGGATTTTAGCAATAAGACGCGTAATGCGCCCCCGATTTCTTTGAAACAAGGGGGCACGCAGACCGTGCCCCCAAGGTGAGGGCGCGCCCTCGCTTCCTTTGAAAGGCGGGGGCGCGGTCAGCCCAGGTTCCATGTTTTGCACCAGTTTCCATTCCCTATAAATTGAAGGCCATTCTCAATGACCCAAGGTTAATCCTTCATGCCTAGCTCGTCCTGAGGTCATCCAAGCTCTCTCCCAAGGCCGTCCCGACGTCCAAAGCTGATCCGACGTCGACAGATCGATCCCGAGGCGAAGAAGAGGCTCAATCCATACGTTCTGCATCAACCAAATTCATTGGCTTCTGTAGAAAATATGGGGCTCTTTCTGCAAAAGTCTTTAACAAAGGAGTTGTTCCTCTCTTCGTCCTCTTTAATTTTCAACTGGCGACACTTGATTCCAACTTGCCATCTGTTCGTGGTGATTGCTGCACTGAGGGCACGCATCCAGGTTCTATTTTCCACATCCGTCCACTTTCATAATTTTTACAGGCTTCTACAGACAGATTCCGAAGAAGTCATCAACAGAAGATCTCTTCCTCTCCGACTTCTCCATCTATATAAACAAATGTCACTCAATTCTAACATTGGGGTCATCTGTAACGTTTTTTGCACCAAAGTCGCGCCAGAAGGGTGCAAGGCTACCTGAACCGGCCTTCTTCAACCAACTTGGCTTCAACTCAAGCCATACACTTCATAAGTTTTTCTTAACTCATTTCATTCAGTTCATTTACTATTTTAGAACATCTTTTAGTTCATTTGAATCATTTTTACATAATTAAAAACACACAAAAAAGGGGTTAAGGCTCACCCCGAAGCCAGTGAGTTCGATCCCAATTACTTCCTTTCTTATCTTCTTACTACAGTTACTACACTTCTTACAAGTCTAATCAAACTCTTCACTTATTTTATTGTCTTAAGTTGCACAGATTCATCATGCTAGCATCGGTTGGACTCTCCCTCATCGGCCGGCCGACGAGGAAGAAGGATTAACCTACATATCATCTCCCGTGCTAAGGTACACACGGTCAACTCATCTCTTGATTTACATTCCATAAAGTGGAGCCCACGGCTCCTGGCAACCACCTCTTTTATGTTCTAAGTCATTCTATTCCGCACTCTCCTCCCACATGACCCGAACTGTCTCCGGTGCTCGAACGACGCCGTGAGATGAAAGTTTGGGGATCAATGTGAGTGTGGGACCGAGGTGAGGACTCTTTACCGCTTTCCAAGTGTTTTCCAATTCACTCCCCTTTTCACCCTATTCTATCTTTCACCTTATATTGATGTGCCGATCCGGAACCCATTTTCGGAGTCGACAACTTTTTGGTGACAACGGTGGGACAACCAATGTCTTCAACCGTGCTAGCTTGATTGATCCGTGCAACTAGTTGTTTTCCGATTTGGTTCCCACGCGAACTGGCTTTTCCCTTACCTTTTCCATGTCAATTTATCTTTAAACTTGCTGTTTACTCTTCCCTTAAGATTGTCCCCAATGTGGGCTTGACTTGCTTGTCTTTAATTTCAACCCGGTTCCCGCGTGAACCACTCTTTTCTTCTTATAAACCGGTTCCCGTGTGAACCACCTTTCTTTTCCAACTCGGTCCCGCATGAACCAACTTATTTTAAAATTGATCCCCGCGTGGACCACCTCTTTACAGCTCCTTCAGATTGGCCCCACGTGGCCCTCTTTTCATTTTGTCACCTTTTGCATTGGTTCCCGCGTGAACCACCCCTTTCTTCACCAAAACTGGTTCCCGCGTGAACCAACCTCTTTTCTAAACTGGTTCCCGCGTGAACCAACCCACTTTCAGATTGGTCCCCGCGTGGACCACCCTTTTGCACCACTTTAAATTGGCCCCAAGTGGCCCTCCTTTCTTTATTTCCAATCAAACAAACTGGTTCCCGCGTGAACCACCCCTTTTCCATCAAAAACCAATTCCCGCGTGAACCACCTACCTTTTCAAAACCTGGCTCCTGCGTGAGCCACTTTATTTTCAAGTCGGTCCCCCACGTGGACCATCCTTTTATCTCCACTTCAGATTTGTCCCCACTTGGATACTCCATTACAAGCCGGTTCCCGCACGAACCACCTTTTAGTTGCTAGTTTCTAGTTACTTGTTTTATTTTATCATTGCTTGTCTTGATTGCATTCACTTGCTTGATTTATTAGCTTTCATTCATTTCATGTTTGCATATTAATTGCTTCTTCTCCTCCTACCTTCTATTTTTATTTTTGTATTAGCTTTTGCATCGGTACCATACTTGCTTCGATCCGTAGGGCATTCGAGGCGGGGGCTCTCTCTCCCAACACACCCTCACCCTCCAAACACCTTCTTGGTGGATTCTTACCTCTCTTCTGGGATATTCCTTCCTAGTTGATTTGGTGGTTTCCATCAAGACCTCCATAAGTCCCCATCCATGGAGTATTTCTCTCCGCACGATTGGGCCGGTTGTACCACTTTCCCAAAACCCGAAGAACCCAAGTACCTACTCGTGGTGATTGAGTGACAACCTTAGGTCTTGAAGATTGAAGCAATAGGAATCATACCTATTTGAGTGAACAATTTCTAACAATCTATCTAATCTAAGGTATCAACAAAAAAATTGTCGAGTAGTCATTTTAAGAACTTGTTTGCATAACTTGCTTGCTCACAACAATTGAAAACAACCAAATTTTTTTTTCAAAACACCTAAAACAAAACAAAAAAATCCTTTTAATTTTTGTGTTCAACTTGCTTGCCAAACAACAAAATTGAAACCAAATCAATTCAAACAAAAAACAAAGCATAACGAAACAAAAACTTTCTTTGCATTTACACTTTTCATTTGCTTTCTTTCGCCCATTTTGTTAAAAAGTTTGACAGGATGCCCATGACGTTAAGGTCCGAAAGACACGTCGGGATGTCGGACTACTATGGACAAGAAGAGGAGTACAAGACAGGTCACTACGAGCTTCAGCAATCCATGGTCCAACCAGAGGGCCATGTTAATGTCGTGATGGAACCTGAGGTCCAAGATCCCGCTCACCGATCCGCCTCACATAGTATAGAACAAGCTCTCAAGCATCAATTTATTCACCTCGATCCCGAGACCTTTGCAATCATCCAATCCGCCACTAAGGGCAAGATACCCATCAAACAGATTGAGGGCAATGAAGCTCCTATGCCACCTCGATCAGCAACTAGGCCTCTTATCATCTCCTCCCCTGGGCAACCCTGCCGTGTCTCTACTCACTCAACCATAGAGCATCCATCAAAACCTATGCCGGTTCCTCCCTCCAACCCACCACTTTCATTTCCTTCTAACTATCCTACAACTCACGTGGCTCGGGAACCCAATCTCACTCAAGCTTTCATAGATAAGCTCAACCGAATGGATGAGTGCTTTGAAGAATTAAAGCACCGTTTGGACTCTAAGACTGCTCCTGAAATCTCAATCCCATCCTTCAAAGTTCTACACCTTCCTCCTTCAGAGATACCAGTTTTTCAACGTTACAACGGGACTGGTAATCCTTTCAACCATCTGAAGGATTTCTTATATGACTCCGCGTTCTGGAAGAATGACCACAAAGCACTTGCCTTCCTATTCCGTCGGTCATTGGAAGGATCCGCCCTTGGCTGGTTTTATTCTCTTGATTCTATTGAGGCGACAGATTTCGACATTGTCAAGGCAAAGTTTCTGCAAAGGTACAAGGATCGGGTGGGGCCAGCCTACTCGATAACAAATTTAATTGTTGAGAAAATGAAGCCGGATGAGGATTTTTCCAAATTTGCTGATCGGTGGAGGGGAATGGCTGAGAGACTAGTTGATACCATCTCAGATGGGGAGCAGGTGAGGATGCTCATCGGGAACACCACGCCTAACCTTCGCAACCTCCTGATCATGCACCGCCCAACAACCATGAGTGAGCTGTGTGATAACGCCTGCTACCTCCAAACCCATTTTAAGGACGCATCCATGATCAACCCATTTGACCCCAAACCTCATAACACTAGAAAGCCTACACCTGTAGGACCCACCACAGAAGGGGTAGTCAATAAAGAGAGCATCAATGCCATGGGTAATCAGGGTGGGTATCGCCAAAGCCAATACCGTAACCCACCACCCAACCAACAATACCGGCCAGCTCCTCAGCCAGCTCCTCAACCCCAACAACAAAATGCCTACAACCGAGCACCACCACAGAAACCCATCTACAACCGACCACCACCACAGCAACAAGCTTACAACCAAGTGCCACCACCAGCCAACCGACCTAGGAGGGGGGACCCAAGAGAGAATACTATCCTCAACTGCCATTCCTCCTCACCGATATCTTTAATGCATTGATGGTTGAACAGCAGTTGGAGCTTCCAAAGGAGAGATAAGGATGGCCGGTGAATGTTGACATGACAAAGTACTGCGCCTACCATCGGTATCTTGGGCACACGGTGGATGTCTGCTTCCAATTTAAAGACTACATTCATGACCTCAATGATCAGGGGAACATTGACTGGGCACAAATGGGAGAATCCATTCAAGCAATGAAGGCACGTCAGAATCAACCACGGCGACAGTAAGCACACCAGCAGCCCGGCCTGGGCATAGATCGAGATCCACTACCGGTACATGCACCCGTTCAAGCACCGATGCCAGCACCGCCAAACCAACGACTCGGCCTCATCCACTCCACCATCGAGGAGTCAACCCACCATTCCCAAGGTTGGCAGGTTGAAGATCAAACCCCCTCCATGCCCGCCGGACCAACCCCACCTGCAAATCGCATCATACTCTCCATACTGAGAGCTGCCCCCATCCCACAAACTACCCAAACACCACTACCCTCACCAGCCATTAACTCTCCACGATGCCTAATCATTAGGCCGCCACCAGCATCCCAACCAGCATCCCAACCAGCACCCCAACCATCACCCCAACCTAGCCCGTCAACTATCATGCCTCCCCGGCGTCTAATCATTAGGCGCCACCAACACCCCAAACATCACCTAACCTACCAGCCTCCACCACCCCTCGACCTCTCATTATCCAACCATCACCCAACCTACCGGTCGCCACCACTCCACGACCCTTAATCATCCGACCATCACCAACAACACCCCAACTATCACCCAACATACCAGTCTTCACTACTCCGCGACCCCTCATCATCCGACCATCACCACCAACACCCCAACTATCACCCAACATACCGGCCTTCACCAATCCACGACTCCTCATCATACGATCCTCACTTCCCTTACCTACCACGGGCCCCTCAACATCCCAACCAACCCTACCATCACCATCATCACCACTCCCCCCTACCATGCTGGCGCCGGTACTTCGTAGCGGGAGGATGTTCCAAAGGGTCTTCCCCCAGTCCGGGATGCAACCATAGGAGCAAGCAAAAGAGGGGGTGGTAGAAGAACCGTTGCCTGGCACGGCATATGACTTGTTGAAGCACCTAGACAAAATGCCGGCACGGATTTCAATTTTGGAGTTGATAAAGATGTCGAAGAATCATCAAGACATTCTACAACAGTACTTGCAGCGGGTCATGGTCAATGAGGACCTCCCGCCCGAAATGATCATTACAGTCTTGACCCCGAGGAGTGAACAACTGGCACTCACTTTCACACAAGAGGAGTTGGCACAACCTAAAATCAGAAAATACACCTTACGCGTCGCAGTGGTCATCAGAGGTGTAGAAATCAAGTCTTGCTTGATTGACACCGGAGCCTCTATAAATGTCATGCCACCAGAAACATTACAACTTTGCGGCATCTCCGACGAAGAAATTGAGCCTTCTGCCATCACGGTGACAACATATGACAACTCCCGGAAGCCGGCACGAGGGGTGGTTACATTGGAAGTAGGGCTCGGGCCGTATGCTGTCACCGCCAAGTTCCATGTTTTAGAGCTGGACCCCACATTTAAAGCCATCTTGGGACACCCATATCTTGAAGAAATAGGAGCTATTGCATCCACTAATCATCAATGTTTGAAGTT
Source organism: Cryptocoryne crispatula var. balansae (assembly GCA_036172225.1). NCBI lineage: Eukaryota > Viridiplantae > Streptophyta > Magnoliopsida > Alismatales > Araceae > Cryptocoryne > Cryptocoryne crispatula. The sequence goes on from CM069934.1 coordinate 10,179,904, forward strand.
CCCATACAAGGTCCAGGTGATTAAAGTAACCAACATCCCCATTTTAAATGACGTGGACGACCCCTCTTCTGCACTGCCAGTATCAAAATTTGTCCAGCCGTTGGTTTCAACTACAGAGCTGCCTGAGGTCATGATGTTAACAATGCCTCCAAATACAGTTGCGTGGTGGATAATGAAAGGGATGGGCTATCAGCCAGGAAAGGGGTTGGGAAGGGAGCTGCAAGGGGATGTGCACCCCATTAAAGTCGTACAAAGACGAAAGAGGCATGGGCTTGGCTATGAGCCCAGTTTCACTCCGAGGATGGTCTACCGGCCAAAAAATGCCATGGGACTCCAAAAATTCTTCATCAAAGGGGAGACCATGATGATGCCAGGAGACAAAGAAGAAGAACCAGTCAAGAGAAGGAAGGCACCAGAGCAAGAGGAGGAAGTGGACAACCTGAGTTCATCTTTAGCTCGGTTGTTCGTAGAGGAGGAAGAACCAGTCAAGGGCAAGTCAATCCCCAAAAAACTTGTCCACTCAAACTCATCTCAAATCAACATCCCATGTGAGCCGTATCCTATGGTCACGTAGTTCAAAGTCCTTACGCTCTCCCTCCTAAATGCACTTGATGGGCTATCTAGCCCGATTCCCACTTTTGGGTCGAAATGGCCACCCAAACTAATCACTGGGCCTGATAGCCCATTCAAATCTTCTTACTCTACTAGGCTTCTATGCCCATTTCAATCCAACAACAATGGGCCCGCGTGCCCACCAATCGGGCCCGCATGCCATTTAGATTTCTTTTCTAGCTTTAGGCCCACGTGCCCACCATTTGGGCCCACGTGCCCCTTAGATCTTTTCACTAGCTTTGGGTCTATCTGCCCATTTCTTGTCATTGTCGGGCCCATGAGCCCATTTTTCTCTCTTTTGCTTAAGCTTTCTACTTCTGCTCGAGCCCCACCTGCTCATTTTCTTTTCATTATTAAAAACACCCAAAAAAAACGTCTTCTTGCAAACTCAATTTTCTGTTGAGGAGATGTCTCTACTAGTCTCTGAGGGTGTCCCTAACCAGGGACCCCTCTTCTCCGACTCACTGATCGATCTACTCGATCCTTCACCCACTGTAGATACCACCTTTTCAATTCCATCCTCTTTAGGAGTAGTTAGGATAGGAAAGAAGAAAATTCAAGGTAAACGTGTTCCAGAGAAATATCTCTAGCAATTAGCTCGAAAATGCAAAGAATGTGCAAGGTTGCCAAGTTTTTTAGAAAATGTTATCCAGCTTGATGAAGTCTAATATAAGGATGAATTCAATGTAGATCATAAATTGGAAGTTTATGAGGTTTTATCAGAAAAAGATCCTGATTTTGAGGATGGAATTGAGGACTTGGTTGATGCGTATGCATCTAGACTTAAAAGGTTTGAAGAACCATCAGCCATGGTGGATGAACCGACAAAAGAATTAAATCTTGGAACACCGGAAGATCCCCAGACAGTCCTCCTAAGTGCAAACCTCACTCCCACTGAGGAACATAGCTTAATTAAAATTTTGGAAGAATACAAGGACACGTTCGCATGGACATACGAAGACATGCTGGGGGTTAGACAACTCGTTAGTTGAACATCGTCTAACTTTGAAACCTGGAGCTACCCCGGTCAAACAAAAATTAAGAAGATTCCACCCTGATGTTGCACTTAAGATGAAAGAAGAGCTCGACAAGTTACATCAAGCAAGATTCATTAAAGTCATTCTTTATCCATAATGGGTGGCAAACATAGTCCCTGTAATGAAGAAGGATGGACGAGTTCGAATCTGCATAGATTTTAGGGACTTAAACCAGGCGTGTCCTAAAGATGACTTTCCTCTACCCCATATTGATGTACTGGTTGATAACACTGCTGGATTCGAGATGCTGTCATTCATGGATGGCTATTCCAGTTATAATCAAATCCGGTTGGCCGAAGAGGACCAAGAGAAGACCTTGTTCGCCACACCTTGGGGAACCTACTACTATGTCGTCATGCCCTTTGGACTGAAGAATGCTGGTGCTACCTATCAGAGGGCCATGATGGCTATTTTTCATGACAAGATGCATACCCTTGTAGAGGTGTACGTAGACGGCCTGGTCGTTAAGTCCAAAATCTGAGAAGATCATCTTGAAGTGTTAAGAAGGGTCTTGCAAAGGGTTAGGGAATATAAGTTGAAGATGAACCCAAAGAAATGCACATTCGGAGTATCCTCAGGAAAATTATTAGGGTTCATAGTGAGCAAAAAGGGCATAGAGATCAAACCAAACAAGGCCAAGGCAATCATTGGTATGCCTCCTCCTAGAAATATGAAAGAACTTCGAGATTAATCGGGATGCTATAGTCTGTCCGCCGGTTCATCTCACAACACTCCCAAAGGTGTAAACCTTTCTATGAGTTGACCAAAGCGGGGGCCGAGTTCAAATGAGATTCAAAGTGCCAGGATGCATTCGATAGTTTGAAAAGATACCTGGCTAGTCCCCCTGTGCTTAGACCACCAGTCCCTGGTAAAACCTTAGTTCTATATATCTCGGTTTTGGAAAATTCTCTTGGGGCAGTCCTTGCACAAGTGGATGAAGAAAGGAAAGAGAGGGCAACTTACTATTTGTCAAAGATTTTTGATCCATGTGAGCAGAAGTATACTGTAGTGGAGAAGACCTATGCTGCACTAGTCTGGGTAGTTCAGAAGCTTAAACACTATTTCTTAGCTCATGAGGTCAATCTTATTGCCCGCATCAATCCCATCAAATTCCTTCTGGAGAAAACTGTTCTAACTGATTGGTTAGGTCATTGGTAGAGTTTCCTTTCACAGTTTGATATCACCTATGTCCCCCAGAAGGCAAGTAAGGGCTATGCCATTGCCGAACATCTAGCCCATCACCCTATACCCCTCTTTGACCCGGTCCAGTCGGAGCTCCCAGATGACGAACTAATGTTGATCCGATCTTCCCACCTTTGGACATTATATTTTGACGGGGCTCTGAATTCACACGGTAAGGGAATAGGAATCGTCCTTCTATGACCCGAGGGTGTCACCATTCCACAGGCATTTCAGCTTGACTTCCTAGCAACCAACAATATAGCTGAATATGAAGCCTTGCTGGCTGGGTTGGAGGCCGCTCATTTATATGGTGCCACAGAATTGAGGGTGATAGGTGATAGCCAACTAATCCTTCGCCAAGTCCTAACCAAATACCGAACTTCTCATCCAAACCTCAAACCTTACCAAGAACTCACCTCTTGCTACATCAAACTCTTTTACAAACTCACTTTTGTCCATGTTCCACAAGCTCAGAATATTCTTGCTGATGCCCTAGCCTCCTTAGCTTCATCTCTATCAGTCCCGCTAGGTAGACAGGTGCAGACTATCCATGTCCATAGAAGGTCGATGCCGGCGATTAAGGATGGTTGATTTCTGAAGGTCAAGGAGAGATTTGGCAAGAAGGAATATTTAGAGCAGAAAGAGGAAGTTTCTCTAATCGAGTTGGAAGAGTTAGACGAGGGTGAGAGGCCTTGGTTTGATGAGATCGCAAGGTATTGTCAAGATCGGACATATCCACTGGATCAAATGCAAAAGAAAATAAGGCCATCAGGAGAGTATCCCAGAGGTATACCATCCTAGGAGGGGTGCTCTACAAGAGGAGCTTGAGTGGAATTGGTGAGATGCGTTGATGAAGAAGAGGTAGAATTGGTGCTTAAGGAAGCACATTCTGGGGTCTGTGGGGGCCATGTCAATGCTCAAGCTCTTGCCAAGAAAATCATCAGGCAGGGGTACTATTGGCCAACCCTAGAAGAGGATTTCTCCATCTTTGTCTGACACTGTCATTCTTGCCAACTCCATGCCGAAAAGATCCATTCTCTCGCATCTTCCCTTCATCCGATTCATGCCCCATGGCCCTTCGCCATGTGGGCTTTCGATATCATTGGCCCTCTAAGTGATCTTAACTCTGAAATCCATTTCAAATTGTTCATCCTGACGGCAATAGAGTACTTCACCAAGTGGGCAGAAGCAGAAGTGTTCGTGGAGATCAAGGCATCAACACTGTGCTCTTTCATCAAACGTAACATCATCGCCAGGTTCGGGATACCCAGCGACATCATCACTGACAACAGACCGCAATTTCTCTTTCAAGATCTGCGTGATCTTTGCAACAGGTACTGCATTGCATTGCATCATTCATCTCCTTATTACCCGCAAGGCAATGGTCAAACAGAAGCCACCAACAAAACTTTGATTAAAATCATTAAGAAAACATATAAGTCTAGCAAGTTCGCGGACTGGCCAGATAAGCTTGTAGATGCCCTATGGGCTTATCGTACTTCTGTACGGACCCCTACTGGTCAAACCCTGTATGCTCTCGCATATGAGATGGAAGCAGTGGTATCGTACGAAGTACTCCTTCCATCACTCCGAGTTCAGCTCGATAGGGACATCCCTGTCGATGAGAGACGAGAATCTCTCCTTGCACAACTCGAACTCCTAGATGAAAGAAGGTTGGCCGCCTCCGAGCATGCCCGAACTTATCAAAACAGATTGAAAAGGTTTTATCAAAAGAGGGTGGTAGAAAGAAGTTTGAAATCAGTGAGATGGTAGTCAAATGCATATTCATTAAGTTGGGTGGTCCCCACTCTAAGTTGCAACCTAACTGGGAAGGGCCTTTTGTTATAACTGAAAAATAACCAGGTAATGCATATGAGCTAACCAACGCCGATGGAGAAAATTTGAACCATCAGTGGAATGGCATTTACTTTAAAAAATATTTTTCTTAAATAAAAAAGAAAAATAGAGAATTTCTAATATGATATTAAGTCATCAATCCTAGAGTGTTCGCTAGAGGACAAGGGTAGACATCACCCGGCACACACAACACCTCCTGATCCCAGAATCTAGATAGCCCAACACTCGAGAGAGTCAAGGCAAAACTCTGAAGGCAGAAAGGAAACCTTACCCTATTCTCTTTTATTCGGTCCAAAATAGGTGAAGGGGACTAGAGAAGGATAGTATCGAAAATGCCCGCCGCCTTAGTAGGAGGCTGTCTCATAGGGTGCAAAAGGGTGCCAAAAGATGGGCAATAAACCCCACAAGTTTAAACAAATATGGGCCTGTCTGAATGAGTACCCAGAAGAGTAGAAAATGAAGAAAATGCACCAAAAGATGGGCAATGGCACAGGTCAAAGACTTGTCTAAGTGCCACATGTAGAAAAGACCCGTAGAGGCCGAACCCCAATGGGCAATTTGGGCATGAGTAGAGAAACCCTCCTCAACACCCCCAAATCCTATCAAAGACTTCCTCTATTATTCTTCCATCCTAAAACCCCTAGGGTAGGGTAAACTGTCCAAACTCAGGGGGAATCCAAACCGATCAAGAGAAGAGGGCAAGAAAGATTCTGGGTAAGGAACCTTATTTTCACGTGGTGTTTACCACTCGAACCTAGATTAACACTCAAAGATCGATGAATTGTCTCAATACCGGCACATTCTATACAAAAATCCAAAACAAAAAAAACATGAATATTTTCAAAATTTTAAAAAAAGTTGAATATTTTCAAAAAAAAAATTAATAAAAAAATGAATGTTTTCAAAAATCCAAAAAAAATTGAATATTTTAAAAAACCAAAAAAAATTTGCATCATTTAACTTGGCATAACCTTGATTTTTGCCTTTACTAGCATTCATGTTTATTTCTATGTCTTGCATGTTTCGTTTCTACAGTGCATGTTTATCTTTATTATCACCCCGTTAAGAGGGCTCCTCCCTTTGACCTAAGTCAAAGTTGGCAGTAATAGGCAAAGGGATGAGTCATTGTGAAGATCTGATCCTCTGTTATCAAGTGTTTTTAGGAACCTTAAAGTAAGAGGGGAAGATTCTATCAACGATAGGTAAGTTCTCTTAACCATTTTATTTCGGTCATTTAGGTTATTTTTACACCTTGTTAAGAAGGCTCCTCTCTTTGACCTAAGTCAAGGTAGACAACAATAGGCAAAGAGATAAGCCATGGTGAAGATTTAATCCCCTTTATATGTGTTTCAGGATTATAAGATCAAGAAGGGAGTGACTCTCACCATAGCAGGAAAGAAACACGAGTCAAGGAGGGGAAAATCTCGCCAACAGGTAAGTTTCTTAACCTTACATCTACTGTCTTCTTTATTATTAACAGTTATCATCTTTAAGAGGATTCCGCCCCTTGACAAACCTGCAAGGGGCCAAGCCAAAATGTGATGTTAACAACCCTTTTGAGTGATGTCGAGCCGAAAGAACAGTGCAAGTGACTCCGAAAAAGACAAAGATCTGATTACACCATCAAGTACTACAACAATGAAACAAAGCAGCTACAACAGAAGAAGATTAAGCCATGCTACAGATATCAATGCCTACTTCTACCCTCTCCAGGAGAGCGACCACGTGGAGGAGGCATGGTAGCCGTGTCCGCCAAAGCTGCTGCAGCCGCCTCATTGAGGCGACGCTCTGAAGAAGTGGCCAAGAACGCAGAAGCACCGCACTCATGGCTCTGGCTTTGGCCACTCTGCCCCTGCTGGCTCTGACCGTTGTGACTCCAGCTACGAGAGGCGCTGCCACTCCGGTGCGTACCACTCCAATGGGAGCTGCTCTGGTGGGTGCAACTCTGGCTCGGCTGTGCAGGGACGCCCTGGCGGTAGACCTACAGTGTCGCCTCTGCTGCAGACAAACGAATCTACGACTGCAGGTGCATCTGCTCCAAAGACCGCATGGCCTAACTATGCTCGCGCTCCATCTTGCGCATGGCTCTCTCATGCTGAAGAAAGAGATCTGAGACAATCATCTGGGAACAAAGATCGGCAGGGGCAGACCACCATGTCTCCACCTCGGCCTCCAAAGACTGGATATGGGAGGACAAAGTACTCTGAAGATCGGCAACCTGGAAGAAAAAGAAGAATGTGAACAAAGAAAAATCAACAACCAGAATAGAGAATAATGAAAGATACCCCTGCCTCCTTGGTCGTTAGGGCCTCTCTCGCCTCACTAAGACGCTGGTGGAGCTCAGCCACCTCTTCTCTCGACAGAAAAGGAAGTGAAATCTTGGCACGGGCCTTCCACTGTGAATAGAAGAAAAACACATCAGAACAAGGCAAGTATATGTCGAGAATAGAAATGAAGGTCAAAAGTAGTGTCTACCTCAGTCTCCAGCAGGCCACGAAGAGTGGCCACCTCTTGCCGAAGATCAACAATCTCCAGCTGTTGGCGTAGCAGTAGAGCCCGAGCCTCCTGAAATGGCATGAAGGTCAAAAGAGAACAACAACATAGAATTGAAGAAAAGTAAGAAACATTTACTTGACCCTCTGGAACAAACAAGTGGCCATATGCCTCCGCATATCAGCGAAGGTAGTCTCGGCTGTCCTTTGCCTAGCCAATAACTACCTCGTCGCCTTCATACCACAGTGTGATTGAGGCGTGGTACCTCTCCACCCAGTCCACGGGGAGGAGTAGGCATCTAGGACAGGCCCCGACTAAGGGAAGAGAAGGAGGAGGCTCCAACCAGTCCTACTCCAGGCCGAGGGCACGTGCCGAGAATCGAAGCCACAGTGACGCCAACTCATTGACGCACATAAGGTGAAGATCGCGGCCAAAGACACGACCCGCCTGGGCAATCCAGGGCTGGAGATGGTCGTCGGTCATGAGATATGGCCTCCAACACACCAGCATGAAGCAAAATCATGATTATTATTTTACCAGGACAATATTGATACACAAAGTAAAACATACCTCAGTGTGTGGGAAGCGGAGAATCTGTGCACGAATAGAAGCCAGCTGGCTCCAGTGGCCCTCAGTAGGGCGGATGGGCTCCCAGCAAGCCATCAGAGGGAAAAGGTCGGGGTAGGACTGTTGTGCCCGACCTAGGGGGAAGTAAAGGTAGCTCTAGACCTAGACCTATAAAAGGCACAACTCGTCAGAACAAAGCAGAACAATACAAACGTACAGAAAAGAAAAAGCTGTTAAAAGTCACCTGGAGAAAAGGAGAGAAGCCGGCAACTGAAACAGAACCCGCCTCAGGCTGGAGGCCATAGAACAGATGGGCAAGCATCGCTACCCCCCATGCGTACGTGCTAGGTCAGCAAGCAAGGGAAGGAACCACAGATGGATGCGGTCCGTCTTTGAGCCCAACAGAAGGCGCCTGAAGAAGAAGAGGAGGAAGCGACGCAGGTCTATGTCCGCCTCCAAGGAGCCAGGTAACCCGGTAAATGCCGCCACAGCCTGGCCGACCATGCGGCAGAAAAATCTATCCTAGCTCTTGCCACAGACACGCTCGGCATCTACTAGGCCTACCATCTCACCAGCCTCTAGTCTAGCGATGGTGCGTAGGCCATCCTCCAGGTCGAACTCAGGCTCATATGCGAAAAGGGCCCATAACTCTCGTGAATAGTCAGAAGAAATGGCACACACCACCGGCCTACCATCAACACGGAGACCGGTGATGTGTGTGACATCCTCCAGGGAGGGCACCATGTGCCCCTATGAGAACAAAATTACGAAGGAGTCTCCCAGGACTCAAGGAGGACCTGCACCAGTGGTAGGTGCTCCCAAAATAGAGTCACCCGGAGGATGGGCCCAAACCCCATCTCCTCTAACTGAACATGCTGGAAGTCCGGTAGGCCAAGGTGGGTGGCGTGCACCAAGTCCCACGATATCCGAGTTTTTATCTGGGCCTGCGAAAGATTCATTTCATTAGTTCACACGATTTTATTGTCAAAATGCAAAGGAACTAATCATTAAGTGCAGGATAAAAGAAAACGTACCTCTCGGACTGCCGGGAGCTCGAATCCCTAGGATTCACAGTCGTGGCGACGAACGCGTCTCGGCATTTGCACCAAAAAGGGAAGTTGACATCAAATATTGTTAGATACATTTTATTTTATTTATTTCAAAAAAAATGAAAAAAAATGCCGAACGCGCCCTTCCCCTCTTTGGAGAGGGAGGGCGCGCTATGCGCGTCCTCCTTCTGAGGGCACGCAGAACGCACCCTCAGAACAGGGGCGCTCTTTGCGCGCCCCTGCCGCGTGAGGAGAGAAAGGGCGCACAGACCGTGCCCTCCTCTTGGGGGCGCGGTCAGCGCGTCCCCAAACCTGCGCCCCCCCAGTCCGAGGGCGGGGTCAACGCCCTGCGTTCATTGCTCCCCCTGCTTGCTTGATTCTTTTTTTTTTGCGATATCTTGTTCAAATCAACTCAGAATCGCGTGAAACTTGAACCAAATCGAAGAGCACAACCTGATCTACATTTCTTTTAACAGGGGCACTTGTCGACTCTGAAAATTCGACGGGGTCCTCTCCTTTTCAGGGAAGTCCGTGAACCCAGATCGTCACCTCAAGAGGGGATGAGAAAAGAAAGGAATAAAGCTCGGAAAGCAACTCTCACCTCGGTCCCACACTCACATTGATCCCCGAACTTTCATCCCTTGGAGTCGCTCGATCACCAAAGAGATGGTTCGGGTCATGTGGGAGGAGGGTGAGAAGAAATAAACGTGGTGGCCAGGAACCGTGGGTTCCGATTTATAGAATTAAAATGGAAGATGACCGTGTGTACCTTAGCATGAAGAGTGTGGGTTAAAGCTTCTCCTTCTTCGGCCGGCCGATGAAGAAGAGTCCTCAACGCAGTGGGTGCTTGATATTCTGTGCAACTAGACAAATAAACAAGTGAAAGAGATAATTAGAACTAGACAAAGTGGAGTATATGAAAAGAGAATAATATAAAACACACAATTGACTAGAAACTGACCGGATTTGGGTTATCTCTAACCCCTTTTTTATTTTCGGATTAACAGAGTAAAAGTAATGCAAAAAAATGTAAAAAAATGATATGAGGATGTAGAATCCTTAAACAAAGAGATAGGAAAAAGAACAGCAAGATTCTGAGTTGAATAGAGAAAGATATAGCCAAATCTGTGTTGTCGAAAAAGCCGAGTAGCAGTGCAGGATCTGCCAGGCGCGACTTTGCTTCTGCGCTTGTCACGACCAGCTCCGACCACAGAATCAAGTTCCGTCGATTTCAAACTCAAGAAGACTTGGAGAGGAAGAACTTTGATGAAGAGAGCACTGGCAGCAGACGTCCACACACTGCTGTAGAGGCTGAAGAAGAGAGACTTGGCAGATCACCTGTAGAACAGCCTTCCTCTCTCTTGAACCGACTTTTCTCTCTCTAAAAACTCGAAATTCTCTCTCTAAAAATCACAAAATTGATGCAGGAGGGTGCTAGGACGTCTTGAGATGCCTGGGGAGTCGTGCTCATGCCTTGGAACGACCGGAATCAGAGTCCTTTTATAGGAGAACAGGCGGTCTAATCGAAGCTAAAAAATAGGGATAAATGCGCCCTGGCCCTGGGCGCATGCGCCCTGGTGCCAGGCGCATGCATGCGCCCCACTAAGGGGCGCATGTGCCCCCCAGTGAGGGCGCATCTTATCTTCTCCGAAGATAAAGGTCTTATCTCTTCCGTCTGTTCAGCGGCAGAGTCCGGGTGAAAGACTGACTCAAGGGGTGGGGCGCATGTGCCCTCAAGTGAGGGCACAAGGCCACGTGCCTCACTGGTAGGGCGCATGGCCATGTGCCCTGGGTCCCGGGCGCATGTGACCAGGAACCCGGGCGCATGGGACTGGTTTCGCGCGTCTTTCTTCCGGAAGCCATTGCGAACACTCCCGGACTCGGAATTCGACGCCGTTTGTTGCGTTGGAAAGATAACAGGCCGAAGAAGCTTTCTATAGCATCGGATCAGCCATCACACCCTCCAAAACTTCAGAATTTTATCTGGAAGTTAGGGCAATGAACAGAAGGTCCGATATAGGTCAAAATGACTTCGACGGCAAACCGGAAAGGCACGGAATACAACAAAACTTGTTCGGAGTGTGAATATGACCATAAACTTCAATGCATGATCATTAGGCATTGGTCATTCAGCCAATTTCCGTGTTTACACGACTTACGTGTGGCTTTAGCTCGGAAATTACGGCTTTTTGCGGAAAACGTCGGAAAACATCCGATTTCGTTCGGCGAAGCTCCAAATCAACTTTAAAAGGACCCGGCATCATCATATGATCAATCATGCGTGTTACCCTATAAAACATGAGTTTTATGCTCTGAATTAGGCAAATTTGGCGTGTCTACAGCACTAACCATTGACAGCGTTTCAGGCTCCGAATCTAAGTTGGAGCTTTGGAGCTTCTGGCACGAGGAGGGATAGTGTGTAGTTGGAAATGAGAGATTCTTACTCTCAAGGGGTATTTATAGAGTAAAAATGTGAAAATAAAAAAAAATGAAAATGTCACCCAAGGTTCACAAAATTGAGTTGATCGCAATGCCACCGAAAGAATCTCGATCCGATGTGCGGTTTGCTCAAAATATTTTTGTGAAAAAAAATTCTTTTTAAATTTTCACCAAAAATTCCTCTTTTCACATAACTTTAAATGTCTCAGGTCCTAAATTAGCTAGACATATTCATGTTTTTATCATCCCTAGCTAACATTTTTCAGGTGTCAGGAGAAAATTCTATGCATTTATTAGTCAGAAATGGCTAAAAATGTAATTTTCAAGACTGAAATAGATAAAAATGGTGAAAATTTCAGAAAGCTCCATGTTGTTCAAAAAATCAAGCCGATCAAGAAGTCACCGAAAGAAAATTTATCAGACTCACGGTTTGCTCTGAAAAATTACCTAAAGAAAAAAGGCATTTTAAAACCTGTCAGAAATATCTTGTTTCATATTAAAAAACATTTAAGATGTTGAAAAATAACAAGGCATATTCATCATAATTGTCAACATCTGTTTTGTAATTTTCTGAAACAAGGTAAATTTCTATTTAATTTTCACTTAAACTTGCTATAAAAAATTCATTGTTTATTCAAAATAAAAACAATATGTCTAACAAGTTAAAACAGGAAAAGAAGACTCTCAGGCAAGTAAAAGCTTCAACGCGGAGTTGTAGCGGCACTTCCGGTCGGGGTCCTCCTCAATCAGGAGGCCTGGGCGGCACACCCGACTAGTCTTCCACAAGGCAATGGCTGAGATCGCCTCCTCCTCGTCATCTGCAAAGCCAAGCTGCCTGCCCTTGATAGGAGGTAGGTGGGACAGCTTGGGCAACTCATACCAAGGCAAGCCAATCTGAGAGTGGCAACGGTGAGCATTATACAACACGAAGGCCAAACCTGTAATTGTTGACTCTAGAAACGGGTTCTGGATCGGCACCTCAAGAGAAGGTAAAAGATAGAATGGGGGGAAAAGAGGAGTGAATCGAAAAACACTCAGAAAGCAGTAAAAGGTCCTCACCTCGGTCCCACACTCACATTGATCCCCGAACTTTCATCTCACGGTGTCGCTCGAGCACCGGAGATGGTTCGGGTCATGTGGGAGGAGAGTGAGGAGGAGATGAACTTATAACATGAATAAAAGAGGTGGTCGCCAGGAACCGCGGGCTCCGCTTTATGGAATAAAAACAAGATTGAGTTGATTTGACTGTGTGTACCTTAGCGCGGGAGATAATGTGAGTTCAACCTTCTTCTTCTTCGGCTGGCCGATGAAGAAGAGTCCAACCGATGCTAGCTTAATAGACCTATGCAACTAGAACAATAAACCAAGTGAAAGAAATCGATTAGAACTATGGGAAGTGTAGAAACTGTAGGAGAGGAGATGAAACAAAGAAGCAATTGGAATAGAACTCACCGGATTGGGGCGAGCCCTAACCCCTTTTTTTGTTTTTTTAATTATGTAAAAATGATGCAAATGAAGTAAAATATGTTCTAAGACAGTAAATAATCTGAATGAAACAAGTTAAGAAGGACTTATAAAGTGTGTGGCTTAAGTTGAAGCCAAGTCGGTTGAAGAAGGCCGGTTCGGGTAGCTTTGCACCCTTCTAGCGTGACTTTGGTGTAGAAAATGTTACAGACAATCCCGATGTCAGAATCGAGTACCGTTTGTTTCTATGGATGGATAACTAGGAGAGAAAGAGATATTCTGTTGATAACTTCTCCGGAATCTATCTGTAGAAGCCTGTAAAAATTTTGAAAGTGGACAGATGTGGAAAATAGAACCTGGATGCGCGCCCTCAGTGCAGCAATCGCCACGAACGAACGGCAAGTCAGAATCGAGTGAAGTCAGTTGTAAATAAAATAGGATGAAGATAGAAACAACTCCTCTGTTGAAAACTTTTGCATCAGGAGTCCCAGATTTTATGCAGAAGTCGATGAAGTTGGTTGATGCAGAACTCATGGATCGGGCTTCCCCTTCGCCTCGGGATCGATCTCTCGACGTCGGATCGCCTTTGGACGTCGGGACGGCCTTGGGAGAGAGCTTGGACAACCTCAGGACGAGCTAGGCACTGGGGGATTCACCTTGGGTCATTGAGAATGGCCCTCAATTTATAGGGAATTGAAACCGGTGCAAAAAATGGAAACTGGACCGACCGCCCCCTGCTTTTCAAAGGAGACGAGGGCGCGCAGGGCGCGCCCTCACGTTGGGGGTGCGGTCTGCATGCTCCCCCCCCATTTCAAAGAAACCGGGGGCACGTTACGCGTCTTATTGCTAAAATTCACCGGAAACTTCCGGAAATTGCTAAAAATTCGACTTGACATACGTAACACGCCCCCCAACCGGGGGCACGGTACAAATAACCGAAAATCATCGACGGTAACCTTCCAAAAATCCAGTTTAGAAGGTGTAAATGAGGCAATTTCCGATTTTCAAAAACTGACCACACCCCCACATTTCAAAGGAAGTGGGGGCGAACAGGGCGTTCCCCCAGTTTGAGGGCGCGCAGGGCGCGCCCTCCCCTTTCAAGGGGAGCGGGGGCGCGGTAGACTTTCTCTCCTACGCGCGTGTTCCGCGAGCCATAACTTGCAAACGGGATGTCCGATTCGGCTCCCATTTGTTGCGTTGGAAAGAGGGCATTCAACCACACCTCCTCAAGTTGGTAAACCAACTGGCGTGACTCCAAAGACGTTCGCACGGGGCTTTCTACCGGTTTACCCTTTCGCGAAAAGCCGAAAACCGCATCGAAGATCCGGAAGAGCACAGTTCCGGTCGAGAAATCTCGGGTCAACTCGGGATGACCTAAAATGATGACCGAACAAGTTTGGTATGGTCAGAAAACCCGAAATCATCGAAAAATCTGAGATTAACCCAGTAAACGTAAACTGAAACTCGGAAAAGCCGTAAAACCCTAAAATTGACCGAACTAGACGTATGGCCATGATTGATGAAAATATTCGGCTAGGATCAACCCGGATGACCCGAAAAGACCCGGTGATGACCGGAAAGGCCTAACGCATGGCCCGGGATAGCCTTGTCAGTACAGATCGAAAAGCCATAACGAAGAAACCGTTATAGACTCACACCTACCAAAATGACTTGTCGGAAACCCCGAATGTCACGGAACACATGCGGGACTCCCGAGATGTTCAAGTATGGACCATTCATGGTTGGTCATCGAGCAGGCTTCGTGTTTTTACGGTTCACGTGCGGCTCTCGCTTGAAGGTTACGACATCATTCTGGAAATCATCGGTCTATTTTCAACTTGCGAGGGGCTCCACCAACATCCTTAGCTCATCTCCACAAGGTAATCCGGATCAGATAATGGTCAAATAAAAGATATCGTCTATGGAATAAGAGTCTGGGGCTTCGATTCAGGAGACCGTGCCCCCACTTTTCAAAGGAGACGAGGGCGCGCAGGGCGCGCCCTTGACCTGAGCGCGCGCAGGGTGCACCCTCACCTTGGGGGCGCGGTCTGCACACCCCCCAGTTTCAAAGAAACCGGGGGCGCGTTACGCGTCTTATTGCTAAAATTCGCCGGAAACTTCCAAAAATTGCTAAAAATTCGACTTGACATACGTAACGTACCCCCAACCGGGGGCACGGTACAAATAACCAAAAATCATTGATGGTAACCTTCCAAAAATCCAGTTTAGAAGGTGTAAACCAGGGCAATTTATGATTTTTGAAAATTGACCGCGCCCCCGCATTTCAAAGGAAGCGGGGGCGCGCAGGGCGTGTCCCCAGTTTGAGGGCGCGCAGGGCGTGCCCCCGGGCCTTTCAAGGGGAGCAAGGGCGCGGTAGACTCTCTCTCCTGCGCACGTGTTCCGCGAGCCGTAACTTGCAAACGGGATGTCCAATTCGGCACCCATTTGTTGCGTTGGAAAGAGGGCCTTCAACCGCACCTCCTCAAGTTGGTAAACCAGCCGGCATAACTCCCGAGACGTTCACACAGGGCTTTATACCGGTTTACCCTTTCACGAAAAGCCGAAAACCACGTCGAAGATCCAGAAGGGCACAGTTCCGGTCGAGGAATCTCGGGTCAACTCAGGATGACTTCAAATGATGACCAAACAAGTCCGGTACGGTCAGAAAACCCGAAATCATCGAAAAATCTGAGATTAACCCGGTAAACGTAAACTGAAACTCGGAAAAGCCGTAAAACCCTAAAATTGATCGAACCGGACGTATGGCCATGATTGATGAAAATATTCGGCTAGGATCGACCCGTATGTCCTGAAAAGACTCGGTGATGACCGGAAAGGCCTAATGCATGGCCCGGGATAGCCGTGTCAGTACAGATCAAAAAGCCATAACGAAGAAACCGTTATAGACTAACACCTACCAAAATGACTTGTCAAAAACCCCGAATGTCACAGAACACACGCGGGACTCCCGAGATGTTCAAGTATGGACCATTCATGGTCAGTCATCGAGCAGGCTTCGTGTTTTTATGGTTCACGCGCGGCTCTCGCTTGAAGGTTACGGCATCATTCCGGAAATCATCGGTCCATTCTCAGCTTGCGAGGGGCTCCACCAACGTCCTTAGCTCATCTCCACGAGGTAATCCGGATCAGATAACAGTCAAATAAAATATATCATCTATGGAATAAGAGTCTGGGGCTCCGATTCAGGCCAATTTGGCGTGTCTATAGTAACCAGGCGGAGATGAACGCCGGGCAAAAAGCACACCTGGAATTCCCTCTGCATCAGGGCAGCAGAAGAGTGCAAGAAGGCGGAATGGTTCATGGAGGCAAAGTAAGCACACCAATCTGGCCTCTTCTTCACCGATGCACACCTGTTGGCGACTCTCTCGTCGAAGCCAAGTGTAGCAGCATATGGGAGCAAGGAGCTACGGAGGAATAGCTGCGACCTGGTGGCCACCTCACCGACTGGATCAAACTTGAAGTGGAGATTGGCCCAGCAAGCCAGTAGAAGTGCACTGCTGAAGGGAGGACGGCCCACACAAGCTGTGGACAAGCCGCAGTACTGTCGACTCTGAAAATTCGACGGGGTCCTCTCCTTTTCAGGGAAGTTTGTGAGTGCAGATCGTCACCTCAAGAGGGGATGAGAAAAGAAAGGAATAAAGCACGGAAAGCAACTCTCACCTCGGTCACACACTCACATTGATCCCCGAACTTTCATCCCTTGGCATCGCTCGATCACCAAAGAGACGGTTCGGGTGAGGTGGGAAAAGTATGAGAAGAATAAAATTAAGACATGTGGTCGCCAGGAACCATGGGTTCCGATTTATAGAATTAAAATGATCGTGTGTACCTTAGCGTGAAGAGTGCGGGTTAAAGCTTCTCCTTCTTCGGCCAGCCGATGAAGAAGAGTCCTCAACGTGTGGGTGCTTGATTTTCTGTGCAACTAGACAAATAAACAAGTGAAAAGACTATTAGAACTAGACAAAGTGGAGTATATGTAAAGAGAATAACATGAAACACACAATTGACTAGAAACTGACCGGATTCGGGTTTTCTCTAACCCCTCTTTTTCTATTTTCGGATTAACAGAGTAAAAGTAATGAAAAAAAATATAAAAAAATAATGAGAGGATGTATAATCACGAAACAAAGAGATAGGAAAAAGAACAGAAAGATTCTGAGTTGAACAGAGAGAGATATGGCCAAATTTGTGTTGTCGAAAAAGCCGAGCAGCAGTCCAGGATCTGCCAGGCGCGATTTTGCTTCTGCGCTCGTCACGACAATCCCCGACCTCTGAATCAAGTTATGTCAATTGAAAACTGAAGAAGACTTGGAGAGGAAGAACTTTGATGAATAGAGCTTGGGTAGCAGACGTCCACACGCTGATGTAGAGGACGAAGAAGGGAGACCTGGCTGATCACCTGCAGAACAACCTTTCTCTCTCCAGAACCGACTTTTCTCTCTCTAAACACTCGAAATTCTCTCTCTAAAAATCACAAAATCAATTCAGGATATATGTTTGATGTCTTGATATGCCTGGGGGGTCATGCTCATGCCTTTGGAATGACCAGAATCAGAGTCAATTTATAGGAGAACGAACAGCGCGATCAAGACTAAAAAATAGGGCACCTTGCGCCCTACCCCAAGGCGCATGCACCCTGATGCTGGGCGCATGCGCCCCACTGAGGGGTGCATGTGCCTCCTAGTGGGGGCGCATGGCACTTTTCCCGAAAAATTCGACCTTATCTGGTCGATCCGTTCAGCGGTAGAGTCCCGATGAAAAACTGGTTCCCTCGTGCCTCAAGGCAGGGCGCATGTGCCCTCAAGTGAGGGCACAAGGTCACGTGCCTCACTGGTAGGGCGCATGGGCACATGCCCTGGGTCTTGGGCGCATGTGACCAGGGACCCGGGCGCATGGGACTATTTTTGCGCGTCCTTCTTCCGGAAGCCATTGCGAACACTCCCGAACTCGGAATTCAATGCCGTTTGTTGCGTTGGAAAGATAACAGGCCGTAGAAGCTTTATATAGCATTGGATCAGACATAACACCCTCCAAAACTTCAGAATTTTGTCTGGAAGTTAGGGCAGTGAACAGAAAATCTGATACAGGTCAAAATGACTCCGACGGCAAACCGGAAAGGCATGGTATGCAACAAAACTTGTTCGGGGTGTGAATATGACCATAACCTTCCATGCATGATCATTAGGTATTGGTCATTCAGCCAATTTCCATGTTTACATGATTTACGTGTGGCTTTCGTTCGGAAATTATGACTTTTTGCGGTAAACTTCGGAAAGCATCCAATTTCGTTCGGCGAAGCTCCAAATCAACTTTAAAAGACCTGGCATCATTATAAGGTCAATCATACATGTTACCCTATAAAAAACATGAGTTTTATGCTCTGAATTAGGCAAATTTGGCGTGTTTACAAGTACAAGAAGCCCAGAACTGAAGGCCCCAACCGTGCACCGCTCCAGATGCCGTTGATGCACGAGAGTTGATCAGCCTCTAAAAAACCATCCTCCACAGGGAAAAAGAACAACGCGGCAAGTCAAGCCGCGAAACCCTTTGCACCACACAGAATCCGATCCTCGTCCAGACCAGGAGCCGTCAGAAGAGAAACTGTCCAGGCCGCCAACTTGGGAACACCGATTCGCTTGCCGGCCAACAAACAGCTGATTTGCCGATCCTCGACGAAATCCTACAGGAACTCCAGGCAAGAAAGGGGTCTAGAAGGGATGAACCTTCAGTCTCTCCCTTCTTAGTCTGAGAAAGGCCGAGAAGAAGCTCCACCTCTTCAAGAAGAACCGTACACTCGAAGCTGTTGAAGACAAACATGTGAGTGTCGGGATGCCACAACTCAACAAGAGCTCCCATCAAACCAAAGTCAAGGGAGTAGCCTGAATATTGCTTGGCATGGATCAAGAGCCCGGTCAAGCCCCAATCTCGAAGAGTCGCTCTGACTGACAAGCCAAGGATGTCAAGCAAGCCGGAAAGCCAAGGAGGAGAGAAATACCAGTGAGGCCCAGGGAAGTTTGGGTAATCCTACACCCAAACAGGAGGTAATAGAGAATTCCTTTAAAAAAAGTAGAAAAGTGGTTGAAAGCTAAAATTGGCAGCAAACTTACCAAGTTGGCACCAATTCTGGCCTTCAAACAACCTGGGACGCTTGAAATACCTCGAACCAAGCCAACACGCTGCTTTTTCAAAGGAGGAGCCATCCTAGGTGTTGGTAAGACATTCTGGTCGTCCTATGAGGTGTTTATATAAAAGAAATTGACCCCATTTGAACCGAATTTGGATTCGGCCGAAATAGGAAACTGGGATCAAACGTGCCCCCACGGTGGGGGCGTGCAGGCCGCACCCCCAAACCTAGGGCGCGCAGGCCGTGCCACCAGTTCGAGGGCACGTTCTGCCAAATTCTTTCAAAATTCCTCAAAACTTTCAGAAAATTTAGAAAAAATCAGAAAAAAATTGAGGAAAATTTGTTAAATAAAATTTATTTATGTTTTGTCTTTATTGAGATCGAGTGGACATTGTTGTCCATTCGGGACTAACATTTTTGATGAAGGACAGGAATTACTCGTGGAAAACAGAAGAATCAACATGGGAAACCCCCATAGCTTGCCGGCTAGCATATATGTTGTTGATCATGTATTATTATCTTATGTATTACCTGTTGAAGACCATGAGTGCAGAGAAGACTTGACTCGAGATCCCCTTCATCAAAATATACCACGGTCGAGTCATCTCTGATGCTCACGGATAAGCCAATGTTGTGCTACGAGGGACGATGGTTCCCGAATGGGTATCTTGACCTCATAGACAATCTATATCTTCAACTATTTGTTATACAAGTTTTGTTTTGTTTTCTTGAGCCCAGCATGCATCATGTAGTGTTAGTTGCATTACATTTTGTTTTGTTATCGCATACATCCTTTCATAATCTTCACCTTCTCACCCTAATCTCTAAATCTTGTATCCTAATTTCAATCATTCTGAATCCCATCGTGTTTTCTAATCCCACCGTGTTTGATAATCCCACCGTATTTTCTAGTCCCACTGACCTTTCTAATCCCACTGTGTCTGTTAATCTCACCGTGTTCGGTAATCACCTTGTGCCTCCAAATCTTTCATTTCTATCCCCACTATGACCACTACAACCCTTCTTGCTATTCATCCCATCCTGGCAGTCAATTCATCCCACCAAGGGCCTCCTATTCAATCAGAACTTGCATCGTACGGTCTAAGAGCCTCCTATGCAATCAGAATTGATTCATGTCTCTTGGAAGACTTAAATAAATCTAAGAGCCTGAATGTGCTCGATTGGTATTCTTTTACATTTTCAAAACAAATCTCTTTTTAAAACTTTAGCCCATCATAGTACAGGAACACTGCAAAGATCGGGTTACCGGCAGATGATGAACCTACGAACCCATGTTTCGGGGACTCCCGATTGCGTTCGGGGTTGGCTAGTCTTCTCTCGTGCCAATGGCACATCTCTTACCAAGCGAACATAGGAAGACTTGATGAAACATGGCAGTTAACCAGGAGACTTGAAGAGATTCGTCTTGCCGAATTTGGTCGTTGAGCGTGTCTATATCTACACCTCAATGCCACCTTTTCAGTCCATCACCATTTTACTCCACTACATCCCACTACGATCCATCTCGCTTCACTATGCTTTCTATACATTTTACTCCGCTCCGCTACATGTCGTTCCCTTGCAAAGCCGACATCAAGGCGAGGCAAGCTGTAGACATGCCAATTGGCCTGATTCCGAGCCCCAGACTCTTATTCCATTGGTAATATCCATTATTTGACTGATTATCTGATTCGGATTACCTTGTGGAGATGAGCTAAGGACGCTGGTGGAGTCCCTTGTGAGTTGGGAATGGACCGATGATTTTCGGAACAATGCTGTAACCGTCAAGCGAGAACCACACGTGAATTGTGAAAACACGGAGCTTGCTTGATGACCGACCTTGAATAGTCCTTAATTTAAGGTCTCGGGAGTCCCGCATGTGTTCCGTAATATTCAGGGTTTCTGAGAAGTCATTTCGGTAGTCATCGGTAAATGACAATTTTCGTTATGGCTTTTTCGATCTGTACTGACATGGCTATCCTGTACCATGCGTTAGGCCTTTCCGGTCATCACAGGGTCCTTTCGAGTCGTCCAGGTCAATCCTAGCCATATATTTCATCAACTGGGACCATACGGCCATTTCGGTCGATTTTAGGATTTTACGGCTTTTCCAAGTTTCGGTTCACGTTTACCGGGGTAATCTCA
Organism: Cryptocoryne crispatula var. balansae; assembly: GCA_036172225.1. NCBI lineage: Eukaryota > Viridiplantae > Streptophyta > Magnoliopsida > Alismatales > Araceae > Cryptocoryne > Cryptocoryne crispatula. Next base: position 10,200,894 of record CM069934.1, read on the forward strand.
GATTTTTCGATGATTTCGGGTTTTCTGACCATACCGGACTTGTTTAGTCATCATTTTAAGTCATCCCGAGTTCACCCGAGATTCTTCGACCAGAGCCGTGTCTTTTTGGATCTCCGCTGCGGTTTTTGGCTTTTCGCGAAACGGTAAACCGGTAGTCAAAGCCCCATACAAACGTCTCGGGAGTCATGCTAGCTGGTTTACCGACTTGAGGAGGTGCGGTTGAAGACTCTCTTTCCAACACAAGAAATGGGAGCCGAATCGAATATCCCGTTTGCAAGTTACGGCCCGCGGAATGCGCGCACATCCTTTGAAACACGAGGGCACGATGTGTTTTTGGAAACCGAAAATTGCCACAATTAGCACCTTCTAAACTGGATTTTTGGAAAGTTTCCCCTGCTAATTATTGATTATTTTGACCGCACCCCCGGGTCGGGGGCACGTTACATTTGTCAAGTCAATTTTTAGCAATTTTCGGAAGATTCCTTTGGATTTTAGCAATAAGACGTGTAACGTGCCCCCGGTTTCTTTGAAACAAGGGGGCGCGCAAACCGCGCCCCCAAGGTGAGGGCGCGTCCTGCGCGCTCTCGCTTCCTTTGAAAGGCAGGGGCGCAGTCGGCCCAGTTTCCATGTTTTGCACCAGTTTCCATTCCCTATAAATTGAGGGCCATTCTCAACGACCCAAGGTTAATCCCCCATGCCTAGCTCGTCTTGAGGTCTTCCAAGCTCTCTCCCAAGCCTGTCTCGACGTCCAAAGCCGATCCGACGTCGAGAGATCGATCCCGAGGAGAAGGAGAGGCTCAATCCGTGCGTTCTGCATCAACCAACTTCATCAGCTTCTGTAGAAAATCTGGGGCTCCTTATGCAAAAGTCTTAAATAGAGGAGTTGTTTCTCTCTTCGTCCTCTTTCATTTTCAACTGGCGGCACTCGATTTCAACTTTCTTTCTATTCGTGGTGATTGCTACACTGAGGGCGTACATCCAGGTTCTGTTTTCCACATCCGTCCACTTTTAGAATTTTTATAGGCTTTTATAGACATATTCCAGAGAAGTTATCAACATAAGATATCTTGCCCTTTGAATTCTCCATCTATAGAAATAAACATCACTCAATTCTGACATTGGGGTCGTCCGTAACATTTTATACACCAAAGTCGCGCCAGAAGGGTGCAAGGCTACCCGAACCGGTCTTCTTCAACAAACTTGGCTTCAACTCAGACCATACACTTCATAAGTTCTTCTTAACTCATTTCATTCATTTTATTTACTATTTTAGAACATATTTTTGTTCATTTGAATTATTTTTACATAATTAAAAACACAAAAAAAGGGTTCAGGCTCACCCTGAAGCCGGTGAGTTCGATCCCAATTGCTTCCTTTCTTATCTTCTTACTACAGTTACTACACTTCTCATAAGTCTAATCAAACTCTTCACTTGTTTTATTGTCTTAAGTTGCACAGATTGATCATTAGCATCGGTTGGACTCTTCCTCATCGGCTGGCCAATGAGGAAGAAGGTTTAACCCACATATCATCTCCCGCGCTAAGGTACACACAGTCAACTCATCTCTTGATTTACATTCCATAAAGTGGAGCCCGCGGCTCCTGGCGACCACCTCTTTTATGTTCTAAGTCATTCTATTCCTCACTCTCCTCCCACATGACCCGAACCGTCTTCGGTGCTCGAGCGATGCTGTGAGATGAAAGTTTGGAGATCAATGTGAGTGTGGGACCGAGGTGAGGACTCTTTACCACTTTCCAAGTGTTTTCCAATTCACTCCTATTTTTCTCCTATTCTATCTTTCACCTTCTCTTGAGGTGCCAATCCGGAACCCATTTTCGGAGTCTACACAAATGACCCAAATTTATAGGAGAAGCGGACTAGTGCAAAATTGAGAAATAAACTGGATGCACCCCCTGAGTTGAAGGCACGGTGGCCGTGCCCCCAACCCAAAGGCGTGTAGGCCACGCCCTCACTATGAGGGCGCATCCAGCACCAGTTTCCATTTTTTGTCTGGGAAGTTCTATAAATTTTCTAAAATTCAAATTTCCAAAATGGACGCATCCCCGACCCAAGGGTGTGGTCAAACTGAGCATTTTTTTGAGAAGGAAGCCTTTCAAAATAAGTTTGGAAAGTTGAAAATGGAACAACAAATTGAGTTTCTAGAACTGGGCATGCCCTCGTGGTGCAAGCACATGGATCGTGCCCTCGGATTGAGGGTGCGGCGACCGCGCCCCCAATTCGAGGGCATGTTCAGTTCTCTCTCCTGTGCACATCTACTTCACGAGCCGTAACTTGCAAACAGGACATCCATTTTGACTCCCATTTGTTGCATATGAAGAGGACTCACAAATGCAGTTCCCTAAGTTGGTATCCACATCCCAGGATTTCCATTTGGAACTGTAACTTCTAGTTTATCCCTCTGGTGGTGCTGAAGGCCCAGACGATGATCCGAAATTCGGAAAAGCTGATGATAAATCAAAAAACTTATAAATGACTTAGAAAGTTGGTGGCAACCCATACAACTCAGGTTGACAACAAGAAATTATAGGAGAAACCCAAAGAACTCAAAAATGTGCTTGAAAAAGCTGAGGATGACCTGAAGAACTTGGAATGACCAGAAAAGTCGGCGGCAACCCGTACAACTTGGGTTGATGACCCGAAATGATAGGAGGAACTCAGAAGGCTCTAAGAGATGCTCGAAAGAGCTGGGGATGACCCGAAGAACTCAGAATGACTGAAAAACCTAGTGACAACCCGTATGACTTGAGTCGACAACTAGAAATGATGGGAGAAAACCAGAAAATTTACAAAGATTTAGAAAGACCAAAATTAATGACCAAGTGACTTGGAGATACCTAGAGCAGTTTCGTTTCAACTGGTTGGTCATGAAATAATGAGACAGATCCAGTATGCTCTGCCCCCCCCCGATACTGACTCAGATGACCTGACGCCCACTGAGAAACTCCAATGGTAAGCAAAAAACGTACAATGACTTGGCGAAAGGACATGATGCAATGGTCCTTGCTTGGTAAACACGGATTCAACCAGGGATCAATAACTCGTCCTCAAATTTCTAGTAAGCTTCTTGGCTCATCCAAAAGGGTGGTTCAACTTGATTTTAATAGTTCAAAAGGGATATTGCCAATGGAATAAGGGTTTTAAGCACCAAATTAGGCCAAATTGGCATATCTATAGCTTGCCTTGCCTTGATGTTGGCTTTGCAAGGGAACAACATGTAGCGCAGAGAAATAGAATGTAAAGAAATGTAGCGAAGCGAAGTGGATTGTAATGGAATGTAGTGGAGTGAAATAGCAATGGACTAAAAAGGTGACGTCAAGGTATAGATATATAGACACACTCATCGACCAAATTTAGTAAAGTGAATCTCTTCATGTTCATTGGATTGCTACCACATTTCATCAAGCCTTCTTACATCCAATTGGTAAAAGGTGTACCTTGGGCATGAGAGAGGTAAAATAAAAGAGCAACCAACCCTCCAACACGGTGGGGAGTCCCCGAATCACATATTTGTAGGTTCATCATCAGTCAGCAACCAGATCTTTGCAGTGTTCTTGTACTGTGATGGGCTAAAGTTTTAAAAGGGATTTGTTTTGTAAAAGAAAATAATACCAATTGAGCATATTTAGGCTCTCAGATCCATTTGAGTTTTCCAAAACAACTTGATTTGATTCAGAATGGAATGACCTCAAATTCCAAAAGGCAAATGTTAAAGCTTTAATCAGCAAACTGTGAGGATAAGGGTTATGAAGGAAATGGAAGCCCCTGGTGGGAGGAGTGAGGTGACTGCCATGGTGGGATAAATAAGAAGTGCTGCAGAGGCCACGGTGGGATAGAAATGAAAGATGTTGTGAGACGAAAGGTAACTACGATAAATAATAGATGCAGTGGGGAAAAGACATGGTGGGATATTGAAAAGATCAGAATTGGGATAAATGATTGTAAGAAGAGATCTGGTGGGATTTAGAGAAAGTGATGACCTCAGAGGGATGCAGAGATGATAAACAAGAATGCAATAGAACTAATGCAAAACTATATGATACATGATGGGCTTTAAAAAGTTAAAAATTACTTAACAAACTAGTTGAAGATATAGATTGAACATCACAGGTTAGGATACCTAATCGGGAACCATTGTCCCTTGATATTTAATTTTGGCTTATCTGTAAGCACGAAGAATGACCTGACCATCTTGGATTTTGATGAAAGGTATCTCGAGTCTAATCTTTTCTGCACTCATGGTCTTCAACATCAATGAATAAATAAATAGTAATGCACCTAATGCTAAAAAAGGAAATGATAACGGTGAGTCTGTGATGTGATGACACACATTCTCACAAAAGAGTTCATGTGCCCTGATGAGGACATAGAGTTATGTTGAAGAAAGTTCCTCAGCAAAGTTGAGGGCGAGCCAATGGTGACACCTCCTCTTGAGAATTCTCAGGGGAGGGAAGTGGCGACCATCGCCTTGTTGAAATCTAGCAAAAAGTTCCTCAGTAAAGTTGAGACTAAGGTTATAGTGACACCTCCTCCTAAGAATTCTCAGGAGAGGGAAGTGGCGACCATCGCCTTGTTGTGTGGGATTCTCCATGTTTGTTCTTCATGCCTGAAACACTCAGAGAAAAGAGATTATAATTGTAATGTGGCTTATCCCCCTTGTAAGTTACAATCTGCCTTGACCTTTGTCAAGGGGCGATAGCCTTCTTATGGGTGTAAAAATAAAGCATGAATATACACTGTAGGAAAAGAGATATGAGAGACTGAAAGTAAATGTGAATGTAAGAAAAAAATTTTAAACCAAACAAGGTGATGATTTTTTTTGAATTTTTAAATTTTTTTTGGAGTTTGAAAAAGAAGTATTTTTGAAAATATTTAATTTTTTAGATTTTTTAAAAACTTTTAAAATTTTTCTATTTTTTGAAGATACTCATTTTTTTGAAATTTTAAAAATATTCAACATTTTTGGAATGTTAAAAATATTTATTTTTTTTTGAAATTTTGAAAATATTCAAATTTTTGGGAGAGAAAAATCAGTATTGACAAAGGTCCTCATCACTTAGTTGTTATTCTATGTTCAATGGTAGACACCATGTGAAAAAAGGGGTTCCTTACCTAGAATCTTTCCAACCTTCAACCTTTGATGGGCTAAAGTTTAGCTTAAATTTCGATCCACCCATACCCTGGGAGTTAATAATGAAGAATTGATGGAAAGTCCTTGATAGACTTTGGAGATGTTAAGAGGGATTTCTCTACTCACACCTAATTGCCCGTTGGGGTACAACCTCTTCGGGACTTTTCTTCTTTATTGACAAACCTATTTTTCTGGCACACATTCGAATAGGTGCTTTAACCTATGGGGTCATTGCCCACCTTTTGGCACCTTTTTTCATTTTCAATATTTTGGGTACTCATTCAGATAGACTCATATTTATTTAAACATGAGAAGTTCATTGTCCATTTTTTGGCACCCTTTTTTTCTTTCTTTTGAGAAGTTGGATCTTGTGAGATAGCCTCCTTCTAGGGTGGTGGATGCTTTCGATAATATCCCCCTCTAGTCTCCTCCGCCTATGTTGGACTAAATAGAAGAGAATAGGGTGAGGGTTTTCCTTCCATCTTTGAGCCTTGCCTGGCTTCTCTTGGGTGTCAAGTCATCTAGATTCTGGGATTAGAACATGTTGTGTGTGTAGAATGATATCTACCCTCGAATCCTAGAGAACAACCTAGGACATGGTGACTTATGTCATATCGGAAGTTCTCTTTTATTTTTGAGGTAGATTACATTCCATGAGTGAATCAATTGTTAACATGTCTTGCAATGTAAAGAGTTTGTCATCATTTTTTTGGTAAAATGAAAAGTAGTTACAAGTATCGTCAATCATAAAAAAAATTTCTTGGCTACATCTTTATATGATGTGAGACTCAAAAATATTTTGAAAAAAATATTGCCTTGCAAATGACATAATGATGATGAATATAATTTCATGTAATAACTGAGAGAAAAAGGAGTTCATTGTTGGTGACGACGTTGCCTATGCTTGTCTTACCTTGCTTGCCTTGCCTTATTACTTCCACTTTTGAAATGCTCCATATTTCATCAGATCGAAAAGTCAGAGTCATATGATGTAAAGGATTTGATTTGGCATGGGAAAGTCAAGATTGATGATGCAAAAAGTCAAAGATTTTGGTATCACCTAGAAAATTTCTCTATATTTGATTTTTATTAAAAATAAAATTTAGAAAAGAAGAGAAAATTAAAAAGGTAAAGAAATATGCTTGAAAATAAAAGTGAGTTAAAATGGGTTCTTGGGCTTGGGCGTCGAGAGTTGAATGTAGTCCAAAGGACCCAATTGATGTCAATGGGCATAAGGGCCCAACTGAAGGTGATGGGCTCGAGGGCCCGATTAATGATGATGGGATCGAGGGCCTGATTGAAGGTTGAGCCTGAGGTACCCAACAAAAGAAGTGGTCATGTGAACCCGATTTAGGTGATCGAGAGCATGATTGTAATCGAGATTTTTTATGGGCTCGCGGGCGCCATTGAAAGGTATGGATATACAAACTTGAATTTGAAGAAGTGGAGGTGCAGGGGCCCAATGTCAAAGAAATCTGGGCATGTGGGACCGATTGTGGAGGAATGAGGGCATGCGAGCCCAAAGTTGAAGGAGTGTGGGCATGTGTTTTTGAGGTTGATGAAAGGTTGGCACATGGGCCTGATTTAGAAAATTTGAGGGCATACAACACCAATTGAGAGTAGTTGTGGGCACGTGGGCCCAGTTGAATAAACAGGGCATAGGGGCCCAATTGTTTAAAAGGGGCACATGGGCCCAATTGATGAAAGGGGAAACATGGGCCCAGTTGATGAAAAGGGGCATAGGGGTCCGGTTGATGAACAGGGGCACATGGGGTTGGTTAAATAAAGAGGGCATGAGGGCTCGGTTGAATGAAAGAGGCACGAGGCCCCAATTAGAAAAAATAGGCATAAGGGCTTGATTGAAGAATTTGGGTGTAAGGACTTGCTTGAAGGGGATGGAGTAAGGGTCATGGCCCTAAATATTGAAAGATTATGGGCCCATGAGCCTGATTGATGATTGTGAGAAGGATGAAACAAGGGCGATAGCCCTAGGATTAATAGATTGTGGGCCCATGGGCCCAATCATTGATTGGAAGGAGATAAAGAAAGGGTCATGGCCCTAAGATGGGTGGATGGTTGGCCCTTGGGCCTGATTGAAGCTTATGAGGAGAATGGGGTAAGGATCATGGCCCTAAAATTGATTTTGAAGAACTTGCATGCCTAGCTGGAGGTGGTCCCGATAACCCTTTGCTAAGGTCTCTATCTTTCGTAGAGTTTGTAGCTTCTTTCCCCATTCCATTGATCAATTCGGTTTCCTTAGTTTTTAGTTCAAAGGTCAATTCCATTTGACCAGCTTCAGGGATTAATTTCAATGATTGCAATGGCTAATCCTCACTTGGTTTATAGTATGCATGCTCTGATGATGACCCTAATTCTTCCAAAGATTGAAGGGTCAATTGTGGCCCTTGATTGTGGAGGCCCTGAGGCAATGATCTATTCTCCATTTCTTTGACCGATTCGATCTCGCCATTTTTTAGTGTAGGGGTCGATTCAGTCTGACCATCTTCAGGGATCAACTCTAATGATTTCATTGGTTGAGCTACCTCTTGTAGATCCTTGCCTATTCCTTTATCATGATCTAGCATGGGCTATTCCTGAGGTTGTTCAAGGACAAAGAGTGTGCCTTGTTCAGGGGATTCCAGAGGAATAGGAGAGGTTGGTTGAAAGTCAGACATGGGAGTGTCCTTATCAATTTGAATTTGGGATTCCCCTATGGACTGATCACGTTCAGGATTGGTTTGCTCCATCATTGATACTAAAGTGGCATGATGATGGACAAGAGGAAATGGTTTTGGTATTGGAATAAGTGCATGAATGATTGGACAAACTTGATTACAACTGGTTGTGGAAGTTGTTGAGGAGTCGCAAGTTGTTTAACCGGTTGAGCATCCATGGGTTGTGTGACAGGCTAAGAAATATGAGTTTGAGGATGATTAATTTGTTGAGGGGCAACCCTATGTTGTTGAGGATTCCTATGTCGATACTGATGGTTTCCTATAGGTTTTCCTACAACACTAACATCCTCAACTCTATATGTTGGATCCATGATCAATGTATCCTTGAGTTGGGCTTGAATGTACCTCACCCCATTATATAATTCATGCATGGTTTTAGGATAATACAAGACCAAAGCATTTCTCAAAGCCAGTGTGGCATTGGCAATAATCATCTTGACTTGCTCTGGCTTTGAGATTGTATCTTTAAGCTTATTGTCCATTGACCTCCATCTATCAACATACTGTATAAAATCCTCACCTCCTCTCATCTTCTCAGCAATCAGGTCAGTGATAGAGTAAGTGGGCTCTACACGATCTCGGTACTACTGCAGGAACTTAGTCTTGACGATATTGAACTCGCTCGCTTCTATGGAGTCGAGCGAGTAGAACCACTCCAAGGCCGACCCTTCCAAAGAGCATCTAAAGAGAAACACGAGGGCTTTGTCATCATTCTTCTAGGAAGATGAATCATAGAGAAAAAATTTCATGTGTAAGAATGGGTTGCTGGTGCCATTGTAGCATTGAAAAACTGGCATCTCAGTAGGGGAAAGATTAAGATCCGAGAAAGAGAGGACAGAGATTTTGGGGGTAGCTTTTGAATCTAACTGGTGCCTTAATTCTTCATAATTCTTATCCACTCGATTGAGCTTATCAATGAATGCTTGAGTAAGAGTGGGTTCTTGGGCTATAAGTGCTGACATGTGATTTGCAAGATAACGAGAAGATTGGACCGAAGGTGATGGGATGGGACTATGAACCGGCATGCAATCTGATGAATGGCCCACAATGGGGTGAGTAGGTAAAGCAACGTGGCAGGACTATCCAAGTGGGGTTATGATAAGAGGCTGAACCACCAATTAGGGAGGTGAGGTACCATGGTTGACTTTGGCTAGACTTTGATTAACAGGCATCTTGCCCTTCATTAGAGATTGTATGATTGACAAAGTCTTGGGATCAATGCGAAAAGTTAGATCCTTAAAGAGTTGCTCTACATTGCATGGAGCAGACTGATGGGCAGCCCCTTGCACTTCGGGTTCCATAACGGCATTGACATGGCCCTCTGGTTGGACCATGGATTGTTGTTGGAGCTCGTAGAGACTTATCTCGTACTCTTATTGCTTGAAGTAGTCCGACATCCCAACATGCCTTCTGGACCTTAGTATCATGAACATCCTGTCAAACTTTTTCAAAGAGTAGATGAAAAGAACAAGTGTATTTTTGGTGGTTTTTGGGTATTTTCCAAATTTTTATTGTTTTCACTTTCTAACAGGCAAGTTGAACACAAAATGAAAGAGATTTTTTTGGTTATTTTGGTGTTTTGCAAATTTTTTTGTTATTTCCATTTTCGATTTGGCAAACAAGTTTGAGCATAAATTTTAAAGAGACGTTTTTGTTATTTTTGGTGTTTTGGATGTTTTTTTCTTTCAATTGTTGTGGACAAACAAGTTGTGCAAAGACTTTCGAATGATTATGCAATAATTTTGTTTAAACCTTAGATTAGGTGGATTGTTAACAATTTGTTCACTCAACTCCAATGGATGTGCTTCCTATTGCTCCAATCTCCAAAGACCTAAGGTTCTCACAAACTCACCATGAATGGGTACTTGGGTTCTTCAGATTTTGGGATAAATGGTATAACCAGCTCAATCATATGGAGAGGAATACTCCACGGATGGGGTCTTACGGAGGCTTTGATCGAAACAAACCAAGTCAACTAGGAAAGAATATTCCAGAAGAGATGTTGGAATCCACCAAGAAGGTGTTTAGAGGGTGAGGGTGTGTTGGGAGAGAGAGCCCCCGCCTCGAATGCCCTAACGATCGGAACAAGTCTGGTACCTGATGCAAATCTAATGCAAAAGGAGAATGAAGAGAAAGAGGAGGAGCAATCAATTTATGAAAACATAGAATGATATGGATGAAAGCAATCAATTAAGTAAATCAAGTATGTGAATGAAATATGCAAGCAAGACAAGCAATTATGCAATAAAGCAAACAACTAATAACTAGCAACTAAAGGGTGGCTCGCATGAGAACTAGTTTGAAAAAGAGAGTAGTTACACTAGAACATCAAGCAAGCATGGTTAAAAACAATGGTTATCCCACTGTGGTTACCAAGAAAGCTATCGACTCCGAAAATGGGTCATGGGTTGGCACCTTGGAAGGGTGAAGGAAAAATAAAAAACTCTCACCTTGGTCCCACACTCACATTGATCCCCAACTTTCATCCCTTAGCATCGCTCGAGCATCGGAGAGATGGTTCAGGTCGTGCGAGAGGAGACTGAGGAAAATAAAAACTAGAAGGAATTGGAAATATAAGAGGACATGAAGTGGAGGTAAAGATGAAGAAGAGTGGCCACCAGGAGTCGCGGGCTCCGCTTTAAATTGAATAGAATGTGGATTAAATAAAAGATGACCATGTTTACATTAGTGCTGGAAATGGGTGTGTGGGTTCAACCTTCTCCTTCTTCGGCCGGCCGATTAAGAAGAGTCTTTAACCACCACTTGCTTGATGTACATGTGCAACTAGAAGACAAGAAGACAAGAAAATAAGTGAAAGAAGGAATAGACCTAAGTGAAGTGTAGTAATTGTAAAGAAAGTGGCATGAAAAATGACAATCGAAAACAAATTCACTGGTTTTAGGGTTAGCCTTAACCCTTTTTTTGGTTTATTATGATATATGAGATGATGCAAAATTAAATAAAAATAATGTATAAATGATGATGGATGAATAAGAAAGAAGTAGAAACTTGAATGGCTCAAATTGGAGCTAAAATGGGGGAGATATGAGTAATTTGGTCAACCTACACACTGGCTTGGGCGTGGAGGCCACGCCCTAGGTTTGAGGGCATGGTGGGTGTGTCATTGGATTGAGGGCGCATTGAACTCTGTCCGGTGCAACTTTGGTATAGAGCTCTCCACTAGTAGTCCTGATGTTAGAATCAAGCACTTTTTGTTGAAATGGAAAGAGAACTTGGAGGGGAAGAGTTTCTCTATTGACTACCTCTGCAAAATATGTCCATGTAGACCTGTAGAAATTTTATAAATAGACAGAAACTGAAAGCAAAATCAGATTGTGCAACCTTGTTGAAATAATCACCACAGACAGTCCAGAAGTCAGAATGATTTATTGTTTATTTAAAAATAAAGAAGACTCATCAAGAATGATTTAATATGAAGATAAGTTTGCTTTAATCTTCTAAGAAGAGGTATGAATTTAGCTGATAAATCTGATGTTGGATGGTGAAGATCTGGGAACCACTGGTGCAATGTTGATGCAAGATGTGTCACAGGTACCACAGATGACAGAATTGAATGTTTCTTATTGAGAATATAAGATAACTCACTGTGCTACAGTTTGTATGAAGACAGTGTAGGTTGAATCCATCTAGAAGTGTATGAAAATTGACTGACAAGATGGTGGCAGAGAAGGGTAGACTCTAGATCCATCTACGCAGTACCGGTGTAGAAGCCACCATGAGCTGAGAAAATGTTAGAATTGATCTCTGTTTGTTGGAGATGAAAAGTAAATTGACGAGAAACACTTTTGATGAATAAGACCTAGCCAAAAATTCTCAGTGAAATTTGTATAAGCCGATGATCAGAAAAGCAACATGATGGAGCATGTACGGCTTCACTTTCAGTTTAGAATGATTTATGGAAACCGGGATGAAGAGAGGACGATTTGGGGAGGTTGGGATGAGCCTACGGTGGCTAAAAGATGAGAAGGATAACCTTGGATTGTATCCCAATGGCCCAAATTTATAGGAGAAGTAGACTAGTGTAAAATCGGAAAATAAACTGGATGCGCCCTTGAGTTGGGGGCACAGTGGCCGTGCCCTCAACCCAAGGGTGCGCAGGCCGCACCCTCACCATGAGGGTGCACCCTCACTATGAGGACGCATCCAGTGCCGGTTTCCATTTTTTTTAGAAATTCCTAGAACTTTTTAAAATTTTGAATTTTCAAAATGGACGTGTCCCCGACCCGAGGGCATGGTCAAAATGAGCATTTTTTTAAAAGGAAATCTTTCAAAATGGGTTTGGAAAGTCGAAAAATGGGGCAACAAATCATGTTTCCAAAACTGGATGTGCCCTCAGGTCAAGGGTGCACAGACCATGCCCTCACCTTGAGGGCGTGCAGACTGCGCCCCCCGTTCGGGGGCATGTTCAGTTCTCTCTCCTGTGCACACCTGCTTGGCGAGCCATAACTTGCAAACGGGACGTCCATTTGGACTCTTGTTTGTTGCGTATGAAAGAGAACTCTCAAACACAGGTCCCCAAGTTAGTAAACCAGCTGGTACATATCCTAAGATTTCTGTATGGGACTGTAACTTCTAATTTATCCATCTAGTGGTGTTGAAGACCCGGATGGTGATCCAAAACTCGGAAAAGCTGATAATAACTCAAAAAGCTTCAGAATGATTCTGAAGGTCAGTGGCAACCTGTACAACTCAAGTTGATGACTATAAATGACAAAAGAAACCTTGAAAACTCAAAAAGGTGCTCAAAAAAGCAAAGGATGACCCGAAGAACTCAAAATGACTAGAAAAGCCAGCGGCAACCTGTACAACTCGGGTTGATGACCAAAAATGACAGGAGAAACTTGGAAAACTCGAAGAGATGCTCATAAGAGCTGGGGATGACCCAGAGAACTCAGAATGACTGAAAAAGCTGGTGACACCCTGTACGACTTGAGTCGACAATCACAAACAATGAGAGGAACCCGGAAAACTCTGAAAGGTTTAGAAAACCAAAATTAAGAGATACCCAGAGGGGTTTCATGCCAACTGATTGGCCATGAAATGATGGGATAGATCTGGTATGCTCTGGCTCCCCCTGGTACTGATTGGGATTACCTGAAGGCAATCGAGAAACTCTAATAGTAAACAAGAAATGTACAATGACTTGACGAAAGGACACGACACAATGGTTCTTGCTCGGCACATATGGATTTGACTAGAGATCAGTAACTCATCCTTAGATTTCTAGTAAGCTACTTAACTTGTCCAAAAGGGTGGTTCAACTTGATTTTAATTGTCCAAAAGGGATGTTGCCAATGGAATAATATCTACGCTTCCCCTACGTAGCTGGTACATCATTGATGACATGCATAGTAGGGGGCCAGGAATCATCCTTCAACTGGCTTAGAGCAGCAAACCGGTTGACAAGGGGCAAGACTATAATCCGCAGTTGATGGAACTTCTTTCCCTAAGTTCAAAGGAAGTCTTGATGATTGTGGTTGAATGGGCATGGTTCCAAGGGCACCGTACGTCACCAACCTCCAAATTGTGGCTTGATTGTGCTGGTGCAGGCATGGGCCTGAAAGTAATAGTGACCGTATTTACCAAAAATGACTCTTATAGAGGAGTCGGTTGAGGCACATTTGAAATGAAGGCCTTGAGGAGTAGAGCAATGCCTTCATAGGCAATTTTTAGTTGTTGGAGGGGGTGGACCTCTTCCTCATTAGCGAATGGCTCCTCTAGTCTAGCCCCGAGATGGTTGGGATGCAGCACAATCTTTGGAAAGCATCCAAAGGTGATACCTGTGGTGATGGCACCGATGTTGTGACTGTTGACATAGGCTTTTGAGTAGCGAACACCTTTGTCAAACTCCACTAAACCTACAAAAATAGGCAAGGCCAACTTGATCAGATGTAGAGAGTTTTTAAAGAAATAGTCGATGTGCACTTTTTTCAAATCGCTATGACAGAGAGATGAAGAGAAATAGGACTCCCACTGGGCATGTCAATTTGTGGGAACCTCGAAATCTCTTAGGTTTTGGAAAGAGTTTTCTTTTTGTGTGTTTGAAATATCGATGTCCGAGTTTTCTAGCAAAATAGGTGATAACCTATAAAGGTACTAGATAGTCAGGTAATATTAAAAGAGTATAGAACTAAAATTCGAGTTTTGTGAAAATATTTTTTGACCCCTCTCCATCGGATGGTGCAAATATCTAAAGTTCATTTACATTGCACCTACTTGAATAGCCTTGATTAACTGTCATAACAATCCTTTTGCTGAGAACGTGCACATCCACAATGTATAAAGAACACGAAGGGTGCCGACCCTTTGGGCTCGATGAGATGCAAACAATTTTGGTTAAGTTTTCTTTTAAGTTTGTTAAAAGCTTGTTGAAAATTTGTTTTGTTCAAAGTTGGTTTGAGTTTAAGTTTGAATGTTGAATGTTAAGTGTTGGCTTTTATTGTTCAAGTTGAATGACTTGATTTTGACTTAGTTAAACTATAAATCGGTTTCGATTGAAGTTGTTGATGAAATTGTTTAAGTGTTGCTGAACTTAAGATGTTCTTAGCAATTTGATTTGTCCAAGTCTGGTTAACATGTGTTAAGTCTTTTTTCATGTTGATATGTTTTCGGTATATTTTTTTAAACTTTAGCTCAACTTGTTTAAGTTTAAATTCAAGTTGTTAAGTGATCTAATTTTTCATATTTTAAGATAAATTCTAAGTGTTTTAAGGTGTGTTTGACATGTTTTACTTATCTTCTTTAAGAAGTTAACTTTCACTTGAGTTAAGTATTTTAACTCATATGTTCAAATTTGTCTACAGTGTTTTCATATTTAGTTAAGTGTATTGAAACTTAAATCTTATGTTAAGATTTGATTAGGTCTATTTTTAAATTTGGTTAAGTGTTCTTCATATGTGTTAAATATATATTCAGGCATCAATGCTACACTGACGGACCGGATGGGATGTATGATGAACTTAAAAAAGAGATGTCCAAATACATGGTACATAGGCAGTTCATATGCCCAGTTCATCAATGTCGGTAGTTCATCAATTGTGGCAGTTCATATGCCATGTCAACAATGAAGGTAGTTCATATGCCATATCAAGAAATATCTAAGTATAGAATTCTTCAACCTGTCAAAGAGATTTCCTTCCCAAGGTGTAAACACCCACATGATCAGAAAATTTCAATAGCATGCCATCTTATTTTTTGATCAGTGTGAAAATTTACCCATCCTATATGGTTAAGTCTTTTTGACTTTCCATATAGTGGGAAGGATCCATCCGCATAGAAAGCATGTCCCATACGTATGCCCAGGTCAGCATACTAGAAGTGTGTCTGGACTAGCCGCTCAATAGAGCATCTAGTTGTGGACTAACTCCTTAACTTAGTTTTTTTTGTCTAAGCCTGAGGCAACGTCTAGTGGTGGACTTACTCCCTAGACTTAGTTTTTTTTCTTAGATGTGAAGCTTGAGGTAGCACCCAGTTGTGGGTTAACTCCCTAGACTTAATTTTTTTAAGACCGAACCTTGAGATACCACCCAGTTGTGGGTTCACTTCTCAGACTTAGTCATTTTTTAGTGTGAAGCCTAAGGCAATGCCCAGTGGTGGGCTAACTCCTCAGACTCAATCATTTTTCTTAAGTTCAAGTTTGATGTGTCCAGGGCAACGTCTAGTTGTGGACTAACTCCTCAGACTTAGTAATATTTGTCCAATGCTTAATAGGCCAATTCAAGTCTCATTGGCACAATGGGCCAGTCTTCAAGTTCTTTGGCCAAAGAGGCTTGTTTTGGTTTTCATGGACCAGCAAGGCCTATTCTTTTTTTGCACTTCAATGGCCAACAAGGCATGTTTTGCAACTTGTTTCACCTTCAATTTGGCACTTGTTTTGAATGTCAATCAAGCACCTACCTTTGCATCAAATGTAGCACCTATTTTTTTGCACTTTTTTCCATGCTGTAGCATCACGCTATGTGGGCCTCAGAGAGGCTGAAATGAGTTGATTTAGGTGATGTTTGGATATGCTTGAAAGGGGACTGCACAGGGGTAGATTTTGGGATAGCAAGGGGGCTGTTTTGATGGCCAACATGGAGCTAGGCAGCACGCTGCTTGGGGGATTGGTTAGGGGCAGGTTTAAAGGCACACAGGAGGCCTGCTTAAAAGACATGTTAAGACACATAGGGGGCCTAATTGTGAGGAGTTTTAAGAGCACTTAGGCGGGCCTGATTGAGATGCTCATAAGGGGTTCAACATGTGGCACACAAAGGGGACTGATCAGGTGATCTAATGGAGACCTGATTAAGGGACCGCAAAGGGTCTGATTGAAGGGTTCAAGGGGCCTGATTAGGGGACATGTTAAGAGTGGTTTAAGAGGACAGCAGGGCTGATTTTGTGGAGGTCAAATGGGGGTGCCCAAGAGGGCTGTTTGCAGGCCATCTAGGGGCAGTGTGCACATGGACAGCAGGGGGCCTGAATTGTGACAGAAAGGGATGCCCAAAGTGCTGATTTTTTATGGCCAATGGGACCAGTGTGGGGAAGGGTTGAACATGGGCCTATTGATAGCTGAAATGGGATCGTTTGAATGGCCAAAGTGAAGTCCGAAGGGTGGGTAAAAATGTGGAGAATGAGAGGAATGAAAGGTTACATGGAGAACACCTTCACTTACCTTCTCTTTACTTCTTCTTTGTCATTTTTCCTTATGCTGAAGGTGGAGATGGAGGGGGAAGTGTGCCCACTCCTTCTTCTTCTTCTTGCTTCAGATGGTGCTGGAGATGATAGAATGCTCTGGGAAAAGGAGCAAGGCTCCTGCTGCTGCGGATGGTGAAGTGAAGGCCACAAGTGGTCTTCTTCTCCTCCTCCTTCTCAACTTGGTGCAGTTGCTACAGGAGGATGGCTGTTAAAGATTGGCACCCTTCTCCTTCTTCTTCTTGTGCAGAGGATTCTAGAGGAAGAGGATTAGGTGATGAAGTTGGCATGCCAAAGAGAGAACAAAGAGCTGGAGTTGGCATACATCTGCAGGTGGGGGAAGGGAGGAGCAGGGCTGGCGCACAGGTCACTTAAGCTAGGTGCAGCCAAGGCCAGATGGCAGGGCTTTTTATATGAGAATGGGGTGACATTTGTAGCTAGGGATTAGACTGAGGTGTTGAGATTCCTAATGCTCAAGGAGTTATATTTTTACAAGACTCAGGAGACTCAACCATCTGATGTGTGTGTGAAGAGAGTAGCTGGCACACCAGCTCCTTGAATGTAGGGCATCTTGCACACATAGAAATTGGGAAAGGGCTAATCTTAAGCCAAATGATGGCCATCTGATGGGTAAGATAAGGCTAAGGGAGATAAGGATAAGCCAAATAGGACATAAGGTGGTTGGGTGTAAAAATTATCTTAAAGAAAATGGTGATGAAAATGAGATAATATTCAAAGTAAAATGAGGATAGGATGAGATGGGGTGTGGTGTTGGTGCACCCCATCCAAAATTTCTAGCCATTGAGAACACAAGGTAGGTGGGAAAGGGCTGGGTTTGGCTAGATGAAGCTTGAGTTAGCCCAACTTGGGTTAATTTTAACCTGGGTTTGATCAATGTGCTCCCGATTCGACGGATACTATAAATCCTGACTAGAATCAATTAAATAAAGTCTAAATTGACTAAAAAAAATATAAAACTTGCTATGCTAGCCATTGATCATGTGATCCATCAATATGTGTAGTTGAGATCTCTTGAATTGCACCGGATCTCTAATTTTACCGATTTCCTCGATCGGTGACATCTCAGCTATCGATAATGCCGAGAACTGTAATTGAGTGCAATTAAATCCTTTCATTGGCCAAATTTTAATTCCAATGAATCAATATTCCTAAGGCTTTAGTCATGGACTGGTAAATTGAAATTTTTGGCCTATAGGCTGCTATAAAAATTATTTGGACCATCATGTCCCTGGTATGATTTAACACGAACTTTTCCCAAATTTGATATTTCTTTAATATCTTTCAAACTGGTGGTCAGATTTTGAATCCATTTTGAGCATTGTCTAGATCTACCTGATACTGACAATATGGTGGAGTTGGATTTTCTTGATAGAGTCCCAACTTATCTCAAAGTGTCAGGGGAAAAATGGTCATTTTGGTTTTTCAGTGTCTATTTTCTAGGTTTTGAGCACCGTTGTGAAGCTCTCAATTGGGGCTATACAATGAGCACATGCTTTTGGCCATTTTGAGCCTATCAAGCCATGATGAGGCATTTCCAAAGCCTATTTGTATCATCTAGTCATTATTTTACCGAATTTGGGCCAGATTTTCGGATTGGTTTTAGCATTGCTCAAATATGTATTAAGCTAGCTAAACAAAAAAAAATTAGTTCCAACAGAAACCAAATGGAAAGGAGAGATAGCCAAAGAGGTGGGTAAGTCAGGTTTTAAACTCTAGTACATAGGATAGGCATCTATTAAAAATAGAGTTGGAATCATTTTAAATAGTACCCTTAAGGATATGGTAGTGTTTGTTGTCTGAGTAAAGGATAAGATCATCCTGATCAAGGTGATTAGTCATCATGAGGTAATCAATGTAATTAGTGCCTATGCACCCCAAGTATGGACTACTAGTAAGTTGAAAGTTTAATTCTAGGAGGACTTGGACAGTATCATGCAAGGGATACTAAATGAGAAGAACATCATGATTAGTGGTGATCTCAATGGTCATGTCAGGTCCCAAGAAAGTAGATTTGAAAGCATCCACGGAGGCTTTGAGTATGGGGAGTAGAATGAAGAGAGAGAGAAATACCTTTGAGTGTGTAGTGACCAAGTGACCTACGGCATGTTCCTAACAAATACATACTCCATCAAGAGAGACTCCCACCTAGTAACATTTATAAATAGAAGGAGTAGAAGCCAGATTGACTTTATCCTTACTAGAAAAATGAGTTGTGCTCTATGTATGGACTGCAAAGTCATAACTAGTGAAGCACTCACAACCCAACATAAACTCCTGGTCTTAGATTTTAAGGCCTTAGGACAATTGAAAACGTTGTGACAAAATGGTGCCCTAAGATCAAATGGCATGAAATGATGAGAAGTAAGCAAGAGATTTTTAGAAACGAGGTCGACAAGCTTAAGGAATGGGATCCGAATGAAGTGGCCAAGTCAATGTGAGTTAACATGACATCAAAGATTAAGGTGATAGAAAAAAAAATATTTGTCAAGTCTGCTAGGCAAGGTCCATTTATGAAGGAATTGTGGTGGTAGAATGATGAAGGGCAGAGAGTAGTGAAGAGCATGAGAGAATGGTTTAGGAAATTGCCAACTTAAAACACTGAAGAGGCCTTTGAACAATATAAGAGAGCTAAGAGTGACGCAAAAAGAGCAGTTAGATGAGCTAGAGAGTCAACATGTAACAGGTTATATGATAAATTTGGCACAAAGGAAGGTGAGAAGGATATTCACCATCTAGCCAGGTTGGGAAAGAGGACATTTCAAGACTTAGGATAGGTTTGGTGTATTAAAGACAAGGAGGAGAGGGTGTTGACCCAAGATGAGGTCATCTAAATGGTGGAAATGTTACTTTGAAATGCTCTTCAATGAGCATATTCCAGAAATTCTAGCAAAGTTGGAAGGGGACCAGAGGCAAGGGGTAGAGTCCTCCCAAAAAATTACCTCTATAGAAGTGCTTCTAGCATTGGGAAGAATGGGGACCTCAAAAGCATGTGGTCCAGATAACATCACGATTGAAGATTGGAAGTGTTTAGGTGAGAGAGGAATGGAGTGGCTAACTCTTCTTTTTAATAAATTTGTTACCAATGGAAAGATACAAAATGAATGGAGAAAGAGCATCATTATCCTGTTACTTAAAGGAAAAGGGGATGTTTAAGATTGTGGGAACTAAAGAGGTATCAAGTTTATGTGTCAAACTATAAAGTTGTGGGAGAAGGTATTAGAAAGAAGACTTTGAGAGTGTATTGATATCTCAGCAAACCAATTTAGATTCATGTCAGGTAGATCAACTACGGAGGCCATCTTTCAAGCTAAATCATTAGTAGATAGATAAAAAGACTTGAAAAGGGATCTTCATATAGTTTTTGTTGATTTAAAAAAAAACCTATGACTAAGTTCTAAGAGAAGTTGGGTGTTAAGAAAGAAGAATATACCTAGTGAATTTATCAACATCATCAAGGATATGTATGATGGTGCGATCTCTTGGGTTTTCTCCCTAGGTGACGAGTTAGGATCCTTTCCTATGTCAATCAAGCTACACCAAGGATCCACTCTAAAAGCCCATACCTCTTTGTCCTTGTCTTGGATAAAAAAAACTAAAGATATACAAGAGAGTTTACTTGGTGTATGATATTCGCAAATGATATTGTTCTGACTGCTGAAACTTAACAGGAAACCTGAACAATGGATAACCATATTAGAAATTAAGGGGTTTAAGATTAGTAGGATGAAAATGGAGTATATGCACTTTAGATTTAGCGAAATTCTAGGGGTTGAAGAGGTCGAAGTAACCTTGGATGGAAAGGTCCTCGCACCGGATATCTAATTCAAATATTTGAATTCAATCTTATATATGGATGGGGAATGTGGTAAATATGTCAACCATAAGATTAAAGTGGGATGGCTAAAATGAAGATAGGTGACAAAGATTCTAGGAGACCATAAAATCTCTTTAAAATTGAAAGGGAAATTCTATCGTATGATTATAAGACCCACCATACTTTATGATAGTGAATGCTGGACAACTAAAAAGAAGTATACTACGGAATTGAGTATAGCAAAAATGTAGAAGTTACGGTGGATATGTGGCCACATACGGATAGATAGAATCCGCAACGATTGTATTTGGGATAGAATGAGTGTCTCCTGAATCGAGGATATTGTAAAGAAAGAAAACTTTGTTAGTTTAGACATATTAGGTGGTGCCCTCTTGAAATGCCTATCAGACAAATCGAAACTTTGATGTTGCAACGTAGAAGAGGTGGAGAGGTAGACACAAGTTAACTTGGCGTAAGTGTATCTAGTTCAACTTGGAAGCTTTAAACATTTGGGATGAGTTAGCAAAAAATCGTGGTGAATCGAAAAGACCAATACATGTAGCCGACCCCAATCATTTGGGACTAAGTCTTGAGTTTGAGTTTGATCTAGACATGACCTTTTGTTAATTTCTCCTTGAATATTTATGTTAATTTAAGCTTATTCATAATATTTATATATTATTTTACATCAGGATAAACTTTTTGAGAATTTTAAGATAAAATTACTTGTATATGTATGTTATATCTTCGAATTAGTTTAATTTGGAACAAGAGTTTGATTTATTTTAAAAACAAATATTTAAGTATCAAACCAATGAGCACCTTACCTGATTTACATTCCGGTGATGATACATGCGACCCAGATGTTATATTCCGGTGATGATCTGAATAACTTAATTTATTTAGGGATTATTTGGTATCGGAATAACTCGAGAATAAATTTGATTTATTCTCAAAATTTAAGAGATAAATTAAATTTAACCTTAAAACCTTATGGTGCCAAACGGGCTCTCAGGACTTATTTGGTACCATAAAATTTTGAAGATAAACTTGAGTTATCTCAAATTTTGGAGATAACCCAGATTTATCTCTAAGTTATCCTCATATCAAACAGCACCCTAGAGATCCCCGTACCAAACAACACCCCAGAGTCTGATGGTTATCGGAAAATGTGATTGGAGTAACAACTTTCCCAAAAATGTGTTTCAAAAATTTATTTGTTTACGTGTAATTTTAAAGTCAATGTAAAACTAGATCCTTTGACCTTGATTCTATGAATTTTGGCTTCCGACAGAACCAGACGTACGCCATTTTCTGCACAAAGCCCCGATAAAAATGTAAGACCCTGATCATGCATAAATATATATGATGATTTTATTTGAATAAATAAAATATTTATTTAAATATTTATTTGATATTTTTGTAAATTTATTTATTTAAAAAATATCTCTAATCAAGATCCATATCATTATGTGTAAAAGTAAATTTAATAAATAAATTTATTTTTATTTTAAACTTGTATGTAAATATTAAATTTTTAACTAACAAAAATAATTGACTTTGAAAATATTTTCATAAGTTTTAAATCATAAATCTTCAGTAATAAACTTTAAAGTGAAATATGATTGTCTAAAAAATGATTTACGTGCTACCAATGAGTTATGTTGTTTTTAGTTTTCTTGGAAAGATGAATACATGAAAGAGATATCCTAAAATTCTAGTTTTAAGTGTAACCAAATAGACTCTAGAGATAACTTGGGGATAAACCTGGGTTATCCCTAAAATTTAGGGGATAACCCAAATTTATCCCCAAAATTTTATGGTACCAAATAATGCCCTTAGTTTTTATTGCAGATGTGAAGTGAATATATGGAATGGAAGGCCTGATCTCATCATCCTCGCTGACACCTCGCAGCCAGTTGAAGGCACGGGGCACATATATTTTTCGGTTCGGCCGGGCGACCAACCCGATCAAAACATTTATATCTGTAAACAACTATATATCTTTACATATATACGATCTTGTTTGGTAGTACTATTAAACATCTTCTGTGTATTTTTAAATTGATATTAATAGTAATCACTAAGAGATGTCTAGTTAATAGTATTTTAAAGTTTGAAATACAAATAAAATAAATTATGTAATACAAGTGTCAATTTATATCAATTTTGATATTAATATTCTAATTTTTAAAAATAATAATATCAATTAAAAATAATATAATATTATTTTAGATACTCTAAACAAACAG
Organism: Cryptocoryne crispatula var. balansae; assembly: GCA_036172225.1. NCBI lineage: Eukaryota > Viridiplantae > Streptophyta > Magnoliopsida > Alismatales > Araceae > Cryptocoryne > Cryptocoryne crispatula. The sequence goes on from CM069934.1 coordinate 10,223,557, forward strand.
CCATAATCACAAATGCTGCACAACACAAACAATCAGTTTTTTCTTTGTAGGAACACAAACATTCTGAATTTACTCCGCATGTAAATACCTTGATTTCTCAAAAATTCAAATTATAAATAGTATATAATGACCTCGTGATTTTACAAACATTATACAGAGCAAAAATCACGTAGTACCTTCTAAGGGCATGTTTGGTACGAGGATAACTTGGGGATAAACCAAGTTTATCCCCAAAATTTAGGGAATAAACCTGGTTTATCCCCAAAAAATTTGGGTGCCAAACAGGCCATAAAAGTCCAACAATCGATTCAATGGCATCTAATACAAACCTAGAACAAAAGATAAAAAAGTAAATTACATCACTCACTGTCAAAGTATGGCACCATTTGGAAGATACATAGAATAGGATTCACCCCAAAGACATATTCTTAACTTCATTAGGACAAACATCACTCTCATCCTCCTTATCCTCATTTAATATAGACAGTTTTCTTACTACACTATCAACCTACATCTTTGACTTTTTCTTGACAACTTTTCTGGTCTTAACTCACTTTCAAGAAAACCTATTTACTTCTCTTGATGATGAATATGATGACTCACCTCGTAGCAACAAGATAGAAGATGTATAAACCTTGGCTTACTCATCACACTATGTGAAGATGGTATAACTCTCAACCTGATTAAGAAATAACAATAGTTAAAATCTTTTTTTTTTCATCAAAACATACATTTTAGATGTAAACAATAAAAAAGTACCTTGCATTTGTAAAATATTCATTTAAGTTTGATTGCTTCTTATTACACAAAAACCATATCCTTTCAAGTATCACATATTTGAAATTAGAGAATTGTTAGTCATCTATACAATATTATAAGAAGTTATCTACAACTTTATACATGATATGGAAAGCAATAAAAAAAACATCTTTGCCATACTTGCGATGGAATTTCCGAAAGAGTACCAATTTTGACCATGTCACTTACACGTAGAATATGTGTAAGTTACTTTATCAATATCTAATATTTGTTGTGAAAGATTCTTTTTACTTTTTTTTCCTAAACTCTTTCTTATCAAAGGAGGCCTTGTTTCAATATATTCAAATTGAATATCAGTTTTACCTGTATCAGAGATTAGACTAATACACATTTCATAGCATTTTTTGTAGTCATTTGTTCTATGATAAAGTGAACAACAATTTTCTATATTCTCTCATATTTTATGGATCATATCACGTACATGTTTGCATTAAAACTCAAGAACTTACCATTCTTTGCATGAACATATTCTAGTTTGAATATTTACTGTTACCAATAGTCTTGTCATCACTTCAAAACAAATACCAACAAAAAAGATAACAATATAGCCACATGAGCTGTCCATCAATTGTTTACCCTTTGCTCGATTGATGGACATAAAAATGGCATCTATGAAGAACTAACCACTTTTATTTTTGCACTCATATTTATTATTTTCATTTGTGTCGGATCGAACTTAAAAAATATAGAAAGATGCCTCTTCTCTAAAACCCCATACGTTGAATGAATCAGCAAGTTTTAAATAAATCTCCTAAAGTCTATCTAATTCGAAATATGCATCATCTCTATGGTTTGGAATATATTCTTTCACCCATTTCTATACTTCCTGTGAAATGACACCCATAACATGTATTTCTTACTCATGTTTCTTTACTATGTAAGTATAGGTTGTTTTGTCACTAATAATTCATTCTTAACCGATTTTCTATGCTTTTCTTTAAGATGTTTTGCAAAGTTACCTAAATGGTGCAAACAAAAGGCATTACAAGATTTTGGAAATTTATTTGCAATAACATTAATTAAGTTTTGATATCTATCAAATATAAATATAATTGTTCAAAATGAGGATAAGTAAAACTAAAGCAATATTATTATTTATTTTTAGTTTATACTATACTATAGATTAATTATAATTTTAATCTAAAAAGAATAAATAAAATATATTTAATGTTTGATTTACATAAAATATAATGTTACCGAATATTTATTTATGTCCATAATTTAAACAATCATTTAAAATAACAATTTGATTGTGCGATAAGATAGTACGTTGAAGTGATGTGTATTGAGGTAGGTATAAAGGTGAATAGAGGATCCAAGATAGGACACATTAGGTAAGCTTGGTCAACATTGCCTATATGACTATGTATGACTACGAGCCAAGGCCGGTGCAGACACCATGCGATGGGGCTTGAGAGAGGTTGGATTCCTTTTAAAAGACACTTGTCAATCTTAGTTTGGTTAGGACATATGATTCTATTTTAATTAGGGTATTGAATCTTACTTTAATTAAAAAGCCCTTATCTTCAGAAACTCTTCCATTTCTTGTATTTTCTATTAATCAAATACATATTCTTACTTTGATTCTTAATTAGTTTTTTCTTTTCTATTGATTTGTTAACTTCCTAATATTAGTAGGATTAAGACAAATTATTGTAAGTTACTTTCTTATTTGTTAACATCTATATCAAATACACTTGTTTGCTTACAAAATCTAATTAAGATTAAGATAATCATGATTTTAGAATGTTAATCAAACATTTATACTTTCTCAAATTCTATTATTCTTCTAAATAAAGTACCGAGTATTACAAATTTCTCTTGTATTTCCATATATTCAAATTTTCTTTATGAGATTGAAAATAAGCTCTCAAAGATGATGATACAAATTATTAGCCATTTGAATAGTAAACTTAATGCGTATTTCATTGTTTTATGCATTTAAGAAACTATCTCTCCCATAGATGCCACTTTAAACACTAAACCTTGTTGCTCACAGGTTGATCCCTGCCGAAGAATTGCTTTTTTGATAGCTTATTATAGAAACTAATTTGAATCTAAGGTACAAAATTGACTATATATACACATTATACAATATATTTTGATATTTGATCTATTAGGAGGTCCAAAATAAATAAGCTTTTCAAGTCATAGACGAAAAGATAAATAGTTCTCAAGGTGGTTGTAGAGCAGGATAGATGTCATTCTGAGTAGTAAAAATATTATGTAACTTTTTTCTAGTGCTCTTAAATATTGGGAGGCTACTACAGGGTAAATGCAATTTTAAATAATTAAGGAGAATTATTTCTCTCAGGGATCTTTACATATCAATCCTAATAATTATTTGTATTTCTGAATATAGACCTCCAGGAATTACAAATCCTAGAAATCCTGTGTTTTGGCAAAATAAGGATAGCATTCAAGAACACCCCCCTATCAATATTCAAGTTTTTCTTTTAATTTCTTAACAAAAGCGCTATCCCTTTTCTAGAGAGATGAAAGAGTGTAGGAGAGAGGAAAGAGAGCTGGTAATAGAGGGGAGTTTTCATCGCAGAAGATAAAAAAATATACCTCACTAGCATTGTTTTGAGGGTTTTCTGGCGGTGGGGACATTCATCAGCAAACATTTGAGGAACTTACTGGGATTTTCAATTTTTACGAGAACATACCCGGAAATATGGATAATTATAGAAACAAATATTAAAAAAACTCTTCTCTATTCCAATGATTCCAAATTAATCTTTCTGAATCAGAAATTTCGGACAATCTTTCTGCTCTAGTTGGACACAGCAGTAATTTGAACAATTACTGAATGGAAGAGCCTTTCTGCAATAGGGAATGAGAAAGGTTACATCGAGCCAGCATAATTACTTAATGTTACTCCTGGGGATTCAGAGGGTGAAGCCATACATAAATTAATGTAACTCAGCAAAAATGAGACTGTTGAAACTTCTATATCATCGGATATGATATTGGCTAGAACAGCAAGAAGCGTGATGTCCCAGAGGTTGGTGTTGCCCGTAATGACTAGTGTCAGACTTCCATTATTCCATGACTCCGAAACATCATCAGGTATTGTCAAGGCAAGATCAGAAACAGAAATCTGAAAGTTCTTTTTGATCCAGGGTACAATACCTGGTCCGATCCATAATGTCCATGATCTGGAATGCCTTTATACTTCCAACATATCCTGACTCATGTCCCATGCAATGAAATAGGAGCTTTAGTCCTTCCAGCTGACCAAGAAAGAAAGCAGTTCCAAAGGAGTAAATAGCATGAAACAATGGCAACACAACTCTTCTGAAACGGTCGAGATCACTGCCATTCTTCTTGATGTATAATTATCTTTGGAATCAGATATCGGAAGATTCACAAGTTATGACAAATGATAAATCCATAGGCAAAATAACTGCAAGCCTGCAATTAATGAAAAAAAAAATATGAATACAAGGTACAAATGTGCAAGACAATTAAGCATAAAACAGTTTGAAACCAAAGACAGGCCACACAATTTAATGGTAACTATGGCTGTAGACTAAATAAAACGTCTAGTTGAGGCTACAGCGAGCAGAGCACAAATAATCAGGTTACTTGTAGTCCACTGCCATGGAGCTAACCATTAAGACTGAGCTTAAGGTCAAACTGAAATAAATGGAACTTCAGCATAGAGCTTAAGTTATGGCTAGTAACATCAAATATGCATTGTATCATAGTATTATAATCTTATCAGTATCAAAGCTTCTCATTAGAGATTCGAGGACCATCAGGCCTGCACTGATATAGCCTCCTAGACCCCTAATTTTGAAACTTTCATGTCCATAATTGCAGGGAGCTCCCTACCCTGTTTTCATTTCTAAATTGTAGTTATATGACGTCAAGTTAGTATCATAATTGAGCTCACTTCATGCTCATTGGCCTCAATGCGGTAAAAGTGATGCTGGCATAGGACAACGCGCAAACACTCTCTTCAGGAATGACAGACTTCACTGGTGAGTGCTACAAGGGAATGTGTGGCAAAAATGAGATTTACATGTCAGGTGCTCTTTGAGTGCTATCCCTAATGTAATGCAAGAACCTGCATACCCTAATAATAAATATGTAGTACCTTTTAGGTTTGAAGTCATGATTAATTGGCAAGAAAATGCCACAAATAAAAATGTAAGTGCAAATTATCGGTAAAACAAAGTGTTAACAAATTTCAGCTTTCAAGTACATACAAATTTCTCATAGGGAAGGAACATAATGAAACAAATCTGCGCCTGTATGACATCTGCATAATAAAATGTTCAAAAATATGCCTGTGAAATTAGTGGCATAGAATGAAGAGCATCAATACCAACTCTGGGGATACTTATAGCCGCATGAGATAAATATGTACCTTCTGCATTCATTAAGCACATGATTTCAAAAATTTCATGATCATTTAAACTTCTGATATGTTTTTGTCTAGCTAGTTATACGGATGCAACATCAATGCTTTGAACAGGCAAACACATAAAACAGCTATCACTCCACTGCAAACTCACTTTTCCCCAACCTACTTTTAACGTCTCTCACATACACAGATACTGAGAGACAGATAATTATTAACATATCTTTTTATCTGAGGCACAACAAAGTGCTTCAACAAGCCGCATCTAAAACCTGCTAACAGAATCATGAAGTTAGATAATGAAATGCATGGTAGAGAGGCTGATGAATACATAGCATGAGCACAGGGGAACAAGGAAGAATGCAAGAGAAGAAAATGTATTAAAGGAATGTTTCATGAAAATTACCATTCAAGGATTCACATAGATTGCATAATTGGCAGATTCCTGAATCAGATCGGCCATTGCCGATCCAATTCTCGACCGTTGACCGGAGGACCGATCTAGAAAAAAGATCCATCGGCCTGCTAGATCAGTTGGGATCAGATCGGAATCAGATCACTTTTTTTTTTGCAATTCCAGCTATAATGGCTGGGATCAGCAGATCGGTCAAGATTGGATTGTTTTTTTTTTTTGTGATTCCAATCGGATTGGCCAAGATCACTTGGGATTGGATCGGATCAGAATCTGAATCATTTTTTCTTAATTTACGGATTCCGGATTGGTATTTGTTCTAGTGGATCGGTCAAGATTGGACCAATCTGATCCAGATCAGATTAGTACTTATCGATCCTGACTCTAATTCAAATCCTGCGATCCTTGAGGCTTTAGGATTCCTTGGTTATCTAATTTGAAATTTCAATCAACATTCTGGGAAGTCAGTCATGTTTATGAGAAGGATATGCATGTCAAGTTATAGAAAGAAATGTCATATTGTCCGTGCCCTTTCAGAAACATGTTACTAGGTTTATCAGATAATTGTTATTACTAACAGTTAAATCTATGCAAAAAATTTCAACATGAAAGGACCGATGGGAAGAAAGCACACAGAAAAATGATGATCTTAATTTTTATAAACTTTTATATACTTTTACCATCTCATGCTCACAGTTCCTCTAATTCACCGGCTTGAGCAGACCATTGATGGATGCATTTAATAGTTGTGATTTGAAAAAAAAAATGTAACTGTAAAGTAATTCATTTCTGACTTGCTTTCATCATAAAATGATATCTACTACCAGAATAACAGATTAATCGGATTACTGACTTGCTTTACAACATTCCATTCGTGAACAAAAATGATGATAGCAAAGGGTCCCCCCGTTACCCAGTTACTTCCCAAGGGTTTTAAACAGTACAAGAAGTGCAAATACACATTGGAAATGTATGAATAGAATTTGAATACAGCCTAAAAAGATAGATTATCAAACAGATTCATCATGGAAGTATACCAGAAGCTCACTTTCACTCTGGATATTTCATTATGCTGTGCAATACAAGTGCCCTTGCCTTCCCCACATCTCTAGTACACCTGTCAACTCGTGCCACCAAATCCTCCACGCCCTTCATAAAATCTCCAAGCTTCAATTTGATATCCCTAACCCCAAATTTAACTGCTTCCTCATCCCTGAGTGCAAAATCAGCAGCTCGCAGGAGGGAATCGATCACAATCTCGAGCTGGTCAACTAGAACACGAATATTTTCCAAATCCTTTATGGCAATATAGGTACCCGCTTCCATGGAGCTGATTAGATCTCTCTGCCCCTTCACTGCATCCTGGTACTTCTTCCATAGCGAGTCAAACCACTTACCCATGGTACCCACAGGGACAGAAGCCAATGCTGCCAATGTTGCGGCAACCGGCGGTGCAGCCATGGCAGCAGCAACCACGGAACATACAATGACAGCAGCAAAGGCAGATGCGAAGATTATGCTAGAAAGCTTCCTCCATGCCTTGACAGATCTTAGCTTCTTATCAAGCTTCTGCTTCCGAAGCCTCAACTTCTTCAACATCAGCAGCTGCTGATCGCGGACGGACTGGAAGACTTTGAAGAACTCTTCACCAAATGGATCTCCCGCTGTCTTAAAGCTCCTCAGCTCCTCCAATGTCCGGGCATACTTATCCATGTTACCTTCCTTCTCCATCTCCTCTTCCTCGAAGCACCGGAGGGCGATCTGAATAATAAGCTGACTGTCCCGGGCCTTCATCAGGCACTTTTCAAGGGCAGTGCAGAAATCCAGGGTCCTAAGGCTGTTCTCGAAGTACTCTTCAACAAGGCTGAAAAGCTCGGGGTTGTTCCAAACATCTCTCTTGCATTCGAGAATGATTCTGGCGACATCCTGGTTTGTATCGAGGAGGCAGCTGGTGATTTCCTTGAGGGAATTGAAGGAGAAGGACCGGAACTCCAGGACCCCGGCGACGGCGACCGTGGAAATGGCATGAGTCGTGCGCTGCTGGAGGGTCTTGTCGAAGGACTGGAGCTCCGGATCAACCTTGCAAGCCGCCTCATACGAGCGTAGCTCCGCCATGAACTGCGCCTTGTTACTGGAGCCGTCGGCCATGGTGGAAGAGGTGCTGGAGCTGCCGTTGACGTCAACCAATGAAGACGACCGCGCCCGGCGGCGTCCCTTACTGAATACAGATCCCATTAGAAACCAGATGTATTTGTCGGCAAAAAAGGGTCCTGTTATGACCTAATCGAGCTCTATATCTCTGTTAATGGCGGACAGGAATCGAAGAGGGATGAAAATTCGGATCAAGCAGGCGGAACGGAAGAATGCAGCATTTGATCCTGTGCGCATGTATGAAGAAGTTCTATCAAGTCGTTGAAGTCAACCAGAAACGGGGATATGACGTGGGAGTTGGGACTACCCCAACTCCGGTCAAAGACGATCGTGAGGCGAAGATTCCGTCCGGTAGTTGCCAGAAGAAAACGAAAGGTCGGACTTTTGGGGGTGCGGCCCCGCGATCGGAGAATCGAGCGAATGCGAGGAGGAGCAGAGCAGGGCAAAGAAAAGCGACGCCGGAGGCGGAGGAGGAAGAAGGCAGGAAGCAACCTGCTCAGCGGAGCGGACACTACCGATGACTTTTCATTGCCGGCGAATTTGGGAAAATTGCCGTAATTTCAAATAAAAAATGTATTTGGGACGGAAGAGATAATTAAAAAGTAAAACAAATTGATATTAACATAAACATTTTTGATATATTAATGCTGCGTCATTTAAGTAGTTCGGATAGTCTCAACTATCCGGTGGAGTAACAATCTCCGACCAAGTGAACAAGAATAATGAGATCGAACTATCTGATGAAGCGAGCGATGGTTAACAACGATAGAGAGAGAGAAAATGGCGTCAAATGGGGTAATACAGACGAAAAGTGGCGTCAAGTCATCTAGTCAGACTCATTACGTCGTCATTAAAACCTGCACGACTGGCAAAGTCATGGCACGATCAAAAAAATTTTGAATAACATAGGACACTCGGTGGCGGTTGCCAAGTAGTCAATAGGGACTCATACGAAGCTCGGTACAGACCCAATCGGAAGCGGGTCAATGTAGGCTCTGTCATGAGTCAATTTAACATTGGTAGTGTGACATCGGCATCTTGGTAGCTGCTCTTTGACATCTTGGTAGCAACTCAGTAGAGTCTTCGTAGAGACTCGGTAGTAAGTTTGCAAAGTCTCGGTAGTGGGTCAACGAAGGTTT